>OZ059808.1:7515996-8723356 GCA_964057025.1 Standfussiana lucernea | reverse complement strand
CAGTGGAATTACAAAGGTTAGAATTTACGCTTTTTGCCCTACCATAGTTAACATAACATCAGCCTGGTAAACTCTGAAGGATTAGAAAGTATACGAAATTATATTGAATAACCAAGATGGCTTTCATGTCCAAAGCTTCTCTCAACCGTTGTTGTTTACTTGTTTTGTCATCCAAAACATACAACATTTTCGAAAAGTCCACTTCCTCAAACTTTTGTTCAGCAGCAATTTTTAGAACCTCTTCGATGACGAACCTTTAAAATTCAATAGCACAGTTCATCGCAACAACACCTAGCCATCAAAATAACACGATAACCTTTACACCATACAAACCTACACAGATTTAAAGGTAATCCAATCACTACGCCTCTGGACGGGCACGGCGCAAGGATACTCAAATAGAAACGTACATAGCAATCAGCTTTGTGAATGGGCCGGTTCATAAAACGACTTTCCACCTAACCCGATCTAGGTCAGACGGTTTCGGATCGTAGTTTCACCTTGCAGTTTGTTTTTTGAAGTTTTGTGTGAATAGTATTTGGGTTATTACGAAATTTTTTGGTTACATCGCTTGGGATCTTTATTTTGACCATGATTGTCGTTGATCTTGTAATCGCAAAATGCGGCTGCTGAGCATGAGATGCTGGGTTCGATTCCCTGGTCGGACAAACTGTTCTTGAATTTTACCGTCAGGACGTTCTCAATAGCAACCACGGAATCAGGATTTGTGCTTGGTTGATGGCAATAGGCTCACCCTCTATTACATGGAACTTAAACATAACTGGTGAAATGTGTGTGTACCACTAGACACACCTCTGCCTTACGCTTCGGCGATTGATGTGTTTCTTTTTTTTTAAAATGTGTTTGGTTATTATCAAAGATATTGTTGTACTTATTATAAACAATATTACTGTAACCGTTTAAGGTACATCCACACCGAAGTAACTTTTGTTGAGCGACGTTTGTAAGCTAAGAAGTAAGTGGTCAAAATTTTCGTTTCAAAAATAACCCACTACCAAAAAAAAAAACAAAAAAAATTGTAAAATAACTTTACTTTCGGAAGTCGGTGACTATTGCTTGTTGCATTGACTTTTTTGCCATTGACTTTCGAAAGTAAAGTCATTCTTCAATTATATTGTGTTTTTATGTTTGGAAGTCGGTTATTTTTTTGCAAAAAAGTTTTTTATTTTACACTTTTTAGTTATCGTATCACACAAATCCTTGTCAAGTATCAATTTCGCGTGTTAGTTGCTGCGACGATTCTTCTCTCATAAATCAAAGAGGTGTTTTACATTAATTTAGAAAAAAACATTTTAATTTTTGATTAATCTGACTTCTTTAATAAAATTTACATAATAAAAAATATTTTTAATAATACGAATATGTTCACAATTTAATTCAAGTTTTTATTTTACAGGTTATAAAAAATCTTCAAACAACCTTCTATCAAATTAATGTCTATTCATTAAAAATTTTAAACTACACATTTGTCCAAATAATTAATGTCACCTTTCCAACCGTTCATATCGCCCCGTTCATGACCTCAGGCAATATGAATTGTGAAGCTACTTGCATCAAGCGTCACTTACGTTAGTCACTTGTTCTTCGCGTGAGAGTACCGCCTCACACTGGACCGAAAATCTCATTTCGCAGTGACTCGTGGCACGCTCTAGACATTTTTTCTTTTATTTGTTTTCCGCAATCGCTGTCACAACAGGCGTGTCGCTTGAGCGTATATTGTAGCTCGTGGCTAAGCGGCAAATATAACAAAACAACTTACTCATTGACTGTCTCCAGATATCAAGCTGAATCCCCACCTACTTATCAATATCTATCAATTCATTTTTGCTTAAAAACGCACAAAAATGACATACTGTCCTTTCCTTTATCGCGCATAAGAATACCAAAATAACACTACGCCAATACACAAACACGCTAGCAGTAGTATTGACACTCTCAAATAGTAATGTATGACGTGCAACGTGTTTGTTCTGGCTACGATTCATGACGACGCTTTATAAATTCAATGACCATCTCCAGATATGGAGATATCTCCTATCAAGAGTACTAATCATATCTACCATTTACTCA
The DNA here is from genome assembly GCA_964057025.1 of Standfussiana lucernea. Taxonomy (NCBI): domain Eukaryota; kingdom Metazoa; phylum Arthropoda; class Insecta; order Lepidoptera; family Noctuidae; genus Standfussiana; species Standfussiana lucernea. The sequence continues at coordinate 8,721,265 of OZ059808.1, read as the reverse complement.
CAGCTTAAAAACGTGCCAAAAAACATACACCTTATGCATATTAAGCATAAGGATTACAAAATAACGCTACGCTAGCACACAAACACGCTAGCGGTAGTATTGACACTCTCAAGTTGTAACGTGCTACGTGCAGCGTGTTTGTTCTGTCTCTTGACGATGCAAACATCCTGGTTTGTTTAGTTACAACCGTATTTGGCGACTGTAGGTAGTTGAGTTTAGTGTTTACTGTATTTGGTTTTACGTTCTAAAGAGACCTTCTGCCTAAGCTTTGTTATTGTTTGTGAATAACTTGGTGTGATTGTAAAAGACGCAAACGTAATTAATAGTTTTCTAAATGTACTAATGTGTCTTACTAAGTTAAAAAAGTCTATTGAAATCTTACTACTACATGCATATTTTGAATGCGAAAGTTTGTGAGGATGGATGGATGGATGTTTGTTACTCTTTCACGCAAAATCTAAGGAACGGATTTGGATGAAACTTGACACACAGATAGTTTATAACTAGGTTTAACACATAGGATTACTTTTTTTCTAGGTAGTACGATCCTGTGGGAATAATTATCGAAATCCACGCGGGGCGAAAGGACGGGCATAATCTAATGTTCTCATAATCTTGCTCAAAAAAAAAGAGACGAGAGACGTACCATACTTAACTTTATATAAAGAGGCTTCATAGTCTGCGCCTAAAAAGCCCTGTTACTTGGCCACTATGCGCTATAATTTACGCATACGAGTTAAATTCTAACCTCTTAACCACAAATTATCGACACACGTCTTGATACTGCGTCTCTGATCTTAACAAATGAAAGTGGCTTAGCTCATGCCACGAGTCACTGCGAAGTGCCTTGTGGTGCTGCGGTACTTACGCGAAGGACAAGCAAGTGTGTCGTATAACCCGAGGCCGTGAAGAGGGTCTAAACCGTTTGATGGCTGGGTCGCTTCAAAAGACGACACGGTTTTCTTAATTGTTTTTTTTTTCTGAAGGGATTGAACATTACTTGTCACCCGACTGCGGCGAAGCAAAAAGGAGATTTATGATTTTGACCGGCATGTATGTATGTTCATCTTTTCCCTCACAACTTCTGAACTACTTATAACAAATTGACAAGTGATCAGCATGAGTGTCGTTGGAAGCGTCTTGATCGTCCGCTGATCGTTTAATTTTCAATTCAATTCAATTTCTTTATTTCAATCTACAAGTTGGATCATATCATAATTATCATTCATCATATCATTAGGCATATTAAATAAAAAACACTATAAAATAATACAAAACACAACACACAATTTCACTATAATTACTTATTAAAATTAAATTGGCAAAGTCAACAAACTAAAATTAGAAATAATCATAAATCTTTAAGTTTAAGTCTGAGTGATGTCACATTGGGTGAAATTAATCACCTACTTTAAAAAACCAATACATTCACACCAACAGTAGTAGTTAAGTTAAGTAAGGGACCATAAACTTAAAGCAAAGTGGCATATTACCACGGTTATCCTCTGAACATCATTATAAATATTTATAAAATACATTAAATATATAATGTGTAAGTTGTTTATTTAATAGACGAATACGACGATAATTTGACGATTTAATAGACGATATTGAATGGTTGTAGGTACATAAATAACAATTTCAGAAAAGAATATTTTGTCGTTTCATACTTTTTAGAGCGTGAGTTTTCAGTAACAATTAAATAATTAATAATAATTGCGTCAGACCTGTATCTGTAACCAAACTCACTATACAGGAAAAACTCTGTTGGCTTCTGAAAAACGACCAAAATAACTTCCTTTCACTATCTCAATCACCAAACCTTCCCATCTCACTGACCTCCCATCCGAAACTAGAATCACATCGCAACCACGAAGTCCGCAATAAATAAAATAAATTGAACACGGACTCCATACATAAACATCAATGTATACAGAGTGTATCAGAAAGATGTGGTCGTATACTAGGACTAGCCATTGCTCGCGACCTTCGTCCTCGTGCAATTATTATAAAAATATTACTGCCTTATTTGAATCGGATTTTGTTAACACTTTCAAGGGTTTTAATTTTTTTGCACGGAACCCAAATTCTTTTTCTAAAATAAAAGAAGCCTAAGTTACTCCTGTAATATCAGCTATTTGCACGTAAAATTTTCGTCAAAATCGGTCCAGCCGTTTCGGTGATTAGCTGGAACAAACAGACAAACAAATTTTTTAATTTTTTTTATAAGTACCATACATACTTTCATATTATGCATTCAGTAGAAAGCTGTTATATTGGTATTACAGACAGACACTTCAATTTTATTTATTTATATAGATTTAAAGCTTATTTGGACAATAAAGAGTTCAAATGCAGCTAGCTGGTGCCTCTTGTACAAAAAATTACCAATCTACCAAACCACACACTTCTGTTACACGCTGTATATATAACATAATATATATCTATGTGCATATATAAAATTATTCATTGGTCAGGTGGAGTACCAGGATCTCATGTTTTATTCGAACGTCTTGTCATTCTAGCGACTTGTATCGGGGCGGGTGCGGCGATAAATCCGATATACTTGGTGTAATACCAGGAGTTCACACCGTACTGTAACGTAGCATGAATTGCACCCTTTTTGGAATACTTAGCATGAGTCTCGTCGTGTGAACCCTTAAAATGTGAGGTCATCATCATCTGCCTAGCTTTTTCCCAATTATATTGGGCTCGGCTTCCAGTCTAACCGTATGCAACTGACTGCCAATATTTTGCATGCAACGACATTTGTGACCTACATGACTTAGTTAGTACTGGGTAATACGATACTTTCGGGCCAGTGACTAACTGTAAAGACTGTCAAAGATCTACAAATGACAGCCAGGACCAACTGCTTAACCTGCTTTCGACGAACGGGAGCAACGGGGCTTTTAATTGATTTTCACCCATCCACGGAACGACCTCGGCAAAAATTCTTTCGCCTTAAATATCGATCCATGCTGCTTTTTTTTGCTTTATATATACCTTAGACATATTCAGCCTGTAGTCACAAAAAAGAAACTAGGCGAAGCAAAAAACCAGTATCGTTATGAAACTCCGCAGTTTGCGACATACATAAAGTAATATTTTACAACTGAAACCACAAAATACGCAATTTATGTCTACCATTCCGAAATAGTTCACAATTTTGTGTAAATAAATTCGTTTCTGCCATCCAAGATGGCAATAGTTATCTATCTATTTTTGGCCTTGTCGATACATGAACTCATTCGTCATAATAACTGCCTACTCAGAAGTATTTCAGCCATCGCTCAAGGGAATAAAACGCTTGGCCACAACTGCACGTATAAGCGACATGCGTCTTGCGATAATCACTGCGGATTAAACCAATGAAAGATGTTGTTAAAACCTCGTTCACGGCCTCGGTCGATGTGACTTGCTTCAAGCATCACATGAGCGAATTATTTATGTTTCTGTCGTGTGAGTACAGTCGCTCCGTAAGTTGCATCACGGTGACTCGTGACACGTTGCTATTATTTATCTTGCACTGTTCGTAAGTATGTCTGTAAGTTATCCGCTTCAAAATTTAAACCATTTTTCGATTAGTGGTTGGTATCCGATTGTGCTGAAATTTTGCACATAGCTTTAGTTCTGGTGACAATACATTTTATGATAGGCCTGACATGATCCTGAAGCCAGGATCGCCTCCTCACGCAAGAACTCCTCGACGGTTAACAGCACGTCTTTTCGTTTTTTCTGGAGTCACTGTCGCAAGGAGCGTGATAGCCTGAGCGTGTAGCCAAGAGGTAGGAGCGTACCACAAGTGAGCGATGATTTTAACGTGTGACAAGCAATTTAGTGAGCCAGTGAATCAAACGCATAAGTCGCCGTCACCAGTGTCGCTTCGCGCGAGGTCGTGTACAGGAGAACAAACCTAACATCAAAATACAAAAAAAATCCTGAGAGCCGAAATACCTTTCTCGTCTAATAATAGAAACATTTTTACGACTAATGGATTGCGACCTCTGATGGATGTAGTGGCTGTCCGAAATGATTAGGTTCTATCGAGATAGTGATGTGTCACTTACTGGTTGTCAGTGATGTCACATGTCTGCGATAAGGGCTAGGAAATAGTGAGTGAAGGGTCGTGACTTCGCATCTCGCCTGTTGCAATATTTCTTGACCAGTCCATATCATTTTACAGCTACCACGAATTGATTTGATTGTCGAATATAGGTTTTTTATTATTAAAAATCCCACAACAAAGTAATAATATGAAGAATGAAGACAGGCTTCCAATATTTTACCGACTTCTTCTTTCTTGTTTAGTGTCGGTTAGTGCCTAACCTGGTGTCAGAGATTTTATCAATCGATCAATTTATTTATTTTCAGGTAACGAAGACCCACAGATAAAGATCTAAATATATATAGTATAACATTAGTGTCAGTATGAGAAACTTAAAACTACGTTTGGGGGGTTTTTATTGATTTAAAAAAGGCATTCGACACTGTATGCCACCACAAACTTCTCCAGAAATTAGCAAACATAGGAGTCACAGATAAAGCCATAGAAATGTTTACATCTTATTTACAAAATAGACAACAAGTAGTTAAAATAGATAAATTCACTAGTTCCATAAAAAACGTACCATACGGCTGTCCTCAAGGCTCAATTTTAAGTCCGTTACTTTTCTTAATCTATATAAATAATATAAACAAAAAACTTTTTTGCAAAAAAAAACCGACTTCCAAAAAAAACACTAAAAAAGTGGAAAATAACTTTACTTTCGGAAGTCGGTGACTATTGTTTGTTTCATTGACTTTTTTGCCACCGACTTCCGAAAGTAAAGTTATTTTCCACTTTTTTAGTGTTTTTTTTGGAAGTCGGTTTTTTTTTTGCAAAAAAGTTTTTATTTTACCCTTTTTAGTTATCGTATCACACACAAATCCTTGTCAAGTATCAATTTCGCAATTTCTTTTACTTGGCATATTGTTTCCAGCTATTTTGATTTCAAAACCAAACTACTGAACCGATTTCGATGAAATTTCTATGGGACCAATCGGGAACTAGATTCATTCAGATAAAAGAAGAATTTTTCAAATCGGTTCATAAATGACGAAGATATGAGGTAACAAACACAAAAATTTCCAGCTATTTTGATTTCAAAACCAAACTGCTGAACCGATTTTGATGAAATTTCTATGGGACCAATCGGGAAGTAGATCCATTCAGATAAAAGAAGAATTTTTCAAATCGGTTCATAAATGACGGAGATATGAGGTAACAAACACAAAAAAAAAAAAAAAAAAAAAAAAAAAACATACAACCGAATTGAGAACCTCCTCCTTTTTTAGAAGTCGGTTAAAAATAGGGTTAACGGGACACCTAACTTTATATGCGGACGATACATGCCTCTTTTATTTCGATAAATCTATCCATACTATTATAACAAATGCTCAAAAAGATCTTGAAATACTCAGTGAGTGGCTTAAATACAATTTACTCACAATAAATACGTCAAAAACAACATACATGATTTTCACTGCAAAAAACAAACCATTACCAGACTTCCCGCCTCTTACTATTAACAATGACATAATAAAAAGATCGAGCCACGAAAAATATCTCGGTCTGAGGGTAGACGACAAACTCACATGGAAGCTGCACATCGAACATGTAAAATCAAAATTAACGTCATTACTAGCATCATTACGCAAAATCTCAAATTGTATTCCAAGGAAAATACGCACTATTATTTATAATTCATTAGTAAAATCACATCTCGAGTACCTTATTGAAATATGGGGATCAGCCGCAAAAACTATCCTAATGCCTTTACAACGAACCCAGAACAAAATTATAAAAACATTATACCATTATCCCTACCTTACTCCAACTAAAACACTATTTGAAAAAACCAAATTATTTAATCTCAAACAACTGTACACATACGGTACCTGCATCCTAATAAAAAAAATCACCACGAACAGCGTACAATCGAATCTAAAATTACATAAAAAAACAATATCACACAACCTTAGAAATAAAAATAAATTACAACGAAGACAAGCTCGGACAAACTACGGTAAAAAAACCATATTATTCGAAGGAGCACAGCTATTTAACGACCTACCAAATGACGTAAAAGATTGTGATAATATTAACAGATTTAAACTAAAACTGAGAAAATACGTTTATGAAATGTAGTCGTATCGTATCACATACTAAATGTTAGCAATTACATACTTCCTATATATTTGTTTTGTATAACTTCACCAACACGCATCGGAGGCAATAGTTATTTGTTATACAAGAGTGCAAAGTTGCTTTTTAACCGCGTGTTCAATTTTGATGACCGAGCAAGCGAAGGATTCTAAAATTGAATCACGAGCGCAGCGAGTGATTCAAAATTAGAATCCTGAGCGTTAGCGAGGGAATCAAAAGAGCACGAGGTGAAAAATCTTTGCACTCGAGTGCAACACGTAACTTTTCATTCCACCTCAGCGAGGAAATGACTAAATGCAAAAAAAAAACGTTTACAATCACAAGATAGGTACACTTTTATTTCAGTTTAGGTATTAATTACTACATTATGACAGGTAAGTATTACAGAATAATCTTTAAATTATAACAAAATAATACTAAGGTATAATTAAGAAAATTTTAAAGTAACGTTGCTACAGTTATTTAAATTGAGTGTAATATTTTTGTTTGGTACTGTAATATTGGTGTTAGTCACTTGTGTACTGTTTTTCGGTAAACTATCTGTCATACTTAATAGTTGTACCGATTCATCGGATTCCCTTGGCGTGAATGTTGGAGAGAGAGGGAGATGGTTAGGTGTTTCATAACGGCTTATTTTTGATGTAGAAGGGCCAGTCCAAGGATCCGATTGAGGCTCTTTCAGTGTAATGGCTCCTACGATGCCTTCACATATTTTAGACTTATTTTGGATGGAATCCTCTATGTATCCCTCTACAACTGCATTGGACTTCCAGCCTCCGTGGCGCTTAAGGGACAGGAGATCAGCTCCGGAATCAGCCAAAAGTGTGGCTGAAGTTCGTCGGAAACAATGACCCGTGTACAACAGGGGTTCTGGAAGTTCAAGAAATGTTGCTATTTCTCGTGGGATACTGCCAATTTTATTAGTACCCATAGGCTGTCTAACACACTTTCCATTGCGATACTGTAGAAAAAATCGATTGATTGGAGTGTTAGGCGGGCGTAAGGCTTAATATTTCTCAACAATCGTTACGTATTCCTTGCGAATGACGAAGTTGCGGTCTCTTTTTGTCTTTGTATTAGGTAAATTAATTAATAGTAAGTCATCTGAATGTTTCTCAATGTTTTTGACATTTAAGTTGTGTTAGTTCATTAGTTCGACATGCTCCGTTTATTCCAATAATAAGAACAACCTGTAACGTAAAGAGTATTGTAGTAGATAAATGAATAAAATTGATATGAACGCATAATTATGCCTATCAACATCTACTAAGTATACTATTTAATTGAGATTAATATACTTAAGTAGATACTGAATGTGCAACTGACTTACTTTTGCCGCCAAATATACGGAATCGGGTGCTTCGTTAAGAAACTTTTCAATATCAGATACTGTGAAAACCTTCGATTTTTTTGGTTGATGACCAGATGAGGCTCTTTTTAAAAATGCCACTAATTTAGGATAGGTATCGATATGTTTGTCTTTTTTCATCTTTATTGTTGCTTTTAGCATCGAATACGTACTCCATAGAGTGCTTGCTTTCTTGTTCTCGGATAATTCTATAAAATATGCCAGCAAAACGTTTTCTGAGAAAGTTTTGGCTCCTTTTGCTAGTCGCCACGTGTTGAACATATCGTACTGTTTTAAATACTTCTCGCGTGATTGTTGAGGGAGAAAGCTCATTTGCGCATTATTAACAGTTTCAGTCAATTCTGTTGGCGTCAAGCAAACTAACTCGTCGCTAGAATCACTCATTTTAGTTTTTTCATTTGTTTTCAAGTTTCTTGTTTTTAATATAAGGTTTAACAATGACGTGAAAAAATGCCGCGTAAAGAACCGCGTACAAAGCAAATTGAAAAAAGAACACCAAGAAGGTTCCGAGTCTGAGTTTTTAACAAATTAAAAAAAAGTTGTATGATATATTCGGCACCATAGAGGTAGCAGTAAATAGGTTTAATGTTTTTTTTAATTCACAAACTTAGTGCACACGATGTTCTAAATTCAATTTACTTTATCCTCTAGAGAATAAAAACGGCTTTTCCACTCAGATATTGAAGATTAAAAATACTCTTTCCGAGATGGTGGGATGAAAAATGTATTTATTAAAATTACTTTGTATCTCATTGTAAGTGAACCTATGTATTGTTCTTATGAGAATAAATTCTTTAAACCGAAACCGACGTTAGTAAGACTTCGTGTGGAATTTGTCCGCGGAAGCGACGGAACACCACATCTTGCGGCCAAAAACTTTCTTCTAATAACAAATTGATTTAACACGTTGGTATGCGCACCACAAACGACTTGAAATTGACGTTGCGGTGCGACTCCAGCAGCCGCACTCTAGGCGTGTAGTTCAACCTTTGACGCACATACTCCTCAACTGCTCCTCCTTCTAATCTTTATGCTGTCCATGGCCCCTAAATTGGCTTTGGCTTAATTGGCTTTTTTGTAGATACATGCTGTCGAGAAATATCTCTTAGGCATGCTGGTTTCCTCACGATGTTTTTCTTCACCGAAGCTAGTGATAATTTTACGATACGCACATGGATCCAAAAAATTAGAGTTGCGTGCCATGGGTTCGAACTCGTGACCTATGACTTGGCAGTCCGACGGTCGCACCGCTAGACTAGACTAACTGTAACCACTGTCAAAGATCTACAAATGACAGTCAAGACGGCTTAACGTGCTTTCTGAGGCACGGAGGAAACTCGGTATGTAATGGGTGGTCACCCATCCACGGACCAACCCAGGCAAGCGCGGCTTAACCTGACGATCGACCCGAGCGGCTGTTATTATTTAGCCTCGAGCTCCTCGTACGTACTAATTAGCTAACAAATCAAGTTAAATAAAACCTTGTAATGTAAACTGTTCGGTGTAACAGACGCCCCATTTGACTTGTAGAAAAATCTCCACCGAGATCCCTTAGTTCGAAGGACCTCGCCAGAGAATTGAGCCAATCCCACTAATAATTAGATTTCGCGGACATCCAATAACATTTTGTATTGAAACAATAATTAATTTCACTGTTTGTGCGCAGTAATTATTATTTCTGTTAGTCAAATACGGATGAAATGTAGTTCGTAATTAATTCTTGTTGTTTGTGTAGTAAGATAATTATTTCATACATTTTCACTATGAAGATGGAACGAGCGTTACATACCCAGTTTAATCCGTGCCTTGGAAAGCACGTTAAGCCGTTGGTCCCGGCTGTCATTTGTAGATCTTTGACAGTCGTTACAGGTAGTCAGCGGCCCGAAAGTCATGATAACCAGTCTTACCAAGGGGTATCGTATTACCCAGTACTAACTGGGCTGTAGAAGTCAGATAAGCAGTCGCTCGAAAAGGCAGCTAGATGATGAACTTTTCAGTGATGCAATTTCTTAGATAACGTTTCATACTAAAAGAAATAGCCCAGATTAAGAAAACAATACACTTATTCAGCACAGACCACAACATTGTCAGCAAAAATTTTATTAATGAACCTTAAGCGCTAAGTTTTTAAATATAACCTGGATTAATAATAATCCCACTATATCTACCTACATACCTCTAACTACAGCCAGAGTGTATTAACTACAATGTGCCGAGAATCAGAGCGCGCAAGATTTATAGCAGTCGAGCTAGCTACATTCAGAGCTGTCCAGCGCTTCGTGCTAGTGCTGGGTAAGTTACTGCTATTAAAGGGGGGATTTCGTTTCCTTTTAGAAACTAGGTACAATGGAAAGTTTTGAAGAAGCAAAAATTTGGAGGTGGAGAAATATGCATTTTTGGATGCGGAAAAATCTTTTTGGGCGTTGATAGGCAAGAGTTACTGGTGATAATTTGGTATTTCGATGTTTTTATTTTAAGCGTTGCCCCACACTAGGATTTTTTCCTGTATCGTGCGTTTACAAACATTTAAAGTCACATACACAAACAGCAAAACCCGGAACCACTACCTGTAGGCCATAAAATATTTCTTCCGAGCGGAAATCGAACCCGCAACACGCAGCACAGCAGCCAATTGCTCAGTCACAGCGCCAGCCGTGCCGTCATTCCATTCGACATTAGTTCCATATATAATACGAGTAGTCCCCGTCACAAGAAGCTATAGATTTTGTAAACACACATTCGGGTTCGCAACCTTTGGTTCGAATAAAAAAATGACAGCGTTACTTCAAAATGGCGGGCGGCCCAAATGTTTACGTTCCATGAAGTCAGATGCGTTCCAGTACCACAAAACATTAGACGACAGCGCTTTATATCGCCAAAATATAACCCGACCAAGTGAAATTGTTTGTTAGTTTCGTATTACACGTATGATAATTTGAGTTGATTGAATTTGGGATTATTTATGGTTGATTGAATTGTCGCTACGTAACTTGGTAGAAATTGTTTGTGTACAAAAATTATGGCTTCTTGTGGCGGGGGGGGACTCATAGTTAAATTATTGTTGTGGAGGGGGAATTTATTTGCCTTTTCGTAACTATTTTAAAAAGAAGAATAAATACTAACCACCTATAACGACTGTCGAAGATCTACAAATGACAGTCGGTACGAACAGGATAACGTACTTTACCCATCCATGGACCAACCTAGGCAAGCGTGGCTTAACCGGAAGATCGATCCGAGCGGCTGTTATTATTTGGCCACAAGTAAATCGCCACCCTGTATAAATAAACAACAAGTATATAGATACACATATTACGGGCGTCAACATACAATGAGCAGCCCATCAGTGGTATCAAAACCAATATAAACTGACCTCTTAACCAATTGAAACCCCGTACTACGCAAGGCCAGTTTTAAGACAAAAAGTGCGGCCTACCACGCCCGCTTTATATTCGGGTTTTACCATTGCTTGAGTATAGAAAATACAAATAATTACAAAAACCATAATAAATACCAGCAATTTTGACAATAATAAAAATAAAAAAGTTTCTCTCCGGCGGGGAATCGAACCCCGGTCTCCCGCGTGACAGGCGGGGATACTTACCACTATACTACCGAAGACTTGCGTCGAAATGGCGAATTTTTTGTTTAAAAAATATTCGAACAGTCACTTTATACCCATAAATAATTTATGTATTTTAAAACGAATACTGATTAGGTATTGAGCCAACCGTTTGTGATTTTAACAAAATGTCCATGAATTAAAACTATTACTTGGTTTACCAGAAATACATTGCAAACTTGAAAGTCTGACAATTAAGTACAGGCCTCACCAAGGGGAGGGCTGTGGTACCTGTTTTTTTCTTGTTTTCGGAGGGAAACCTTCAAAAGGCGACCGGTCTTTGGGGATAAGACACTCCCCGTGTGGGATTTTTACCTCACTAAAACCACCCCGGTGGTCACAATCCGCACATGAGAGGAGGCACCGTTTCCTCTTAAAAGTCCTGTCCGGAGCCCCCTCTGTGCTACGCCTGTTAAGGCACATCCCTGGGGCGACTATACAGAGGTCTCCCCTGAGAGGGGTATGAAACCCAGTGTACTGCTTAACCCAGTAATAACTGGGTTATGCAGGTTAGATAGGCAGTCGCTCCATGTGAAATACTGGTATTTACCTGCATCCGGGAAACATAGGGATGAAAAACTTGTAACTTGCTTCTTTTTAGTTAAGACTGAAACTATAGAAAACACAACTAATGATTAAAAAAAAGTTTAAAGTAAAAAAAAAAAAAACACAAAAAGATTCTCTCCGGCGGGGAATCGAACCCCGGTCTCCCGCGTGACAGGCGGGGATACTTACCACTATACTACCGAAGACTTGTAAACTTCAATAAAATAACGGCTTATTACCTGCAAGCTACAATATCATGATGACGTCATATCAAACATCGATAAAACAACCGGTGTTACTGTGTAGTCAAAATGTATTAAGCGCCATCCCCTTCACCTATCAATGTGTACTCTTAAGTAAAGGTTGTTACGTCGTTTTTCCTTTAACAATTTTTATCAATGGTTTTGATAAGGAAAAGAATAAGACCTTGAAACAGCTATGTACGTACCGTATACTAAATTCCAATCATTCCGATACCTTGTATTATGTTGTATTGCTTGCTACTAGCTAAGACTTGATTTAATGTGCCGCGCCATTTTACACCTTATCGTTATACTTTGAGAAGATATTCTGCATTCATAATTTTAGTAGGAACCTAACTTCTTATTTTTTTACAATTATCCGCAAAAACAAAAGATAGAACACTCATTTAAAACCATTAAACTACATCCAACTAAAATGCTCGTCAAAAACAAGAACTAAGACAAGAAAACTCCTTGCTTAACAAACTTACTAACTATGGCTCGTCATTATAACTTAAAGCATCGGTCATTATGGTACAAACAAAGTTCTCACTGTTCCCAGAACTTGTTCAAAAGTTTCTACAACTTTTCACACTGCTAACGATGTCCTTTGCATTGAGTATTTTAATACTGTTCCCTTTACTAAGAAAGTATCTTTGTCCAGTTTAGTTTGGCGTGCGGTGAAATAAGGAACTAATTTTTTCGTACTAAATGTGACGATTTGCGTAGCAAGTGGCGCCACTGTCAGCGGTAAAGATATTTTGGGAATATTACTGCAAAGAGTTTTTGTACGGTTGTCAATAGATGGCGTTGTATTAAATTATACAAAAGTTTCTACTAGTGTCAATTTTGTAACATTCTATTCTGTTTGAAAGAATGACAACAACGGGTTAATCTAATGTTATTAAGTACCATTGTATCGTGGACACAGTAAACTTACTTGTTTACTTTGATACTCCATAAGCGAAATTCATTAAGTGTTGCACTTTTATTGTAGCAATAACACCCGTGATTGCAATTGAATGCTATAGGATTTTTTGTAGGCGCATTGTGTTTCCTTCATTTATTTAGTCTTATGTATTTTTATTTATTTACTGTTCGTATAAAAAGATATCATCTTTTACGATATTTACCTTGACTTTCCTCTATCCGTCTTTATTTACCAACAGATGATGATTGAACAGACGAACCATAGTACATCTCAACGTTTCATTCTGTACATCCGTGGCATCAATGTATCATTTTTATAGTGCGCACTCGACGTTAAAAGGGTGCTATTTGATGGACGACCCTACAGCCTTATTTCACAATTAACACATCCTCTAAAACACTGCAAATTAAACCTTATTTTAAGGACACTACAGTTGAAGAGATCCGTAAATGTATTTTTGCACAGAAAAAGGGGAAGTAGACACAAAACGATAACCGATTGGCTGTCAATGTCAGTCATAGTACATTTTCTTTGTCGCTTGGTTGGTTCCAATTTGGGTCAAATCTCGTTGTAACAAGGTCATTCGGTGTGACATGTTGGGCCAAGTTTGGGTCCAATGTCTGGCGATAACTGTGAGAGATATCTATTGTTATAAAGAGGTAGTTTGTATGTAGGGGTAATCTTCGGAAATACTGACCAGATTCTAAAAAAAAAAACACGGGTCCAACTCTGAAGCTACAGTATTCGTGGGTGCTATAGGCTATAAAATATATTTACATGATGCTTTTTACCCGAACTACCAATATTTTTGTGGACGAAGTCGCGGGCGAAATGCTAGTCTCAGATATAGAAAATAAACCGCATTTATGTCAGTTTACTATGTTGATGACAGAAGGAGCTAAATATTATCAGCCGCTCGGGTCGATCTTTACGTTGAGGCGTGTTTACCTAGGTTGGTCCGTGGATGGGTGCCTACCCATTACATACCGAGTTTCCTCCGTGCCTCGGTAAGCTTGTTGCTGCGTTGATCCCGGCTCTCATTTGTAGATCTTTGACAGTCGGTACAAATGTCAGTGGCCCAAAACTCTGACAAGCAGTCTTACCATGGAGTATCGTATTACAAAGTCCTAGTCCTAGTACTGGGTAGTCGAGGTCAGATAGGCAGTCGCTCCATGGTATTCAGCTGCATCCGGTTAGATTTGAAACCCACCCCAACATAGTTGGAAAAAGGCTAGACAATTGATGTCTGTGTTGATTTTGTTCGGAGACGAAACAGGCATTGCTCACTATACTTACTCTAAATAAGATAATAATTAAGATAATAATTTATTTATAAAAGTATTACAAAAATTTAGGCGCAGTAGTATTATTGTTTATACAATGGTAAAAATAGTACTTATAAAGGTAAACTATAACTGAAACATATTCAACAGTTGCAAGTACTTAATAATAGTTCATCTAGTGCAATTTAGATGTTTAGTAGCGACCTGCCCGATATAGGTTTATATAAACCTGTGCTTCAGGCCAAAAATGCATTCAGAGTGAGTAAGACTGACATCCTACCAGCGCCAACGATAAACGAAAAGTCAAAAATGTATCGGATTATCCGCACGGTTGGCGCAGTGGCTGACCGATTGACCGCAGCGCTGCGTGTCACGGGTTCGATTCCCGCATGGAACAAATATTTGTATGACCTACAGGTAGTTCTTCCGGGTCTGTCTGTTTGTGTCTGTAAGTTTAAATGTTTGCAAACGCACCCACGTTACAGAACAAATTCCTAGAGCGGAGCAACGTTTATAAAAAAAAAGCGCATGTAATTATTGATGTCGAGAGAAATAAAGACTTATTAGATTACTACCGAAAAGTTTAAGTCAATCCTGTAGTTATTGTCGTTGTAAAAACAGTAGCACCTTTGAAAGCGATTACCAGTCGTCTTGTGCAAGATTTGATTCCTTTAGGCCACCTATCCATTTTAGCAGATCGGGTAAGCGCTATAGCGCTATAGCGCTATAGCCTATAGGCTCGCAGAAATCCCCACAATTTGTCTTCTGTAGTCACCCATGCAGTTCAGTGAAGGAAGGAAAAGTGAGGTAGCACTACGGAGCCGTCAAACGGAACTTCGCTGTGCACCAAAGCGTAAATGCCGTGAATTTAGTGAACTACCTACGAGTACCTACTATTGATTAAAGATTTCCAGCTCTCTACTCTACAGTAACATTCCGCTCCTCCTCAATGAATTGGGTCTGCCATCAGCCTGTAACAGCTGTGAAAAAAATCGGCTGGCACTGTCCCTTTTGGGCGACACTGCCGTTACTGTTTCTTGAATTCGTATGTAGTTCAAAGGAATTTGTTATGTCTATTTTTAGATGCTGCTAGGCCTCGACCACGCGCATCAAGGCACTTATCACGCAAACGTGGGCTAAAGATATTACGAAATAACACATGTAGGTACCTTAACAAATAAAGAACCGGGGTCCTAAAATGACCACTTTAGCAGAACATAATATGATAATAACATGAATTACGTTACAATTCGTAAAATGGGCACAAACTCAACAAGTCTGTGACCATTTTAAGAATTTTTTTGAATTGTTAATTTTATCTTTTTACTCTGGACGCTCTTACTCGCACGTCTTTCTACATCGTTCTCACATATAAGTTTAACCTCCACATGAATGATGTAACCAAGACTTTGTAACAACATAATGATTTAAAAGAGTGTCCAAGGAGTTTCTTGCCCATTCTTCTCCATAGAGATCTACGCTTTCGAATGGGCAACTACAGTACTTTCACAAGTTATTATGCCCTGTGACTGGGACTGTAGCTTAGTTTTTTTTTGTGTTTTGACATTCAAAACTGAAATAAATGCTTTTGAGTTTGAGTTCTGCTAAAGTGGCCATTTTAGGCCCCCAGATTCCACTCCTATCCACTATTTTACGAAACTAAAATCCCGCCATTTTACAAAACTAAAAAACACTAAAACACCCTAGATAATTATCATCCGAGCATCCTCCCGATATTGGCTTCGTAAATTATCGGGTCCCGAGAACAGATGTACCGAATGGCCCCAAATAGCCCCGAGGTCGTTTTTACGACTACAATTGACTTTTAAGATTAAAACGCTCGCATTTCGAAAATCATACGTGGTTATAATAAAGTTTTATTGGAGAGATATTGGATGAAAGCTTGGGTTTATTTAGAAGCTTTTTCGCTGTTAAAGATTTTCGATTCGAGGAGAAACATTTTGTAACTTTATTGTGTAGGTAAGTAAATGGGCATTATATCTTATCTTACTATCTAACTTCTATTATATATGCGAAAGATTACGAGGATGGATGGATGGATGGATGTTTGTTACTCTTTAAAACTACTGAACAGATTTGGATGAAAATTGGCACACAGGTAGTTTATAACCTGGATTAACATATAGGTTTTTTACCCCGGTACTACGATCCCGTGGACAGTTACCGAACTCCACGCGTCACTCATGAAAAAACGTTAAAAAAAGTTTTGCATGGAGCGACTGCCTGTGTGACCTCCACAACCCAGTTAGTACTAGGTAATACAATACCCCTTGGTAAGACTGGTTCGCTCTCCGACGCTAACCTAAACTAAAAGCTTCAAAAGACATGTCTGACACGTCAGTTTCCACTGTGAGCTATTAATTCACTCACATCTTGCGTCGGATTAATTCATCAGCGTACCAATCCAGTGAGTGACGCTTACGTTGATGTAAGTCACTAGATACGCCGCGCGTTTACAAAGTAGAGGCTGAAGAATTAAGTTTGGCAAGATATATTTTGGCCATTGGCACATGATAAATACATAGATCGGTTTAAAGAAATTTATTTCTCAAAAAGAACATACATAGTTCACTTATATATGAGAAACTTAGCATAAAAACTTAAGTAGTAAATTATTTGTCGTTCGAACAATCGAGTACAAAATGTAGGTAGTGGTATATTATTTTTGGTTGGCTAAATACAACTTTAACTTATTTTTAAATATATTAATAGATGAAGAATCCCTTATGTCTTTTGGTAATTTATTATAAATCTGCGCTCCCTCAAACTGAATAGTTCTTCTTCCGTATAAAGTTCTTACTGAAGGTAGTTCTATACTATCCCTATTCCTAGCGTGGAGTGGTATGTTTTACGTTTGAAAGTGATTTGTGAGTGTATTTTGTTCGTTAGAATTTTTTTTATTAGTATGCATGTGTGGATAGATGGATAAATATAATACTGTTTATTAGATACACTATACAAATTTCAATTTACATAAAAAGAAAACATTTTGAGCAGCTCGTGGCTAAATAATAACAGTCGCTCGGGTCGATCGTCAGGTTAAGCCGCGCTTGCCTGGGTTGTTCCGTGGATGGGTGACCACCCATACATGCCGAGTTTCCTCCGTGAGTCGGAAAGCACGTTAAGCCGTTGGTCCCGGCTGTCAGTTGAAGATCTTTGACAGTCGTTACAGGTAGTCAGTGACCCGAAAGTCTGACATCCAGTCTTACCAAGGGGTATCGTATTACCCAGTACGAACTGGGTTGTGGAGGTCAGATAGGCAGTCGCTCCATGTAAAATACTGGTATTCAGTTGCATCCGGTAAGACTGGAAGCCGACCCAAACATAGTTGGAAAAATGCTGTGCAGGTGATGATAAAAAGAAAACATTTTACATCGGGTGACACAATAGGCGGTGTTATCGCTAAACGCAAACCTTTATTTATTTAAACTTCATATACAAGAGTGGTACATAGGCAGACTTAATGCCACAAGGCATTCTCTACCAGTCAACCTTTGGGCCAAATAAGATAGCATTGTGATAGAGTACAAACAAAATAAATAAGAAAAATACCATTTAGTTAACATAAATTGATATAAATTTAGTAAATAGGTTCATACTAATTCATATATATTCAGATAAAATAAACTAATACATATTAAAATTATTATACATACAAATAGTCGGAAATACGAGAAACCATATAATAATTACTAATGACAACATAGTGTGCAATTTTGTCTGACTTTAAATAGTACTTCCGAACTGTTCTTTTGAAAGCCATCAAAGCAATCTTTACAAGACAACCGTTGGATGGATTAGAGGAAGAGTGAGAAACAATACAGCAGGTAGCTTGTGGTGTACATGCCGCATGCTGAACGAGCTTCGGGCTCGAAAGACACAAGATTTATGGCCTGGAACAGCTTGTCGAGACCTGGTGTAGCGACTTGGCTGTCTTCTTTTACAATTGGAACGACAAAGCGCAGAATCGTGACCGATGGTAGGAATGGAGGAAGGCCTTAGCCCAGCTGTAGGGCAGTAAGGGTTACACATAACATAACATCACGCCTTGTAATCTCCAAAGGGTTAGGCAGAGGTGTACCTAACAAGTACTCGTACTACTCACATTACGCCAGTAATGTTTAACTCCCATATAATAGGGGGCGAGCCTGTTGCCACCAACCGGGCAAAAATCCAGATTCCGTGGCTGCTACTGAAAAATTCCTGATGGAAAAATCCGATAACACTTTGCCCGGAAATCAAACCAGGACATCATGCTCAGCGGTCGCTCTTGCTTCCACTAGAAAAACGAGAATCAATAATTGGAACATCATCAGCGTCATCATTTTAGCCTGGAGTCACATACAGTACCCTCCACTCCATTCTTTTACCATATCCAGGTGTTATTCTGCAAAAAAAGGAGGAGGTTCTCAATTCGGTTGTATTTTTTTTTGTGGTTTTTACCTCATATCTTGGTCATTTATGAATCGATTTGAAAAAATCTTCTTTTATATGAAAGGATATACTTCCCACCCCCGTAGAAATTTCATTAAAATCGGCTTAGTGTTTTGGTTTGTAAATCAACATAGCTGGAAAAATATGTCATCCAAGTAAAATAAATTGCGCAAGTGATACTTGTCAAGGATTTGTGTGTGATACGATAACTAAAAAGGGTAAAAACTTTTTTACAAAAAAATAACCGACTTCCCAAAAAAAAGAAAACAAAAAAAATGGAAAATAACTTTACTTTCAAAAGTCGGTGGCAAAAAAGTCAATGAAACAAACAATAGTCACCGACTTCCGAAAGTAAAGTTATTTTCCATTTTTGTTTTGTTTTTTTTTTTTGGAAGTCGGTTTATTTTATTTTAGCGACTATTTTGAAAATATCATCACCCCAACGCGCTTTTGGACGACCGACTATTTTTCTATTTGCCTCATCCAGTACTTTAATTCGTGTACCATCAAAACGTAACGTGGTGGCAGAGTAATTTATAGGCTCTCAAAGAAATCAAGGCTGCATTTAGATACTAAAGTGGTCCAATTTAGTGATGGATTGGACATGAGATAGGTAGGACGTGGATACTGAAATAAATGTTAAAGCCGGGTCGCAACGGAGACGAGACGAGAAGAGAGATGTGTTGTAAACCACCAATAGAATTTCATTATTTACACTTCTTGTTCCCGCTTAGCTTTAGTGGAAACAGTTGAGCAGAGAGGAGGTGAGATATCTCATAATTGTTTAGGCCAGCGGAGACGAGAGCGGTGAGCGGTGAGCGGTGACCGGTGTACTGTGAGCGGCGTGGCGTGCGGTGTGAGATTTCCGCGAATGTGCTTTGAATCCGATGATAGAATGGGAACGAGGAAATTAGATTGTATATCTAATATCCCCATCCTATCTGACGAGCAGAGATACGGCGAAGCGTCACCGTTATATGGTTGTAGTTCCACAAGCCCAAAGACATTCAAATAGTTACGAGCGATAGAAGGGAAAAGACGAGGAAAATCGTAATCCAATACTTGTTACTATTTAGTAACAAATCGTTCTGTCTAGTGTCACACGCCCGCTTGACAGGGAACGTTCGTGTGTCAAAATCAAAAATGTGCGGGATCCAAATTTTTGTATGACAATATTCCCAATGTCCGCTCAATAAGTCTTTTTAAATCTCTTTGCACGCACCCGAACAAAGCTCTATGCACATTTATAGTGTGAACCGCCAGTCTGTGGTATTCACTGCCGGCTTCTCTGTTCCCCGACCATTATAATCTAGATCTCTTCAAAATTCTAGTGCATCGGTTTCTTCTAGGCAATCGAGCTTCTCCTTAGGTCGCGTCATCGCTTCACATCAAATGAGCTACGGCCAAACGCAAACCTATTTAGACGTGGACGAAGTTAAAGAAGTAATTGTAAGAATTGTAGCATCTGGCGTTCTGTAGTTTCAGCCTACCCCCGTGGGAAAATAGCGTGAGTAAGTAAAAAGTAAGTATTTATCCGATTAATGTATCAAATTCAAACTATTTATTTCAATTTGGCCATTAAAAGGCACTTTTGAACGTTAAACTTTAAAACAAAGGGAATAGAATTGATTCTACACCCATTCCAATTCCGTCCATCAATTTTACCGACTACTATATTATCGGCTCAAAATATTTGAGATAGTTTGTGCTCATGACGCACAAAGATCTGATGCGAACAAGGTATTCGTACACTATATCGCTCTAAATCAATTCAATCAGGAATTCTTCATTAGTTTGTAATCCCAATCGGCTGGAATTATACACAAATCGTCGTTGAAGTTCTAACACTACGTAAGTAATTTTTTTGAGGTTTTGACATTTTGATTTTGATGCCGTTTGCTAGAGAATCGGAAGACGCGTTGTTTCAGCCAATCAGAAGCAAGCAACGTGTCTATATAATTTGAAGTGAACACAAATTATAAAATAGTATTGTACCATTACCTAGGTACATTATGCAGTTCTTTCACTCTCCTGCAAAAGTTGCTGTTTTTGACTTACGTGATGTTAGAAATTCAACGACGAAATGCCCGTTTCATGCATAATTGCATTTACTAAGAATTTAGAGCGACGTATATTGGAAATGGTGCATACTAAACGAGACGATAGCCTCGTAGGTTTAATGGTCGCAAGCGTGGCTGCTGAGCATGACGTCCTGGGTTCAATTCCCGGGTCGGGCAAAATGTTACTGGGATCATATTTCAAATTTAATATCAATTTCTCAGTAGCAGCCACGGAGTCTGGATTTGTACCCGGTTGATGGCAATAGGCTCGCGCGGTATTACATGGGACTTATTTACATAACTGACGAAATGTGGGTGTACTATTAGGCACACCTCTGCCTCACCCTTCGGGGATTACAGGCGTGATGTTCAGTAAACGAGACTTTTTAATCGAAAATGCACCTTGTTCAAATAGCATTTTGGTTTTTTGGACACGAAACGAGTGTTTTCAAATGTCATTTGAATTTACATGACATTGACGATGCCTTCGTCAATTTTAGTTAAAGTGAAGATAGAGGTTGGTTACAGTACTTTACCGACCGTCTTCCGTGCATACTTCAGTCGCGTTCAGTGCTTCCGTACGCGCTATTCTATTCTACGCACAGTGTCAATAGGTACTGGTGGGTTACCATGATCTCTTAGAGCAGGAATGTTTTAGTACTATTCCGAGAGTGGGTAAGAGATGGCTAGCGCTGTCACTTTCACACTCTCGAAATAGTCCTAAAACATTCCTGCATTAACAGATCATGGCAACCCGCCTGGTGGCCAACTATGGCGAATTAATGCAGGAATGTTTTAGTTCTATTCCAGTGTCGGAAAGAGATGGCGCTAGACATCATGTCTTCCTTTTCTGTACAATAATCGTCTAAAATAAATGCTACAAACTGACGTCTGGACTCTCTAAAACCCGTATCTATAGTCAAGTTAAAGTAATTACTTGAGCTTAAGTAATTACTTGCAATTTTTTTTATGCAATATACAAAAATTTATATGAAGTAAGAACCGGCAAAGAAAGCAAAGCTAAGAATTCTATATTTTACAGTTGTAACTTTAAGCAATTTTTAAACTACATAATAAAAATCGTATCTTAAAAAATGACATTTACCCAAGTAAACACTTTGAATTGTCTATAGATACGGGTGTAAGCACGAAGCACGTAGTTTCGGGTTTATTTACGGATCTGGTCGGAGAATCCTCCCTTACAATATGGGATTTAGGAACCGTACACCCTGTTCCGGATATCTCTAAAGACACAGTCAAGTCGCATTGATGCAGTGTCAAGTGCAATCTGACTTGACACTTTTGCTGCTAATTTCAATTAATCCATGTTTACTCGTCTACAAGACAACTCGGGAGGCGGGTTGTGCGCACACGAACGAATTATCGTTCGATCCAGATGCTGGGTGCTTAGCACCGAAAATGTTAAGAATGCTGAACTGCACAATCATATGGACAGCCCTATAATGCTCTCCCTGCAGTTCTGTATTTAATTCTAAAACGAACTAACATCAATTTCCACATTCCTAGATACTAAAGACACTAGATACCCTCCCCAAACTTCGTAAAATAAACGGGCATCATTGGAAATCGGATAATCCATTAATTCAGAGTCCAAATTTCCTTTATGGCCCACCGGGGAGTGCTCTAGTGATGAATCGCGACAAATTCGCTTCGAAAAGCAATTTGGAAGAGTAGCGAGTTTTGTCGATGTATTAGGTAGGTTCGTATCTAGTACCTACTTACGTAGGGGTATAAAGTTTGTTGAGAGAGGGAATTTACTGTTTGCAAGTAAGAAATTAGTTTTAGATCAAACGTACAGACGAGGGATGTAGCGCAGGCCATATTATATTCGAGCAAGCAGGGGGTCCTCATCAGAGTAATTTATTTATATATTCGAAAACTAGCCTTTGCCCGCGACTTCGTACGTGTGGTACTTATAATGTAAAAAACTTTTTTGCAAAAAAAAACCGACTTCCAAAAAAAACACTAAAAAAGTGGGAAATAACTTTACTTTCGGAAGTCGGTGACTATTGTTTGTTTCATTGACTTTTTTGCCACCGACTTCCGAAAGTAAAGTTATTTCCCACTTTTTTAGTGTTTTTTTTGGAAGTCGGTTTTTTTTTGCAAAAAAGTTTTTATTTTACCCTTTTTAGTTCAAATTCCATCACACACAAATCCTTGTCAAGTATCAATTTCGCAATTTCTTTTACTTGGATGACATATTGTTTCCAGCTATTTTGATTTCAAAACCAAACTACTTAACCGATTTCGATGAAATTTCTATGGGACCAATCGGGAAGTTGATCCATTCAGATAAAAGAAGAATTTTTCAAATCGGTTCATAAATGACGAAGATATGAGGTAACAAACACAAAAATTTCCAGCTATATTGATTTCAAAACCAAACTGCTGAACCGATTTTGATGAAATTTCTATGGGACCAATCGAGAAGTAGATCCATTCAGATAAAACAAGAATTTTTCAAATCGGTTCATAAATGACGGAGATATGAGGTAACAAACACAAAAAAAAAAAAAAAAAAAACATACAACCGAATTGAGAACCTCCTCCTTTTTTAGAAGTCGGTTAAAAAAGATAATTTGTGTGGTAAAATGTATATTTTAAGTTAAGCATCTAGCAGTAGAGCGGTGAAAACTGCGTTCAAATCCATGCAGTAGTTTTTGCGCGATGCGCGCACAAACATACAGACAGAAAGACAGACAGACAAGAATTCTAAAAACTGTTGTTTTGGATTTTGTTGGTCTAATATAAACCCCCTATTTCATTATTTTTTTCAATATCTTCAATGTACTTATTTTTTTACTAACCATTGTTAATAAAAAAATGGTTAGTGAAAAAAAATATATATTCCAACGGGAATCTTTTAATTAGCTTTCTAACAATATATCCAAAGAGTGGAAAAAATCTCAGTTATTGAATTTGCAAAATATTAGGGATTTTGTGTAAAACTCCAACTTGTAAAAAACTCTTATTTAACAATGGCATAATTATTTCAAAACTTGAGGCAAATTTTTTTTCAACGTTTTATTATCAACGTTTTATTATACGTTTTTTTTCTTTGTTTTGTATTCTAAAAGTACCTGAATTTTATTGTTTCTTGATTACATTTAATAGTTAAAATAATCGTTTTTCGTTTCATTGAGCGAACCACTAATCGTGTGTCAAAAATCATATATTTACCTCCAAATTAACATGATAAATATTGGTGGTGGAGTTTTGAGTCTTACAACTTTTTTGTAGAAATTTTCCTGTTCTTTAAGAATATTTTTTCCAATATCCGATATCTGTAATAGTTTTCGAGATATTTGTAAAAAAACAAAACCTTCGATTTTTTTGTTTGTTAATTGTTTATAACTCTTGCAATTTATTTTGTGCGGGTCTTCAACTTTTTCAAAAAACTTTCTAGATGAAATTTCGAATCGAATGACACCTTGATCATAATTTTCTGAAAAGGAGAACTGGAATTCGCCAAAATGGCACATTTTAACTAGGCTATTACACCTGTATTAATAGTCAAGTTAAAGTAATTACTTGAGCTTAAGTAAGTACTTGTGCAATTTTTTTTTATGAAATAGGTAAGAATATAAACGAAGTAAGAAACGTCAAAGAAAGCAAAGCTAAGAATTATAACTTTTTACAGTTCTTACATCAAGCAATTACTGAACTACATAATAAAAATCGTAAATTAAGTAATAACATTTACTCAAGTAATTGCTATGACTTCTTTATAGATACGGGTGTTACACTAGACGCCGACCACAGCAAAGTCATACCAATTGTGTAGTTTAAGGGTCTCCTCTATCTCAACCGTCTAACATATTTAGTAGGTAACCTACTTTGTGGTCTTGAAAATAAAAACATAACATACGTAACATCACGCGTGTACTCCCCGAACGGTTAGGCAGAGGTGTCCGTAATAGTATACTCACATTTCGCCAGTTATGTTTTTAAATCCCATGTAATATGGACGAGCCCTTGGCCATCAACCGGGCAGAAATCCAGACGCCGTTGCTGTTACCGGGGATCGAACCCTGGACCACATGCAAAAAGAAAGATAAAAATTAGAAATAAACCCAACTACGACACAACGCCAACTAAGAATGTTGCTTATAACCAAAACATCAGTGTATTTATAATTTGGTTTTCACATAACCGTCTTCACTAAAATTGTCAAAGACATAAATCGTACAAATAACACACATTCACAGCCTGTTAAAATCATGACCCGTCTTTGGCTTCGCCGTAATCGGATAAAAATGTTATTATTATTTATTTATTTTCCACCAATTACAGCAACACAACAGATCGCCCAATACGATGCCATATGCCAAAATAATTTTATTTATTCATCCATGGCGTACTTACAGGTATTCGAACAGTATATCCTACTTAAACCTATAAATTATCTACTAAACAAGTTCGTTTTCTGGGTAATATAAAATAAGTAAAACTAAGTAAAAATGTGAGATTACAAGTAATTTACCCCGTCTTCTTCTTTATCGTGTGGTTAGTGCCTAACCTGGTGTCAGAATTTTTATGTCTTCATGGGCCTCTGACTTGGCCTTAAAAGATTAGGTATTTTATTTTTTGTCACTTTTCTACTAAGTTCGTAGCTCGAGCGTCGCCGCTTCGTAGCCATTCAATCATAGGTCAAGAGCTCAGACCACAAAATCGATAACTCCTTATAATCTCAAGGAGAGTAATTAAACAGTAAACCGCTTTGAGCGAAGCCTACCTTAACGTTTGATGAATATCAATCATTAAAAATGTTACCAAACTTTTTTAGGACCCGTTCACAAACCCGGGCTTTGCGTCAAGCGAAACGCGCGGCACTTGTTTTTTCTTTCGCGTGAGTACCGACGCGTCGGTTTGACTCGAGGCATGCAAATAATAAACAATTTCTTTCATTTGATTTGTCTGCAGTCACTGCCACAACTGAGAAACAGTTTCCAGTGTTTCTCAGTTGTCAAATTGTCGCAACTGTCTAATTTACAAAACTGTCCAATCAGCGAAACTGACTAATCCACGAAACTATCGAATCAAATAAACTGACGATTGAGGGAAACTGACTAGTGATACGCGGACTCACTAAAACAGATTAAAAATAATTCAGCGCTTAGTTTCCAAAATCATGAATATATTAGGTACATTTAGAATGTCGGATTAGTTTGACGAATTTAACCGAATTAATAAGAGACCGTCTCATTAGAGCAAAACTAGGTCCTTGTTTTGAGAGCAGTGAACCATGAATCGAACCAAGGACGCTCCTGGGTCGGGCAAAGTGTTATTGGGTCTTTGATCAGGAATTTCTCAGTAGCAGCCATGGAGTCTGGATTTGTGCCCGGTCAATGGCAACAGTCTCGCTACCTCCCCCCCCCACCCCCATTACATGGGACTTGAACATAACTGGCGAAATGTAAGTGTACTATTAGGTACACCTCTGACTGACCCTTCGGGGATTACAAGCGTGATGATATGTTAAATCAGAGAGACTTAACATAACTGAGCATGAGGATGCTCAGCAGTCACACTTGTGACCACTTGACCAACGACATAGCACAGCAGTCTCTCTGACTTTGTCGGTTAAAAACTTGTCTTACCCGAGTGTGGGCACTGCCTTACTTCTTTTTTTTATCCATCTAAACTTCGACGGTCAGAAGTTAAGACACTGTGAATTCTTCGAGGATTTTTACACTTTTATAATTATAATTTTTTGCCGAGAGATGAGGAAGAGTGTTCGTTGGAATTATGTTTTACTTAAAAGAATTTTGTGTAAACTTTTTGTTTCCTTTGTACCTTGTAGTTGAGATTAGTATGGACAAGTAAGTAGAGGTTGCAAAACCTGAAGTATAGAGTATGAGGGAATACTAACAAAGTATGTTCTTATTCTTCTTTCCAACCAATGGTACAAAGAAAGTATTCTACTAATAACGTAGGCAGCATACTTACTGCTCAGCAACAAATGGTCACCGCACAGCCGCCTAGGAATATTTGAAACATCAGAGACACTTCTGTGATGATTTTCCTGTGCCAAACCTCATGCAGGGAATTTATCACAGAATTATCACCATCACAAGCAGCCTTGTAGCCCGTATTGCTGAGTACAGACGTGCTATATTTTGTGTCTTGTTCCCTGGTCGAGTCTCAGCCAGGGGGCCTAAAATGGCCACTATAGCAGAACATAATAGGTTTATAATATGAATCACATTAAAATTCTTAAAATGGTCACAGACACAGTTAATATATGTATTATGTTGAATTATCAGTTTGTGACCATTTTACAAACTGTAACGTAATTCATATTATTATCGTAATATGTTCTACTAAAGTGGCCATTTTAGACCCCTGGTCTTTCCCTTGGATACCTTATAATGTCTGGAATCAATTAAAATTGTTATAATTGTGCGAATAGCAATATCCATTAGATCACTAATCATTACGTATATTATATTTTCTCACCAAGCCTGCTAGTTTTCCTCAAACCCTTTTTAAATTTCCTTACACCGTTATTCACGGCGTATTTCACTTCCTTATTCAACATAGTTTCACATCCCAGATGCCACCCCATAAATAATGGAGAAGAACCTTTTAAGGGGCTGACTCTATTAAAAATTAAAACGGAAACATTCACTAATCCTGCGTCGTACTTGAAGATACCTCCGGAGAGTTAAATGTATTGTTTCTCTTTTCGTATACATTATTAAGTTTTCACTGTAAAACTATACAGATTAATAAAATTTAAGTGTCTGTTTGTAATTTCAAAATAACTGCTTTTTACTGAATGCATATGGAAGTATGTATATACGGTACTTACAACAACAAAACACTCCCGCCTCCTATTTCACGAGACATAACTGGCCTTCTACCTCTGCAGGGCAAAGCCCTGTCTTCTTCTCCCACTTATCTGTATCCGATCTACCTACCTTTTAAATAAGATCCGATTCTTTCATACACAGTCCAGACTCCATCTTATCCAAACGTTTAACAAAACGCCTAAAAATAATAATAACGAAGACTAATAATACATTTGAACCGATCATACCTCTATGTCATATTTTCCATCATGAATTTCAACCAATTAATATCCAGCTATGCTCACTCAGACCAAAACAAAAGACGCTCAAACCAGATTACACCATTTATATCAAATCCCAACTATAGCCTTCTCTCTATCTATGCCATTGGTTCCCAACCTACGGTCCTCAAAAGGTTCAAAATGGCAAACTTTTATTCGTACGTTTTAATTTGTACCTAAAGGAAAGGCAAGTTCTAAAATCACACTGATGGAACCAAATGATAAATCTTAAAAAAATGTGCTTTATATTACAATAGTATCATCACTGCCATATAAAAAGTTAATGTCACAAAAGTATATGTTTTTTTCTTGATCCTATGGTATGTAGGTACCAATTCTTCATCATCTTTCTAGCCCTTTCCCAACTATGATGAGGTCGGCTTCCAGTCAAACCGGTTGCAGCTGAATATCAGTATTTTACATGGAGCGATTGCGTATCAGACCTCTAACCCAGATAGTAATGGGCAATACAGGTTGTCAGACTTTCGGGCCACCTGTAACGACTGTCAAAGATCTACAAATGACAGCCGACTTAACGTGCTTTCCGAGAAACTTGATATGATGGTCACACACAAGGTTAAGCCGCGCTTGCTTAATGTACGACCCGTGCGGCTGTTATTATTTAGCTCTCTTTTTACACCTTTAACAAAAAAAAGTTCACAATTAACAAAATCAAAAGGGCCCTTAGTCTAAAAAAGGTTGGGAACCACAGGTCTATATATACCCAATTATGTATATAGGACAGGGTAATCTATTGTACGTTTCATCACTACAGTGACGGGATTCGTACTTACTCACACTGACAAATTGAGGCAATTTACCTTCTTTACAAACTAGATACCCGAGCCTTGAAATAGGCTGGAAAAGTGGAGAAATGTCTCTATCTATCCATACAAATTACGTTCGTTCAAAGACTTATATAACAGTATATAGTAGGCACAATATGAGCCTTTTAGGAGACCTTCCAAGCCTGGGATATCGTTATACAGATGGCTAAGAATGATACCTTCAAGAGGATAATAATTGTAGCAAATATCTTGACAGTTAACCAATAGCTGGAAAAAATAATTCATCCATGTAAACGAAATTGCGTGTTTTGCGTTCCTGTGACTTTCTAGTGGTGTTTACGAAAAATGTTAAAGTAATAAAATACTTGTAACTTGTTGTGTTGATGACGAGCTCGTGGTTTAATAATAACAGCCGCTCGGGTCGATTGTCAGGTTAAGCCGCGCTTGCCTGGGTTGGTCCGTGGATGGGTGACCACCCATACCGAGTTTCCTCCGTGCCTCGGAAAGCACGTTAAGCCGTTGGTCCCGGCTGTTAATTGTACATCTTAAAATCTGACAACCAGTCTTACCAAGGGTTTTCATCGTATTACCCAGTATTAACTGGGTTGTGCTTAATAAATGCTTTGAAAAAGGATAGCTTTATTTTTACATTAGACCGACTCCTTGACAATTCAAAAGTGCTTATAGTATAACCACTTTAGGTGTGCAGTTCAAGGTGGCGTTGCCTGTCACGAAAATTTGCATCGATATGTCGGTGTATTCCCATGGTCCCCACTGGTGGGGACAACGGGAATTGTCAAAAATGTCGTTTTGTTGTACCCACTACCCCAGCCCCACTGGTGGGGACAACGGGAAGTGTGTATTCCCGACACCCCATCCCACTCACCCCCACACACTCACCCCCACTCATCCCCACTGATGCATAAGCCTATTAATGAAAGAAGAAGATTACTTTTTAGGAAATTGGCAAGAAATATTTATTTTCATTGCTTGCTGCGAATAATCGAAATATACATGAATTTGTTTCTATCTGTTTGAGATTCCTATCTTAATTAGTGGTGAGGTGGCACGAACTACTAAGAGATCAGAAAAATGAAGGAATCAATTCAATCAAAATAAAATAAAAATATATAAATATAAATTCAATTCATTTAATTATGTCAGTGGGAAAACCGAGACAGACGACAACTAACTAACTTTGTACATTTATTTTAGTTCTGTGCTTTCTTGCCTGCATATACAAGTTGGTTGTAGAGTAATTGAAAATAACGCTTTGAGTTTGAAATTAAACTGTACCTGCGACGTCACCCGCAAAAAAAAATTTCATTCTCGGCAATAGCGAAACTTTCCATCAAGAAAATAATTTTTGACCTACATCCAAACCGGACCTCTTTATAATATTAGTATAGATATATTATAACATACTATACCAATGAAAAGAGACAATAATATCCAATCCAATAACGTTTAGTCCCCCAAAAAACATCCTCAAATTACCATACCCCGAAATATAAAAGGAAATATCCCACAAAGCGAATTCAATTAATACCAGTATTTTCTCTATTCCATGATGTTTGCGACCGTGAATAAGTTATGATCCTTCCAACCTATCAAATTGGAACAAGGGTATAAACTATTGCAGTATTCATTCCTTACTTAAGGTTGACAGGGGGTAAACATTGAGATATCATACCTCTTTTGTTTGTCTTGGATATTATTTACCATCGAGCCATTTACTTACCATTTAAGGCTAATGGCAATAAGAATTTGAATGTTAGTTTGTACCTTTACAATGCAGAATTTTGTCTGGGTGTTGGTGGTATCAGACCTTTATAATTCACGCCTGAAATCGAAGAAGTGTTAGGCCGAGGTGTACCTAATAGTACACCCACATTTCGCCAGTTATATACAAGGTGTAGTTTTGCGACCTCGTCAAAATTCAGGAGGTTGTCATAGAAGACGTGAATAATCAATATAAATTACGGTAACTGGTCAATAATAATAAACGCTGCTTTTTTTAGTTGTTTTAATTTGACACTTTTTCAGAATGAAGCCCTTTTTAAAGGAGGAGAATCACCCGTTTATCGAATAAACGTCCGCGTTTGTTTGTATGTGTGAAAGCGAGGTTTTAGGGCTAGTATTAGACGGACCGCGTTTTAATACGGGTGGTGTACACTTATCGATTTCCGATACTAGAATATAAAAAATACCTAAAAAAATATTATAAAAAAATACCTACCCATTTTATTATTGATTCGGGTCGAGAATCATTAACATAGTTACCTCCTTGAATTTGAGGAGGATGCACAACAACACCTTGTATAAGTCCCATGTAATAGGGAACGAGACTATTGCCATCCACCGGCCACAAATCCAGACCCCGTGGCTGCTACTAAGAAATTCCTGATGGAAAAACCCAATAACACTTTGCCCGACCTGGGAATCAAACCAGGTTCTCATGCTCAATAATCGCGCTGCCGACCACTAGCCCAACGAAGAAGTAAAAAAAAGGAAAGTAAATTAGGTTCTTTATATTACATTACATTGAACGCTTATTCAATGCTTCGTGTACGTGCTATTAACCGTTGAGGAGTTCTCTTGTGAGGAGGCGGTCCTGGCTGCAGGATCGAGTCATGTCTGTCATAAAAATTTACTGTCACCAGAACCAAAGGTGTATGCAAAATTTTTGCTCCATAGAGTGGAGGGAACTGGTTTGATATGCAGTTGCAAGTTTTCACCAATACATACTAACTTCCTAACCAGCCAGCTAACAAGGCAATATTATAATAAAAACATGAATTGCGTTCTGTTTAAAAATAATGTTAATACAAAAAAACCCTGTCCCTGTTGTGAAGTCGCCTGTTTTGTCACTTATTTTCAAATTCCCAACACACTATAAAAAATCCGTCCAAAGATCCTGTAGAATCGTAGAATACCTACTTACATTAAAACCCCTTCTAACCAAGCCTTTTCACCACTCAAACCAACTTCTTTTTCTCGCCAAAAACATTTAATTGTGTTGCCAACTTTCTGTTGTGTAAGAGCTGGCAAAGTTTTCCTTCAATCTATCTCGTAAGCCCTCAGCAAACCTCTTTAGGGCGCTTCGATCCGGTAAATCAATAAGCGGAACCCACTTTGAAAGTTGGTAAACTCTTTTACGCAGAACAATACGGCCACTGTGGATGGGGACTTGGGGCAGTATTATTTTTTGAGTGAGTGGTTTTCTGTGAAGTTATTCCAATGAACTTTGCCTGTGTCAGTCTGTCATTCTGTCAGTCTGTCTGTCCATCTGTCTTTCCGTTTGTCTATCCGTCTGCCTGACCGAATATCTGTCTGTGTAAATTTCTCTGCCTTTTTCGATTCCTGAATTAAAAGGGAGCTAGGTCAATCAGTAAGTACAGGGCTATATCTTTAGAACCGGTATGGTCAGCCAGTTGATTTTATTACAGAATGCATTTTTCTACGATTTTTATCGCCTTAAATAAAAAGGAAGACAGTTAAAATCGTTTTGAAGCTCAACTTTTCCTACAAATAAACACGTACATATGTACATACATTTATACACTCACGTCTTTTACCCACGGGGCTAGGCAGAAACCACAGAACGCCACCTGCTACAATCCTTACATACTCCTTTTGCCTCATCCACGTTGTGTTGTGAGTAATACGCACCTGAGCTTTCTGAAGAACCTCACCAATATGGTCAGTTCCATCTAGGGCGTCCCCTCTCGGTATTGCCACTCACATGTGCCTTGTGCCTTTGTTATTAGCCTCTCACTCATATATAAACAGACATGTAAAAGTTTTAAATTCGATACAATTATATTTAACATATACAATGATTCCTTATTTATAGGGTATCATGTTGCATAATTAAAATAGCTCGTTTTCCTTTGTAAAAGCGATTTAACGCTATTGTTTGAAATAACAAGTATTTTAATAATAAACTGGAGTAGGTACATGGTTTTCAGCCGTGGTTTGTACTGGAATGCTGTACAATCATGAGCTACTGGAATTTCTCGTTCGGTATTATAGTGCAAATGTAGACCTAATTTATGTGGAATTTCTGTCAATTATATTAATGTGTTAGTGGTAATTTTATGTAAGATAAGATAATATTTATTTGCTCAAACATGTGTCATAAATACAAGAAAAGACATGCATGCGAGATGGTAACAACATTATTAGGTACAGACATGTTTGCCACATGATGTGACGTGCTAATATCAAGAAATACAATAACTTCAGTAACTAAAGAATAGTAATAAATTTATAGTAACAAAGACATCAAACAGAACATCAAAAACAAAAATAAGTTATAAAGACTTTTATACAATCCACATATAATTAAACTACATATGTCATTTCAAATGAACAAACCCAAACCCAAAAACAATAATAATAAAAGAATTAAAAATCAAATTCAAATTATTTAGAATCAAAGTAACTGATAATATTTCTGGAAACTAATTTGAATTATGCAGTTACAGGTTGCATAGCAAAGTTAAAGCCGAATAGGATCCCACCGGCAAAAGTGGCTTACTTCCATACAAACTTTCATCTCTATAACACATTTCAGGAATAAATTTTCATAAATCCTTCCTTGCTTTCCACATTCTCGGTATATAAGGAGCTTTTGCACAAAATATCATGGTCCTAGCCAGGGTGTGCATAGTATTCTATAGCCTCAGCTACACTCGACCTCACTCTTGGACCATCAGCTCGATTCGGAGTCTTATTAGAATGCTTTTGCTCGCGTGGAATTCGATAATTGTCCCACGAGATCGCACTACCGGGATATAAAGTATTCCATGTGTTAATCAGGTTATAAACTATCTGTGTGGCAAATTCCATTTAAATCCGTTCTGTAGTTTTTCCGGGAAAGACAAACAAACAACCATCCATCCATTCATCCATCCTCACAACATCACTTATTTTAGTTCTCGTAGGAGTAGAGGCCATCTTATTCCAGTTTTCTGATTACTACGTGCGGGCTGCTATATATCAGACATGGATCTATAGACGAGTAACCAAAGTGGGAACTAACGCATCCATCTTGTTTTTTCAACGTCATTCGAGCGCCAAAAGATCCATGTATCCATGGTTCACTGTACCCATGATCCACTGTACCCATTCAGTGACTATGACATATTATGACTTTGGGCTCATGGGAGGTGGTGAGTTTGTCCCTACGTACTGTTTCTATTCAGTGTCCAGTGACGTAAAGACACACAAAATTGTACCTTATACCAAAGCTTTACGAGTCTCATCGTTTACTAAATGAACTCGTCCGACGTCACGTAGATACACAAACTCAGCAGATCGAGACTCTCGCAATAATCAAGTTGCTGGCACTGGATTTGATTTGATGTCTTCAGACTGCTAAAGTAATTTATTGCGTCAATGTTTTGTTTATTAGTTTTTACTGGTGTTCGAAGAATGCGTTTTGGTAGAGAGCAGAGGAGATCGTGGCTAAATAATAACACCCGCTCGGGTCTTAAGGTTCGGCCATGCTTGCCTAGGCTGGTCCGTGGATGGGTGCCCACCCATTTCATACCGAGTTTCCTCCGTGCCTCGGAAAGCACGTTAAGTCGTTGGTCCCGGCTGTCATTTGTAGATCTTTGACAGTCGTTACAGGTAGTCTGAGTCCCGAAAGTCTGACAGTCAGTCTTACCAAGGGGTATAGTATTACCCAGTCCTAACTAGGTAATGGAGGTCAGATAGGCAGTCGCTCTATCATAAAACTTTTTTGCAAAAAAAAACCGACTTCCAAAAAAAACACTAAAAAAGTGGGAAATAACTTTACTTTCGGAAGTCGGTGGCAAAAAAGTCAATGAAACAAACAATAGTCACCGACTTCCGAAAGTAAAGTTATTTCCCACTTTTTTAGTGTTTTTTTTGGAAGTCGGTTTTTTTTTGCAAAAAAGTTTTTATTTTACTCTTTTTAGTTCAAATTCCATCACACACAAATCCTTGTCAAGTATCAATTTCGCAAGGATGACATATTGTTTCCAGCTATTTTGATTTCAAAACCAAACTACTGAACCGATTTCGATGAAATTTCTATGGGACCAATCGGGAAGTAGATCCATTCAGATAAAAGAAGAATTTTTCAAATCGGTTCATAAATGACGAAGATATGAGGTAACAAGCACAAAAATTTCCAGCTATTTTGATTTCAAAACCAAACTGCTGAACCGATTTTGATGAAATTTCTATGGGACCAATCGGAAAGTAGATCCATTCAGATAAAACAAGAATTTTTCAAATCGGTTCATAAATGACGGAGATATGAGGTAACAAACAAAAAAAAAAAAAAAAACATACAACCGAATTGAGAACCTCCTCCTTTTTTAGAAGTCGGTTAAAAATGCTGGTATTTAGCTGCATCCGGTTAGACTGGAAACTGACCCCAACATAGTTGTGAAAAGGCTAGGCAGATGATGTGACAGGGTGGAAGGTACACCGACGCATAAACGGTTACTGCAATTTCGGTAGATCATTCTGAACCCCCGGAAGAAATCAATTGTTCCATACATTTGACCTTGTAGGTATTACACTTTTGTAGGTAACAGCTGTTTTTTAACCGACTTCAAAAAAAGGAGGAGGTTCTCAATTCGGTTGTATGTTTTTTTTTGTGTTTGTTACCTCATATCTTCGTCAATTATGAACCGATTTGAAAAATTGTTTTATCTGAATGGATCTACTTCCCGATTGGTCCCATAGAAATTTCATCAAAATCAGTTCAGCAGTTTGGTTTTGAAATCAAAATAGCTGGAAAAAATATGTCATCCAAGTAAAAGAAATTGCGAAATGGATACTTGACAAGGATTTGTGTGTGATGCGATAACTAAAAAGGGTAAAATAAAAACTTTTTTGCAAAAAAAACCGACTTCCAAAAAAAAAACACTAAAAAAGTGGAAAATAACTTTACTTTCGGAAGTCGGTGACTATTGTTTGTTTCATTGACTTTTTTGCCACCGACTTCCGAAAGTAAAGTTTTTTTTATCACCGATGAAAAATTTATATTTGGGAGTTCAGATGTACTGAATACGTTGTAACCGTTTGTCCGTCGGCGTCCCTTCGACCCATTATAGTTCACGGCCGGTAAACCAGCACAATGAATTTTTGAAAAAGTTCACCTTCATGAAGACAAGCAAAGCAAACAATGTCTGCCAATAATACCTTTGTGACGGCTCTCAGCTATGCGAATCTAATCCCGATATATCGGCCGTCTTCGGCATCAAATCGTGCTAGCCACCTTGTCGGCTAATATGAAATACGCCGTATGAACAGGCACTAACACTCTAAACTCAAAAAAAAAAAAAATTAAAAAACCCCCGACAAAACGCCCATGGTGGTGGCCATCCTGGACCGATTTCCATCAAACATAGCTAAAAACAATTCACCTTTCAAACAAAGAAAACAAAATCAAAATCGGTTCATGCGTTCGGGAGCTACGATGACATGACACGTCAAACTTATAACACCCCGTCGTTTTTGCGTCGGGGGTTAAAAATAGCAATGAGTAATTATCCTAACAAGTTTTCCCTTGTTATGACTTGCGTGAGAAAATGTACAGCTGACTCAACTCGTTCAGAAGTAACTTTGGATGCTAAATTACTAGGAACCTACGCACAAAACAGAAAACTACCCTCGGGGTCATTACAACATTTATTATAAACACCAATTAAGTTTCTGCACGAGCTATTTTTCAATCTTGTTGAACACTGTTTTTGGCTTAATGATTCTGAGTCCGATACCAAGTTACGGTAGTGCTAACACAAACACGAGGCAAAAAAATAAACATTTAAAAATATAAAAATTGTAACCCACCGGTATCAGGAACAGGGTCCAAGCTACCGGCGCGGCGGGGGTCAGGGCTCAGGAGTCAGGCTCCTGGTCCAACTGCCCAACGAGAGCCTCCTCAGGTGTTGGTCGAGGCTCTTGGCAGTTAAGCGCTTGGCTGACACGACTATCGACACAATGATTGTTGAGTCCACTTGCCACATGTCGACAACCGCGCGAACCAGTCAAGATTCTTGATTTGCATATGTTTCGCTGAAAATATATTATTAATATTTCATTGTTTGTTTCGACAAAAACATGGTCAAAAAATTCGTCAAAAGAACCGACCATTTTGAATTAATGCCCTAAAACAAACAATCTCCCAATATACAGGCTGTTCCAAAAAACAAAGTCACTCTTTTATACAGGTTGGTAATGATCGACGCTAAGCGCCAGTAAAAACAGTCGTCGGACGCATAGCGGCGCCACTGAGCTGTAAAACACACAAACTGAACATACCTAGTTAGTGAAGGGAACCGCGTAATGGCATGTTGAGGTGGGTTCCGTATGTTTTTTTTTGTGATAATTGTTACTATCCCGTCCTATCCCGTCCTATCCCATTCTATCCCGTCCTACCCCGTCCTATCCCATCCCGTTAAATTTTTGTTAAATATTCGTGCGATATCTACAAGATCTTGGTTACATCATTATTGTTGAGATTATACATTACATTTGTCCGAGTAGAATACGGAATCTCGACGCACAAAATATCGATAAACGCTAATACGATGCTACAAAATTGCGAAGCACGTTACTGCGAAAGACCG
Organism: Standfussiana lucernea; assembly: GCA_964057025.1. Lineage (NCBI taxonomy): Eukaryota > Metazoa > Arthropoda > Insecta > Lepidoptera > Noctuidae > Standfussiana > Standfussiana lucernea. The sequence continues at coordinate 8,684,050 of OZ059808.1, read as the reverse complement.
TCTCTGCGAAGCCACTACACTTTGATGCACGTTACCGCGATAGATCTTCACTGCGTTACTATTTGACTTCGATGCACGTTACAGCGAAAGATCATTTCTACGGAGCCGCGGGCAAAAGCTAATACCTAATAAACGCTTGAAAATTAAAAATTAATAACCTAAGGAATTTTCAGGGAAAAATTAGTTTTACTTCTTCTTTTTTATAACATAATTAGGTGAGTATAATAATTATGTATGCAAGGCCATCTAAATATCTTAAAATATCCATGCCACCTTGTATTTTGAGATGGTTTTGAAGTTTGATTTGTCTGTATTATTACGCCTATAGATTTTAAATACACAAAAAATTTTGTAAGCGTCATAAGTACTTATACAAAAATTGATTTTTATTTATTAGAATTGTAATACAATGTAAGATAGATTTTATTTGTTGCACACAAAACAAAATAATACAGATCCAGCAATTATATTCTTACTTTAACAAATTACTTTTTTTATTCCTATTCAGTAGGTACTTAGTGTACTTTACCTTCTTTTTTTTCAATTCTACCAACACAACAACGTCAAATAAAAAAAATAACAAGAAAATACTCCTAACTTTCATTCATCGTCATTTTATTCGAAACCTTCGTCATAACTACGGTACCCATGGGGCAAAACAGTAAGTTCGGAACCCTATGCCAAATAACATCACATAAAAATAAAATAGCATATTTATTGCGGATCCCTAAAAAAGTTCTGCCTCAACTGTACCCCAGTTTATTTGCTTTTATACTTAAAGAACGCTCCAGTCTGGAAAATTGTGTCCTCTGCTTGCTAAACGAACATATTAAAATATATCTTTTATATTACCTCTACACAGAAGCTGAGAAGTGAGAAATATTTTAAATTGCAGGTGTATTCCTGGCTTGCACACTTTTTAGGTGTTTTGGTTGATATTTTGGGTGGAGCTCGTGGCTAAATGATAACAGCCGCTCGGGTCGATCTTCAGGTTAAGCCGCGGTTGCCTAGGTTGATCCGTGGATGGGTGACCACCCATTACATACCGAGTTTCGGAAAGCACGATATGCCGTTGGCCGGTTGTCATTTGAAGGTCTTTGACAGTCGTTACAGCTAGTCAAGACAACGAATCTTACCAAGGGGTATCATATTACCCAAATTTTGCGCGCTGTGACGCGATGAACCTGCTTGTTTTAATTTTTTTTTTTTATTTAATACCTAAAACAATTGAATTCCCCAACTATATTCTAAATGCACCATAAAAGAATTAACTAACCAATTCAAAACACATTACCAGCTCAAATTACCGCAGTATAGTTTGTATATTAACCCCAACGTTACATTAATACTGCTACAACAAACAGAATGCTGCTATCAACCGAATTATTATGTTGTTCCATGTAAATTCGGAAGCGATAGCGATCCCTGAACGCGATGGAAACCATTGTGATACCGTCGTGATAAAATTGGACCACTACTATTGGTTTATGCGGTAAATTTTGTGTGCAGTGTTTTTTTGACGTGGCAACGTCTTATAATTCGATGGAGCCGGCTGCACGCACGAAAACACATGACTCATGCGGCGTTACCTCGCTCTGAGGCGTTCCATTTAAGGCTTGAATTGCAAGTGAGAGCGCGGAACGAGCGACAAAGAGGCACAATCGGTGACGTTGTCACGTTCAACCATCGTCAGTAAACCGAATTTACAGACAACCGATTTTTTTCTCAAAGAATTATTCGCGATTACCAATATTTAAACCTTTGATTATATAATGTCTAGATAAAGCGTCGCCCTACAATCGTATCAAAGAAAACGAGTCAACATTTTCAAGTATGTGTGCGTGCAGGCGTCGTTTTACACTATGCGTATATGTCTTTGTGTGCGTAAATAATGATACCAGCTACTACAATTCTCTCATAAATCACATTAAAAAATAGACTTATTAAATAAGATAAGTTTTAGGTGTATGACACGATCTGCACTGATTGGCGGGCAAGCATTTGTGAACCAATAGTTGGTTGACACTTTTTGACACGTTTGCGCGCACTTGACGCTCCATCTAGACATTATATAATGAAAGATTTAAACATCATAATAAATGACAAATGAAGAGGGTAGACAGATTTGTCTGCACTTAATTATTAATTTACCATCCACCCGCATTCTCCAGTCATCCCGCGATCTTGGCGCTTGCAACAGGCGTCGAAATATCGGTAGCTCACAATAATTGATAATCACGGAAAATATCCCGTAAGTGACAGTGTAAATTTATGATAATAAATGTTTAGTAACATGACATAACATCACGCTTGTAATCCCTGAAGGGGTAGGCAGGGGCGTACCTAATAGTACAACCACATTTCGCCAGTTATGTTCAAGTCCCCCGTAACAGGGGGCCATCAATCGGGTACTAAAGCAGACTCCGTGGCTGCTACTGAGAAATTCTTGACGGAAAAAACCAATAACACTTTTCCCTTGCTCGAACCCAGGATCTCGTGCTCAGCAGTCGCGCTTGTCACTACAAGACCAACGAGGCTGTCCAACGAAGTAGCTTTACCATCTTAATATAAGCTGGTGACGATTTTGCATGAGGTAAAGGAAGATGGAATGTATTGGAAGACCTTGAATATGGTTTATTGTTAATTGAACAAGGTGTAGTTTTGCATCCTCGTCGAAATTCAGGAGGTTGTCATAGAAGACGTAAATAATCAATGTAAATTACGGTACCTGGTCAATAATAATAAACGCTGCTTTTTTTAGTTGTTTTAATTTGACACTGTTTCAGAATGAAGCCCTTTTCTAAAGAGGAGAATTACCCGTTTATCGAATAAACGTCTGCGTTTGTTTGTGTGTACGAAAGCGCGGTTATAGGGCTAGTATTAGACGGGCTGTGTTTTAATACGGGTGGTGTACACTTATCGATTTCTGATATTAAGAAAATAATATAAAATATACAAACAAGTTCCTCGTGAAAAAAATCGTCCTGGATATCAAATTATCTTACTTACTGCTGTTTGCCGTGACACTTTTTTTGGGATAACTTAATTTTGCAAGAATTATCGTTCCAAGTTTAATTTTTCTGCTGGCTCGTTTATTAATATTTAAATTGTGTTTTACAAAACATGCGGATGACGAGAAAAGTTTTAATTTACGTTTCAAGCTGAAAAAAATGACAGCGTAAAAATTCAAAATCACACAATTCTCACTCCAATCGCAACCAAATCGAGTTCCAATAGTAATTCTTAACCAAAACGAGTTTCCAAGAGTTCACTGAGCAAAATAATCGACTTAGCTACGGTACGGGGGAAAATTCATTTATTTAATTAAGACTCAACAAACTTCCCGAAGCAGACTTAGAGCGAATTAATGATTATAACATCTTATTTTAATTGAACATTAACATTTCGAAGGATTATTTAAATTTTCAATGGATTGGTAGGGGATGAAATACGATCTATTTAAGCATATAATTCTTGAGCAACGAAGCTCGTCACATAGAACGGAACTTTGTGAGTGGTTAAATAATAACAGCCGTTCAGATCAATCTTCAGGTTAAGCAGCGCCTGCTAAGGTCGGTATATTGATGGGTGACCATCCATTACATAATTACATTAATTACCGAGCTTCCTCCGTGCCTCGGAAAGCATTACGCATTGGTCCCAGCTGTTATTTGTAGATCTTTGACAGTCGTTACAGGTAGTCAGTGGCCCGAAAGTCTGACAACCAGTTTTACCAAGGGGTATCGTATTACGTGTTGCGGAGGTCAGATAGGCAGTCGCTCCATGCCAAATACCGGTATTTAGCTGCATCCGGTTAGACTGGAAGCCGACCCCAACATAGTTGGATAAATGCAGTCAGATGATTCTTGAGTGACAAATTGTGTTAAGGGGTGTTATACAATTGTTTGGATCGGCACATTCGATTCTGTAGTATGAATTTGAAGTGTGTGGAGTAAACGGTGAATGTAACAGCGTCCGGGGTATATTCTTATATTATAAATTTCTCAACACGTCTAGTTGTTTGATGTTACAAATAACTTAAGACGATGGAGGACAATTTACTTAATACTAACAAACGGCTAAGGAGACGATACCGAGTCCATTAGCGGGATCTAGGTCTATGAAGTAAGTCTAGATTTAGTAGCGAGTTCGAGTATGTACTGATCAAGAAGCCCAAACGAGTACTGAGGGCGAATTTTTTTTTTAATGGCATCTCGCAGTTCAACCTAGGAGGTTGTCGTCTGCTCAACCGGACTATCCTGTGGATGCCTTGAATTTAAGGCCTCCCGCCAGGGCAAAAAAAACTTACAAACTAAGCGACTACACGCTAAGGGCACCCCCTGTGGGGCTCGGACCTCGGCTTAGGGCGTCGCTGGGGGAGGGCAGCAAGGGGACAGGCTGGATCTGAGTGGGGCTGGGCGCGAATGACAATGCTAATTGCTATATAGCAAGTCATATGCTCCGACGGAGGCCGAGTCTAGCGGAACGCACCCAAAGTTGCGTTCGGAAAGTGTCGACCAGCATATTACAATGTTTGATTATATTTTGTACAGTGTAAATATTTATTAGTATTGTTAAATTTGTAAATAGGTATTTTATGTGATATAAATATAGCAATTAAATAAATGTGTAGAAATATTTCTGTTAATAAATGTTAGTTTTTATCCAAAGACAATGTTCGTGTTTTGTGTTTGATGTCTATGGTAATTTGACATTTGTTCATATTTGACAGGTCTGTGTAACGGGTGAATAACAATCTATATTACTATACTCTATGTGAATAACATGTACTTGTATTGTGAAGTGTTTACAATTTCGATTTTAAGTTTTAAATTGTGTTTAAATGCCGGTGTAGCGATGACCGCTACAACTTCAACAACCGAGCGAATTATTGGCCTAAGAATCAGGATTAGAATTTAATGTGGCCTTCTAGACACTTTTCCCGATGACAGTGATGTGGACGAACTTTTTGACACCCTGTAATTTTCTGGTGAAAAAGTGTTTTCGGAATAAGCACCCTTACTGTTTGCGATTTTCCAAAAGTAAGAAACTGAGTTGCCGTTTTCAATAAGGTTGAGATCGGCTTCCAATATAACCAACCCAATAAATTGCAAGGCAGAGTCTATCGTACACCCATATTTTTATAAGTCCCATAATAAAGACGACGTTATGAGACCGTTAATATATCTAGACTCCGAGCTTTTGCTAAGAAACACTTCTGTGGATCATAAATAATCATGTTTAACTAGCCCAACCTTGTCCCAACAATGAATGTTTGGGATTGGCTTCCAATCTAACCGGATGCAGCTGAATTTATCACATTTAGACGATACCTAATGGATGCCTTAATAAACGGACTCCGTTGGATTTCACCTAGTCCATTTACCCGGTCAACTTTTTCCAAATAAGGCGTAGCGTTCAAAAGTGCCCTAAAATCCCTCCCCTTGCCACTTCCAAGTCATTTAGCTGTGAAGTTGTGGAACAAACCTCCCTAGCAACACAAATCTGTCAGTTAAACAGAAGAATCGATATTTTATACATTCGCTATCATCATCACGCCTAGCGTTCTCCCAACTATGTTGGGGTCGGCTTCCAGTCGAACCGGATACAGCTGAATACCAGTATTTTACATGGAGCGACTGCGTATCTGATCTCCACAACCCAGTTAGCACTGGTTAATATCCCTTGGTGAGACTGGTTGTCAGACTTTCGGGCCACTGACTACCTGTAACGATCGACTGTCACAGATCTACAAATGACAGCCGGGACCAACGGCTTAACGGGCTTTCCGAGGCACGGAGGAAACTCGCCATGTAATGGATACCCATCCACAAACCAACTTAGACAAGCGCAGCTCAACCTGAAAATTGATCGGAGCGGCTGTAATTATTCAGCCACGAACTTCGTCCACGTGCGAGATTTTATACATTCGCTTTATTAAAGTGGAAATACTTTGTCCTCTCCAAAACCGCACAACTATAAACATCTGCCGTCCCATCATTAATTCAGGGGTCGAAAACATTTTATAGAGAAACACAAAAAGATATCAACCCCCCTCCCCTTTTTGTACTATTCGACGACAGAGGAGTACCGTAATAAAGTTATTACACTATCTATGAGAATGTTTTGGACCACTACTCTGATGCCCGCACTATACAGCGTGTTGAAAAAACATTGCAATGTAGGGGTGAAATGTGGGGGTGAAATATGGCTTGAAATTAAATTTTGAATATGGGTTTTATGGGCGAAATGCTTTTTTTTCGGGGAGTGCTAATGTTCCGCCTAGTTTTTTATGCGGCCAGTAATATTATTGCAGAAATAGAGTACTGTTGAAGAGGGCCCGAATATAAATTGAATATACAATTTGATGATGAAGTGTAATAGATTAATAGTAATCTATTACACTTCATCATCTGCCTAGCCATTTCGCAACTATGTTGGGGTCAGCTTCCAGTCTAACCGGATGCAGCTGAATGTATAATACTGGTAGTATTTTACATGCAGCGACTACCTATCTTACCTCCACAACACAGTTAGGAATAGTTGTCTGACTTTCAAGTCCCTGACTACCTGTAACGACTGTCAAAGATCTGCAAATGACAGCTGAAACCAACGGCTTAACGTGCTTTCCGAGGCACGGAGCAAACTCGGTATGTAATGGGTGGTCATCTATCCATGGACCAAACTAGCCAATCAATGTTTTACCTAAAGATCGACCCGAGTGGCTGCTATTATTAAGCCACGAGCTCCTCTAATCTTATCCATGACACTAAAATTTATACTAATATAACAAATACATTATAAATAAAAAATAAATAAATCTAGTTTTTTTTAATACTAATTAGGCTTGCGTTTGGTCGCAACTCACCTGATTTGAAGCGATGATTCGGCCTAGGGTGGAGCACGCTTGCCTAGAAGAAACCGATTCATTCGAACCATGAATAGATGCAGATTATAATGATCTGGGAACAGAGAAGCCGGCAGCGAATTTCACAGACTGGCGGTTCGCACAATAAAAGTGGAAGCATAACGCTAGTTAACTATAATTATTTTCTAGAAGCTTTTTTACTTTGGGCTATACGACTTTTAGTTATCTGAGCTTATTCTGTTTGCGAGCTCAGCGAGTTTGTATGCTCGCTGTAAAACAAAGGTGTTAAACTTTTAGTTTGCACGCCAACGCTTAAACTATTACAATTATCTTTAATAGGTTTTTCTGCGTACAACCATTAGTTCCCCGTTCCAAAATTAACCCCTCAAATATATACGTACACCCCATTAAAAATAATATTACAAAACGTTGAATCCGTTACTGCATGCAACTTTAAAAGTAGGTCATGAGCTTTCGAATAGCTGAAATTCCGTAAAAACTAATTTTGTTGTTTTTGCGTAGTGCATCCGCACTGAATGTTTCGGGCACAAAAACGGAAAAACTATTGTATTTGTGTACGAAACTATTGTTGTAGGATTTTAAATAAATATGGCAATGCAGTTCTCAGTATCAACCGAGAAGTCTGGATTTGTGTTCGGTTGATGGCAATAGGCTCGCCCGCCATTACATGGGACTTAAACATGACTGATGTGGGTGTACTATCAGGTATACCTCTGTCTTACCCTTCGGGGATAAAATCGGACTTAGGGCTCATTTACGAAGACAAGGCGTGTGGCGCGTCGCGTTTTGCGACGAAAAATATTCGTATTCTTACTAGTTCTATCAATTAGTCTTGTGGTTTGCTCAAAAAAATAATAACCAATCCCAACAAACAAACAAAAACTACACCAATATACAAAGCTTCTACATTCTACAAGTCTACAACTGAGCAACAACCCCTTACTACCCGATACACCCTGTATAACATCCGTTAAACGTACGTATGTGGTCTCATGAATATTCCGGATCCACGATGAGATTTATTACGGCCCGGTTTTCCGTCTTCCTCCAGATTTATGCGTCGGACGAACCGTACGGCCCCGGTACGGTTGTCGACCGGCACCCGCCGAATTAGATTTGTGACTGAGCGTGTGAGTCCGTTAATAATTTATAGTCAGATGTTAATATGCAGGTAGGTTGCTACATTACTTGTAGGAAAGGTTTTTGGTACATTTTGTGTGGTTTTGTTTGGTCGGCGACGAAGAATTTCGGGTACAATGTTTCTTGGAGTGTGATTTTCGTGACTAAATAATGTTGCGGATATAAACACCGAAGGAAGTGAAACAGGGTACCTTTTAGAGTTTGTATGGAGAATTCTTCTTCAATATAAATTGCAAAAGAAGACAGAGACAAAATACTCCTCAAAATAAAATCAAGACAAAAGATTCTTAAGAAAAAAAAACAGAGCTTTATGTAGTATAAATTCATAAACCTTTAACGTCGGACGAACCCACACTCGAAATATAGAAGTGACATAAAAATAGTGACACTGTCACAACCCAGGTCTCAAATCACGAGATACTCAAAAACCCCTAAACCTTTAACTTTTAACCACTTCATAGATCTTTTCATCCATTATGAACCCAAAAATCCTTTCACCCCTTACGACACGAAATCATCCGTACTCGACGAATCGCCTTAAAGATTGCTGAAGTATAAAATATGACAATCACTAATACGGTTAGTTCGCACGGCTGCCCCTGAATTTATAGCCTATGACAAAATGTTGCGCGCTCCGGTGAGTTTGTGAGATTTAATGGAAGCGACCGAGTTCGTGATTTAGTTTCTGAGAGTTTAAGTATTATTTTGTGTTACCTACTGACAATTGTTCATCGCATCGTTGCTGTCTAGTTTTACTTATACTATTGCCTTTGAATTATTACAAGAGCAACAAGCTCTGTTGATCGCAGAGCTATGAGGCTCATTGCATTGGTGATGATAAGCTGGTAGGTACCAAGCTTCATAGCCTGGCCCACCGCCGCAAAGTTGCATGCTTGTCGGTCTTTTACAGACTGTACTTCGGTGAGTGTGCCCAAGAGCTCCACGGGCTCATACCACCATCTCCCTTCTGCCAGCGGGAGTCCAGACGTACTGCAAGTTATCACCCATAACTGGTTGATGATCCACACCTTCGCACGAAGCGCTTTGCTACATCTTTTATTATGCGCTCACCCAAGGAGTGGAATTCCCTGCGTGCAACGGTGTTCCCGAGTTCATGTGATCCCCAATCCATTTGAGTGGCGAGTTAATAGACTTCTTTTGGGTTAGCTCGTTCCATCGTCAACCTCATACCTGTCTTCAGGACAAGATTGAGGCCAAGAGTAGGCCCATTTAATATTTAAAAAAAAATACTTTGTGAATTGGTTCTGAACCTAATAACGTTTTTTTTTTCACCACTGCCCTTAACACGGTGATGAAAACGTAGTGAGAAAACTGATATGTACCAACACGCGCTGAGGACTCGTAGTAGCTACGGACCATTCCTTCTCTGGCTGGCGCTGGATTTTTAGCCTGTGACAAAAAGATGAGTTTGTGAGATTTGATGGTAGCGACCAGGGGGGTTACCATGATCTGTTGGTGCAGGAATGTTTTAATACTAGAGAGTGGGTAAGAGATGGCGCTAGACAGCTTTTTTGTCTCTTCTCCCACTCTCGGAATAGTCCTAAAACTTTCCTGCACTAATAGATCATGGTAACCCTCCTGATTTGTGATTTAGTTTTTTGTAAATATTTTTTTACACAAAATTATTCTTCTTCTTTACTATTTGTAATTTATTTTATATCAAAACGGTGAAGGATAACATCGTGAGGAACGAGGAATCTTTCGTTGAACCAAAAATGCGTAAACACGGTGACATCCTCCGAGTCGGGCCAGCGAGGTGGATTACAGCTCACAAACGTAATAGACGGATTTTGCTACTATCGAAGCCTTACGTCTTCTTTTACACTAATACAAAAAGGAGGAATACTTTGCGACTTTATCAAATAAGATCAACAAAACTCTTTGCCAACAGTGTGATGACGTTGGGTGTTTTCTTTTTCTTAGTATACTTTATACACTTATTATACCTTATATATTTATTCATTTATACACTTTATATACTATTATTATTATCTGACCGTGGCATCACTTTGGGCCCTATCAGAATACCAGCGCTGTGACTTTTTTTAATGGTACTGCACCATGCTGAGACCTTTTGGTCTCGTACAAGACCAGTTTAGTTAGTCTTATTTTAATTTGTTGTGTTCTTAAGTTTCCATTTTTTAATCTTGTTTTATTGTTAAGTTACCATCTTGTTTTGTCCAGTGCGAGACTAATAAGTACTTTTTCTTTCTTTCTTTTTTTTAACATCTTTGTGAGCCTGAAAGTTTACGTTCACAGAACATAAAAACCCATTCTAACCGAAAAAATATAAAATAACAACTGGATACTTTAACCAGTCTCCCAAACGACCCTCCATCGGCCAATCAAATCACATGACACGACAACAAATCACGGAGGAGTCTCTTCCAGTACTTTCACTCCGTACCCCGCACGAACAATATATTCCACGTAGTGATATCTGTGACGTTCGCTCGCGTATCGCGCGTCATCGTTACGATAACGAGCGATACCGCGGTACTCTGCTGACAAAGTCACAATATATTATAGGAATAAGTATATTATATATAAGTATGTGTGGTATAAGCATTACTCGTGTACAATGATATGGGGAAAATACGGGAGGGCAAAAGACTTTTTGTACGGAGAATGTTTTTGTGCGTGAGCATTGATCGCTGCGCTTGGTTAGTATAAAGAAGCTGGTTAAAGAGTTGGGTTAAACAGACACTTTTAGTTATTCAGATATAACATACCATTATTATGACTGTATTCCCCGAAAGGTTTGGCAGAGGTGTGCCTGATAGTACACCCACATTTCGCCAGTTATGTTTTCAAGCCATCAACCGGCCACAAGTCCAGACTCCGTGGCTGTTACTGAGAAATTCCTAATGGAAAAACCCAATAACACTGACCGACCGGGGAGTCGAACCCAGGACCTCATGCGCAGCAATCGCCCTTGTGACCACTAGACGAACGAGGCAGGAATGGAGCAGGAGGAGCAGGAGGAGCAGGAGGAGCAGGAGGAGCAGGAGGAGCAGGAGGAGCAGGAGGAGCAGGAGGAGCAGGAGGAGCAGGAGGAGCAGGAGGAGCAGGAAATTCTGATTTTGAGACCGAAAATCTCATATTACCTTTATTCTTTATTTTTTCCTTTTTTTGCAGCCTGTGATACAGGATTATCCTAGTACAGGCATCTAACATTTTTTACCAACATAGTAAATTTTTGATTCATATTTTATTTTACCTTATAAGTTTCTGAAAAAAGATTTATTAATTATTATTATTTTATTATTCGAGAAAACTTTTCTCCTAAGTTTGTTTCAGATTGTCCGAAGTCATCATCTGCCTAGCCTTTTCCCAACTATGTTGGGGTCGCCTTCCAGTCCAACCGGATGCAGCTGAATACCAGTATTTTACATGGAGCGACTTCCTCTCGGACCTCCATAACCCAGTTAGTACGGGATAATACGATACCCCTTGGTAAGACTGGTTGTCAGACTTTCGGGCCACTGACTACCTAACGACTGAAACGAAAGATCTATAGATCTTTGACAGCTGGGACCAACTGCCGACCGAAGTACCAATAATAACAGGTAAGTGAAGCAAGCTATTAAACTAATGAGTCTTAAGTAACGACAACTTTAATATATTGCTAGTCATTACCAATAATAGTTCACCCACCCCATCATTAACCTTTCGCTCTAATAGAAATACCTCCACCAAACTCAATCTTATTACACACGTTAACCCCAAAATACCTGAGCGCTCCAATCACTTACAAGATGTTCCGATCCCGCGATCCCGCGTCGGGAAATGAGCCGTGATCTCTTGCCCGATTACGTGTGAAAAAGGGGGGGTTATGTTTTTTACAGCTGACGTAGATGTGCGGGGGTTAGCGGAAATTGTTCGGGCGTGGTTATCTGTTCAAGATTGTGGTGTGGTATTTTTATTTCGGAGTGATTTTTGATGACTGTGTTTAAGAAAGGAATGTTTTGATATGCGTACGAGTAGAGTTGTAGAACTATTATTAACCGACTTATAAAAAGGAGGAGATACTAATGTTTTCTCTACTATAATATGCATGTATTATACATATAAACCTTCCTCTTGAATCACTCTGTCTATTAAAACACCGCATCAAAATCCGTCGCGTAGTTTTAAAGATCATAGCATACATAGGGATAGACAGACAGCGGGAAGCGACTTTGTTTTATACTGTGTAGTGATTTCTAAGTATGTACATATAACGTCGTAAAGTGTACCTAAATTTAATTCTGAATAATTATTGTGACAGCGCGGCCCGCCGAACGGCGCGTGTGCGGAACTACTGATCCGATTCAGAAAATCCTTTCACTAACGGAAAGCTTCATTATCCCCGAGTGTATAGGCTACATTCAAAACGTTCCCATGGGTTAATTGCCGTACATAACGGGAGCGAAGCCGCGAGCAAAAGCTAGTGCTCTATATAAATAGGCTGTAATGCCACCAGAACTACACGAGTGTGCAAAATTTGTATTCAATCGGATTATTCGCGAAAGTGGGTGTTAGACAAGCTTTGATTGTCAGTTATTTTGTTAAATGATGAAGTGGGTGTCATTGAAATAGAATGTACTGAAATAAACCTGAGTTAAAAATAACTTATATTAGAAGAGCTCGTAACTAAATGATTACAGCCACTCGGGTCGATCTTCAGGTTAAGCCGCGCTTGCCTAAATTGGTCTGGGGATGGGTGACCACCAATATCGTGCCGAGTTTCCTCCATGCCTCGGAGAGCTCGTTAGGCCGTTGGTCCCGGCTGTCATTTGTAGATATTTGACAGTTGTTACAGACAGTTGTCCGAAGGTGGACAACCAGTCTTACCAAGGGGTATCGTATTACCCAGTTGTAACTGGGTAGTGGAGGTCAGATAGGCAGTCGCTCCATATAAAATACTGGTATTCAGCTGCATCCGGTTAGACTGGAAGCCGACCCCAACATAGTTAGGAAAAGGCTGGGCAGATGATGATGATGAATGAAGACGGTCCAAACAAAAGGAAATAATTTCTATCTGCCTCATATGAAAAAGACGAGAGTACATTAATGAACAACACATGAACACACCACATTCGCGACCACCCTCTATATTTCCATCCAAACATACATATATACCTAAAAGCACCTACATACATATACGTAGAACATAGGTACCACTCTCCAATGCACTCATACATCAACATGCGTTCTTAATGGACCGTCAAAGCGCTCAGTCGGTACTAAAAGCACGTTTTGACCAGCCCCATGCGAGCGTGACTGTGAATTTAGAATTACACTCTCTGTTCTAAATGTTGCTTTGAAGTGTGCACGATAGTGCAGGGAATTAATATTGTAGTAGGCTGTGTGAGGAGGACAGGTCCTATTTTTATCGTTTGTCTTCACGCCTAAAATCTCTGAAGGGTTAGGCACAAGTGTACCTTAAGTACACTCACATTTCTCTAGTTATGTTTAAGTTTCATATAATAGGGGAGAGCCTACTGCTCATCTTCATCTGCCTAGCCTTTTCCCAACTATGTTAGGACCGGCTTCGAGTCGAACCGAATGCAACTGAATACCAGTATTTTACATTGAGCGACTGCCTATCTGACCTCATCAACCAAGTTAATACTGGGTAATACGATACCCCTTGGTAAGACCAGTTGTCAGGCTTTCGGGTCACTGATTACCTGTAACGACTGTCAAAGATCTACAAATGACAGCCGGGACCAACGGCTTAACGCCTATTATATTATTATAGGCAATATTTTCTTTCATGTTCTAAGTTTTGAAAAAAAAATCGTAACACATTGCTCTTTACGTTTGAAAAATTCATCTGCTCAACAACGTAAAAAACGCAATGAATATTGTTGAATTGTCAAAATCTATCGGTGTTGCCAGTGGCAGAAACGGTGCACTAAATAGCAGATTTTGTTTATAACTCGATATTTATTGGCGCTTATTTTATCGTTAATAATAAAAAAAAAACAAACGCACAAAAGAAAAAGCCCCTTTACCACAAAATATCTTAAGAGCCAGTAATAATCTTCGAGAGACCCTCACGGCATTAAAATTTTACTGTCTGGAATGTCTCAAGTTATATTGGCTGGCTATAAAGATGGAGTTACGGCCTTTAAATTGAGAGCCCCGGTACAGTCGTTAGGGGTTGATACTTTGGAGACGTATACTTTGGGGAGTCGTGGTCGGATTTACATATGACATGATAGAATACTTGAAAATTTTGAGGTCATAGAGGGTGAGGAGCTCGTGGCGCACGGCTCGACCGAAGGTTTAGCTATACTTGCCGAGGTTGGTCCTTAGATGGGCAACCATATCGAGACACCTCCGAGCAAGTTAAGCCGTTGGTCTCAGCTGTCATTTGTAGATCATTGACAGTCGTTACAGGTTTTTTTTTTTCAGTAGCCCGAAAATCCAGTCTTGCCAAGGGGTATCGTATTACCCAGTACTAACTGCGGTTGCGGAGGTCAGATAAGCAGTCTCTCCATGTAAAATACCGAAAATTAGGTGAATCCGGTTAGAGTGGAAGCCGACCCTAGCAAAGTTGGGAAAAGGCTACACAGATGTTGATGCAACCTTAAAATTGAGATCCCGACACTGTCGTGAGGGGAAGATCGTTTAGAGATAAATCTTTGGGAGACTAGTGGTCGTATTTGCATATGACATGATCGGATGATGGTAGATTTTGCATTTATAGAGGTGCAGTAGTGAAACGGAGGAAATGGATCTTAGTATTACTCTAGTCAAACCTAGAAAGACCTGTAATTCACTGGTGACGATTTGTTTCACCACCACAACCCATGAACTGCAACTGCAACTGTTTCCTACAAAATGGCAATACCTGCAAAAATCTAAAAAAAACAGCTCGTATTTCTTTTAACTGACTGTCAAAAACTTCAACACTGGTAAAGTCTAGAAACATGACATGAAACGGTTTATCCTTACACCATGTGTACTGAGGCCAACGGCATGTCGTAATAATGAGACGGACACGGTTTTTTTAGTGTCACACTTTTCAGGTTTCAATTATATTCAGGAACACACTGTATACCTACTTAAATAAAAAAAACATTATTAGTGTTTCATAATAATACATACAAACATACATAACATCACGCCTGTAATCCCCGAAGGGTTAGGCAGAGGTTTACCTAATAGTACACCCCTCATTTCGCCAGTTATGTTTAAGTCCCATGTAATAGGGGGCGAGCCTATTGCCATCAACCGGGCACAAATCTAAGACTCCGTGGCTGCTACTGAGAAATTCCTGATGGAAAAACCCAATCACGCAAATAAATACACAGTATAAACTTTAATGACAATTAATTAGAGTCACTCTTTGCTTATCTTATTATTTTTCTGTGTACTTCGTAATTGGCGTAGTGTTTAGCATAATAATTTTATGTTTATGTACTGTCAGCTGTGAAGCTACCTATCATAAAATAAATAAATAACCGGAAAATCGGAAAACCTCAGCAGTCGTACATAATAAAATTATACTAACACAATTACCGTAATTTCTTCGACAACTTCTTCTTTCTTTCTTTAGAAACATACAAATACTTTTTTACAAAAAAAAAAGTGGAAAATAACTTTACTTTCGGGAGTCTGTGACTATTGTTTGCTTCATTGAGTTTTTTGCCACCGACTTCCGAAAGTAAAGTTATTTTCCACTTTCTTTAATGTCTATTTTGGAAGTCGG
The DNA here is from genome assembly GCA_964057025.1 of Standfussiana lucernea. Lineage (NCBI taxonomy): Eukaryota > Metazoa > Arthropoda > Insecta > Lepidoptera > Noctuidae > Standfussiana > Standfussiana lucernea. Next base: position 8,668,295 of record OZ059808.1, on the reverse strand, counting down.
TTATTTTTTCGCAAAAAAGTTTTTATTTTACCCTTTTTAGTTATCGTATCGCACACAAATCCTTATCAAGTATCAATTTCGCAATTTCTTTTACTTGGATGACATATTTTTTCCAGCTATTGTGATTTAAAAACCAAACTACTGAACCGGTTTTGATGAAAAAAGTAGATCCTTTCAGATAAAAGAAGAACCTTTCAAATCGGTTCATAAATGACGAAGGTATGAGGTAACAAACACAAAAAAAATACAACCGAACTGAGAACCTCCTCCTTTTATTGACGTCGGTTAAAAATTACTCACATCCCTTTCCCATGAGGGTAAGCAGAAATTAAAAAATGCCATCTTCCCTTCCTTCTTTCATTATCCAAACGAAAACCAATCAATTCTAATTCGATCTCTCAGCTGAAGAGTCCGCGAAAGCGAATTAAAACAATTGAAGAGCACCTGTTCTATAGTTTTCCTTCGTTAAGTTAAAAACTTAGTCGTGCTATCTCACGGAGGGGTCACCAAGTAAACAGGGAAGTGGAGATTGTCCTGACAGACTGTGTGCGCTGAAAGAAAATATTGTTCCAAATTGTAGAAGCTTTGCTCGTAAAAAGCCTTTTACCGTTAATCGTCGTGTATTTAAAGGTGGCTGTACACTCTCAGGGCAGACAGTACCATAGTAGCGCTCGTCTTTGCTCTGTGTGCAGAGTATTTCGGCAAGAGTGTACAGTCACCATTACTATCTATATACATAAAACACAAAAATTGTTTCTGCCTATGTCCTTTATAGACTGTAAAACCATAGAACCGATGTGCCCTAAACCGCTTTCATTAGAAAGGCAATAATATGAAGACGGTTTTAGACCAGTAACACAATGTATTACGCACTTTAGCGTAGTAGCACACTCCGGGTATCCGCTAGTTATTCATATAACTTTTATTTGTGTTATCGTCCAAACTCGATTTCAGGTCGAACGTTTTCCCTAGTTTATTGTATCAGGATATACTAACTCAAACAAGGCGATTACAAAGCGAGCAACTTTTATATAGCTCGCTGCCGCTACGGCGCGGTAACACTCGCTTCGCTCGCTCAACTCGCGCGTGCTTGGTCACAGTTCTAGCCCAACATACCTATTTAGTAAAGGTGCCCTATGATCGTTCTTTTGTGATGAGCTCTAGCCTTAGATAAACTAGTTTGGCTTGAAATTGGATTGGTACCATTTTCTGAATACCGTTATGTGTATTCGTAATTTTTCTCATAAAACCTCCAAAAATGTATTACAGCATTTTTAGCATTAGTTTGGTGCCTTCCTACGCTGTTTTTTTTATTTGTGTCCTTCTTTAACTGTATTATATTATGTAATTTGGGTATCTTCCTGCTTCCAATTGTTTTACTGATCCACGGAGAATAAAAATAAAAGCTCTGACTCACAACATTTTTGTTTTAGTTAATTAACAGAATATAGTTTCTAAGTATGAGGAGCTCGTGGCTAAATATTAACAGCCGTTCGGGTCGATCGTCAGGTTATGCCTCGCTTGCCTGGGTCGGCCCATGGATGGGTGACCACCTATTACATACCGAGTTTCCTCCGGGCCTCGGAAAGCACGTTAAGCCGTTGGTCCCGGCTGTCAATTGTAGATCTTTGACAGTCGTTACAGGTACCTAGTCAGAGGCCCGAAAGTCTGACAACCAGTCTTACCAAGGGGTATCGTATTACCCAGTACTAATTGGGTTGTGGAGGTCAGATAGGCAGTCGCTCCATGTAAGATATTGGTATTCAGCTGCATCCGGTTAGACTGGAAGCCGACCCCAACATAGTTGGGAAAAAGCTAGGCAGATGATGATAGTACAGAAGTATATCCCTGCTTCCAATTAATGCTTTCCTTCCTCTTAAATAATGAGTTTTCTTTTAAGCGTCAACCAACTAAATAAACACATCCCACTTAGTCCGAACACCAAGCGTGCGTACACATCAAATGGGGGGGACTCAAATAAATAGGTTACAGTGGGGCTCATTACTTACCAACTATAAAATGAGGGCAGACCCCTCGAACTACCCTCTATCAAGTTAAAAATAGCTTTGGCCCAGATTCCGTTACTCACCAACGAAGCTTATACTACTGTTATCTTTTGTATCTAGATACATACATATACTCAAACCTTTTTTCACATGGGATTAGACAGAAACTACTGAACTTCTGCTGAGCAAGACGACAGCCTTGAATGACGTATGACGAGAATATCATCATCTGTATAGGCATTTCCCAATTTATACGGAGGTCGGCTTTCGATCTAACTGGATGCATCAAAATACCAGCATTTTACAATACTGGTAGCCAGACTTAAGAGCTACTGACTGACCGTGACAACTCTCCATGATCTACAATTAATGGATGGGTTCTTATCCATGGACCACCCTTAACCTTGAAGATCAACCACAGCCCCCCCCTTAAAGACGAGTAAATAAAGAACAGAAATGACGAAACAACAAATAAAGCAGTCCAAGAAAACCCTGAATTTTAGGTTACAAACAGGAGTGAAGCACTCGAAAAAAATCCTCGCAGAATTTACAGGAGTCGGCGCTTCAATTAAGTTTCCACCGCTGTGCACCATTGTACCCGCGCTTAAAGTTGAGACTTGCGTTACCGAGTGTACTTCACTGTTGCTTATACAGCGAAAGTTTTTGCAGCTTTTTTTTACTCTTTTTTTATTAATCCTTTTTAGGGTTCCGTAACAGTGATAGCCTAGTGGTATGACCGTTGGACTGCCAAGTCATAGGTCTCGAGCTCGAACCGAAGACACGCACTTCTGATTTTTCGTGTTCATGTGCGTATTGTAAGTATAATTATCACTTGCTTCGGTGAAGGAAAATATCGTGGGAAAACAAAACCAGTATGCCTGAGAGATATTTCTAGACGGCATGTAAAGCCAAGTCAGAGGCCCACAGACTGCATAAAAACTCTGACACCAGTTTAGGCACTAACCACACGAAAAGTAACCGTACCAAAAGGGTTCCAACGGGGCCCTGTCTGACTGTCTGTCACAGGGCTGTATATTTTGAACCGCAATAGGTAGACACTTGAAATTTTCAGTGAGCATTATTATGGCCGCTATAACAAAAAAAAAGTTAAAAATTAACGGGGTCTTTATGCACAACGTATTTTATAAAGAAACAATTTAAAAAAATGTAGTGTTAAATATTGTACGGAACCTTTCGTGTGCGAGTCCGACTCGCACTTAGCCAGTTTTTTTATAACGAGAAGAGATAAGCATAAAGAAATATGAAAAGTTTTATTGCGTTTTTAATAATGGTATTAGTAAGGTTTTTTTTTAATTGAAGTGGGACTCTCGTAGATGAGATAGTGTGAGTAAATCCTTTTCCGTTTCTATTTAAAAATAAGCTAAGCTCTCTATAAGTTAAGCTCTCGCTAAGCTGCTTAATTTTAAAAAGGAAATAATTATCTACATTTTGTATTCCGTGTCTGAGCGGTTGGAAACTAAAGAGCGGAGGTCTTTTAGACATCAGACGACTGTCAAAGTTTATCAATTTATCTGATGGCGAAGAAATAAATTGAGACAGACTTGCAAGAAGTACATACCTACCTTTTTTTTTCGGATGGGAAATCATCAAATGACTTCTCCCGCTCTGGGCTGAGCGGGAGGGAGTGTCAGACTTTTACTGACTAAAACCCACCCATGTTCCTTCATCGCCCTTTGTGTTCCGGGGCCGCAGGTACATACCTACCTAATATTGGTATTGACAAATTTTAACATTCGATATGCCGTCTTTAACTTTAGCTGACAAAAGTCATCTTTTGTTAACCTCAATAATCTCAGAATACCAAGGGGTATCGTACTACCCACTACTAACTGACTTGTGGAGGTCAGATGTAAAATACTGGTATTCAGCTGCATCCGGTTAGGCTGGAAGCCGACCCCAACATAGTTAGAAAATATAATAGTTTAAAAAAAACGCTTTAGAGTGACGTCATTTTATTTCTCGTATTCTTCTCAGCAATCCGTTTAATTTGATGTCCATAACACCGTATCCTGAATGCATAAAAAATAACTAGTACGCCATCTTTGGGATTCCGCCATATTGGATTTAGAATGTCGTCACTTATCTTACCTTGCATTGTCATCCAAACTAAACAAGTTTGCAAAATTTCAGCTCAATCGGATACCGGGAAGTGGGTCAAATTTAACTTCTAAGATTTTTTACATGATTAGTGAAGCATAGTTGGTGAAGCTAATAAAAGCGTGTTACAAAGGTTAGGCAGCTGATGAACAATTCCAGAAAACGAGAAACGGCTCGACTCTTCGTTGACATTTGGTAATAAACTACAACTAGGTACCCTATATCACTATTTATATATAAATATATTTGTGGCTGTAGGTTACAAAATACCCAGAGCCCCATAATCCTGAAAATGTTTCCTCTAAATCCCAAAAGGAACAAGACCTCTTCAGCCACAGAAACAGGCTAGCATCAACCCGGACTGCAGTCAACCACTAAGTAACTGCTTTAATTAAAATTTTAAATTATACCGAATTTTATTTTGCTGCATTAAAATCACGGAGGATTGAGTAAATGGAGGATTAAGGCAAAGGCTACCATTGCTGCTATCAATGCGTGCTAACCAATCAGAAACTCTGGGATATGATACGATGCTAGTGATCATCATCCAATGAAGAAAGTTATGCAACTTTAAAGCTTCTTTATTAATATCCAATAATTATAATGTAAAATACTGTTAACAGTGATTTTGAAATAATTTATGATAATGAACCAGTTTTACTATGAGACCAATTCAGAAATGACAAATCAAAATTCATGCATCATTTATAGCAATAGGCTCGCCGGCTTATTATATGGGATCTGACGAAACACTTCAGTATAATCCTTCAGGAAATATTTGATTTTTTTATTATTTTGAATACTCCATTTACTATACTTCCATGTCACATCCACAGTCGTATATTATTTAGCATGGGGACACAAGTTTCTAGATCCTTGTTTTTCTGCCTCAATCTGTTTAATGGCAGCGGGAATGAAATGCGGGCTCAGGCCGCTATTCTTGAAGATTCGAGCATTTTTATTGCGAGTGGTATTTTTTTGATTCGTTATTTTTTGGGTTATGGTTATTTTGTGTTCCCTGAACAAACACCTCATTCCGGATTCCCCTTATTTCAAAATTATTAAGATAGGTGCAAAATATTTTCCTAACATCACACCTGTATTTTCCTTATGCGGGCTAAGTAGGCACCTTCTACGTGCAACCACATTTTGATTGCCAGTTATGTTCTCTATAATGGGAGATCCTAAAGGAAATATCCTTGAACGCTTAGCCTGATCTAGGGATCAAACTCAGTAGCCTGTGCACAGAAGTCGCGTTCGCGATCACTAGACCATTGAGGCAAATATTGAAGCAATTGGTAAAAAGGAAAAAATACATAAGAAGCCATAAAAGCACAAAACAACAATGATCACAAAAATACCTTCAGGCCAAACAATACCTAAAAATCTTTGTATAAATAAAATGAAATTCATTGTTTGTTGACTTCAAAGAACATACTAACTTATATGTATAGGTAATAAATACTTTTTTACAAGGGCACTTTGAAGGTGAACGTTTCTAGGAAAAAAGGCTGATTTAGGAGCTTTAAGGCCAGCTCACACCGGGGAAGGCAAGGCAAGGCATTTTATCTTTATTCAACGTAAATTCATACCTAGCTAGTTGTAACAAGATACAAATTCCAATCTTTAGACATCGACCTCAAGGCATCAAATCAAGGAATCTGTATCTTGTTACGACTTGCTACGTATGAATTTACTTTGGGTAACGATAAAATGCCCTCTATGAGCTGGTCCTAGGTACCACGTGCACTGCGCGGCCAGTCATGCTCGTCCACGGGACCACGGGTTGACGCATGACCGGCCTTTTTTTTTCCGGATGGGAAATCATCAAATGACTTCTCCCGCTCTGGGCTGAGCGGGAGGGAGTGTCAGACTTTTACTGACTAAAACCCACCCATGTTTCTTCATCGCCCTTTGTGTTTCGGGGCCGCGGTATCTCTTTCGAACAACCCGCAGCACCCAAAAAGGGTGTTAGTCCCACCAGGGGTACTAAGCTACTATCTCTTTCGAACAACCCGCAGCACTCAAAAAGGGTGTTAGTCCCACCAGGGGTACTAACACCCTTTTTGGGTGCTGCGGGTTGTTCGAAAGAGATACCGCGGCCCCGGAACACAAAGGGCGATGAAGGAACATGGGTGGCCGGCCTCGATCATGAACAAAACTGGTCGAACCACATTTTCTTCCTGGTCGAATCTTCTGCAGCCATAAGTCATGGTCGAAACCAGAAAGAAAGTTTAGTCGCGCAACCCGTCGTCCGACCAGTTTTGTTCAAGTTTGCGGCCGGTCATCTGTTTGTAATTTGAAAATAACAGCTTTTTATTGAAAGTATATACTTACGGTACCTATTTATAAAAAAAATGTTTACTTTTTTTCTGTCTGTCGGTCTGTCTGTTTGTTCCGGATAATCTCCGAAACGGGCTGGACCGATTTTGACGGAACTTACTTACTTGCAAATAGCTGATGTTATAAGAAGTAACTTATCTAAGCTATTTTTATTTTAGAAAAAATAAGTCGAGTTTCATGCAAAAAAATGAACAGCCTTGAAATTGTTCACAAAATCCGATTAATATAATAATTATCTAATAATTTCACGCAGACGAATGTCGCGGGGCACAGCTACTTTTATATAAGTAATATAGTTTACTTTTTTTCCAACAAAACTGACACCAGTTTATCCCATAGTCCCCCAGTGTATACGTCGTGTTTTTTGTGGACGTATTTGTCCGTTCTCATCTTCAAGTCTGACAGCCCGGCTTCGCAACCCACGGGGGTCCATTAGTGTGATTGCGTCTTTATCAAATTAAACGATTTACTTATTTCGGTATCGTTTTTAGTCATCTAAGTTAAGTGATGAAAGTAGCATAATGACATCACGACTTTGTAAGGCACAAAGTTAAATTTAGGCAGAATTGTAATAGTACACCCACATTTTGCCATTACTACTGAAAAGCGATCACAAATCTCGATCCTGTGCTGTGACGTTACAATTTTTTTTTATAGAACTAGCTTTTGCTCGCGGCTACGCTCCCGTTATGTACGGAAATTAACCCAAGGCAACGTTTTAAATGTAGCCTCCTGGGGGGTTACTATGATCTGTTAGTGCAGGAATGTTTTAATATTATTCCGAGAGTGGGTAAGAGACGGCGCTAGACAGCTGTCTAGCGCTGTTACTTTCCCACTCTCGGAATAGTCTTAAAACATTCCTGCACTTTCTTTCTTCTTTATCGTGTGGTTAGTGCCTAACCTGTTGTCCAGAGTTTTTATGCCGCCCAAGGGCCTTTGACTTGGCTTTGACATGCCGTAGAGAAATATCTCTCAGGCATGCTGGTTTCCTCACGATGTTATCCTTCACCGTAGCAAGTGATAATTATAGGTACAATACGCACATAATTCCGAATAATCAGAGGTGCGTGTCTTGGGTTCGAACTTGAGACCTACGATTCCTGCACTAACAGATCATGGTAATTCACCTGTAAGAGTAAGAATTTTCGGAATCGGATCAGTAGTTCCGATGATTACAAATTCTACCTCTTTATAATGTTAGAACATAATTATATCCTACCTCCTAAACCTGGGATCGAAATCTAGACCTCACGTTTTGTGGACGTGCTTCCGATCGGAAGATCACATTAACCCAAACTCCCGACATGTCCCGGTCATGCCCCTGCATTATCTCACTGTTGAGCACACGTTCTCATTACTAACGAAAGTAATAAACAATGGTTTAACCGAAATCTTAAATTCATTCACTCACTCAGACAGCACACAACGTAAAATTTCTTTTATATAACCAAGATGAGGAAGATGTAATCCTAATACGTCAAATAAGGGATAAAAATTTGTATGGTGCTCGGTATTTTTTCCGATAGGAAGTACAATTGAACCGAACAAAAATCTCACCATTTTATCGAACGTTGACGAGAATAGTCCCCAAACTTTTTTCCATCTCGCAGCGTTAAATCAGGGCGTGCTTACTTTAATGCAGTATCGACAGTAATAATGTTTTCGAAACAGTCATATTTTCAAACCACCCGCGGAAAATATGGCTTTAAAAAAATACGAGTTTTCTCGACCACGGTATAATGATATATGTTGTTCCGTTTCGATGAATCCCGTTTTAATTCGGACGAAGTTTTTCGGTAAAGCTGCTTGGATTTTTGTTAATTTGTTATTTTGGTTATGTAAAGTCTTAGTGGTTAATAAAAATTTTTGACTTATGACTTATGGCAACAATTGATGACACATTTAAGGAGGAAGCGGAGATTCAAATTTTCTTTGGTTTCTTACAATTTGCGTGGACAATTTGGTCAATGTCAAGCTGTATGTAGAACAAAATATTATTCGCGACCGTCAAAATATGAATCACATTGACTAACTTTTGATCGAATGATTCCTATTTCATGAAAAGTAATTCAATGGGATGAAAATGAACTTAGAGGATTGAATCGGTGATTTTAGTGATCAGTAACATTATTTGTTACAGTCGCGAATCATATTTTAGTCAACATAAAACCTTACACTACCCATCAAATTGCAAAAAAAAAAAAATACGTAAGATAAATTGAATTTCGCGGGCCACCTTACCGCATCCAGCTTAAACAAGAATTTACTCAAATAAAACAACCAACAAAATTGATAATCCTTTAATAGAAAGCTAATAGGCAGCTTCAATTGCGTGATTTCAATTTTAGAACATGCCATACTGGTCTGTTAAGCCATCATAATGGCCCATCATGTTCTATAAAGTTGCGTAAAAAGTTTGGTTCCCAATTACTTTTCGTATAGGGAGTTGCCAAGGGAGTTACGATCTTGAAGTGGACGTTTATGTCCACCAAGGAGGTTGGACTATGAAAGAGGTCGCTCATGTAATTCTTGGAGACGAGAAACGGATTTATGGTGCTCAGGGCGGCACCAACATTTTTGCTGAAATGAAAAATATAAAATTGTTATATTTAGTGAGTAGTGAGTGTGACTTTTTTAATGTTACAGCACCATGCTGAGATAGGGGCCTTTTGGCCTCGTACAGGACCAGTTTAGTTAGTCTTATTTTAATTTGTTCTTAAGTTTACTTTTTTTTGATCTTGTTTTTTTTTGTCAAGTTACCATTTTGTTTTGTCCAGTGCGAGACTAATAAATACTTTTTCTTTCTGTCTTTCTTTCTAGTATCGTATTATCCCGTAACTGGCTTCTGATGGTCGGAGAGGCAATCTCCTCATTTAAAAGATGGAACCACACCGGCGCTAAAACGGATCAGTACATCTTTCTGAACGAATAGTTTTTTTATTACCGACTTAAAAAAAGGAGGAATAACTTCGTCATTTATGAACCGATTTTAAGAATTCTTGTGTGAGATACCATAACTAAAATGGGTAAAACAAAAACTTTTTTGCAAAAAAAATAATAGACTTGCAAAAAAAAGCAAAAAAAAGTGGAAAATAACTTTAATTTCGGAAGTCGGTGGCAAAACAGTCAATGAAACAAACAATAGTTACCGACTTCCGTAAGTAAAGTTATTTTCCATCTATTTACTGCTCGACCTGCGAATCGAACCCAGAACCACTCATGCTCAGCAATAGTGCAACCGCTTGGCCAACGAGGTAGTTACATGCATAAATACACCCGAAAAACATTACCCATTTGGATATACTCACAGATTATGAAACACTAATTCTCTCGTAACTTTTTGCTCTTTAGTCTCAAAGTCATCAAATTCAGCATCATTGACGGCATTTCTCTCTCTTTCAATTATCAATACCTCAGTATCCACGCTTTTTTCACCTTTAGAGTTAGAAATAATGCCTCTTATTTATGTTAAACAAAAGTTTCTCAACATGTTTGCCACAAAAACAAATGTTGGAAACAATGTGTTCAACAACTTTTTTTGTCCATTTCTTGGCCTTTAGATCTTAAATATATCTTACGTATTTCATCACCTATTTTACGAATGTATGTATATCATATCATCTTACCAATCTTATATATCATCTTGAAACAATCAAACATGTTACACAACACTCCCTAACATTTACGTTTTTTCAATTCTACAACAGATTTATTTTATTACTGGCACAGAGAGTGCCATGTGCTGTCCACTTGTCATATACATATTGTATTTAATAATATGAAAAAAACCTAATATCAATTTGTCCGACTCGGGAATCGAACCCAGTAACTAATGCAAAAAAGAAATATATTCATTTATTACTGTCTGAAAATTTTGTTTATAAACAAAACCGCGGCGATAGTTCCGACTATGGATACGCATCGATAGAAACATGTGACATTATACAAGGTGTAAACGGACCCGTCAGGGAGCCGAGAACTAAGTATTCGGTAGACTACATAGTAAGTAACTTAGGAAACCATTTTACGGTAAGATTCAATGTAACGCACTCAAAACATTGTGCTGATGGATGCATTGTACAGTACAGGTGTCATGGAGGCATTTAAAGAAAAATTATAACAATAAAAACTTGTATTCATTTTTTAATTCAAGTTTTTATTGTTAGAAAAACTTGTAAAGAAGTTTGAACTTTGACCTCCAATATCTCCGTAACTAGAAGGTTTCCAGGTACGATCCAGAAAAAAAAACTGATCGCAATGTTGGGAAAAACCAATGCCAACCAACTTAGCAAAGGGTCTTTTTACACCCATTATGTTTACTCCATGCAGTTGTACTGGGCCCACAAAATATCACCTGCTTTTCTGGGAAGCCTTTTCAATTCAAACTGTTTAATGGTGTCAGGCTTGCCCTCAGCATCGAAAACTTCATCAAAATCCGGTAATGTTGCTGCCTCAAACACAAATGAGTATGCCATGTGAATGACCAACAGAAATGTTAAAGCGAACATATCGGTTCTTCTTGATGGCATGTCAACAGTTCATATGAGAGAAGGATCACTGGTAATTCTTCACATGCCTTTGATACTGAAAAAAAAAGGAAGAACACAGTATTTTATTTTGTGGCTTAAAAATGAGCTAGATAAACGACAAGCTTTTTCAAAGCGCTTTGTATTATTTCAACGACTTTCAACAAAATTAACAAAAAATGTATTGGATTGACATAAGCTATCGAAAAGCTTATGTCAAAAGCCAGTGACGTTCCTAGGGGCCAACAATTCGGCAAGCAGACTAATCAGATACCCCAACATCATGAACAGTAGTAGGTTAAGAGGGCACGGTATCTTAGATTCAAAGATATTAACATTTCATTGAACATACCCCAGATCAGCCGAATAAAAAACAAGATGGCTGCCATTCACGGGGTGTTGAGTATTTATAAACGTATATTTGTCGACAGAAATGAGTACAAAATATGCCCTTAAAGTGTCGGTAACCGTTAACCAAACACACTGTATACATTCTAAACGTGTGCTTGGAACAATTAGTAAATTATATGGCGTCAACTATCTAAAATCATAACAATTACTTCGGAAAGTGGCAAGATGTGAGTTAGTACGTTATGGGTAGGACAACAAGCCAAATTTCCTTTGTTTACAGAAACAATATATCTAAACTACTATTTGTAGAGTTATCAACATTTTGCATCAGAATTGCTCCAAACTGAAGGAAGGAAGAATTTTCACGACAATTTTCCGACGTTGAAAGCTCTTGATAATGTCTCGAAAACTTCCCTCGTTTCCTTTGCCAGGGATGCTTAATATAACTAGAAGGGTCAATTTAAAAAAATGTCTAAGGGCTTATGCTCAAGTGTTTTTTTTCGACGCGCGTTCCATACAAACCGTCTTTATGGCGGATTTTCTGTCTGGCGAAAGGAACTTTAGCTGCTCGTTTGATCGTGTATACGGGGTGGAAGGGATATTAACGCATAAACGATTACCACAATATGTTCAGTACATCACTCCGAACTCCCCACATAGAAATTTTCAGCGACACAGAAACAGCAGTTTTTTTTTAATTTCCATGTTCAGAATGATGTACGGGGGGTACATCGGTTGAGAATGATGTACTCAACACGTGGTACCCGTTTGTGCGTCAATTTTCCTTCCACCCCGTATACACGACCAAATGAGCAGCTAAAATTCCTTTCGCCTGACCGAAAATCCGCCATAAAGACGCTTTGTATGGAACGCGCACCCTGTATACGCGCGCAGTCAACTAGTAAAATACGCCGAGTGACTTCAAAAAGCAGGAGATTAATAATAATTTATACGACTATTTATTTATAAAATGAAAAAAAAAAAACAAATAAGGCTTAGAACGGTAACTCAACGGCACTCTTGTACGACTAAATTACAGGCGACAGTGTTTTCTGCCGCTGGGAAGAAGTGAAGCAACACATAAATGTCTTTTAGGTTTTTAAGGTAGCTTTCAACACTGTTGGTTGTTTTTGTTGGTTTTTAACCGACTTTAAAAAAAGGAGGAGGTTCTTATTATGGTTGTATTTTTTTTTTTCGTGTTTGTTACGTCATATCTTCGTCATTTATGAACCGATTTGAAACATTCTTATTTTATTTGAAAGGATCTACTTCCCGATTGGTCCCATAGAAGCAGTTGACCTTTATACTACAACCTTTTTTGCAAAAATAACCGACTCCCAAAAAACGCTCAAAAAATGTGGAAAATAACTTTACTTTCGGAATTCGGTGACTATTGTTTGTTTAAATAACTTTTTTGGCATAAGTTTTTTTTAATATAAAAGTCAACTGCTTAAGTGGTTATAGAACGACATAAAATCGTCTTCCAACCACGTCTAGCTACATTACGTCTATGTAAATTGTCACCAGTCTGTTGTGATTGCACGTTGCGGCCCAATGGGTTCGAAACAAAGGATTTATTCAACAAATATTGAGAATGAACATTGTTTATTTGAGAGATATTTAGGGAGAGACACATCAAAGAAATGTTTAATATTATTTATCTTACTTACAGTCGGTTTCTAAATTAAGTATTTGAAGTTGATGAACCTGTGGAATTCTAGTAGTGTTTATTTATTTATTTATTAAAACTTTATGCAAAAACTGTACAAAGGCGGACTTAATGCCTTTCTACCAGTCTACTTTATGGTGATGCAGAGACAATACACAGTAGGTGCAATAACAAAAAAGAAAATACTAGAAAATATTTATAGTGTTTCTTCGCAGTAAATCTTTCGAAAGTCAAAATTTAATGCTGAAGTGGAGTTGTGACGGATTCTCAACTTGAAATACATCATCATTCTCCTGCCCATATCCGAATTTAATTGAGGTCGGCGCAGCTTGTCTTCTTCTTCCATACTTCTCTATTGCTCGTTGTCTCAGCGGTCACCTCCTTTCTAGCCATATCATCCTTCACACAGTCCATCCATCGTTTCTTTGGTCTTCCTCTACACTTATAGCCATCCACTTTCATACTCAAAACTTTTCTCACGACATCACAAAATCAAAAAATATTAAGATGTGAGAAATTAATCTGATTACTTTACTTACAGAATCCACGTTACATATCAACAACACACACAAATCACATCGTGTGGTTGTGGCTAATCTGAAGTGAAGACTGCAAGTGAATAGGTACTAAGATTTGAAATCAGAGCTTCAGCCTACTTGGATACAAGACACTTATGTGATATTGTAGTAAGTAACAATGAAATAAAGATCTTCGCACATTACGCTTAGTCGACGCCTATTCCATTCCAACTCGACTCACTTTCGACTCAATTTTCAACTTAGAAGTGTATCGTGAAGTAGGCAGATGTTGAAAGTTCTACTGCAAGAAATACAATGCAAAGGTTTCTGGTGTACCACTTAACCGTACTATACCATGATCGTGCTAGGAACGTATCAAACACAGAAAGAAACATGACACGGACTGCAACAGCGTATCATACTGGTTTATAACGGGTTTAGAATGGTCATCATTCGCAGTTAAAACTCTATATTTTTTGTATTGAAAAGTATGAGACAGACTGATATAGTGGGCTCCTTAAAGCTCACATTTCAATGCTTTACTGTGAGTCGAATCGGATTGAAGTTGGCGTCGAGTCTGTGTAATGTGGGAAGACCTTTATTAGGTGTAAGCGTACAGAAATGGAATAAATATGTTAGGCACTTTAAAGCAATTTCTTGAACCATCTTATTTTTTTTTTAATATACGGCAGATCTTTAAAACAAAATAAATAAAATCATAATATTTTTTTATAATTATATATATTTTTTATTCACAGATCATATGATACTTACTCATTTATAAATGCAATACAATACAAAATGCAATTAATACTTAAATAATAATGACACTAACTAGTGATTGTACGAGTATATGAAAATATTTACACTTATTTCCCAACGAAATGTACTTTGGCAATAAAAATCACTTTGCAAATGAATTAAAAGCTATTATCGATAAGCTATTATCGAAAAATCTATTACAAAGAAAAACTATACAGAATCGACTGTATCAATTAAAAAAAATGCTTCAACTTTTTTGAAAATTAAAAGAATTTCCTAAAAGTGAAACCAGTAGACGGTTCCCAGGACGAACTCCTCATGAAGGGCGACACAGACTTGCTCAGCCCAGCATTGAAGTCTAGAGAACTGCTCTTGCCCCTGAAGAGATTCAAGTTACCGTTGGCAGAGTAGTCAGTCCGTTGCAGGAGCGGGGTGTGTGCTACCCCTAAGGAGGCACCGACTCGGTTTCTGCAAAAAAAGGAAAAAGAATTTTAGAAACCTTCCTCTTGAATCACTCTATCTATAAAAAAACCGCATCAAAATCCGTTACGTAGTTTTAAAGATCTAAGCATACATAGGGACAGACAGACAGCGGGAAGCGACTTTGTTTTATACTGTGTAGTGAAGTCATTATCGGGAAAATATTTGAAAGATGTATGGAACAAGAAAAGCTTTGCTTACACCCATACATTTGGGATACACTAACACAGGCATCATAGTCATCAGTTTCCTCTCCATGTTTTGAGAGCAGTAGCGAAGAAATACATAGACATAACAACATGCCATGTATTCTCCGAAGGGTTAGACAAAGGTGTACCTAACAAGTACACCCACATTTCGCCAGTTATCTTTAAGTTCCATGTAACAGGGGGCGATCCCATTGCCATCAACCGGGCACTAATCCAGACTCCATAGCTGCTACTGAGAAATTCCTGATGGTAAAACCCAAGAACACTTTGCCCGATTCGGGAATCAGACCCAGGACCCCATGCTCAGCAGTCGCTAGACCAACGAGGTAGTCATAAAATGTAAATACCCTCAATAGTTCATATTAACCTGACTGTACCCTTTTTTGCAGAAATACTGAGTGTGTCCAGTTGGCGAAAACATAAAAGTCATTCAATTTAAGTTTCACTATGTGGACACGCGGAAAAATCTTGGTGTGTCCAGATGACGAAATGATAAGTCATACTAATTTTGAGTTTCAACAACTGGACGCACGTGTATCCAGTCTCTCGTGTCGAGTTGGTGAATAACCCAGTTTAATACTCACTTGTACATATAATCCACACCACCTCCATAGGTGTTGAAGTTCGGAACCTGAGGAATGGTAGGCATGTTCCTGGTGAGGAAGGCATTGGCATTGACATCGTGGTTCGGGTTGTGGAAGAGGTTGGCATGCCCTGCAGCCGTGATGCGGTCACCGAAGTCGGGGATGCGCGTGTTGGTGAGGGAGAGCCCGTGGCCGTTGCTGAAATAAAAGAAGATTTTATTGTTAGATGAACTTACAGATAGTTGATTGATATTTATTATACATTGCTTCTTCTTAATACAAGAGTAGCTTATGCCATAACGATAAGTTTTATTAATGCATTAAATTGCACAGACATATGTGCTGCTGGGGAGTTTATTGGCACACTCCTTTTCCGCCTAAAACACTAAGAAATGGTGCAGGGCGTTCATTTTGAGGAATTGTCCTTTATAATTTTGCCTTTCAAGAATCTCTGATACTCAGACTAAATATAACGGTAAATGGAACGGAGAAATGTCTCTTTCAAAATACTGTCTACTGTCTTAACTACTACGAAGAAATAGAAGCGTCAAACAGAACCATGCAGATGAATGTCCGAGCTGGTCTTTTGAGGAAAGAACCACATAAAATTGACTGGAACCTGTCCAATCAATGCAAGCATTTGTCAGAAAAAAGAGAGGGAGGGACTTAATAAATTCTCTCTTCCGTGTACATAAATGATAAAATTAATAAATTAAAAAATACTTACACATTATCCAATGCCACACCAGCTGTAGCAGACTGCAAATGCCTATTCGCATCGAAATTGGCTCCTCCAATAGCACTCAAGACATTCCTGTCGTTACCAGCAAATGGCAGCTTAGCATTAAAACCTGGAAAACAAGAATAAACAAATGAATGACGAAATTTGAAGTATTCGAAAGCATTTAAATTCGTAGTTGTAAGAAGGCATAGACAAATGAAAATCGATTTCAGAGCGTTTTGCATTTCTACAGCAACTTTCAACAGAGATGACATACGCTTTTCAGTGGCTTATGTCACCGTGTACATTTTTGAATTATTCATCATCGTTAAGTATAGATCGTCACTTTGTCTAAGCCCTCAGTACTCAAGCATTGGGTTCCATTCCATGGTTGAGGGGTGCGATTGGGTTTTCAATCAATAAATTCTGAGTACTAACTTAGAGCCGGTAAATGATTTTAAAAGTAAATCTTTTCGAGGAATAGAAGCTTGATGATCTTATGTTGAGGATAATATTTGAATATTTGTGCTTAGATCTTGTAAATGATGCAAAAATGCCTATCATAACATAATATCACGGCCTGTAAACTCCAAAGTTATTTTTCAGTCTTATGTAATAGTTGGCGAGCCTGTTGCCTTAAACTGGGCACAAATCTAAACTCTGGGTTACTACTGAGAAAGTCATCATCTGCCTAGCCTTTTCCCAACTATGTTGGGGTCGGCTTCCAGTCTAACCAGATGCAGCTGAATACCAGTACTTTACATGGAGCGACTGCTTGTGGGACCTCCACAACCCACTTAGAACTGGGTAATACGAAACCCCTTTGGTAAGATTGGATGTCAGACTTTCGGGTCACTTTCTACCTATAACGACTGTCAAAGAACTACAAATGACAGCCGAAACCAACGGCTTAACGTGCTTTCCGAGTCACGGAGGAAACTCGGTATGTAATGAGTGGTCACTCATTAGGGGACCAACCTAGGCAAGCACGGCTTAACCTAAAGATCGACCCGAGCCGCTGTATATAGCCACAAGTTCCTCGAGCTAGTAAGAAAGTCCTGATTGAAAAACCCAAGACCTTATGCTCAACAGTAGCGCTTGCGAGCACTGGAACAATGACTTAGTAACGAATAAAATCAAAAGAAACCGAACATAAAAATAATTTAAAAAAACTTACCACTGGTCTTGTCCGAATTCAAAAAAGTGCTTCCCTGTAACTGCCGGGTGTGCCTTCTGTGTTCATTCTGGTGCAAATACTGGTAGAAATCAGGGTCCAAATCCTGGTCTGGTATACCCACGTCCTGGTCTGGAGTGTTCCAGTCCAGTTGATGGCCCGCAGGGACGGTCTCCCAAGCAGTAGCACTGACTACGAAGATCGTAAAGAGAATTGGAGAGTACATGTTGGCTTAGTGCTGGATGAACGAATGATGCCTTTCTTTGAAATCCCTGCGTATATATAGGAAGATTTGTGTATAGAGATAAATTTAGTACAGTGCGTCGGGACTTTACCAGTGGAGTTTGCGGTTGGGGTGTTATCAATGTTTTTATATGATTTATTATGTACTAGCGTTTGTTCGCGTCTTCGTCTGTGTGGTAGCCGATCGTACGACAACATCACGCCTATAATACCCGCAGGGTTAGGCAGAGGTGTACCTAATAGTACACCCACATTTCGCCAGTTATGTTTAAGTCCCATGTAATAGGGAGCGAGGCTATTGCCGTCAATCGGACACTAATCCAGACTCCGTGGCTGCTACTGAGAAACTCCTGATGGAAAACCCCAATAACACTTTTGTCCGACCTGGGAATCGAACCCAGAACCTCTTGGTTAGCAGTCACGCTCGCGACCAATAGACCATTGAGACAGTCGATCCTAATACTGGAATAAAAAATATCCTATGTACCCAGGTCATCCAAGTTTATCCATTTATTATAAACGTCTTACTAAGTCGTTTTAGGTTCTAGACAGACAGATCAAACGATAGACAGGCGAATTTACTTTCAGATTTACTATATTGGGTACAAACTTTTTTGCTTTTGTAGTGGTAAAAAATTATCCCACGCCAAGTAACACCGAGATAAAAGAGGTTTCTATGTCCCATGTCATGGTGTACATTAGGTGAAAACGCCAGGCTAGACCGCGAAATTCAAATTTTCTTGGGCTTAGGGTTGTATGTTGATTAATTAAAATATGATTCGCACACGTAACAAACATGAGTATACTGAGTTATAATCATTAAAATCATCAGTACAAACCTCTTACGTCGTTTGACCCTATTGAATGACTTTTCGATGAAATAGTCATTGATTGATTAAATCAACTTCGAGGGTTGTATTGATGATTTTAACATCGGATTAACATCGGAATCGCAATCTGTTTAGCCGTTAGGACGTTAAAAGTGCACATACAGACAGACAGTTAGTTTAGCATTCAAATATTAGCATGGATGACGTAGTTCTGATGAATGTGTGTGCTGTTAGCTGTTAGTAAAAGCTTCGAAAATGAGTGTTCAGTGTGATATAATCAGTGACAGTATTTATCAAGAGTGTTGAGATGGGCAGACGACATTGTTGCCGTCTCGGGTAAAACCTGGGTGAGGTTGGACAGGAGGCAGATTGGCAGAAGCAATAAGACTCCCATACGCGGCAGTGTCTGAAGTCGGGCTGTGGATATTTTTTTTTACGAGCCTTATTTGTCCCACTGCAGGGTTTTTCTCTGTTTTTGGCTATTTGTGCCAAATCCTTTTAGTAAGAGTCCAGCTCATCACGCCATCTCCTTTCGGGCCCATCGCGTCGCCGGATTCTATTTGTTCGGAACCTAATCAGTGGCCACTTTGGCCCAATTTTGATGCGACATGCGGAAGATGTGCCCTGCTTTGTTCCATTTTAATTTGGTGGTTGTTTTGCTAACATCTACGATTTGGGTCTTGGTTTTTTTTATTATTATTTTATGTGTACGGCTGAACAAATTTTGATGAAACGCTCATGTGTTGATGTTCTACTTTTGTTGTTGTTTACAAGTAAACAACTACGGTAAGTGTTGATATTTCTTACTGGTGACTCCTTTGAGGTCTTCATTGTTGGTAAAGACATACATATATCACTTTAAATATTCTATTTGACATGAGGCTTGTTTTTTTACTTTACAAGTTATTTTTGAATATTTTTCCTTGAGTAAACCCGCAGACAAAAGTAGGTACATAAGTTTCTAACAAGTTCAAAACATGGGCTTTAGTCATACATTAACAATATCTTTATTAACAATAATAAAATGAATAAGAAACAAAAGGAAAATAATTAAATAAAATTACTTTATTGCGGTTGCTACGTTGTTTTGCGGTGAGCAATACTGATATTTCGTTCAGCAAACAAAGGCAGTAAATGTGCTTTCAATGATAAATATAAATCACTCTCTTAATAAATACTATCTTTTCGAAAAACAATATGAGTATGAGACAAGTGCTGCCTTTATAATGTAACTGCCTAGACCAGTGGTGGGCAAACTTGCCTCATGGGGGGGCCAGAAAGTTGAAACAATTTCAGAGGAGGGCCAGAATTATAGCAAAAATGCATTATAATTTGAAATCTTTTAATCATGAAAATAAACATTACACATCATCTTACTTACAAATTACAATTTAATTTGCGACCCTCATCACATGAACTACGCAGCTAGTATCGCTGGCTCCTTTACCTATGTATCTATTATTCTACTTCATACTGCTGGTCCGTCAAAATATAATTATAGTGGGCCATATTGTATTCTTTTTGAAAGACCGTTGGCGGGCCGGATTAAATCCTTTCGCGGGCCGGAATCGGCCCGCGGGCCGTACTTTGCCCATCACTGGCCTAGACCAACAGTTCTAGTGGTTTCAATCGCTACGGCCGAGCAATTAACCATAGGTCCTGAGTTCTATTCCAAGGTCGGGCTTTAAAACTCAATGCAAGAGAATTGAATTATATTTTAATTTGTTCTTAAGTTTACTTTTTTTTAAATCTTGTTTTATTGTCAAGTTACCATTTTGTTTTGTCCAGTGCGAGACTAATAAATACTTTTTCTTTCTTTCTTTCTATATTGGGTGGTTTCTCAAGAGCTCTCGCAGAGCAGCTCGTAGCCTGAAGACTGGGTCGACCTACCCTTACTGACAAAATGTCCGATTACGCTGGTTGCCATACAGTCATGAGCAATGAAATGTTAACACTTAGCAAAGTTCAAAAGCGATTTTCTAGTGAATTAAGTTTAATTCTGTTTGGCCTACCTTCACATTTTGGATATTTCTATTGTTTTCATTCTGTTTTAATTTGTTCTTATTCTGTTTTGTTTTTTTTTGTTTTTTCGATGTTACACTAGCTGTTTAGGCGCATAACATAGTGCATGTAGTGCTCTTCTTTAAGTGATGGGGCACTTAGACTTAAGTTTGAAATGTTATCCTATTTTTATGTAATAGTGTACTCATTGTTGAGGAGCCAAATTAAATAAATAAATAAATAAATAACGGTTTTAACTTTAAGACATAAAGACCGATTTCGTAACAGAAAGTATGGCTTCCAAAATACTATATAATATCCGTGAAAACGTAAAACGTTAATCAATACAGTAGGAGAAAATCGATTTCGATCGACGAAGTGTAATAGCATTTCATTACTTGTTATTGTACACCTCTACCTATCCCTGCGAAAAGTACAAGCGTGATATTACGTCACATCATAAACTCGACATATCTCCACAGTTTAAGATTACGGGAGAGAACCGTTCGCGGAGATAAGTGTAAGTAATTAGCCGCTATTAATATTGCTTGAGTTCAAAATAAATGCGGTCAGTGTGTGATACCGCGTGGACAGGGGATTCCTTTGTGTGAGCTTGAGTTTAAGAAAAAACTTTTTTGCAAAAAAATAACCGACTTCCAAAAAACCCAAAAAAAAACAAATAATTAAAAAAAAAACACGCCTGCCATGTCAAAAAGTGAACTAAATAAAAAGAAGTCGGTGCCAAAAAAGTCAATGAAACAAACCATAGTCACCGACTTCCGAAAGTAATGTTATTTTCCACTTTTTTTAGTGTTTTTTTTTGGAAGTTGGTTATTTTTTTTGCAAAAACGTTTTTATTTAGTCCACTTTTTTATTAAATATGCAATGAAACCGCGATTGTGTCTCAATATTAAAAACTGAAAACCAACATTTTTATCGAAGTTGGGGGACTTGTAAAGAAATGTTCCGCAAAACTGTCCTCCTTTTTTTTGCAAAAGAGTTTTTTTAGTTCAATTTTGACATGGCAGGCGTGTTTTTTTATTATTTGTTTTTTATGTCATACCTTTTAGTGATATAACGGTATTTTGACCTATGACCAACATTCCACGAAAGATTGCTTTATTTTTTCAGGAAAACAACATCGCGCTAAAGATATTGCGAAACGTTATAGCCCTAAATATTGTTTTTATAGATAGTTACTTAGATTTCTGGGGTAATTTCGTTCTTAGAGAGACTGTTTATAATGTGGCTGGTGGATAAGGTAACGAGGATCTAAAACGTCTATTGTCAAACCTTCTAACTGTATCACGCGACGAAGCGAGATATGTATAAGTTTGGCCCTTGGCAAAAAATTATGCCCGTATATATATATATACAAGGTGTTGCTTTGCAGGTAATTTTTTATATTTTTTTGCTAATATCGGAAATCGATAAGTCGACACCACCCGTATTAATACGCGCTTTCACACACACAATCAAACGCAGGCGTTTATTCGATAAACGGGTGATTCTCCTCTTTAGAAAAGGGCTTCATTCTGAAATAGTGTCAGATTAAAACAACTAAAAAAAGCAGCGTTTATTATTATTGACCAGGTACCTTAATTTATATTGATTATTTACGTCTTCTATGACAACCTACTGAATTTTGACGAGGTTGCAAAACTACACCTTGTATATATGTAGTCGTAGATATATATATATATATATTTGTCTTCGTATTGTCCCTTGCAGCTTGTGCATTGTCAAGGGCTAACATAATATGAACGGTAGCTTGCACCACACGACTTCACCTTGATCTCGTAACGTGTCAAATTCAACAGTGCTAGGCTCAATAGCCAATCCTACTATGTTGCCACGTATCGTCTTGTCATTAAACTCTACGAATTCGGCTTGTGGTATTCTCCCGGTTCAAGTTGGTCAACTGGTAGCACTGGCCATACGAATTTTCGGACGACCCCTAATAGTATAACAGCAATAAAAAGGCAGAACGGGTTGGTTAACCGGGGGCTTTTAAAACAACTTTTGAAAAACTAAGTTATTATCAAACTTATTACTAACTTATACTTATTAAATGCTACTCAATGAGACCTATCTAGGGGAATAAAGCGCTGGACAACCGTCCTGGAATGATCTCAGCAGTAGAAGCATTTTCAGCTCCTCGAAGCTCCGGAGCCCAAAATGATTGCATTTCATCCAAGATAGGTTATGTTAGGTTAGTAAAGTAACTTTGTTGACTAATGCAGAAAAGTAATCGGGGTCAAGAGAATAAAAGAGCGAGCGAAGCGAGCTCGATAATCTTTGCAACACTCCTCAGGATTTTTTTTTGTCAATTGCTTCAAAAATGTGTGGATAAGTCTGTGAAGTGAAACAGAATAGAGAAAGCACAGGATAGATGCGCGAGCGCAGCGAGCGCAAAAATTTGCATATTTTTTTTATAGTTTTGAGGGGGGTTGAACACTGTGTCTGTATGTTCTACAGACTGTGTTAGTTTACCTACTACGCTCCTGGAGGAAAAGATAGCGTCATCGGTTAAAGCCTAAGACGGAGGTTTAGAAGATGCGACTGATAGCTAATCGACGATGGGCAAGGATTATTCCTTATATAACGAAAATCTATGGTATGGTTACTGGGTTTTTGGTGCATAAAAAGTAAACTAGAATTAACCTTGTAGGGGGTAAATTGAAAAACACGTAGTGTTTTATTCAATTGTGTTATTACTGAGTTTTGACTTGTTTCATGTTTCAAGTAAATTGGATCACGCTTTTATATTTTATACAAATTTTAAAACCCTGTCGCATCCGTTTTGAACAGATTTGGTGGTTGTGACCTAGCCAGGTTTATTCCATTCATTACAAGGCATCTATTGGTATGTAGCTTGTTCGTATCGATTACTCGGTTTAAAATGCCAACATCTTGTTTGTTGAGTAGCGTTATTAGTGAACAAATAGATATTAAATACTTTTGTAATATATTTTTGTAATATACATTTAATTGAAATTAAAAACAAAATAGATTTTTATTCCTAAACCATAGCCACCCTATTATTATGTTTTCACCACATGCATTGAAATCGGTTTAGGCGTTTAGAAGTTATGGTGGATTAAAGAAACATACAAACATACATGTGCCCTGAAAACATAACACTCCTTTTTTGATCAGTCGTGTAAAAAATTTAAAGACACGCCTGCCATGTCAAAAAGTGAACTACAAATGAAAAACAAGTTGAATCATTTCAGTGTTAAGTGAGAACAAGATTGGTACTGAATAGTTTTATTTAATTTTCAAGGAAACCGTGATTGTGTATCGATATTAAAAACTGAAAACCAACATTTTTATTGCAGTGTGTTCAGTGGAACATTTCTTTATAAGTCCCCCGACTTCGAAAATATTCTCGTTCATAGTGATCCTGATCCAGCAACCCTAATAAAAATACATTCTAACAAAGGTAAGGGTTGATTAACTTTAGGGCAAAGTGGCATTCGACCACGGCTGTCCTCTGAACATCACTATGAATATTTATTAAATGCATTAGAATTTAATTATAACGTTTATGTTGTTTGTTCAATAGACGATAATTTTAATATTGAATGGTTTGTAGGTACATAACAATTTCAGACGAGAATATTTTCTTGTTTCATACTTTTAGAGCGTGGTTTTTCAGTAGTCGAGTAGTTTTAGTTTTTTAAGAACTTCTCTTATTTGACCTTGACCGTAAAATCATACTAAAATGACGGTGAATGATTGGAGCAAAATTATTTTTGAAAGTAAAATAAAAAAAATTAAGTTCATTAAAATATTTTTTATTCATAGATATTTTGCGGAACTAATTTATAAATGCAATACAATACAAAATGCGTAACTAACTTAACAACTAACTAGTGATAATATTATTATAATAACAAACTTGTGGGTATACTTCAAAATTATACTAAACAATAAACTTCATTTTATTCTAATATTTTACAAATAATTAAATACCCTTTAGAAAGTATGCAAATATTTACATGTAAGATTCATCAATACTTTGGCAATAAAATCACTTTATTTCTGAAACTACCTTATCTACTAATTTCTCTTGCATTGATTTTCGAGGGAGTATGAATAAATTAAAAGAATTTCCTAAAAGTGAAACCAGTAGACGGTTCCCACGACGAACTCCTCATGAAGGGCGACACAGACTTGCTTAGCCCAGCATTGAAGTCTAGAGAACTGCTCTTGCCTCTGAAGAGGTTCAAGTTACCGTTGGCAGAGTAGTCAGTCCGTTGCAGGAGCGGGGTGTGTGCTACCCCTAAGGAGGCACCGACTCGGTTTCTGCAAAAAACGGAAAAATAATTTTATAAAAGGACTAGCGACCCGCCCCGGCTTCGCACGGGTGCAATGTAGATACTAATGTTCTCTCTACTATAATATGCATCTATTTTACAAATAAACTTTCCTCTTGAATCACTCTATCTATTAAAAAAACGCATCAAAATCCGTTGCGTAGTTTTAAAGATCTAAGCATACCTAAAGACAAACAGACAGCGGGAAGCGACTTTGTTTTATACTGTGTAGTGAATGAAGTCAATATCGGGAAATTATTTGAAAGATGTATGGAATAAGAAAAGCTGTGCCTACACCCATACATTTGAGATACTAGCAGGGGATGGTCTGCACTAACACAGGCATCTCAGTCATCAGTTTCCTCTCGATGTTTTGCGAGCTAATGCTCTAAGAAATACATAGACATAACATCATGCCATGTAATCTCTGAAGGGTTAGACAAAGGTGTACCTAACAAGGACACCCACATTTCACCAGTTATGTTTAAGTTCCATGTAACAGGGGGCGATCCTATTGCCATCAACCGGGCACAAATCTAGACTCCGTGGCTGCTACTGAGAAATTGCTGATGGTAAAACCCATTAACACTTTGCCCGATTCGGGTATCAGACCCAAGACCTCGTGCTCAGCAGTCGCTAGACCAACGAGGTAGTCATAAAATGTAAATACCCTCAATAGTTCATATTAACCTGACTGTACCCTTTTTTTTGCAAAAATACTGAGTGTGTCCAGTTGGCGAAAACATAAAAGTCATTTAATTTAAGTTTCACTATGTGGACACGCGGAAAAATCTTGGCGTGTCCAGATGACGAAATAATAAGTCATACTAATTTTGAGTTTCACCAACTGGACACACGTGTGTCCAGTCTCTCGTGTCGAGTTGCTGAGTAACCCAGTTTAATACTCACTTGTACATATAATCCACACCACCTCCATAGGTGTTGAAGTTCGGAACCTGAGGAATGGTAGGCATGTTCCTGGTGAGGAAGGCATTGGCATTGACATCGTGGTTCGGGTTGTGGAAGAGGTTGGCGCGTCCTGCAGCCGTGATGCGGTTACCGAAGTCGGGGATGTGCGTGTTGGTGAGGGAGAGCCCGTGGCCGTTGCTGGAATAAAAGAAGATTTTATTGTTAGATGAAGTTACAGATAGTTGATCGATATTAATTATACACTGCTTCTTCTTAATACAAGAGTAGCTTATGCCATAACGATAAGTTTTATAAATGCATTAATTTGCACAGACATATGTGCTTCTGGGGACTTTATTGGGACACTCCTTTTCCGCCTAAAACACTAAGAAATGGTGCTGGGCATTCATTTTGAAGAACTGTCCTATGTAATTTTGCCTTTCAAGAATCTCTGATACTCAGCCTAAATATAACGGTAAATGAAACGGAGAAATCTCTCTATCAAAATACTGTCTCCTGTCTTACCTACTACGAAGAAATAGAAGCGTCTAACAGAACCATGCAGATGGTTGTGTCAAATGTCAATGTCCGAGCTGGTCTTTTGAGGAAAGAACCACATAAAATTGACTGGAACCTGTCCAATCAATGCAAGCATTTGTCAGAAAAAAAGAGAGGGACTTAATAAATTCTCTCTTCCGTGAACATAAATGATAAAATTAAAAAATACTTACATATTATCCAATGCCACACCAGCTGTAGCAGACTGCAAATGCCTATTCGCATCGAAATTGGCTCCTCCAATAGCACTCAAGACATTCCTGTCGCTACCAGCAAATGGCAGCTTGGCGTTAAAACCTGGAAAACAAGAATAAACAAATGAATGACGATATTTGAGGTATTCGAAAGCATTTAAATTCGTAGTTGTAAGAAGGCATAGACAAATGAAAATCGATTTCAGAGCGTTTTGCATTTCTACAACAACTTTCAACAGAGATGACATAAGCTTCTCAGTGGCTTATGTCGACGTGTACATTTTTGAATTATTCACCATCGTTAAGTATAGATCGTCACTTTGTCTAAGCCCTCAGTATTCAACTATTGGGTTCCATCCCATGGTTGAGGGGTACGATTGGGTTTTCAATCAATAAATTCTGAGTACCAACTTAGAGCCGGTAAATAGTTTTAAAAGTAAAGCTTTTCGAGGTATAGTAGCTTGATGATCTTATGTTGAGGATAATATTTGAATATTTGTGCTTAGACCTCGTAAATGATGCAAAATGCCTTTCACAACATAACATTACGGCCTGTAAACTCCAAAGTTATTTTTCAGTCTTATGTAATAGTTGGCGAGCCTGTTGCCATGAGCCGGGCACAAATCTAAACTCTGGCTTGCTGATCTACTCGAGCCGCTGTATTTAGCCACAAGTTCCTCGAGCTAGTAAGAAAGTCCTGATTGAAAAACCCAACACCTTATGCTCAACAGTAGCGCTTGCGACCGCTGGAACAATGACTTAGTAACGAATAAAATCAAAAGAAACCGAACATGAAAATAATTAAAAAAAACTTACCACTGGTCTTGTCCGAATTCAAAAAAGTGCTTCCCTGTAACTGCCGGGTGTGCCTTCTGTGTTCATTTTGGTGCAAATACTGGTAGAAATCAGGGTCCAAATCCTGGTCTGGTATACCCACGTCCTGGTCTGGAGTGTTCCAGTCCAGTTGATGGCCCGCTGGGACGGTCTCCCAAGCAGTAGCACTGACTACGAAGATCGTAAAGAGAATTGGAGAGTACATGTTGGCTTGGTGCTGGATGAACGAATGATGCCTTTCATTGAAATCCCTGCGTATATATAGGAAGATTTGTGTAAAGAGATAAATTTAGTACAGTGCGTCGGGACTTTACCAGTGGACTTTGCGGTTGGAGTGTTATCAATGTTTTTGTATGATTTATTTATGTACTAGCGTTTGTTCGCGTCTTCGTCTGTGTGGAAACCGACCGTACGACAACATCACGCCTATAATACCCGCATGGTTAGGCAGAGGTGTACCTAATAGTACACCCACATTCTGCCAGTTATGTTTAAGTCCCATGTAATAGGGAGCGAGTCTATTGTCGTCAATCGGACACAAATCCAGACAATTAGATGAAAATCAGAGAAATTCCTGATGGAAAAACTCAATAACACTTTTGTCCGACCTGGGAATCGAACCCAGAACCTCGTGGTTAGCAGTCGCGCTTGCGACCAACAAACCATCGAGGCAGTCCATCGTAATACTGGAATAAAAAATATCCTATGTACCCAGGTCATCCAAGTTTATCCATTTATTATAAACGTCTTACTAAGTCGTTTTAGGTTCTAGACAGACAGATCAAACGATAGACAGGCGAATTTACTTTCAGATTTACTTTATTGGGTAGGTACTAGCTTTTTTGCCTTTGTAGTGGTAAAAAATTATCCCACGCCAAGGAACACCGAGATGAAAGAGGTTTCTATGTCCCATGTCATGGTGTACATTAGGTGAAAACGTCAGAGTAGGCCGCGAAATTCAAATTTTCCTGGGCTTAGGGTTGTATGTTGATTAATTAAAATATAATTCGCGCACGTAACAAAAATGAGTATACTGAATTATAATCATTAAAATTGTAGCGCTTAGGTAGTGTAGAATGATACTCCAGATGTGGTTACGAAAAGAGGTATAATCAAGACTAGGATAGCTTTCTTATAATGTAGTACATGGGCACAAGTAGTGGATTGCTTATGATATATTTACAAAGTAGTTCCTAAATAATCCGTGTGGTGGCGCGCGGGTCGCAGTTGTAGGTCGCTGTCCTAGCGCGCTCTAAGCTGCGCCGAGTATAAATATCCCCTCTCTGTGCGCGGGGCTCCGAAACTTTTTATTCGCCGCCTGACCGCCGCTGCGTACGGACGTGCCCGCTCTCCCTGCTCGCACCCCCACCCGCTGCCTGCTGTCATCGGTTCGTCGCGCCTCGTGACGTCATCGTAGTCGCCGACTACACCCCCGAACATTTGGTGTCTTTTTCAAGACAACTCTTGTTCAATTCCTTTACGGAATTATCGTCAAAAACGTCTGTGCCCCTTCAGGGAAAAGCCACAGTTTCGTGGTTCTTGGTGGAAACCTCACGGTGCCAACGAAACCAAGAGGGTGTTGACCCGACTCACCCGCCGAACCCCTTCAGGGCTAGGCATCAATCGGAAGGGCTCTGGAGCCGCGGCCTTGGGGGATCTCCTAGTCGCGACCAGACGCTTAACCCCGTTCTCTTTCAGCTTGCACCCGGGACGGTTGGGAGTGTCTACCCCTTCGGCCCGGTTTGGTCGCAAGACCCATAGGGACCCGCTGTACAATAAGACTGACAGCGGGATCACACAGCTTAGGGCACACCTTAGGTACTCACCTCTCTGCCTACCCCCGGCAGAGAGGGTACACACCCCCGGGCCCATCCACCCGGGGAGCTAGGATTGTTAGGTTGTTAGGCGTAGGACTGAGAGCTTCACTCTCAATGTCAGTTTCTTTTTAGCTGACAAACATTAGGACCAAACATGTCTGACCAACTCCT
This sequence comes from Standfussiana lucernea, assembly GCA_964057025.1. Lineage (NCBI taxonomy): Eukaryota > Metazoa > Arthropoda > Insecta > Lepidoptera > Noctuidae > Standfussiana > Standfussiana lucernea. The sequence continues at coordinate 8,638,955 of OZ059808.1, read as the reverse complement.
TTTGGAGTTCGTCCGGCATGTTCTGTTAGAGGACGAGTACTTCAAGAAGAAGTACGGAGCCAAACTCGCTGCGTTCCAGCGAAACCCCATCGCGGATTTCAGCGATGTCCTCGACAGCCCGCTGTCATCCCAGCCCGCGGACAAAGGCATTCCGAAAATGCCGGAGTCCTTAGCCGCCGTTGTTTCCGGAACAACGGCACAATCCGCGTCTCAACCCGATTCCGAGAGGATGGACACGTCAGTGCCCCACTCCGACTCGGAATCCATGTCGGATTCCTCCTCCGCCTCCTCGTCCTCCGAAGACGACTACCAAGTCGTCGGAAAGGGCAAGAGGAAGAAGGGGAAGAACTCCCAGGCCAGTTCGGCCAAAAAACCGGTCGCCGCGTCCTCCCGCGCCCCCTCCCCCGCCGATGCCCAGACCAGTAGGCCTTCTAGCCCTAGGGCTAATCTATCCGTCCCTGCTTCTTCTAAGAAGCTCAAGCCCCCGCCTCCGCTCTTCATCCAAGACAAGTCCAAGTGGACTGAAGTCTCGAAGATGTGCATGGATCGCAAGATCCAATACACATCCGCCCGTAGCACCCAGCAGGGCATCAAAGTCACGGTCCCTACGACCAACGACTATAGAGAACTCTCCCGTCATCTTCGTGCTCGGAATGTCTCATTCCACACGTAGTCCCTTCCTGAGGAGAAGCCCACCCGTGTGGTGATCAGGCGGATCCCAAAAGAAATCCCCACCGAGGACATCCTTGAGGACCTCAAAAGTCAGGGTGTCCCGGCCATCACCGTTCACCGCCTTCATAAGGCAAGAGGAGGCGACCAGTACGACATGGTACTGGTCGTCTGCGATCCAGTCGATGGGCATCATCCAATTTTCAAAATTAAATCGGTCTGCTCCCTCTCAGGCATCTCAATTGAGAAGCCATACCGCTCAAACGTAGTAGGACAGTGCCACAGATGCCAATTGTACGGGCACAGTCAGGCTAACTGCTTTGCGCCACATAGGTGCGTAAAGTGCCTAGGTAGCCACAGCACGGCCGACTGTCCCCGTCCAAAAGACATCTCCAAGTGCACAGAGCCTCCCAGCTGTGTTCTCTGCGGACAGTCCGGGCACCCGGCCAACTACCGTGGCTGCCCCAAAGCTCCCAAAGCTTCATCTTCGAAGCTGGCCAAGCGTGCCCTCGCCCGACAACAGAGAGAGTCCCTCTGTTAAAATTCCCTCTTCCCAGATGCCCGAGCGTCTTAGTCCTCAGAGGCCCACTCCCTGGACCTCCGAGAATCACCAAAGAGCTTTCCCAGCTCTCTCCAAGGCTCAAGCCAACCCCACTCCCGGGCTCCCTTCAACCCCTGCGCCCGCGCCCTCCCCTATGGTCGCCCCCGTTACCGCACCCGCGCCTCCTGGCCCCGTGGCCGCTGAGGAGGAAACTAACTTTGATGTCATCCTCGGAGCCTTCCAGGTATTCTGTACCCCGGAAGCGGACCGAATGGCAAACGAAATCAGGGCTGCAAAGAAGTCTGCCATTGAATATGGCAAGATTTTCAAGCGTTACCCCACCATCGAAAAAGCCATCCGCGCCCTTAACCACAACTAATTTATTATGGATAGGAACAAATTAGTAACGTGTACCAAGCCCCGATCCCTAAAACTAGGCTACTTTAATGCCAACGGCATTAACGGCCAGCGTGATGAGATCGCCACATTCCTCCGCGACCATCAACTGGATATCCTCCTCATACAGGAGACCTTTCTCAAGCCTAGCCACCGTGATCCGAGAATTGCAAACTATCGCATAGTTCGCAACGATCGGTCACGCTGTCACAAGGGCGGTACACTCATTTATTATAAAAAGGAGCTGCACTGCATCCCGATAGATCCCCCTCCGTTAGAGTCTCTCCTCGAGGTATCCATCTGTCGGCTCGGCATGACCGGTCATCAACCGATCAGCATAATCTCTGCGTATATCCCTCCCGGCGGTTCGACCGCTGAGAATATTTCACTCACCAAGGACCTCACAGTCCTCTTCGGCTTGAGCGACTCCGTTATTATAGCGGGCGACCTCAACGCCAAACACCCCGCCTGGAACAGCTCGACGACCTCTGCCAGAGGACGCCTCGTGTTCGACCTAGGGGCCTCCCTTAACTTCGACCCCATCGCTCCTATGGAGCACACGCACTACCCACATGATCCCGATCATCGTTCTGACGTGCTCGATATAGCGCTGCTCAAGAATGTCAGCTTAAAGCTGCATCTCATTGAGACGCTACACGAGCTTGATTCCGACCACCGTCCAGTGCTCGTGCACTTAGTTCCCCGCTCAGGTCCTTCAGACCCCAGCAAGCCCCCTCCTTCCCAAGTGATTACCGACTGGAGGAAAGTCAGCGAAAAGCTGAATTCCACTACGTCACCTCACCTGGATTCCATCCCTGAACACATTATCTCGGTCGCAGACACGACGGCCGCCATCAACTCGTTTACAGAACACGTTCAATCCATACTGAAGGATTGTTCACGGGAAGTCCCAGCAATGAGCGATCATCGCTGGAGACTACCCGCTGACGTACGTGAACTGATAACCGAGAAGAACGCGGCCATCCGTGCCTACAGCAACTTTCCTTGCGACGCGAACAAGGCTCACATGCGTAATTTACAGCTCGCTGTAAAGAACCGCGTCAGTGAGCACCGTTCCAGTCAATGGGACAAGACGCTGAGCGAATTCGAGCCCACTCACCAAGCTTTCTGGCAACTGCAGAGAAAGATGCGCAAAACCGAAGAGGCTTCGATGCCTCCTCTCGTTCGTCCTGATAAGAGCGTCGCTTTCGATGACTCTGAAAAGGCAGAATGCCTAGCCGACAGCCTGGAATCTCAGTGCTCTCCCAGTTTACAACCAGTAGACCAACGACACCTCGATGAGGTGGACGCTGAGGTCGAACGTAGAGCCGCCCTACCCCCTGTTGAAGACCCTGATGCTCCTCTGCCTTCTATCACACCTGAAGAAGTGCACGACATCATCAAAGGGCTTCAGCCACGGAAAGCACCTGGCTCCGACGGTTTCACCAATAGGGTGTTTAAAGTCTTACCCGCTCAGCTAATCGCGTTAATGGCAGCCATCTTCAATGGCGCCCTTTCGAACAACATCTTCCCTCAAGTATGGAAGGAGGCCACAGTCATCGGTATTGCCAAACCTGGCAAACCCAGGGCGGAGCCTTCGAGCTACCGACCCATCAGTCTCCTGAGTGCCCTCGGCAAAATCTACGAGAGGCTTATTTATAAGCGTCTCAAAGATTATGCCGAGGCCAAGAGCCTCATTCCGAACGAACAATTCGGGTTTAGGACCGAACACTCGTGCGTACAACAGGTCCACCGTATCGTCGAGCACGTGAGCGCTGGTTTCCAGCGCGGTTCGATAACAGGCGTGTTGTTCTTCGACATAGCGAAAGCGTTCGACAAAGTCTGGCACAACGGCTTAATATACAAGCTGTACCAACTGGGAGTGCCGGACCGTCTCGTGCTCATCTTGCGAGACTTTTTGTCCAATCGCACATTCCGCTATCGCGTCGGAGGAGCTCTCTCCTCCCCTCACCCGATTCGTGCCGGAGTCCCTCAGGGCTCGGTCATCTCCCCTCTCATTTTTACGTTGTTCACCAGCGATATCCCTAAGAGCAAAAAGGCTCAGCTAGCCCTGTTCGCGGACGACACGGCCATTTATTATACTGGTCGCTGTCAGAACGTTATCGCCAAAACGCTCCAAACCTCAGCCAACGTCCTAGGCGCTTGGTTCAGGAAGTGGAGGATCGAGGTCAACCCCGATAAGAGTCAGGCGGTTCTTTTCTCTAAACCGCGTATCAATCCCCCCAGCCCCCGTCCGATCACTATGTACGGCAAGCCTATCCCTTGGGAGAAGCAAGCCAAATACTTAGGAGTCATACTTGACCAACACCTGTCCTTCGGGGCACATACCAAAGCAGCTCGCGATCGAGCTGCCTTCGCTATGAGTAGGCTTCATTTCATGGTAGCGGCTAAGAGCAAGTTGTCACTCAAGTGCAAGTTGCGTCTCTATACCGCAGTGATCCGTCCCATCATGTCATACGCTTGTGTTGTGTTCGCACATACCAAGTCTCGTTATATTCACAGGATGCAGACGCTCCAAAACCGATACTTACGTAGGATCACGGGTGCCCCGTTTTACGTACGTAACGAACGTCTCCACGTAGACCTTAGGATGCCCACCTTATTGCAGTTCATGAAACGCCTCACCAAGCGTTTCTTCGATCGCAATAAAACATCGTAATCCCCTGATCGCATCGGCCGCCCGATTCGACCCCTCGCGTATCAGTCAGGTTCGCCGTCCAAGGCACACACTCGTAACTCCCGACGACGCTATCACTCTCCTCCAGGAGAGCCGTAGAGAAACGAGTACGCTCCTCAAGCGTATACCCCGGTTCAAACCGCCGTCTTTCCGCCCTCGCCGTCGAGGTCCGTCGCGACGTCCCGGTAATTGCCCTCCCCGACCCTTGCTCGAGCCAGCCCGCGATGCTGTGCCAGTAGATTTAAACCAGCCCATAAATAATATCACTCAGATCCAGCCTGTCCCCTTGCTGCCCTCCCCCAGCGACGCCCTAAGCCGAGGTCCGAGCCCCACAGGGGGCGCCCTTAGCGTGTAGTCGCTTAGTTTGTAAGTTTTTTTTTGCCCTGGCTGGAGGCCTTAAATTCAAGGCATCCACAGGATAGTCCGGTTAAGCAGACGACAACCTCCTAGGTTGAACTGCGAGATGCCATTCACAAAAAAAAAAAAAAAACGCGGGGCTCCAGTACACGGTTGGCGGCGGCAGCGGACGGATGTATGACTTGACTTGCAGCTACAGTACTCCCCCCTTAGTGAAAACGTACAGGCCTCTTCACTGATCGGCCTGATCTGGTGCGGTACTCGTTGGTGTTGGCCGGGAGTAGGCTGGTGTGATCTTCGCTGGTGGCTGCAGGTGACTGGGGTGTCTCACTACTCGTGTGGTCGTGTTCTTCAGTGTCGATAGTGTATGCCGGTTTGAGTCTATCGATCGATATTGTGCTGGATCTTCCCGGTAGTTGGATGGTGAAGAACTTCTCGTTGCGCTCGATGACCTTGTACGGACCTTTGTATGGCTGTTGTAGCGGTTTGCGGACGGTGTCGTCGCGTATCAACACGTGGCTACATGTTTGTAGATCATTGTGCACGAACATACATCGCTTGTTGGAATGCGATTTGTATGTTGGTGTTAACTTCGTGATGACGTCATGTAGTTGGTCGACGAAGTTGTGATCCATTGACTTCGCTGCTGGTGATGGTGCTATGAAATCACCAGGCAGTCGCAATGCTTGGCCGTAGGTGAGCTGCGCGGCGCTGGTGTCGGTGTCCGTACGCACGGCGGCTCGTAATCCCATTAGCACTGTCGGTAGCTCGGCGATCCATTTGTTGCTATTTTGTAGGCGAGTCATAAGTGCAGTCTTCAGTGTTCGGTGCCAGCGTTCGACAATGCCGTTGCTCTGCGGGTGGTAGGCAGTGGTACGGGTTCGTTCGACTCCCAGTAGTTGTGCGAGGTCTCGAAATAGACAGCTTTCGAACTGTCGTCCTTGGTCAGTCGTTATTCTTGTAGGGCACCCGTAACGAGATATCCACGTTTCATATAGTTTTTTGGCGACGATATCGGCAGTGATTTCCCGTAAAGGTACTGCTTCGGGCCATCGTGTGCAGCGGTCGATCATAGTCAACAGGTAGCGATGTCCAGACGATGAAGTGGATAGCGGACCAACGATGTCGATGTGTACGTGTTGGAATCGTTCGCTTGGTGGGAAAGCTGCAACTTCACTGTGGTTGTGACGTAGAACTTTCGAGCGTTGACACGATATGCACGTTTTCGCCCAATTGCCAATGTCAGTGTTCATTGCGGGCCAGAAATAGCGTTGTTGCATGAGCTTGCGGGTAGTTCGTAACCCGGGATGACTTGGATTGTGCACGGCGTTGAATGCGATGCGACGAAAGTCAGTTGGTAGGTACGGTCGAACATGTGACGTAGACGTTTCGCAGAATATTGGCTTGTTTGTAGCGGGCATGACGATTTTCTTAAGTTGAATATTTGTTTGTTGCAATAAATTGGGTATATCGCTGTCCCTTTCTTGTGCTTGAGATACGTCATCGTAGTTAATTGGCGATGGTAAGTCGACGGTTTCGATGCGTGAGAGTGCGTCGGCGACAACATTGTTTACTCCACTCACATGACGAATGTCCGTAGTGAACTCGCTGATGAATAACAACTGCCGGGTGCGTCTTTGTGTGTCGTTATCTGACGGCGGCTTGCGAATAGCGTAGGTCAGCGGCTTGTGGTCGGTGTAAACAATGAGTTCTCTTCCTTCGAACATTTTCCTGAAGTGTTTGATCGCCATATAGATGGATAGTAATTCTCTGTCGAATGTACTGTATCGTTGTTGCGTGTCGGAGAACTTCTTTGAAAAATAGCCCAGTGGTATCCATTTCTTGTTTACAAGTTGTTGTAGTACGGCTCCTGCGCAGGTATTCGATGCGTCACACATTAGGGAGATGGCGTCGTTCGGCGATGGGGATGGATGAGCGAGCAAAGCTGCGTTTTGTATGCCGGCTTTGCACAACTCGAATGCTTGTATAGCTTCTGTGTTCCACTCGATTTTGGTTTTGTCGCGTTTCTTGGAATTATGTAGGTACGCGTTGAGTGGTGCTTGTATGTGTGCGGCATTTGGAATGCTGTCGCGATAAAAGTTTACCATTCCGATGAATCGACGTAAGTCATGAATTGTTTCTGGTTGGGGGTAGGCAGTGATTGCAGTGACCTTTTCTTGTGGTGGCTTAATTCCGTTACTTGACACTTCGTAGCCCAGGAACTTGACACTTTCTTTGCTGAAGACGCATTTCGATGGATTTATTGTTATTCCGTAGTCGTCTAATCTGCGTAACACTTTTTGTAGGTCTTCGATGTGGCATGTTTCATTTTCTGAAGCGACGATGACGTCATCAATGAATGGGAATGCGTAGTCTAACCCGGTGAGTACTTCATTAATGAACCGCTGGAATGTCTGTCCGGCGTTTCTGAGTCCTGGACACATTCGAGGGAATTCGAATAGACCGAATGGAGTGGTGATGGCGGTCTTCTCGATGTCCGGTTCATATACAGGCAGCTGTTGATACGCACGATTCAGGTCAAGCGTAGTGAATATCTTCTTGCCGTGAAGTAGGTAGGTGAAGTCTTTGAGTCGTGGTACTGGATAGCGGTCAGGTTTAGTGACGTCATTGAGTCTGCGGTAGTCGCCACATACGCGAATGTCACCGTTTCTCTTTGGTACGACGTGTAACGGGCTGGACCATGGACTTTTGCTGGGACGACATATCCCCTGCTGCATCATCGTCTCGAACTCCTTCTTCACGGGCAGGTATCGATGTGGTGGTAATGGTCTGGTCTTGCTGTACACTGGTGGACCGGTAGTTTCAATGTGGTGTTCCACCCGGTGTTTTGGAGTGTCCTTCATACATGACGGTCGAAGGATGTCGGGGTACTTGCTGAGTAGCTGGTGATACGGCTGACCAACATCGATACTTCTCACTGTAGGCTCGGCTGAGTAGGTGATTGGTGCTCTGGCGGTGAGTTTGGTAACTTTGTCGACGAGACATCGGCCGGCTACGTCGACAAGAAGTTGATGATGAGTTAAAAAATCGGCACCAATGATGGGCTTGCTGACTGCGGCGATGATGAACTTCCACGTGTAAGGTCTACGTAGGTTGAGATCCAGTTGTAGTGTCTTCTCACCATACGTTGGAATCACTGTGTTGTTCGCGGCATACAAACAGAAATCGGTTGGTGTTGTGTTCCCGCCTTTTCTCTTCGGTATCACGGATACGTTGGCGCCAGTATCAATCAGGAAAGATAAACGTGAGTTTTTATCTGTTATGAATAGGCGGTAGGATGAGTTGCTTGCGCCGGTTCCCGCCTCGGCCAACGCAGGTGTTAGTTTTCCGAGCGGGCGCTGCTGTCTTCATAGCTACACGGCCGCGTGCACCTTCTCGCTTCTTTGCCGAACTTGCGATGGTAAAAACAGATCACTGATTGGTCGTTTCGCGCGCGATCGTGATTGGTCCGGCTCGACGAACGCGATCGTGAGGGTCGCCTGTTATACGATCTGCGTCTATAGCTGTGTTGTTGCGATTGTTTTGCCTTCAACTCAGCAATTTCTCGTGTGAGAGCGTCGATCTTCTCTTCCAGTGACGTAGATGCATGCGAGGTGGTGGGAGTGGAGCTAACTGCTGCGACACTGCCGTATGGTTGCGACTGTTCGAGGATCTCGTCAGCCATCATCGCCAGCTCGTGGATGTCTGATTTCTTAGCGATATTATCGCGGGACTTGATCTGGAGGTCTTCACAAAAATAACTATCACGTCGGGGTCACCACTGTAGCGCTTAGGTAGTGTAGAATGATACTCCAGATGTGGTTACGAAAAGAGGTATAATCAAGACTAGGATAGCTTTCTTATAATGTAGTACATGGGCACAAGTAGTGGATTGCTTATGATATATTTACAAAGTAGTTCCTAAATAATCCGTGTGGTGGCGCGCGGGTCGCAGTTGTAGGTCGCTGTCCTAGCGCGCTCTAAGCTGCGCCGAGTATAAATATCCCCTCTCTGTGCGCGGGGCTACAAAAACATTCGCCGCCTGACCGCCGCTGCGTACGGACGTGCCCGCTCTCCCTGCTCGCACCCCCACCCGCTGCCTGCTGTCATCGGTTCGTCGCGCCCTCGTGACGTCATCGTAGTCGCCGACTACACCCCCGAACATTTGGTGTCTTTTTCAAGACAACTCTTGTTCAATTCCTTTACGGAATTATCGTCAAAAACGTCTGTGCCCCTTCAGGGAAAAGCCACAGTTTCGTGGTTCTTGGTGGAAACCTCACGGTGCCAACGAAACCAAGAGGGTGTTGACCCGACTCACCCGCCGAACCCCTTCAGGGCTAGGCATCAATCGGAAGGGCTCTGGAGCCGCGGCCTTGGGGGATCTCCTAGTCGCGACCAGACGCTTAATCCCGTTCTCTTTCAGCTTGCACCCGGGACGGTTGGGAGTGTCTACCCCTTCGGCCCGGTTTGGTCGCAAGACCCATAGGGACCCGCTGTACAATAAGACTGACAGCGGGATCACACAGCTTAGGGCACACCTTAGGTACTCACCTCTCTGCCTACCCCCGGCAGAGAGGGTACACACCCCCGGGCCCATCCACCCGGGGAGCTAGGATTGTTAGGTTGTTAGGCGTATGACTGAGAGCTTCACTCTCAATGTCAGTTTTCTTTTAGCTGGCAATTTAGGACGTAAAGCATGTCGGACCAACTCCTTTTGGAGTTCCTCCGCCACGTTTTAGTTGAAGACGAGTACTTCAAGAAGAAGTACGGCGCCAAACTCGCTGCATTTCAGTCGAACCCTATCGCTGAATTCAGTGATGTCCTGGACAGCCCGCTGTTGTCCCAGCCCGCGGACAAAGGGATTCCGAAAATGCCGGAGTCCTTAGCCGCCGTTGTTTCCGGAACAATGGCTCAATCCGCGTCCCAACCCGATTCCGAGAGGATGGACACGTCGGTGCCCCACTCCGACTCGGAATCCATGTCGGATTCCTCCTCCGCCTCCTCGTCCTCCGAAGACGACTACCAAGTCGTCGGAAAGGGCAAGAGGAAGAAGGGGAAGAACTCCCAGGCCAGTTCGGCCAAAAAACCGGTCGCCGCGTCCTCCCGCGCCCCCTCCCCCGCCACCGCCCAGACCAGTAGGCCTTCTAGCCCTAGGGCTATTCAATCCGCCTCAGCTTCATCCAAGAAGCTCAAGCCCCCTCCCCCACTCTTCATCCAAGACAAGTCCAAGTGGACTGAAGTCTCGAAGATGTGCATGGATCGCAAGATCCAATACACATCTGCCCGTAGCACCCAGCAGGGCATCAAAGTAACGGTCCCTATGACCACTGACTATAGGGAACTCTCCCGTCATCTTCGTGCTCGGAATGTCTCATTCCACACTTACTCCCTTCCTGAGGAGAAGCCCACCCGTGTGGTGATCAGGCGGATCCCAAAGGAAATCCCCACCGAGGACATCCTCGAGGACCTCAAAGGACAGGGTGTCCCTGTCATCACTGTTCACCGCCTTCATAAGGCTAGAGGAGGCGACCAGTACGACATGGTACTGGTCGTCTGCGAACCTGTCGATGGGCATCACCCAATCTTCAAGATCAAATCGGTCTGCTCCCTCTCAGGCATCTCCATCGAGAAGCCATACCGCTCCAATATCGTAGGTCAATGTCACAGATGCCAGTTGTACGGGCACAGTCAGGCTAACTGCTTTGCGCCACATAGGTGCGTAAAGTGCCTAGGTGGCCACAGCACGGCCGACTGTCCCCGTCCAAAGGACATCTCCAAGTGCACGGAGCCACCTAGCTGTGTTCTCTGTGGACAGTCCGGGCACCCGGCTAACTACCGTGGCTGCCCCAAAGCCCCCAAGGCTTCATCTTCGAAGCTGGCTAAGCGTGCCCTCGCCCGACAACAGAGAGAGAGTCCCTCTGTTAAGATTCCCTCTTCTCAGATGCCCGAGCGGCTTAGTCCTCAGAGGCCCACTCCCTGGACCTCCGAGAATCACCAAAGAGCCTTCCCAGCTCTCTCCAAGGCTCAAGCCAACCCCACTCCCGGGCTCCCTTCAACCCCTGCGCCCGCGCCCTCCCCTATGGTCGCCCCCGTTACCGCACCCGCGCCTCCTGGCCCCGTGGCCGCTGAGGAGGAAACTAACTTTGATGTCATCCTCGGTGCCTTCCAGGTATTCTGTACCCCGGAAGCGGACCGAATGGCAAACGAAATCAGGGCTGCAAAGAAGTCTGCCATTGAATATGGCAAGATTTTCAAGCGTTACCCCACCATCGAAAAAGCCATCCGCGCCCTTAACCACAACTAATTTATTACTATGGATAGGAACAAATTAGTAACGTGTACCAAGCCCCGATCCCTAAAACTAGGCTACTTTAATGCCAACGGCATTAACGGCCAGCGTGATGAGATCGCCACATTCCTCCGCGACCATCAACTGGATGTCCTCCTCATACAGGAGACCTTTCTCAAGCCTAGCCACCGTGATCCGAGAATTGCAAACTATCGCATAGTTCGCAACGATCGGTCACGCTGTCACAAGGGCGGTACACTCATTTATTATAAAAAGGAGCTGCACTGCATCCCGATAGAGCCCCCTCCGTTAGAGTCTCTCCTCGAGGTATCCATCTGTCGGCTCGGCATGACCGGTCATCAACCGATCAGCATAATCTCTGCGTACATCCCTCCCGGCGGTTCGTCCGCTGAGAATATTTCACTCACCAAGGACCTCACAGTCCTCTTCGGCTTGAGCGACTCCGTTATTATAGCGGGCGACCTCAACGCCAAACACCCCGCCTGGAACAGCACGACGACCTCTGCCAGAGGACGCCTCGTGTTCGACCTAGGGGCCTCCCTTAACTTTGACCCCATCGCTCCTATGGAGCACACGCACTACCCACATGATCCCGATCATCGTTCTGACGTGCTCGATATAGCGCTGCTCAAGAATGTCAGCTTAAAGCTGCATCTCATTGAGACGCTACACGAGCTTGATTCCGACCACCGTCCAGTGCTCGTGCACTTAGTTCCCCGCTCAGGTCCTTCAGACCCCAGCAAGCCCCCTCCTTCCCAAGTGATTACCGACTGGAGGAAAGTCAGCGAAAAGCTGAATTCCACTACGTCACCTCACCTGGATAAAATTCCCGAACACATTATCTCGGTCGCAGACACGACGGCCGCCATCAACTCGTTTACAGAACACGTTCAATCCATACTGAAGGATTGTTCACGGGAAGTCCCAGCAATGAGCGATCATCGCTGGAGACTACCCGCTGACGTACGTGAACTGATAACCGAGAAGAACGCGGCCATCCGTGCCTACAGCAACTTTCCTTGCGACGCGAACAAGGCTCACATGCGTAATTTACAGATCGCTGTAAAGAACCGCGTCAGTGAGCACCGTTCCAGTCAATGGGACAAGACGCTGAGCGAACTCGAGCCCACTCACCAAGCTTTCTGGCAACTGCAGAGAAAGATGCGCAAAACCGAAGAGGCTTCGTTGCCTCCTCTCGTTCGTCCTGACAAGAGCGTCGCTTTCGATGACTCTGAACAGGCAGAATGCCTAGCCGACAGCCTGGAATCTCAGTGCTCTCCCAGTTTACAACCAGTAGACCAACGACACCTCGATGAGGTGGACGCCGAGGTCGAACGTAGAGCCGCCATACCCCCCGTTGAAGACCCTGATGCTCCTCTGCCTTCTATCACACCTGAAGAAGTGCACGACATCATCAAAGGGCTTCAGCCACGGAAAGCACCTGGCTCCGACGGATTCACCAATAGGGTGTTTAAAGTCTTACCCGCTCAGCTAATCGCGTTAATGGCAGCCATCTTCAATGGCGCCCTTTCGAACAACATCTTCCCTCAAGTATGGAAGGAGGCCACAGTCATCGGTATCGCCAAACCTGGCAAACCCAGGGCGGAGCCTTCGAGCTACCGTCCCATCAGTCTCCTGAGTGCCCTCGGCAAAATCTACGAGAGGCTTATTTATAAGCGTCTCAAAGATTATGCCGAGGCCAAGAGCCTCATTCCGAACGAACAATTCGGGTTTAGGACCGAACACTCGTGCGTACAACAGGTCCACCGTATCGTCGAGCACGTGAGTGCTGGATTCCAGCGCGGTTCGATAACAGGCGTGTTGTTTTTCGACATAGCGAAAGCGTTCGACAAAGTCTGGCACAACGGCTTAATATACAAGCTGTACCAACTGGGAGTGCCGGACCGTCTCGTGCTCATCTTGCGAGACTTTTTGTCCAATCGCACCTTCCGCTATCGCGTCGGAGGAGCTCTCTCCTCCCCTCACCCGATTCGTGCCGGAGTCCCTCAGGGCTCGGTCATCTCCCCTCTCATTTTTACGTTGTTCACCAGCGATATCCCTAAGAGCAAAAAGGCTCAGCTAGCCCTGTTCGCGGACGACACGGCCATTTATTATACTGGTCGTTGTCAGAACGTTATCGCCAAAACGCTCCAAACCTCAGCCAACGTCCTCGGCGCTTGGTTCAGGAAGTGGAGGATCGAGGTCAACCCCGATAAGAGTCAGGCGGTTCTTTTCTCCAAACCGCGTATCAATCCCCCCAGCCCCCGTCCGATCACTATGTACGGCAAGCCTATCCCTTGGGAGAAGCAAGCCAAATACTTAGGAGTCATACTTGACCAACACCTGTCCTTCGGGGCACATACCAAAGCAGCTCGCGACCGAGCTGCCTTCGCTATGAGTAGGCTTCATTTCATGGTAGCGGCTAAGAGCAAGTTGTCACTCAAGTGCAAGTTGCGTCTCTATACCGCAGTGATCCGTCCCATCATGTCATACGCTTGTGTTGTGTTCGCACATACCAAGTCTCGTTATATTCACAGGATGCAGACGCTCCAAAACCGATACTTACGTAGGATCACGGGTGCCCCGTTTTACGTACGTAACGAACGTCTCCACGTAGACCTTAGGATGCCCACCTTATTGCAGTTCATGAAACGCCTCACCAAGCGTTTCTTCGATCGTGCAATAAAACATCGTAATCCCCTGATCGCATCGGCCGCCCGATACGACCCCTCGCGTATCAGTCAGGTTCGCCGTCCAAGGCACACACTCGTAACTCCCGACGACGCTATCACTCTCCTCCAGGAGAGCCGTAGAGAAACTAGTACGCTCCTCAAGCGTATACCCCGGTTCAAACCGCCGTCTTTCCGCCCTCGCCGTCGAGGTCCGTCGCGACGTCCCGGTAATTGCCCTCCCCGACCCTTGCTCGAGCCAGCCCGCGATGCTGTGCCAGTAGATTTAAACCAGCCCATAAATAATATTACTCAGACCCAGCCTGTCCCCTTGCTGCCCTCCCCCAGCGACGCCCTAAGCCGAGGTCCGAGCCCCACAGGGGGCGCCCTTAGCGTGTAGTCGCTTAGTTTGTAAGTTTTTTGCCCTGGCTGGAGGCCTTAATTCAAGGCATCCACAGGATAGTCCGGTTAAGCAGACGACAACCTCCTAGGTTGAACTGCGAGATGCCATTCACAAAAAAAAAAACGCGGGGCTCCAGTACACGGTTGGCGGCGGCAGCGGACGGATGTATGACTTGACTTGCAGCTACAAAATCATCAATACAAGCCTCCAAGTTCGTCTAGCCCTATTGAATGACTTTTCCATGAAATAGTCATTGATTGGGATTAAATGAACTTCGAGGGTTGTATTGATGATTTTAATTATTATAATTCTGTAACTACGTACTTGTCGTAACACGTGTGTTGTAGCAACCCTGGCGCTTCCCGCTTAACATCGGAATCTGTTTAGCCGTTAGGACGTTAAAAGTGCACATACAGACAGACAGTTACTTTAGCATTCAAATATAAGCATGGATGACGTAGTTCTGATGAATGTGTATGTTGCTGTTAGTAAAAGCTTTGAAAATGAGTGTTCAGTGTGATATAATCAGTGACAGTATTTATCAAGAGTGTTGAGATGGGCAGACGACATTGTTGCCGCCGCGGGTAAAACTTGGGTGAGGTTGGACAGGAGGCAGATTGGCAGAAGCAATAAGAGGCCCATACGCGGCAGTGTCTGAAGTCGGGCTGTGGATATTTTTTATTTATGAGCTTTATTTGTCCCGCTGCAGGGCATTGCAGAGTTTTTCTCTATTTTTGTCTATTTGGGCCAAATCCTTTTAATAAGAGTCCAGCTCGTCACGCCATCTCCTTTTGGGCCCATCGCGTCGCCGGATTCTATTTGTTCGGAACCTAATCAGTGGCCACTTTGGCCGAATTTTGATGCGACATGCGGAAGATGTGCCCTGCTCAGTTCCATTTTAATTTGGTGGTTCTTTTTTTGGAACAAATTTTGATGAAACGGTCATGTGTTGATGTTCTACTCTTTACAAGTAAACGACTACGGTAAGTATTGATATTTCTCACTGATGACTCCTTTGAGGTCTTCATTGTTGGTATAGACATTTAAATATTCTATTTGACATGATGCTTGTTTTTCTACTTTACAAGCTATTTTCGAAGATTTTTCCTTGAGTAAACCCGCAGACAAAAGTAGGTACATAAGTTTCTAACAAGTTCAAAACATGGGCTTTAGTCATGCATTAACAATTTCATTATTAACAATAATAAAATGAATAAGAAACAAAAGGAAAATAATTAAATTAAATTACTTTATTGCGGTTGCTACGTTGTTTTGTGGTAAGCAATACTGATATTTCGTTCAGCAAACAAAGGCAGTAAATGTGCTTTCAATGATAAATATAAATCACTCTTTTAAAAAATACTGGCTTTTCGAAAATCAATATGAGTATGAGACAAGTGCTGCCTTTAAAATGTAACTGCCTAGACCAACAGTTCTAGTGGTTTCAATCGCTACGGCCGAGCAATTAACCATAGGTCCTGAGTTCTATTCCAAGGTCGGGCTTTAAAGCGCAATGCAAGAGAATTGAATTATATTTTAATTTGTTCTTAAGTTTACTTTTTTTAAATCTTGTTTTATTGTCAAGTTACCATTTTGTTTTGTCCAGTGCGAGACTAATAAATACTTTTTCTTTCTTTCTTTCTATTTTGGGTGGTGTCTTAAGAGCTCTCGCAGAGCAGCTCGTAGTCTGAAGACTGGGTCCACCTACCCTTACTGACAAAATGTCCGATTACGCTGGTTACCATACAGTCATGAGCAATGAAATTTAAACACTTGGCAAAGTTCAAAAGCTATTTTCTAGTGAAAAAACGGTTATAACTTTGATACTATAAATACCTATTACGTAATAGGAAGTATGGCTTCCAAAATACTATATATTATCCGTGAAAACGTAAAACGTTAATCAATCCAGTACGAGAGTGTAATTGCATTTCATTACTTGTTATTGAACACCTCTACCTATCCCTGCGAAAAGTACAAGCGTGATATTACGTCACATCATAAACTCGACATATCTCCACAGTTTAAGATTACGGGAGAGAACCGTTCGCGGAGATAAGTGTAAGTAATTAGCCGCTATTAATATTGCTTGAGTTCAAAATAAATGCGGTCAGTGTGTGATACCGCGGGGACAGGGGATTCCTTTGGTTGTACTGAGAGTTAGGTTGGATGGGTGAGCTTGAGTTTAAGAAAAAACTTTTTTGCAAAAAAATAACCGACTTCCAAAAAACCCAAAAAAAAACAAATAATTAAAAAAAAACACGCCTGCCATGTTAAAAAGTGAACTAAATAAAAACGTTTTTTTAGTATTTTTTTTGGAAGTCGGTTATTTTTTTTTTTTTAAAACGTTTTTATTTAGTCCTCTTTTTTATTAAATATGCAATGAAACCACGATTGTGTCTCAATATTAAAAACTGAAAACCAACATTTTTATCGAAGTTGGGGGACTTGTAAAGAAATGTTCCGCAAAACTGTCCTCCTTTTTTTTGCAAAAGAGTTTTTTTAGTTCAATTTTGACATGGCAGGCGTGTTTTTTATTATTTGTTTTTTATTTCATACCTTTTAGTGATATAACGGTATTTTGACCTATGACCAACATGCCACGAAAGATTGCTTTATTTTTTCAGGAAAACAACATCGCGCTAAAGATATTGCGAAACGTTATAGCCCTAAATATTATTTTTATAGATAGTTACTTAGATTTCTGGGGTGATTTCGTTCTCGGAGAGACTGTTTATAATGTGGCTGGTGGATAAGGTAACGTGGATCTAAAACGTCTATTGTCAAACCTTCTAACTGTATCACGTGACGAAGCGAGATATAAGTTTGGCCCTTAGCAAAAAGTTATGCCCGTATATATGTATACAAGGTGTTGCTTTGCATCCTCGTCAAATTCAAGGAGGTAACTATGCTAATGATTCTCGACCAGAATCAAAAAATGGGTAGGTATTTTTTTAAATTTTTTTCCTAATATCGGAAATCGATAAGTCTACACCACCAGTATTAAAACGCGCTTTCACACACACAATCAAACGCAGACGTTTATTCGATAAACGGGTGATTCTCCTCTCTGGAAAAGGGCTTCATTCTGAAATATTGTCAAATTAAAACAACTAAAAAAAGCAGTGTTTATTATTATTGACCAGGTACCGTAATTTATATTGATTATTTACGTCTTCTATGATAACCTCCTGAATTTTGACGAGGTTGCAAAATTACACCTTATATATATATATATATGTATATATATCTACGACGCCTCTGTCCAGTGTTCTTGTCCCTTGCAGCTTGTGCACTGTCAAGGGCTAACATAATATAAACGGTAGCTTGCACCACTCGACTTCACCTCGTAACGTGTCAAATTCAACAGTGCTAAGCTCAATAACCAACCCTACTATGTTGCCACGTATCGTCTTGTTATTAAACTCTACGAATTCGGCTTCTGGTATTCTCCCGGTTCAAGTTGGTCAACTGGTAGCACTGGCCATACGAATTTTCGGACGACCCCTAATAGTATAACAGCAATAAAAAGGCAGAACGGGTTGGTTAACCGGGGGCTTTTAAAACAACTTTTGATAAACTAAGTTACTTATTACTAACTTATACTTATTAAATGCTACTCAATTATACCTATCTAGGGGAATAAAGCGCTGGACAACCGTCCTGGAATGGACCTCAGTAGTAGAAGCATTTTCAGCTCCACGAAGCACCGCAGCTCAAAATGTTTGCATTCCATCCAGAATAGGTTAAGTTAGGTTAGTAAAATAACTTTGTTGACTAATGCAGTAAAGTAATCGGGGTCAAGAGAATAAAAGTGCGAGCGAAGCAAGCTCGATAATCTTTGCAACACTCCTCAGGATTTTTTTTTTTGTGATATGCTCCAAAAATGCGTGGATAAGTCTGTGAAGTGAAACAGAATAGAGAAAGCACAGGATAGAGGCGCGAGCGAAGCGAGCGCGAAAATTGGCTTAATTTTTTTATAGATTTTGAGGGGGGGGGGTATGAACACTGTGTCTGTATATTCTACAGACTGTGTTAGTTTCCCTACTACGCTTCTGGAGGAAAAGATAGCGTCATGGGTTAAAGCCTAAGACGGAGGTTTAGAAGATGCGACTGACAGCTAATCGACGACGGGCAAGGATTATTCCTTAAATAACGAAAATCTATTGGTATGAACTTTGTTTGTTTTGTCTGGGTTTTTGGTGCATAAAAAGTAAACTAGACCTAACCTTGTAAGGGGTAAATTGATAAACACGTAATGTTTTATTCTATTGTTTTATTACTGAGTTTTGACTTGTTTCATGTTTCAAGCAAATTTTAAAACCCTGTCGCATCCGTCTTGCATAGATTTGGTGTTTGTGACCTAGCCAGGTTTATTCCATTCATTACAAGGCATCTATTGGCATGTAGCTTGTTCGTATCGATTACTCGGTTTAAAATGCCAACATCTCGTTTGTTGAGTAGAGTTATTAGTGAACAAATAGATATTAATACTGTTATATTTAACCGACTTCTAAAAAAGGAGGAGGTTCTCAATTCGGTTGTATGTTTTTTTTTTTTTTTTTGTGTTTGTTACCTCATATCTCCGTCATTTATGAACCGATTTGAAAAATTCTTCTTTTATCTGAATGGATCTACTTCCCGATTGATCCCATAGAAATTTCATCAAAATCGGTTCAGCAGTTTGGTTTTGAAATCAAAATACCTGGAAAAAATTTCATCCAAGTAAAAGAAATTGCGAAATTGATACTTGACAAGGATTTGTGTGTGATACTATAACTAAAAAGGGTAAAATAAAAACTTTTTTGCAAAAAAAAAACCGACTTCCAAAAAAAACACAAAAAAAAAGTGGAAAATAACATTACTTTCGGAAGTCGGTGCCAAAAAAGTCAATGAAACAAACCATAGTCACCGACTTCCGAAAGTAATGTTATTTTCCACTTTTTTTGTGTTTTTTTTGGAAGTCGGTTTTTTTTTGCAAAAAAGTTTTTTTTGTAATATACATTTAATTGAAATGAAAAAGAAAACTTTTTTAGATTTTTATTCCTAAACCATAGCCACCATATTATTAAGTTTTCAATTTTCACTAACCTATGTTACCCGTGATAACGCATAATAAGATTCTAACTATTCCACATAAATTGAAATCGGTTTAGGCGTTTAGAAGTTATGGTGGAATAAACAAACATACATGTGCCCTGAAAACAAGACACTATTTTTTTGAGCAGTCGTTTAAAAAAATAAAAGCCATGTCAAAAAGTGAACTAATAATGAAAAACAAGTTGAATCATTTCAGTGTTAAGTGAGAACAAGATTGGTACTGAATAGTTTTATTTAATGTTCAATGAAACCGTGATTGTGTCTCAATATTAAAAACTGAAAACCAACATTTTTATTGCAGTCGCAGAACAGCGTGTTCAGTGGAACATTTCTTTATAAGTCCCCCGACTTCGAAAATATTCTCGTTCATAGTGATCCTGATCCAGCAACCTTAATAAAAATACATTCTAACAAAGGTAAGGGTTGATTAACTTTAGGGCAAAGTGGCATTCGACCACGGCTGTCCTCTGTACATCACTATGAATATTTATTAAATGCATTAGAATTTAATTATAACGTTTATGTTGTTTGTTCAATAGACGATAATTTTAATATTGAATGGTTTGTAGGTACATAACAATTTCAGACGAGAATATTTTCTTGTTTCATACTTTTAGAGCGTGATTTTTCAGTAGTCGGGTTTTAGTTTTTGAACTTTTCTTATTTGACCTTGACCGTAAAATCATACTAAACTGACGGTGAATGATTGGAGCAAAATTATTTTTGAAAGTAAAATAAAAAAAATTAAGTTCATTAAAATATTTTTTATTCATAGATATTTTACGGAACTAATTTATAAATGCAATACAATACAAAATGCGTAACTAACTTAACAACTAACTAGTGATAATATTATTATAATAACAAACTTGTGGGTATACTTCAAAATTATACTAAACAATAAACTTCATTTTATTCTAATATTTTACAAATAATTAAATACCCTTTAGAAAGTATGCAAATATTTACATGTAAGATTCATCAATACTTTGGCAATAAAATCACTTTATTTCTGAAACTACCTTATCTACTAATTTCTCTTGCATTGATTTTCGAGGGAGTATGAATAAATTAAAAGAATTTCCTAAAAGTGAAACCAGTAGACGGTTCCCACGACGAACTCCTCATGAAGGGCGACACAGACTTGCTTAGCCCAGCATTGAAGTCTAGAGAACTGCTCTTGCCTCTGAAGAGGTTCAAGTTACCGTTGGCAGAGTAGTCAGTCCGTTGCAGGAGCGGGGTGTGTGCTACCCCTAAGGAGGCACCGACTCGGTTTCTGCAAAAAAAGGAAAAATAATTTTAGAAACATTTATGTATTTTATAAAAGGACTAGCGACCCGGCCCGGCTTCGCACGGGTGCAATGTAGATACTAATGTTTTCTCTACTATAATATGCATCTATTTTACATATAAACCTTGCTCTTGAATCACTCTATCTATTAAAAAAAACCGCATCAAAATCCGTTGCGTAGTTTTAACCCTTAAATGCATGATTTTATTGTTAGACCGAGAAAGAGAGACCGAGAGATTTTTCAGGGAAAAATAATAAAAAAAAACGTAAATATTTTTTCATAGCTATTTTTATTAAAAACCGTATGTTGCAGAACTACAACACCATGCTCTCACTAGACAATAACTACATATGTAATAACTCATACTAATAATTTTATGGTCGTTTGAATGGTATGTTGCAGTTTTACAACTTTATGCATTTAAGGGTTAAAGATCTAAGCATACCTAAGGACAGACAGACTGCGAGGAGCGACTTTGTTTTATACTGTGTAGTGAAGTCACTATCGGGAAAATATTTGAAAGATGTATGGAACAAGAACAGCTGTGCCTACACCTAGACATTTGGGATACTAGCAGGGGATGGTCTGCACTAACACAGGCATCTCAGTCATCAGTTTCCTCTCCATGTTTTGAGAGCAGTAGCGAAGAGATACATAGACATAACATCATGCCATGTATTCACTATACCTAACAAGTACACCCACATTTCGCCAGTTATGTTTAAGTTCCATGTAACAGGGGGCGATCCTATTGCCATCAACCGGGCACAAATCCAGACTCCGTAGCTGCTACTGAAAAATTCCTGATGGTAAAACCCAATAACACTTTGCCCGATTCGGGAATCAGACCCAGGACCCCATGCTCAGCAGTCGCTAGACCAACGAGGTAGTCATAAAATGTAAATACCCTCAATAGTTCATATTAACCTGACTGTACACTTTTTTGCAAAAATACTGAGTGTGTCCAGTTGGCGAAAACATAAAAGACATTAAATTTAAGTTTCACTATGTGGACACGCGGAAAAATCTTGGCGTGTCCAGATGACGAAATAATAAGTCATACTAATTTTGAGTTTCACCAACTGGACGCACGTGTGTCCAGTCTCTCGTGTCGAGTTGCTGAGTAACCCAGTTTAATACTCACTTGTACATATAATCAACACCACCTCCATAGGTGTTGAAGTTCGGAACCTGAGGAATGGTAGGCATGTTCCTGGTGAGGAAGGCATTGGCATTGACATCGTGGTTCGGGTTGTGGAAGAGGTTGGCATGCCCTGCAGCCGTGATGCGGTCACCGAAGTCGGGGATGCGCGTGTTGGTGAGGGAGAGCCCGTGGCCGTTGCTGGAATAAAAGAGGATTTTATTGTTAGACGAAGTTACAGATAGTTGGTTGATATTTATTATACATTGCTTCTTCTTAATACAAGAGTAGCTTATGCCATAACGATAAGTTTTATTAATGCATTAATTTGCAAAGACATATTTGCTGCTGGGTAGTTTACTGGGACAGTCCTTCTCCGGCTAAAACACTAAGAAATGGTGCAGGGCGTTCATTTTGAAGAACTGTCCTATGTAATTTTGCTTTTCAAGAATCTCTGATACTCAGACTAACTATAACGGTAAATGTAACGGAGAAATCTCTCTTTCAAAATACTGTCTACTGTCTTACCTACTAAGAAGAAATAGAAGCGTCTAACAGAACCATGCAGATGAATGTCGGAGCTGGTCTTTTGAGGAAAGAACCACATAAAATTGACTGGAACCTGTCCAATCAATGTAAGCATTTGTCAGAAAAAAAGAGAGGGACTTAATAAATTCTCTCTTCCGTGGACATAAATGATAAAATTAATAAATTAAAAAATACTCACACATTATCCAATGCCACACCAGCTGTAGCAGACTGCAAATGCCTATTCGCATCGAAATTGGCTCCTCCGATAGCACTCAAGACATTCCTGTCGTTACCAGCAAATGGCAGCTTGGCGTTAAAACCTGGAACACAAAAATAAACAAATGATTGACGATATTTGAAGTATTCTAAAGCATTTAAATTCGTAGTTGTAAGAAGGCATAGACAAATGAAAATCGATTTCAGAGCGTTATGCATTTCTACAGCAACTTTCAACAGAGATGACATAAGCTTTTCAGTGGCTTATGTCAACGTGTACATTTTTGAATTATTCATCATCGTTACAGTACAGATTGTCACGTTGTCTAAGCCCTCAGTACTCAACTATTGGGTGGAACCCAATCCCATGGTTGAGGGGTGCGATTGGGTTTTCAATCAATAAATTCTGAGTACCAACTTAGAGCCGGTAAATGGTTTTAAAAGTAAAGCTTTTCGAGGAATAGAAGCATGATGATCTTATGTTGAGGATAATATTTGAATATTTGTGCTTAAACCTTGTAAATGATGCAAAAATGCCTATCATAACATAATATCACGGTCTGTTAACTCCAAAGTTATTTTTTAGTAATAGTTGGCGAGCCGGTTGCCATGAGCCGTGCACAAATCTAAACTCTGGGTTGCTACTGAGAAAGTCATCATCTGCCTAGCCTTTTCCCAACTATGTTGGGGTCGGCTTCCAGTCTAACCAGATGCAGCTGAATACCAGTACTTTACATGGAGCGACTGCTTATCTGACCTCCACAACCCACTTAGTACTGGGTAATACGAAACTCCTTTGGTAAGATTTGATCTCAGACTTTCTGGCCACTGGCTACCTATAACGACTGTCAAAGAACTACAAATGACAGCTGAAACCAACGGCTTAGCGTGCTTTCCGAGTCACGGAGGAAACTCGGTATGCAATGGGTGGTCACCCATTAGGGGACCAACATAGGCAAGCACGGCTTAACCTAAAGATCGACCCGAGCCGCTGTATTTAGCCACAAGTTCCTCGAGCTACTGAGAAAGTCCTGATTGGAAAACCCAAGACCCTATGCTCAGCAGTAGCGCTTGCGACCGCTGGAACAATGACTTAATAACGAATAAAATCAAAAGAAACCGAACATAAAAATAATTTAAAAATAACTTACCACTGGTCTTGTCCGAATTCAAAAAAGTGCTTCCCTGTAACTGCCGGGTGTGCCTTCTGTGTTCATTCTGGTGCAAATACTGGTAGAAATCAGGGTCCAAATCCTGGTCTGGTATACCCACGTCCTGGTCTGGAGTATTCCAGTCCAGTTGATGGCCCGCTGGGACGGTCTCCCAAGCAGTAGCACTGACTACGAAGATCGTAAAGAGAATTGGAGAGTACATGTTGGCTTAGTGCTGGATGAACGAATGATGCCTCTCATTGAAATCCCTGCGTATATATAGGAAGATTTGTGTAAAGAGATAAATTTAGTACAGTGCGTCGGGACTTTACCAGTGGAGTTTGCGGTTGGAGTGTTATCAATGTTTTTGTATGATTTATAATGTACTAGCGTTTGTTCGCGTCTTCGTCTGTGTGGAAGCCGATCGTACGACAACATCACGCCATTAATACCCGCAGGAGTAGGCAGAGGTGTACCTAATAGTACGCCCACATTTCGCCAGTTATGTTTAAGTCCCATGTAATAGGTTGCGAGCCTATTGCCGTCAATCGGACACTAATCCAGACTCCGTGGCTGCTACTGAGAAATTCCTGGTGGAAAAACCCAATAACACTTTTGTCCGACCTGGGAATCGAACCCAGAACCTCTTGGTTAGCAGTCACGCTCGCGACCAATAGACCATTGAGACAGTCGATCCTAATACTGGAATAAAAAATATCCTATGTACCCAGGTCATCCAAGTTTATCCATTTATTATAAACGTCTTACTAAGTCGTTTTAGGTTCTAGACAGACAGATCAAACGATAGACAGGCGAATTTACTTTCAGATTTACTATATTGGGTACAAACTTTTTTGCTTTTGTAGTGGTAAAAAATTATCCCACGCCAAGTAACACCGAGATAAAAGAGGTTTCTATGTCCCATGTCATGGTGTACATTAGGTGAAAACGCCAGGCTAGACCGCGAAATTCAAATTTTCTTGGGCTTAGGGTTGTATGTTGATTAATTAAAATATGATTCGCACACGTAACAAACATGAGTATACTGAGTTATAATCATTAAAATCATCAGTACAAACCTCTTACGTCGTTTGACCCTATTGAATGACTTTTCGATGAAATAGTCATTGATTGATTAAATCAACTTCGAGGGTTGTATTGATGATTTTAACATCGGATTAACATCGGAATCGCAATCTGTTTAGCCGTTAGGACGTTAAAAGTGCACATACAGACAGACAGTTAGTTTAGCATTCAAATATTAGCATGGATGACGTAGTTCTGATGAATGTGTGTGCTGTTAGCTGTTAATAAAAGCTTCGAAAATGAGTGTTCAGTGTGATATAATCAGTGACAGTATTTATCAAGAGCGTTGAGATGGGCAGACGACATTGTTGCCGTCGCGGGTAAATCCTGGGTGAGGTTGGACAGGAGGGAAGATTGACGAAGAAGCAACAAGAGGCCCATACGCGGCAGTGTCTGAAGTCGGGCTGTGGATATTTTTTATTTATGGGCCTTATTTGTCCCACTGCAGGGTTTTTCTCTGTTTTTGGCTATTTGTGCCAAATCCTTTTAGTAAGAGTCCAGCTCATCACGCCATCTCCTTTCGGGCCCATCGCGTCGCCGGATTCTATTTGTTCGGAACCTAATCAGTGGCCACTTTGGCCCAATTTTGATGCGACATGCGGAAGATGTGCCCTGCTTTGTTCCATTTTAATTTGGTGGTTGTTTTGCTAACATCTACGATTTGGGTCTTGGTTTTTTTTATTATTATTTTATGTGTACGGCTGAACAAATTTTGATGAAACGCTCATGTGTTGATGTTCTACTTTTGTTGTTGTTTACAAGTAAACAACTACGGTAAGTGTTGATATTTCTTACTGGTGACTCCTTTGAGGTCTTCATTGTTGGTAAAGACATATATTACTTTAAATATTCTATTTGACATGAGGCTTGTTTTTTTACTTTACAAGTTATTTTTGAATATTTTTCCTTGAGTAAACCCGCAGACAAAAGTAGGTACATAAGTTTCTAACAAGTTCAAAATATGGGCTTTAGTCATACATTAACAATATCTTTATTTACAATAATAAAATGAATAAGAAACAAAAGGAAAATAATTAAATAAAATTACTTTATTGCGGTTGCTACGTTGTTTTGCGGTAAGCAATACTGATATTTCGTTCAGCAAACAAAGGCAGTAAATGTGCTTTCAGGGTAATATCAAAAATAATTGTACATTCTAACATACTGAAATGTCCATGGTAGGTTCTATCGAAATAATGCGTATATTTTATAAAACAAGCTATGATACGGAGACATACAGAATTAGGGATGAATAATATGTATTTCAAAGCATAATAAAGCATATAGTTTTTTAAATATACATTTTTGTTTTGGGGTATATCATATTTCTCCCATGTAAATAATTATGTCCTCGAAGACTTGTGCGTTACAAAAGAGCCTCTAGTTTTTTGCGTGCTACATATTTCATTAATTCAAGCTAAAAATGAGCTTCAGTATTATTAATACTATCTAGATCCAGCATTATTTCTTTAAAATAATAAAGAAATAGATAATTAATTCAATATCAAATCTGCGTCCACGATTTTTGTCATTTTTGTTATTGTATTTTGTAACACCAATATTTGGTAGTTTTTAAAATGTAGAATTGGCAACACTGCGTTTTTTGTAAGCAGCCAATGACGTAGCGCTAACTGGTGACAGTTGGCCATTTTGCAACGTGCGTTTTTCTGAGTGCAGTGTGCCTAAGCCAGTGATGAATTTTTTCAACAATAATACGTTCCTTTTGTTCGCTGGTCTATTTATCACCTGGAAAGCTGTTTATTTACTATTAGACTATTTAAATATTGTATTATTCTCGCCCAAATCAAAAGTAAACAAAAATTTTAGCTAAGGAGCTTTATTGATTTTTAATTTGTTTGGGGTTATATTCAACACGTGTTTTATATTCCTTTTCGTTACAATTTGTTACAAATTATTGTCACATAACGAAAATGAGTTAACAAAAAGGAAGTAAGGGTGATTTTATATTGCTGAAAAATACCTACGTCACACGTTTATTTTGTTACAAAAAGAATCTAGCAATGCTTTCACCTTGCCTACTAGGAATAATAGTAGATGAAAGGAAAGTATCAATTAATATATAATGTTTTTTTTATAGTTGGAAACAGTAAATTCCAGGTATGTTAAAATATCTAAACTACCAGAAAGTCAACAAAATAACAGAAGAAGAGACTGGAGAAGGCTAAAAAATAACCAGAAAAAGAATTTCAAAGAACGTGAAAAGAAAACCAGATCAAGAAAACTTTACCTAAAAACTAATATTGAAAGAAACCATTAAAAACAGAACAAGAAACTAGAAATCCAAAAGAAAAAAATAGCGGCACTCAAAAAAAAATGTTATCGACAGAAAATGCTGTTTGAATGTCAAAAAATTTTGTCATTTAAAAGTTTTATCAAGAGTTGTTTTTTTATTATTAAAAGTTCAGATGACCCTATCCAAGTTGTTGTAACTAGTTCAGTTATATTACCTATGTGATGATTATAATTAATAAATAAACATATAATTAATAAGAAACCTATTTTGTTTTGTTCATAGTGTGAAATTGCCCCATTAGTTCCTTTTTGTTTCCTTTTTGTAACACTTTTCATTTTTGTAACGAAATTCATTTTCGTTTCTTTTTGGTGACTGTACAATTTATTTTGATATTACACAATGATAAATATAAATCACTCTTTTAAAAAATACTGGCTTTTCCAAAATCAATATGAGTATGAGAAAAGTGTTGCCTTTATAATGTAACTGTCTAGACCAACAGTTCTAGTGGTTTCAATCGCTACGGCCGAGCAAATTAACCATAGGTCCTGAGTTCTATTCCAAGGTCGGGCTTTAAAGCGCAATGCAAGAGAATTGAATTATATTTTAATTTGTTCTTAAGTTTACTTTTTTTAAATCTTGTTTTATTGTCAAGTTACCATTTTGTTTTGTCCAGTGCGAGACTAATAAGTACTTTTTCTTTCTTTCTTTCTATATTGGGTGGTTTCTTAAGAGCACTCGCAAAACAGCTCGTAGTCTGAAGACTGGGTCCACCTACCCTTACTGACAAAATGTCCGATTATGCTGGTTGCCATACAGTCATGAGCAACGAAATGTAAACACTTAGCAAAGTTCAAAAGCGATTTTCTAGTGAAATAGCGGTTTAAACTTTGACACTAAAAATACCTATTTCGTAATAGAAAGTATGGCTTCCAAAAACACAGTAGAAGAAAATCGATTTCGATCGACGAAGTGTAATTGCATTTCATTACTTGTTATTGTACACCTCTACCTATCCCTGCGAAAAAAACAAGCATGATATTACGTCACATTATGAACCTGACATATCTCCACAGTTTGATAACGGGAGAGAACCGTACGCGGAGATAAGTGTAAGTAATTGGCCGCTATTATTATTGTTTGAGGTCAAAAGCGGTCAGTCTGTGATACCGCGGGGCAGGGGATTCCTTTGGTTGTACTGAGAGTTAGGTTGGATGGATAAGCTTGAGTTTATGATGAACAGTAAGAAATAAGTTGTTTTTTCTTACCCGACTGCGCCAGAAGGAGGGTTATGTTTTTCGAGAGTATGTACATATTATGTATGTATAATTGTTTGGCACGCTCTGCGGCCTGAACGGCCGCTTCAGAGGATTTAGCTTCAAAGGTGTCGTTAGATTCGTGTTAATTGTGAAAGTGACACTGGGTATACATTTTGAATCAGAACACAACATAAGCTGGGAGTACCTCCAAGCGGTGAAGGCGGTAAATATTTGTTTTGCTAATCGTCTGCGAAATCTTTCACGTAAACTTCGTGTAAACTAAAAAGCTTGAAAAAAAGTTAATTTTAAAACTAAAAAAACCCGATTGTTGTAAAAAACTTAAGTTTAAAAAAGCGGGGGCCATTCCATTTTTAAATTTTCAAACTCAAACGTGTCATGCCGCATGACCTTTTTTAAATTTAAAATGTGCTTGTTCTTAGCTTTTCAATGTTTTTTTTAACTTAAGTTTTTTACCGCAGTCGGGTTTTTTAGTTTTTATTTTATTACTTTTTTTTTGAGGTTGTCCTAAATATAACTTTTATACTTTACTAGCTGTTGCCCGCGACTTCGTTCGCGTGAATATTTTGATGTGTATGTGAGAAAAATAAAAGATAGCCTATGTCCTTCCCTAGGATATAATCTATCTCCTTGCCAAATTTTATTACGATCCGATCAGCCGTTTAGTCGTGGTAAGGTAACAAACAGACAAACAAACATCGTTACTTTCGCATTTATATAAACTACTAAGTATACACTCTTTGTATTAATTATAAACGATTAAATAAATTAACAAAACTAAACGAACAACAAACTATAAAAGAGCATAAAAAACTCCTCAACGCTGTCAGCTAGTAATGTGCCGTAGAGACTGGCGGCGTTGCCACGTTGTATGGCAACACTTAGCTTCTGGCCAAGGTAAAAGCCAGCCCTTGGGTCACGGGAAGCGTCAACTAGACGTTTTAGATAGTTCATTGTTTAATGTTCACACATATATGGTACAGAGTCGCGATAGATTGACAGATACAGTACATTGTAGACAAAAACTTTTTAAGTCAAAGTAAAAATGACATTGACGGAGGGGACTGTTGGTAAACCCTTGAGAATTGTATTGAAAATACAAATTAGCGGCGCTGGCTCCGATTGGTACCGACAATTCAACCCCGAAACAGTTCGAACCCGTCTTCTCCAACATAAAGCCTACCAAAGGTATACTTATCCAAAAAATCCGAAGGAAATGAAACCACAACAACTAAGTCCGACTTAAGAGTCAAACCTAGTATAGCAAGCTCAGCGGTCACGCTTGCAGTCACTGCACCAACTATCCAGTCATCACCTGCCTAGCCTTTTGCCAAATATGTTGGGGTCGGGTTCCAGTCTAACCGGATGCAGCTGAATACCAGTATTTTACATGGAGCGACTGCTTATCTGACCTCCACAACCCAGTTAGTACTGGGTAATATGATACCCTTTGGTAAGACTGGTTATCAGACATTCGCGTCACTGACTACCTGTAACGACTGTCAAAGATCTTCAATTGACAGCCGGGACCAACGACTTAACGTGCTTTCTGAGGCACGGAGGAAACTCGGTATGTATGGGTGGTCACCCATCCACGGACCAACCCTGGCAAGCGCGGCTTAACCTGACGGTCGACCCGAGCTCCTCACAACTACTACAACAAATATCCAGTCAAAGCATTATAATTATTATTCCAATAAAAACTTCTTTCTTTCTCCTTTTAAAACTCCCAGAGACTCATAATCAGCTTTAACTTTTTTCCTACCGACCATAGAGCATTCAAGGCCTCTTTTCCTCACCCTCTTTCCTTATCGAACCAGTATTCTTCAAAGGGCGATCCTCCCAACGGCTGCCGTTATGAGGAACTTTTCTATACAAAGTCCATTTTGCAACAAATTAATGGCAGCATCTTTCTATCACACCATGGCCGCACATTATCGCAAAAAGAAACATTTAAGCCTTTTTCTTTGACTAAAAGCTTGTATAAAAATGTCTATGGGAAAAACCATTTTCACTTGACCGCTCAAAAAATTTTGTAAGACTCAACTTTCATAAACAATAGGGTCGATTTTTGCTTGTGATTACCAGCGACGCGTTCCTATTTACACTGGGCGATTTCAATATCGCACTAAATAAAAAAAACCTTAACGTCACGATAAAAATCCTCAACAAAGCCAAAAAGGTCTGGAATTTTGCGAACATTTACATTGCGAATGTGACCCTTATTGCATAGAAATAAGGGTCATGTAAAAATGTTATGTAAGCCAAAATAAGTGAATAGTGCAAGAGATAGATCGGATTTTAATAAGTGAAGAGGATTTTCCTTGTATTCGATTTGCTAGCGAAAAGGTTGTGTTTTTTACGATGATTATGGCTTTTTCTGACTCGATTCAACAGCAACAGGTTTCAGGTTTAAAACCTGGGGAGTACCAATGTGACCTTCACTATTCAGGAAAACTTGTTGAGAAGATATTAACTTAGAATGTTCTTTTAACACCATTACACAATTGAAATAGCAAGCATGGTGTATTTGGTAATCAATGGACCTTTGCGAAATGAAAACAGGTATTTGGGCCAAATTAACAAAACTACAGGTCTTAAAAAAATAAAACTAAAAGTTCTTTTAACATCACCTGACCCCGCAAACAAGAAGAGGGGTCACTTAACGACCCCTCTTCGCACGGCAGCAGGTTACTGATTACTCTTTCTTTGGCCAATTAAACCTAAATGTTCTTTTTTTCAAGCATATGTTTTCTAGTATCGGAATACTATTCTTCACTGAATACAAAACAAACATACAACAAAATATCTTGACTAAATAGCAACACCAAAACGAAATTCTATTTATATCCGACTTGCAAAACTCTCAAAGAAATAGAATAGTAAGTACAAAAAGTTTATAATTATATGTCAAGTCAACGAGACTCTATGACAGTACTTTATTAAGTTGAAAACAAAGTTTTATAAGTGGATTCGTTGCGGATTCTCAGGATTTAAACTTTTGACTTTTAAACTGTATAAGTGTATAATCCGAACTCAAGTTAGAGGAGGAAAATGCTGTTAATAAATAAGGAAATTGATAAATAAAGAATTTGTACATTTGGTTTTGAAAAATCTGGAAATTACTGGATTTACATTAGAAGTCAAAATACAATGTTGTATTAGAAGTAAAGGAATCCAAATACTAATAATATACATATACTGTATTCTATAAACTAAAAATCATCATGCAAAGGCACTAACAACGTTTATGATATCACGTTCACGTGATAAAAATACTAGACATTAATCGTCATTACAAAAAAAATTGCAAGTTGGAAAGTCGAAGTTGAACTTTGAGTATTAATTTGATGGCCTATTACGAAAAAGACGTAAAAAAAAACCATGTATACATGACATATTTCGCTAGACTATCCTTCTTAGAACTTCAAATGCAAACGCAAATGCCCCCAGAACACCAACTTCAAAAAATTTTGCATATGCAGTCTACGACGACAACAAAAAATATGCTCTGACTCCGTGCCTAAAACCTTGTACTCTTGCGTCTATTGAAATCAGGAAAATGTTTTAAAGGTCCCAAAGTATAGGGCTATTTATTTTGATCTCAAGTGACATTTCCTAAATCGTTCGCGCCATGTGAAAATTTTTAACCCTTCGCACTTTGCAGTGGAGGACATAAATTGTTTCCTAAAACGGATAAGGGTCCAAAGATTTGAAACAATTCTGTTTCCAACACCTTTTTGGTGTTAAGATTGATTAATTTGGGCAAAATAATTTGGTTTTAATTGTGATTTCGTTTTAAAGGGATTAAGGGCTGATTTAAAGGAGTAGGTTAGAGTTTATGAATTTCGTATCGTGTAAAAAAACTACTGGGAATCGAACCCAGGACCAGGCTCAGCAGTCGCGCTTGCGACTACGAGACCATTGAGGCAGTCAAATCAGTTTTAATTTACTATCTCTAAAACGAGGAAGCAATAAAAAATTATAAAAAACTAAAGTCAAACTTTCGAGTACCCTACATTTTGACGAGTACAAAAACGGCATAAGCAGAGAGGATAGCGGAGCTTTGACATTTTGAATCTTCACAATTCACGGTTGCCGACTCGTTTACGTACATATTTATTAAGCTATACATTCCAGTATAACATGACCTCGCTTTGTTTAGATTTCCTGAGCAAGGGAAATCCGCTTATACTGGTTTTTCACAGCTTGGTGGGTCGTCGTGCGTACAGACACATCCTGTTTTAAAGTGGATAAACTTTGCTACTTGAAAAATAACCCTCATCTGTGTTGGTTTTTATGACATAACAAGCCCGGTGAGATTTCAAATCCGCGTGAATGAGGAACTTCCATATAAACTTTCAGCCTCTATGAAACCCTTGAGAATATGATTTTCATTATATTATGGTGTTAAAAACTTTTTTGCAAAAAAATACCGACTTCCAAAAAAACACAAAAAAAGTGGAAAATAACTTTACTTTCGGAAGTCGGTGACTATTGTTTGTTTCATTGACTTTTTTGCCACCGATTTCCGAAAGTAAAGTTATTTTCCACGTTTTTTTGTGTTTTTTTGGAAGTAGGTTTTTTTTGCAAAAAAAGTTTTTATTTTACCCTTTTTAGCTATCTTATCACACACAATCTTTGTCAAGTATCAATTTCGCAATTTCTTTTACTTTGATGACATATTTTTTCCAGCTAATTTATTTAAAAAACCAAACCACTGAAGCGGTTTTGATGAAATTTCTATGAGACCAATCGGGAAGTATATCCTTTTAGATAAAAGAAGAATTTTTCAAATCGGTTCATAAATGACGAAGATATGAGGTAACAAACAGAAAAAAAATACAACCGATTTTTTTTGAAGTTGGTTAAAAAAAAAAGAATGGACCCCAAATCCATTTACTTAGTAACAGTGACCACCGGAGCTCAATCTCTCAATTAGACCTACACACACTAAAGAGGGGCTAGTAACAAGCCACGAGCCCCCTAATAAATAACAAAGCATATAGTTTAAATAGCAAAAGTTCGCAGTAACAGTTTCAAACAATTCTTCCGACCTTTATTGAGAGAAACAATTCAAATTGGTACGTAAATTACAGGCGCTTTCAATTTAAATGACCTTTTAGACGATTAACTGAAGCTTTTAGGGGTGTGCCAAATGCGGTAATATGGTTTACGATGAGGATTTTTCATTTTTAGGGTTATTTCGGAGATGAGGTTACGAGTTAAGTTAAAAGGGTTATTTATCAGATGTGTAAATGGATGTCTGCATGCCATTTTGAAAGTGATCCGTGACAGGGACTTACATAGTCGGCCATGAATGTAGTGTTGAGTGATTTCAATGTAAGTAACATTTTGTATTTTTCAAAAATATTTATTGACATAAAAAAAAATGTGGAATTCTCTGACTGCTGCGGTAGCTGAAATTGGGTTGCAGCTACAGCTAATTGTGAGTTTTGTTTCAGAGCCAATCAGAAAGAAGGTTTGTCCTTAAAGGCACGCTTCGATATCAGAGTGCTTAAAATACTCACCAAGAGTCCACGAATACTGCACCTTGCGTACTCTCTTCTTTCAATTTCGCTAAACTTTTGAAAACGACTATAAATTAATATACAGCTGAATACTAGTATTTTACATTACGTCCATAACCCAGTTTCGGAGTAAGACGATTGCCTAAAAAATATGGTCATCAGATTTTGTGCTTCTTTTTTTCACCCCTAACGGCTTTCAAAAATCTGCAAATAACAGTGAAGATTTATCCCTCTGTGTCTCAGAAATCACGTTAAGCCGCTATGTAAGGAACAAGCCCTAATCTAATGAACAAGTCCTTATATAGGGTACCAAAGAAGCTAAAACTACATAATTTGTCATATAACACACTCACAAAAAGCACTAACTAGACGTGCCGACTGAGGAGAAAAGAGTCCTTTCAATTTCTTCTTTGATCACTAGGGACGTCCACATAACAGACATATAATATTACACTACATTGCAAAGTAATTGGACTATTCTCGTCTTTATGTTACAGAAACATCTTTTCTCTTCAAGATGGTAAAGACAAAAATAATATAAGGAAAACATCTGACTGTATCTATGGGTGACGTCGTAGAAGATAGTGGGACGACTTGGACAAAACAAACGATCAGTGACTGGACCACAGGATCGTGGCAGTTAGCACAATAAATGTGGAAGCGTAGCGCTTTGTTCGGGTCCGTGGGACTTCAACCATATAACGGTGATACTTCGCCGTATCTCTGCTCGTCCGATGCTAGAATAGCTGCACCACGACACCCTGTCCTCCACCTTCAGCATCCAGTCTTTTCCAGTCACCTTTCAATGCCATCGGCCCATCTACCAGCACGTGTAGCATGACCACCGTTGAAACGGGTTTTGTCGACGGAAGAATAGACAAAATGACAGTAGAAAGATTTCTATTGTCTATCTGTACACCCGTTTCTATGGTGGTCATACTACACGTTCTGTAGAACGTTTCATGCTGGCGGAAAAAAATAAGTGGTCGAATTTTCTGCAACGCAATGTCTATCTTTTAACTGCTCCCGGGCAGCCCTACACAAGGCATAGCTACAAGATTAGTGAAAACCTTTACTCCGGGTAATGGACCGCCGTTTAAAAAGCTACCGTACCTATAGTCCTTTAACAATTAGTTTACCTCCGACGGCGGCAACTCAATGGCAACGTTATTTATACGCGAGTAAAGATCATTTGTGATTGTGACAGAATTGTCAGAGGATCTTCGGAAAGGTTTGTCGGAGGACCTCGTTTGTCTAGTAGTCGTAAGCGCGACTGGTGAACAAGAGGTCCTGGGTTCGATTAGCAGATGCCAAACCAGATAAACGTTACGTAAACATCGGTTTTAACAACCGGTCGGTTTGCAGCTAGAAATCACTATCAAAATTACAGTGATATTTTAAATCGTAACTATAAGGTTGCCACTGACAAGTAATAGTGATAATTATTCTCATTCCCATAAGGTTGTTTTTGTGTTGCTGTTGTCAGATGTTAACTAATTGAGAAAGTACTGTACCTACCTACCTACGGCCGTCACTTTGGGACAGATTAATGGATCCCGCGTCGCTTGGGAATCACTAAGTGGTTTATGAAAAGTCTGTGTACTTGTGAGTGTTTGTTGAGAAGAAATGGTATTTGGAATTTGCTGGAAAAGTGTCTTTAAAAAAAATATTATAGTTTTTAGTCTGATATTGACAGTTGGAGCTCGTGGCTAAATATTAAGAACCGCTCGGGTCGATCTTTACGTTAAACCGCGCTTACCTAGGTTGGAACGTGGATGGGTTTCCAACCAAACTCGGTATGTTTACCGAGTTTCCTCCCTGCCTAGGAAAGCACGCTAAGCCGTTGGTCCCGGCTGTCATTTGTAGATCTTTGACAGTCGTTACAGGTAGTCAGTGGCCCGAAAGTCTGACCACCTGTCTTATTAACGGGTAAGGAGTCGCTCCATGTAAAATACTGGTATTCAGCTGCATCCGGTTAGACTGGAAGCCGACCCCTTCCACGGACCAACCTAGGCAAGTGCGGTTTTATCTGAAGATAGATCCGAATGACTTATAATTTAGCCACGAGCCCCTCTTCTGTTCTTGTGGTCTAAGTAAGCAATTTCCTCGTTGACAAAACATTGTACCTAGTTTTGCATCCTCGTCAAATTCAAGGAGGTAACTATGCTAATAATTCTCGACCTGAACCAATAATAAAATGTATAGGTAATTTTTATATATTTTTTTATCGGTAAGTGTAAACCACCCGTATTAAAACGCAGCCCGTCTAATACTAGCCCTATAACCGCGCTTTCACACACACAAACAACCGCAGACGTTTATTCGATAAACGGGTGATTCTCCTCTTTTGAGAAGGGTTTCATTCCGAAATAGTGTCAAATTAAAACAACTAAAAAAGTAACGTTTATTATTATTGACCAAATACCGTATTTTATATTGACTATTTACATCTTCTATGACAACTCCTGAATTTTAACGAGGATGCAAGACTACACCTTGTATATGGATATGTTTTGTACAGCTACCTTTTAGGACACGATTTTTATCTTACACTATAATTCCTTCCAACCAAGTAGACCAACCACAATAATAAAGATATAAAGAACAAACTTTCTTTAGACGAAAAAGGAAAAAATACACCCATTAAGAAATAAGAACTCGCGAGTAACGTTCATTTGTCTGTTTGCTTGTGAATGGAGTTTTTATGTGGCTGGTACTTAAATAATGTTGTTAAGGCAGAAATTGTGTCACTGTTTTCTTACGAAACTTTGGTAGAGAGATTTGAGTAGTTTGCAACCTATTTAAACACGGTTCTATGTTGTGGTTCTTCACCTTTAATTAACTATGTAAAAAAACTTTGAAGTTAAATGTGATCCACTTCCCAGTTTCTGATTGAGCTGAAATTTTGCTAAAATGTTTAGTTTGAATGACAATGCATGGTTAGCTTAGTGATATCATTCTAAATCCAATATCAATTAAATGTAATACTCCCAAAGATGGCGGTCTAGTTATTTCTTATGCATTCCCATGATATGGGTATCAAATGAAAGGGTTTGCTGAGAAGAATACGAGAAATAAAATGATGGCACTCTAAAGCGTGTTTTTTTTTAACTATAATATTTTATTTATAATAGGAAAGAAGATTTTATTGGATATGTAGTGAGTATCGTCATAATGTTGGTCATCTTCCAGAATTACCGAGTGCAGCTGAATGGCAGTATTCTTCATGGAACGACTGACTATCTCACCTTCGCAACCAAGTCACTGGTTAGCGCGATATTACAATTTTAAGGAAGCAAAAACAACTGATTTGCGGAAATCTGCAACAGTGCAACTTCACACACAGAAACATGTCAGTGTGAGTTTCAAAACGCTTTATATTTTAAGCAAACCGAATGCCAACCTAGTTCTATAAACCCCAGCAATATCCAGGAAGTTGTCTGCCCCAGGCACTCTCAACACAGAGAAAACACTAAAGATGAACTCGAAACTCATCTAGACTAATCTTGCAGTACTTGATACCATTACATCTTTGGAAGTTCATAACAAACTTACAACTAAAGGATTTTTCCACTCTGCTCCATCTATTTGATGTCCATTTTTCCCTAGGGGTATCGTATTATCCAGTACCTGGGTTGTGGAGGTCAGATAGGCAGTCGCTCCAAGTAAAATACTACAGATAAAAGGCTGGAAACCGATGCCAACGTAATGAGAGGTTTTCTTTTTGAGTATTTAAAAAAAAAACATAGTTTCCAAGAACTCTGTAGATGGCGTTGAACTGACTATGTTACTAGGTGCCAAAGCCGAAATGGTTGAAAAAAAAAAACATTGCGTCACGACACATTACGCTCGCTGACTGACAGTTTCGTTTAAAAATTAAAATTAAAACCAGTGAAATGATGTGACGTTCCGTTCCTTGCAGTAACTTACCAAGTTCATCGCCATCTATCCAGCGACTAGGGAAGAGTTTAAAAAGAAAATCCCTCATTAGTAAAAGGCAAGGCAGGTTATGATTAGCTAGTCATTATCTGGGAATTGGGAAAAGGTTAGAAGACAGATGATGAGATGTCCATTTTGTCCCAATACTTTTTGTCGCAGGAAACACCTTAACGAGATGAAGGACGGGAAGTGTGGCAGAAGAAATGGTTGTCCTATACCCAGCAGTGGGTGATTGCGGGCTGAAATGATGAATGGTCTTAATTATTTATAAATCTATCACCTAAGTCCAACACGACCGACCCCAGTGCACTTTATTCCGAGAAAAACGATAAATGGGACAAAATTGACACCAAAATTTTAAGCAAATCACTTTGTTCCACTGGTGAGGCAGAGATTATGGTGGTTTTTCGGTTAATCCGGCTCGAAGGACCATTTTTAAAACTTTTCGGGACGGCCAATTTTTTAATCGTGAAACAAATTGGTGGGGCAGAGTAGAACTATCTCTTCTCGAAAGTTCCCAACTAAAATGCGATGGGAAATAATATGAAAAACAATTTTATACTTTAAGCAAGCGAGCGTAGTTCGCTGAGTTGCGAGACGTACTCTTTTTGTTATAAGACAGACTGCCGTAACAAGTTGTTCGTCCCATTTCACGCTTCAACGAAACGCGACGCTCTGTTGTTTAAGATGAAGACGCAATGGGGGTTTGTGTTGAAGAGATTATGGTCTGATTTTGCTTAAAACACATTTTTGGTCCCGCATGTTGTCTTAACACCAAGACATAAATACTGAATAAAACGATGTTCTTAAAAATAGAAAGGTAGCCGGTTCGAAGGACCAGTTTCAATACAATTAAAGAAAAAGATTACACATAATAATTTCATTCAATCTAAGCAATACTCCCTGCTGCGAATCCGGTCTCCCCTCTGTGAGAAGCAGTATGCCGTAAACCACCCTACGGGCCTAGTAGGGGTTGTTGAATATCTTACAATCATGTCTTCGAATTTTAGGTTCTTCATTTGATTGCTGTTGTTATATTAGTCAGACAATCACAGAAATTAACATTGATGTAGCAGTCGTTTAGCAATTTTTGTTTTGCCATTGAGTTACAAAGATTCAAATAAAAAAATATATGTGAATCAGTTTCAACATCCGAAAATCCAGCTACATAAAGCACCCAGTGTACCTCTCGTCTGTTTCCACTTATTTTCATAAACTTGGCTATCTCTGTCTTTAACGAAGTCCCGTAAGACTGACTATTTCATTAAAAACTTTAATAATAAATATTTTACACCTGCAATCCTGTTGTTTTATTATGAATTTATGACAACTGTATTTTATTAATGCTTTTGTATATTTGTTATTTAAAGTTAGAGCAGCTAAGAAACGAGCATTTGTCACCAACTACTCAAACTTAGTGACACAGGCCTACTCTTTGTAAACTGGACCGAGTGCAGGTATGTAGATGTCATTATGGTTGAGTATTTTTTTTTAAAACATCGATTTCCTTACGATATTTTCCGTCACCGTTTTGAGAGCAGTGGTGATGAAATTAATTAATTAACTTAATTAGAAGCAACGGTCTTCGCAGATTCTGAAACTTGCCTCGAACAAACGTTTCTCTGCCGAAAAATGAGAGCCGCTCAGTTCAAAACGGCCGCCACCTAAACTATTTCCTCCATTCTTTGCCGCCATTGCTTTACCACCATTTCTATTTTATTTATTTATAAGCGTAACTTCCGGAATCAGTCATTTTACCAACACTTTAAATCAATTGATCAACTGTTTAGAAACTCACACAGATTAAAATATAACACTTTTAGTCAATTGAGCAACAAATACTAAACGTAAAAGAAATCAAATATAACATTTTGTTTTGGTAATAATCATGTTGTGTAAGTAATTGTTCATAATAAAAGTTATTTTCATTTGCAAATATTTTCTTTTAACCTTTCAAAACGTATGTTTATCTTGAGATTTAATCACTAGTCGATAAACCATGCCTAAATAAGCTTTGTCGACGAATCCTTCTTTGGTGAAAGATTCTGTCGGCGAAACGTTCGTAGTGGAAAGGTTCTGTCGTCGATTCGCTCATGAATAATTCGTTTTGTCGGCGAATCGTTCGTAGTTGAAAGGTTCTGTCGTTGAACAACTTATAAACGAAACATTTTGTCGGCGGCTCATTCGGCAGACAAACGTTTGTCGGAGGTAAGTTTCAGAATCTCTTCGCAAGGTGGCTGGTAGCAGCAAAACGAATGATGCTGAGAATCGAGAATACCCAGCCGCTGTTGGCAGACGACGAACGACCTTCGATGATACATTATTTATCCAAATAAATAAAATTGAAGTGTCTGTTTGTAATTTCAAAATAACAGCCATTTATTGAATGCATATGATATACGGTACTTACAACAAAAAAACTTTTTTTTTTATCCGTCCGACTCTTTAGTCCAGCTAATCTCCGAAACGGATTTTGACGGGACTTTTACTGGCAGATAGCTGATATTATAAGGAGTAACTTAGGCTTTTATTTTAGAAAAAGGAATCGGGTTCCGTGCAAAAAATATTAAAGAAATCCGATTCAAGCAGGGAGTAATATTTGTATAATAATTCCAAGTGGACGAAGGTCGGGTAACAGCTAGTTCGAAATAAAATGAATCAACCCCTTCTGCCTTCCTCTTCAAATAATACATTATGTAAGAAGTAAAAGTTAGTAAGTACTTTATTTACACCTCCAGGCTGCCACTACCGCATCTAAACCAATAAGTTTCGTATCCGTATCCAGAAGACAAACACACACTTGATATTAACTTAGTAAGTAATATTCTCAAACAAGAAGTTCCCTTCCCAATATTTGTGTTAACTCCAAGTTCAGAGGGCTTATTAAATAACTTTCTTTTTGTAGGGAGTTTTGCGTTTTAATCAAAATTGGGTTGGTGTACTTATCTAGTGGTGTACTTTTTTTCCGGTCCTTTTATTTCAGGTCTTTGTGGGTATGGCGAAGATCAACGATTTTGGGGTGATAGGATCTTAATTGCGATGTGTTAGGCTATCAGAGTATTCTTAGGGGAAGTCGAATAAACGTTATAGTATACGGGGTGGAAGGTACACCGACGTGAAAACGGAAACCACATACTCGTACATCATTGTGAACCCCCCCCCCCACATAGAGACTTTTCATCGGTTACTAAAAAAAAAACAGCTGTTCCATACATTTTGACAGTGTAGGTAAGTATTTTGCGATTTCTGACTTTTTTTATACTCCAACCTTGGTTGGTCCCATACAAGTTTTTGATCAGTATTAGAAACAGGGTCGATTGGCATCAAAAAATAATTTATGTAAAATGGCCATTTTTGTGCTAACTGTACTTACCTTTTTTTTAAATGTGAATGCGGTTCAAAACTTCCAAAAAAATTATGGATAGTCTCCTAAGACCATTTTCGTGTAGCTGCAATAGTTAAGGTAGTTCCCCTTACTGCCCTGCTGAAAGTTTCCACCCTGTATATAGTCCGGGTGAATTTTTCAAGTGGGCGTGGATAGACAAATAAAAGTCTCGGGGCCGACTTTGATAAAAATAGAAGTTCATCATTCGATTGGTGTGTTCTGGACTCTTTAACGAAATACCCAGCCTAAGAAATAATACCAACAAAATTGTGAGGAAACCAGCAACTATTATGGTAAATATCCTAAATGCTTCACAAATCACAGTCCCCCTACAGCTCGCTACCGAGTCACACGCTAATTGCCTCGAGTAATACACACACACTAACTAAGTAAATGCATATTATTAACTTGTATTAGGTAAGTGTATACTGAATCAGAATCAACAACG
Source organism: Standfussiana lucernea (assembly GCA_964057025.1). Lineage (NCBI taxonomy): Eukaryota > Metazoa > Arthropoda > Insecta > Lepidoptera > Noctuidae > Standfussiana > Standfussiana lucernea. The sequence continues at coordinate 8,597,561 of OZ059808.1, read as the reverse complement.
GTGCTGTGTAGGTACCTTCTATGGCGTTTAAGTATATCAGTGTACTCTTTCATGTGGTCTCAAATGGCAAAGACATCCAACTTTGGCCGAAAAACTCCGAGCATAATGCCGACATGTCAGCTAAGCACTCGACAACCACGCTAGAAAGGCATCGAATGCAGTCGCTGTGGCCGCAATCGGCTAGATGGCATCATCATCGTCATACCAACCTATAAATGTCACAGTGCTGTTGTGTAACAGCCAGAAACCATAAACACAACCACACACAGCCCACAACCATAAACAGAAAACCTGTGTAGGTCTCCTGTCTGTGGGAGGCAGTGGGAGATGGCCCATTATTTACCTCGCAAACCCAGTCCGGCTGGTGTATGATCACATCACGTCTTGTATTCGAATTTTTGGTTCCAGCACAGAGATTCCCTGTGGGTGCGTAGGCGAGACAAGCAAAAGTAGTAGCTACAACAGGAAGTAAGGATAACATCCTCATTTTCCTGTCCTTATTCCAATTCATTTGGGGTCGGCGCAGCATGTCTTCTTCTGCCATACTTCTCTATTACTCGTCATCTCAACAGACACCTCCTTTCTAACCATATCATCCCTCACACAGTCCATCCATCGATGTAAAGAAAGTCGATGTGAAGCTATTATTCAATCCTAAATCATACTCACCCTAAGTTCAACTGTATTATACTAAACAGAGAGCTCACATTAATTGACTCGTCATAGGAGCTAGGTAAACGGAATATTGCAGGCTCAATCAAACTCGACGACTCAACTGTTTATTGAGTAATAATATATAATAGCTTATTGAGTATATAATATGAGTGATTGCCAGTTTATGATGCTGGCAGTTGCGTTAATTAGGAAACGCATGTGACTGAGTGGGTGTTTGTGAATAAATAATTTTATTAGCGATGGCGAATTATTAGGAATAACAAAACATACCCCCTAACCCCTGTAATCCCAAAAGGGTTAGGCAGACGTATACCTAATAGTACACCCACATTTCGCAAGTTATGTTTAAGTCCCATTTAAAAGGGGGCGAGTCTATTGCCGTCAATCGAACACTGATCCAGACCCCGTGGCTACTATCGAGAAATTCCAATGGAAAAACCCAATAACATTTTTCCCAACCCAGGAATCGAACCCAGGACGTCTTGCTTAGCAGTCGCGCTTGCGACGTTTTAATTATGCTGAACAAAAGCTTGCAGTGTTTATTTTCATAGGTTCATAGAACTTCTTAATTTTCTCGTTGTTTTTATAACGAGAAACTCAAAATGGCAAAGGGAAACATAGTGAGGAAACCGGCAAGTCTTGGGACCAAAAAATCTAAGACTTGTGACGTCCACCAGCCTGGTGTGGGTCCACGTAGTGGGTTATGGCTAACTCCCTTATAGAAAGGCGAACTGGCCATGTTAATGCTGTGTAATTAGTGGCTGTACAAAAGTACAGCATAAAAATAGAAGCCCAAAAGCATATGCAATCATCATCACCTACGTAACCTTTTCCCAACTATTATGGTGTCGGCTTCCAGTCTGACCGGATGCAGCGGAAAAGGGAAGAACAAAGACCACAAAGCCTAAATTCATGCCGAATTTTTTTACTCCGCCATTATTGCGTTATTTTTTTAACAAAACATATCGGAATTTAATTAATTTCCTTCGAATTATATTCGGCGGTAACTAATATAACCAAGCTCACCGATAAATTCCGCAGAATTTAACAAAATTTAGACCAGTGACATGCAATCTTAATAGCTCGGAGCGATGTTACTCCAATTTACAACCGTTCGACTAGGGTTTGAGTTCAAGTCAAAGTAATTAGAACTTTAATTGCTGTTCTGAAAGTTGGTTTTGGCTTGGAAGTAGCCTCGTTGGGCGAGGTAAGGTTGGGAGCTTAGTAGTGATGAAGTGCTGTTTAAATTATTATTAATAAATTATGGATTTTGAAGTGATGTGTGTGGTTTGTTCGTATGGAATTGAAGAGAAATGGTAATTGCTTTTCCAGGCTTCATTAACCTGCCTGTGCCTGTGTCTGTGTGTGTGTGTGTGTGTGTGTGTGTGTGTGTGTGTGTGTGTGTGTGTGTGTGTGTGGGTGTGTGTGTGTGTGTGCGGGCCTGTGGACGGTGAGCTAAGGGCTAGCTCGCCGTCCCTCCGTCTTAGGACGACAGGCCGTGTCGACGGCGCGTTCGTGTTCCACGCGCGCCTCAAAGAGATGTCAGCATAGGGAAGGGGCCCGCAAGGGCCGATGCCTGCCGGGTGCTGCGGGTTATTCGAAAGAGATACCGCGGCCCCGGAACACAAAGGGCGATGAAGGAACATGGGTGGGTTTTAGTCAGTAAAAGTCTGACACTCCCTCCCGCTCAGCCCAGAGCGGGAGAAGTCATTTGATGATTTCCCATCCGAAAAAAAAAAAAAAAAACAAAGGCTTCATTAACTGAAGAACTAATGTGCCTGTAGGTACCCACCTGAGTCGTCTGAATGTCTAGGTATCTAGATATTATGCAGACTCATTTTATATCCCTTATTTATTTTTATCAAACTGCATAAAACCTTCATGACCTCTTTGACTGCCTCGTTGGTCGCTCGTTGGTCGTAGGTCGCAAGCGCAACAGCTGAGCATAAAGTCCTGGGTTCGATTCCCGGGTCGGGCAAATTGCTATTCGGTTTTTCCATCAGGAATTCTCAGTAGCAGCCACGGAGTCTGGATTTGTGCCCGGTTGATGACAATAGGGTCGCCCCCTATTACATGGTACTTAAACATAAATGGTGAAATCCCACATTTCGCCAGTACTACTGTGTGCTATTCTGCCCTACTAAGCGTAAAAGCGGTATCTTAATGAAAGTGAGTTTCGAGATAATTGAAGTTATGTAAAAATAGTTTTCAGGTAAAAGTAACACAGGGAAATCTTTCTTAAGGTTTTTTTCAAATGTTTTGAACAATATAGCGCTAAAAGGCTTAGTTCATTAGATGCGTAGTTTTTAAAGGTATCCCATGGTATAAATAACAACTTTACGGTTTTGGTTTGAGATACCGCTTTTGCGCTCAGTAGGGCAGTATTGTAGTATTACTGTGTACTATTAGGTACAACTCTGCTCTACCCTTCGGGGATTACAGGCTTGATGTTAAAATCTATACTAATCTAACTATTTGTCCCTGTGTAGGTATCTTCAATAGGTGCGGTCTACTGTTAAACCAATAGAGAAATTGCAATGCATTTACTTTGGTTGAACTGACCAAAGAAGAATTAACAATAGAATTATTTACACGTTTAATCGTCCTTACCAACATGGTAGACTGAAGTTACAAGTATGATCGACAAATCCCAAAATTAGCTAATACCACAGAAGACCTATTTACCTACTACCACAATAAGACATAAAACTTCTAACACCGAACGATTTCACCTGTTTCCTACTGGACGTAGAACTTTCTCGAGTTGCACCACATCGCTCAGTTCTCCTCATACGCGTCCCACCCATTCAGTATTTTAACAACAAAATGTTCTTCTTAGCATGTCGATGGCATATCCCCAAATTTGGCGACGAGTTTGCACTTTTATTAGCGTCCATCAGCTCCTGTAATGTACGCGCAACCGAACAGGCAGGACACGATATTAAGTGTCCCATAGTTTGTGGAACAACACCACATTTGCCTGAAGCACAGGTTTATATAAACCTATATCTGGCAGGTCGCTACTAAACATCTAAATTGGACTAGATTAACTATTACAAAGTACTTGCAACTGTTAAATATGTTTTAGTTTACTTTTATAAGTACTGTTTTTACCATTGTGTAAAGAATAATACTAAATGCACACTTTTTGTAATACTTTTTATAAATAAATTATTTCTTTCCTTTATTTACACTCCAAGGTATCTATGAATCTCCACCTGAACAGGATTTCTTTGCTTCGACTAACCTGTGTCCGGAGTCTATTTAACACTTTCGTTGCTAAGTTCAAATAATCCATTTTTACTCGTATGCGCGTAACCTATATCACTCGGGAGGCGGGTTGTGCGCACACGAACGAATTATTATTCGACCCATACGCTGGGTGCTTCGCTCGGAAAGTGTCAAAGACTTCCGGGTCAGCCATGGCAGCAACATAATCGCTCCCGCTCCTCTCATCGCTCCGCTCGTCACCTCCCACAACCTAACCCTACAATTTAATTCGTCTCATGCTAATAGGTCCCGGTCTCGGCTAGGAAGCAATCTCGCAAGACGTTTCAGTTACTGATGGCATTAGGCTGTATCCCTACACTACGGTTTTACAATCTTGAACGTTGCTATGTTAGAGGTTTGTGTAGGGGTCAGTTTATAATGTTTACGAGGTTTGTTGAACAGATAAAGTAAGAAATTAGTAGATACATAAGAGGAACTCTAGTCTAGTCGCGCCGGTGACTGAAATCGATTGATTACCATACAACTTTTCAGTCACTGTCTTGGTTGGGGCATAAGATGCGGAGGAATGAGAAAAAGGTAGCGATGAAAGTTTTGAGTATGAATGTTGATTGATGGCTATAAGAGTAGAGGAAGCCCAACGAAACGATGAATGGACTGTGTGAAGGATAATATGGCTAGATAAGAGGTGTCTGATGAGATGACGAGTAATAGAGAAGTATGGAAGAAGAAGACATGCTGCACCGACCGCAAATAAATTGAAATAAGGGCAAGAGAGTGATGATGAGGTAGGTACCTGACGATGAAATTGAAGTGGGTGAAATTGTGAAAGAAAGTAGGTACGGGTTGTTGCAAAAATTATAATAATCCATGACTACTCCACACTCCATGAACAGTACTTCGCGGAACTCGGATAATTAAAAGACTGGATACCTTGAAAGTATGTAAAATATATTTGTATGAGATCTAGGCGTGATCTCAATACTCGAACTCAAAAACGTGGAGGATGTCGCTGCGCCCCCGTCAGGGGGCGCGGCTGGCGGTCACGGGGCGTCGCCCCCTTCCCGCGAACTCAAAAAAAGATTCATTCCCTTACCTTATGTTATCGGTGGAAAATCTTAACATCGCGATTCAGGAATCGTCTCTCAATGAACAACGCCATCTAGTTATAAAAATTGAACTAAATTTCAAACATACTTTCGTTGCACTTAAAATTGAATGCGAACACCTGTTACTGGATAACACAATCCATCTACCCTTAGGTAAGATCTGACTACCCGTAATGCCGGTAATAGGATCAAGCTTGACGCTCGTGGCCAAATGGTTAACTTCAAGACCCGTCAGCTTCCAAAACAATTAGTTTTCAATAATTGCGTCTCACTTCTTCGTTGGACTAGTGGCCGCAATCGCGACTGCTTAGCGTGAGGTCCTGGATTCGATTCCCGGGTCGGGCAAATTTTTATTGAATTTTTTAATCAGGAATTTGTCAGTAGCAGCCACGACGGAGTCTGGATTTGTGCCCGGTTGATTGCAATAAGCTCGCCTCCTATTAATTGGACTTAATAACTGGCGAAATTTGGATGTGCTATTAGGTACACCTCTGCCAACCATCCGGGATTAAAGGTGTGATGCTATGTGAATATGTGATGTCATAGCGTGATAATATAATAGACCATGCTGCACCAACACCTTGTTTTTTCGATGTTACACTAGCTGTTTAGGCGCATAACATAGTGCATGTAGTGCTCTTCTTTAAGTGATGGGGCACTTAGACTTAAGTTTGAAATGTTATCCTATTTTTATGTAATAGTGTACTCATTGTTGAGGAGCCAAATTAAATAAATAAATAAACACGAAGTAACATAGGACAGGCGTGATGTTATGTAATTGTGTGTCATTATTCAGAGTTTAAGGTTAAGAGCATAACTCATAAAAAACACGAAAATTCTATAAAAAACATTTATTTTCCTTACAAAGAACATCCATAAACCTAATTAAATTATCTACTATTTACAAACTAGAACAATATAATTGTTGTCACAAAATAAAAATAAAAAACACAAATTCTTTGTTTATAATTTAAAAACACGGCAATCCCTTAGAACTAGGACTCTAAAACTTAATTCAATATTGCTTGCTTTCACTAACACAAAGCGACACCCAAAAGAATGGCTTAATAAAACTGCATCATTGGATTTTCACCGCTTGGTCCAACGGTGAGAGTTGAAATTGCAATAACAATTTGGCATTCAATTAGATCTCACTTAATATTACTAAAAACGGGCATATATCTCTTATACTAGGTACAATAATCAAGATTGTATATGACCAGATGTATGAACGTAGACGAAGCTAAAGGAGTATGTAAGGATTGTATCTGGTGGCGTTCTGTAGTTCATGCCTCCACATCCTACATTCCTGCCTACCATCGGAATAAGGCGTGCTTACGGTGTTGTTTTTACAGCACATAGGTTTTCCAGGAATAAAAAACTCTAACGGACAGATACGAAAACCGATATTTATTTATGAAATGTAGAAATGTAAACCAGTATTTTTTGTTCAGCAGCCTATAAGATTTCGAAAATATAAATTGTTAGAATAGAAATCACAATAAAAACGTACAATAAAAATATGTTAAAACATAATTTGTATAAATATTGCCTCTTAAATTAAAAATATTACAAAAACTTAAAACTTGTATCATAATGTTCCAATTGTTCTGTTGTTGAAAGCTACCTTTTTTTATAATATTTAAATTTCTCGTTATACTAGCTCAAATCACAGATTGGAAACAAGAAAAAGTAAAAAAAAATTGGTGTTCTCTATAAAAGCAAAGATAAAAGACAAAAGAGACCTTGCCAGTATCTTCTTACAAGTTTTTATTTGCACGAACATTCCGATAAATTGATTCTTTTTTTTAACTAAGCACTCGAAAAATAACTGAAAAGTGCTTTAAAAGTTAATTTACTATTAAAAACTATTTTATTTCTGTCTCGTCATTATTTATGTATAACCCAAAATGCACAGAAAAAGGGAAATCAATTACAATTATTTCACAGGCCATGGCCCAAAAAATTACTTAAAAAGGCCTTAAAAAAATAAGATTATTTACTGAACAATAAGGATTTAATTAAACTTAACACTATATTTGTACTCTTTTCAATTACCAGATATTCTTACTATGACATTAGTTAGACTTAATGATATTTAGTGCAAAATCTCCTTACATTTTATACATAATTAGCAATAGTATTGAAAATGTGATCTTATTACAATGAATTAGATATGATTCTCGAATAAATAACAATATTTTTTTTGATTCATAGTTTTGACCTCTGCTTACCAATATTTATAATCGAGTAATCAATTTAAAAATCTTGTGATTTCGATATTTATTCAGGAATTTGTTTTTAAAATATTATATCTCCGCCTTATAACACCTATAAAAATGTGCACACTTAATTAAACAATATTCTTCACCCACAAAATATTAAAAACAAAGTATAAACTGACTGACATAATGTTAATTTACCACAACACCTTAAAAATATATTTATAAAAACTTAAAAGACATAGCTAGAAACTTACATACAATATTCTGAAACTTTATATTCTCCATATTTTTATATCAATTTACTGGTACAAAATTATATCGGTACATAATTATGCTTACACTAGAATCACACTGTTTTTATTTACAACGACTATAACTTAACTATTATATACTCAACTAAAATCCATAATCTAAAATAATAAGCGTACTTACGACTTTTATCGTATTTTTTACTAATGAAACAAATCGTGGCCTAGCGAGGCCAAAATTTAGAAGAAAAATTGCTTTTTCTGGCCTCAAGATTTTTTTAACGCGCTCTGGATTTTCAGGTCACGTTCTTGGGCCGAGCACTGAAAATCCAACAAAGTGTACAACAGCGGGTTAGCAGTTGGATTTTCAACGCTCTGAACAAAGCAGTGTGTTCAAAATCAAGTGCGAACCAGCTCAAATCCAAGCCACAACTGTAAAGTAGAATAGTAATAATCACACATAAAATCACACAACACCTTCTCTGAAATCGGGATTAGATATTTACATGAAGTTTAGAGACCTAGGTTTTAGAGCCGTTTTCCTCATGTACTGATGAGCTAGCTGGGTGAGGTCCAATTGGTCTTGGGTCATGCCGCATGCGAAGGTCTGCCATTTGTAGTTACCCTGTAAAATTAACGTGGAAATAAGGAATCTTTCACAGTTCTATAAAGTTGCGTTGTAATCTCATTGCGCTACTGATCGCAAGAACGACTGCTGTGATAATGAGGTCCTGGATTCGGATCGCTATTGGTTTTTCATCGGGAATTTCTCAGTAGCAGCCACGTAGTCTGGGTTTTTACCAGAGTGGTGGTAAGACGAGAGGCTCTCAAACTAAGCTGACAAAATGGTAGGTGTACTATTTAGGTATACCTCTGCCTAACCGAACGGGGAACACAGGAGTGTCGTTGTTTCTCTATTTCTCGAGTGTTAGTTCAACCGTTGAGGAGCATTACAAAAATCATTTTCCTTTTTTACCTTTTTTTTTATAAGTTTTACCATTCACTGATATTCCATTCTGATATCTATGACTTTTATTCAGGGTGAAAGAGACACCAACGCACAAACGGTTACTGGTTACGGTTTATTCAGTACAACATTCTGAACCTCCAAACAGAAACTTTTCATTGGTATTTTTTATTTTAAATCAGCTTTTCCATACATTTCGACCATGTAAGTATTGCACCTTTGTAGGAAACGGTCGCTTTTTTTTAAGTAACCGATGAAAAACTTCTATGTGAGGGGGTACTGTATAATCGTACCTACGGGAAACAGAAAAAAAAATGCTTTGATAGAAGCGAAACTTCCGCTCACGGCGCTTTCAAAATCGCATACGTTACCTTACAGCAGTTTTGGGTGTATGATACGCCCGTTTTCCTTCCACACAAGACTAGGCTAGTTGACACCACTAAACAATAACCTATATTTTTGATTATACAATGTGGAAGGGACACCGATGCTTAACACGTTCAGACCGGCACCTCATAAGTAGGTACTTGGTATCCTACGGCGCAAATCTTCATATGGCCACCGGTGGTACATCACAGCCCCATGAACCAAAATACAATTTTTCAACATTGATTTTTGCATACTTTTCGAAATAATACCCACCTGAGCTGCACTATGAAAATTTGTCAATTTTAATAGGGGACGGTAAATACAACACTTTCTCTCAAAGCGGCGCGAATTTCTTAGTATATTGAAAGTATAGTGTGACGTGGCCACCGGTGGTACACCTCGCTGTGTCAGCAAATACTCCGTGCTCCACCGGTGGTACACGCCGGTCTGAACGTGTTAAACGGTTACCACGTATTCACTACATCTTTGTGAACCCCACATAGTTATTTTTCGTCAACAGCTGTTTCCTACAAAACTGCAATACCTATTCGGTCAAAATGTATAGAACAGCTGTTTTTTTTTTTTTATAACCGATCAAAAATGTCTATGTGGGTGTTCAGAATGATGTACTGAGTACGTGGTTTCCGTTTTCACGTCGGTGTCCCTTCCACTGTATTTCCTTACTACGGTTATACCTTTCGTGTGCGATTCCGACTCGCACTTGGCCGGTTTTATTTTTGGTTAATGGTATCGACCACCCACTTACTTCTTCGCCTAAACTTACCACAATTTTTATAAGAAGTCGACTAACCAATATCAAAGGCGCTGGGTCCTCTTCCTTGATCTCGGAGAGCTCTTCGGGATAATCGAACTTGATGGAGCGCACGGCTGATTTCTTCACTATTATGGGCTCGTCGCCCCGGGATACCTATAAGGGAAAACGTTTTGGGTGCAATTTATGGGAAACACGTTGTTTTAGCTACTCTACTGCTCAGGGGCCATCCTTTAATCACGTTAGGTTTTATAGGCTACGTTTATGCTTCGCCCTCCCCTTTGGTGATACCTCTGGAGGTTTCTCCTCCACCTCCCAACATCTCGAGTACTTGTTATTCTATAATTGAAAAGATCGGAGCCCAGAGGGATTTAGAATCTTATTTAATAAAAAAAAATGTTTTTTTTTTTTAATCAAATTCATTTTCTCGGGTTTTTAGGTGGTCACACAATTAAATCCAATTTGATATTGGTAAAAATTTTTAATACGTAACACATTTCCTTTTTTTGTGTCGCAGGAAAACATAAACGAGATTGTCACTCAATCCCATTCATCATGATTAAACGTTATTTTTTTCCAGACTCCCTCCTCCCCCTGTCTGAACCTCACGTGATTAAAGGACGACCCCTTATTGGAAAAGTATTGCAGTACTAAACAAATATGGAATAAATTAAAGATTGGCGGTAGAAAGTAGTGAGTCCATTTGGATGTGTATTTTGTTGTAACTGTTACCCAACAATCATTAAAATTCTTCTGATTAATTATCAAAAATGGATACCTACTGCAAATCTGTACCGTATATTTTGATCAGTGATTTTAAGTGTCTTCTATTTTTGTGTATATTTGATAGCTTCTACAAATGGATTGTGTTTGCTTTTGTGCTTTTTAAAACATATTTTTTTGACATTTACTAAGAAAATAGTTAAAATAGTAAAAAAAAATGGGTACTTTAAAAGCATGAGGCCTCGTTTGTTGTACATAAAAATATAATACAGTGTGGAAGGGACGACGCACAAACAGTTACCACGTATTCATTCTGACCACATAGAAAATGTTCATAGGTATTTTAAAAAATCTGCGGTTCCCTACAAAAGTGCAATACCTACACGTTCAAACTGTATGGAACACCAAATTTTTATTTAAATTTCCGATGAAAAATGTCTATGTTGTGTTCAGTATGAAGTTTGTACGTCGGTGTCCCTTCCACCTAATATACTGGTATTTGCATTCAACGCCTTGTCTTTAAAATAAAAACAAAATATTTGGACTAAAATAATCTTAGCTACAGATATTGAAGCAGCGATATGATTTAATAAATAATTAATTCTGTAAGCAATTAAAACAAAAAGATGGACGACTTTCGTATCTGACTGTACAAGGGTGAAAAAATAAACAAAACAAAAATTAAATGTACAAAATACATTTATTGAAATAAAAAATGACATCGGATCTCTTTTGGATTGGATTGGAATACAAACAATATTGACAGAGACACTAAACTACTCAATAAAAAAGAAAAAAAACACATCGAAATACAAAAAAAAAAATGTTGCCATAATACAAAAGAAACTACAGCTACAGAATAAATTAAAACATTTTTTTTTAAACATAAATAGTAACAAAAAACAATTTCTATAACAAGATATAAATAAATAAGTATTTTTTTAAGAAGATTCAACACTGGCCTGTCAATATTGTGCGGGGATGGAATTGGCGGGAAAAAATACAAAATGGAGGGAAAAAGGGGTAAAGGGTAATGTCATTTATTTACTTCAAATAAACTTTTCTTAAGTAGCTGCCGATATAAAAAATGATACAATTTAACAAAAAAAAATTGACTGTATAAATACAAATTCCACAACCGATGCGACAGCATTTTAGTCGTTATTCGAATGACAGTTTTAAATTAAGTATAAAAAAATGTTAATATTTTTAAAGGCAAAATACAAAGCAAAAATACTATAATTAATAGAATTTCTAAATAAATAAATACAGGGATAGGACCTACAAGGGGGTTTCGTTAGTGGGTCGAAATAATGCCCTATAACTAAAATCCCTAACAAGTACGTTTTGTCACCGATTTCTCTCATACAATTCCGTACCAAGAAACAATCATAACAAAAAAACATTATTTTTTACATTTCATCATCAATATTGAACATCGCGTCCTAAATACTGTTGAAACACAATAATTATTTTGTACTTATTTGTTTTTTGTTACTACGAACAAGTATTTTTTTTTAACCTAAACAAATTAATACTTGAAATTATTATAACTAGTAACACTTAAATAATTTGGTGCATGGTAAACTTGAGGTATACTTTTGACGATTCCTACAACTATACACTGTGTAAAGTTCGACGTGCAAACTGTTAACAGAAATTCAGTACATGCTTCTAGATCCAAAGACAAGAAAATGAAGGACAGTTATAAAAAAAAATGCTGTTCCATACTCCTTACACGGCCAAAATGTTTGGAACAGCTGTTTTTTTTTAATCACCGTCGAAGTATTTCAAAAGGATTATGTATGTATCGGAACAGGTGGTGCTTTGTAGTCGCTGGCTTCCCCCATGCAAGAAAGTCGTATTATGAAAGAATCATAACAATGATTTCATGGTAACAGTTTGCAAGCCGATATCCTTTACACTCTGTATTTTTAACTAGAGAATTAAGAATATATTAAATTAATAGAAAAAAAAACGAATAGTTCATTTGATGAAAACCTCATCTTTGGTACCTTATTCTCTAATACCGTTTAACGTTTACTTTAGTTTGGTGCAAAACCTACCTAAGAATTCATAATAATTCGAGAAAATAAAATTAGAAAAATTTACAACCGCGTACCGTCAAAAACGATAAAAGATAACGAATACTCGATAAACCTTTATGCGATATTTCGTTTTTTTTTTTTTACTTACATAATTTTTAACGTATTTTTAAAATTAGTCATTATTTTTCAGATTCAATTTTTAATATCGATTTACGATTAAATCGATTATTAATTTACCGAGAAATAAATCGAAATTGATCACCGATTTGCGCCTTGATTTTTAGTATTAGATCACAATATTATCGCGTAATTTTATGTTAGTTTATTAGTCGTTTAATGATTAGTTTAATTTTTAAGTGGGTTACCAGTTTGGAAGTACCAAAATGTGCAGATACTATTTTATTTTAGACTTTCGTAGTTTGCTTTAGGCAAAGAAAGAAAGCGTTTAGGTTGACACGCCCCGCGTGTTTTTCTAAACTCTTCCTCAAACAAGCATCGCTAACACGTCACGCGAGTTTTGAAAACTGACGTCATAATATGGAAAATGAAGGTGTATTTCCTATTCAAAACCACAATTCGGAGTAACTATGTTTTAGATTAACTATATATGTTATATGTAAATAATGTTATAATGCAATGTGTTTGTCGCGGTATGTATGCGGCACCATGGAGAACTTTAAAAAAATAGAGTGCAAAGGAAGTGAAGTTATTAGATATTAACATCCCGTTTTCAATGGGAAAGCTTGCAGTCATGCCTTGTGTGCTCTAAGGACCAAAACCAATGGCTGACTTATTTATATTATAACTAAATAGGCTTGCGTTTTGCCGCAACTCGCGTGATGTAGCGCGAAGCCGCGGCCTAGGCTGGAGCACGCGCGCCTAGAAACCGTATCATTCGAACCTTGATTTCATTTTAGTACTTCCTCTAGTGCCCCACATATTGTTTTTAATTGTTAATGTTTATGACTTAGTTAAGCGTGTCTTTTAACTTATAATTTAATCACTATTATTCACAGTCCATTATATAAGTGTCTTGTGATATTTTGTCAGCAGTCTTCATGAGACAAACTTGTTCTACATATTGAAGTAATCTGAAAGCCAGTATCTACAGTGTTTTATCTGAAGCCCCAAAATTCGAATCTAATATTTTTAGAAGAAAAATATATGTTCTTGGCAATGAGAAGGTTGTCAATAAGTAGAGTGTTATTCGGTTTTGTTCATCAGGAGTTTCTCAGTATCAGCCACGGAGTCTGGATTTGTGCCAGGCAATGGACTAGCGCTATTACATGGGACTTCAACATAACTGGCGAAATGTGCGAGTACTATTAGGTACACCTCTACCTAACCCTTCGGGGATTACAGGCTTGATGTTATGTTATAACTACACAGTATAAAACAAAGTCGCTTCCTGCTGTCTGTCTGTCCCTACGTGTGCTTAGATCTTTAAAACTACGCAACGGATTTTGATGCGTTTTTTTTATAGATAGTGATTCAAGAGGAAGGTTTATATGTATAATACCTTAAAACGGGGTGATTAGAATTGCAGGGGTGAATCGAGACAAAACTGTGAAAGGGATTTTAATGTAGGATAAATATGGTATGTTTCAAACAAAGCCTCTGAATAATTAAGTCAATAAGATAGAGTCCTTGTTGGTAACATACCATATTAATTCCAAGTTAAAATTCCTTTCAAAGTTTTGTCTCGATTCACCCCTGCGATTCTATTCACCCCGTTTTACCCGGTATATGCATATTAGAGAAAACATTAGTATCTACATTGCACCCGTGCGAAGCCGGGGCGGGTCGCTAGTTCAAAAATACTTTACTAACAAAATACCACAAGACCAATCTAACCAAATAAGCGTAAACCCTACCTACATATTAGTGAACATATAATATTCACCCAAAGTTTCATCCTGTCCGTTATCTTTATCAACGGTCCACCATTGATTCTCCTTCTGCGCATAATCGTTCTTATTCATAATCTTATTGGTTAAAATCTCATCAATGCGTGACGTAGACGGCTTCTGATTGGTTACTTTATAAATGTGATCGGCGAGCGCATTGGCTAAAACCTGCTTTGGCGCGATAAGGGTGTCGCAGGCTAATTCATTGCCTGTCGTAATAGTTCTTAAGCGATCCGCGTTTAACCTACTAAAACTGGGGTTGTCTAAATTCGTTAAATCTCTAAAAGGAGTGATTTCCGTGGAGTTAAACTCAGGGTATATGATGTCATTGGGTCCTAAGGTGTTAGGTTCAGGATTAGTAAGGATTAAAGACCTGTGTTGTACCTTAGTTTTCTCAGTGATGACGGCCTCAATGTCAATTTCTTCGTATTTGCTTGTGTCTGGGGTGTTTTCGGGGCTTATTAGCGAGTGTAAGCTGGTCGATTCTTCTAGGAGGGAGTGTTTGACGATTGACGGTGGTGAGAACATTACTGAGCTGTCCCCGGCTAAGGTTTTGCTCTGAAACAATAGGGAGAAGGTTTTTTTTAGTGATATAATGAAGTGTGTTATTGATATATCAAGAGAATAGTAAGAGTATGTTAGTGATATATCAGTAAGTCTTAGATAATTGGAAATTAAAATGATGAAACAGTGCTCCATATATATCTCTGTTTACCTTTATATTTAAATATCGTATCATGTACCCAGCACTTAGAGAACAAATGCAAAATAATTGTAAACAACTTTGGACTGATGAGGTTTCATGTATGCACAGTTGTTCTTGCGATTTTCATCCGGTGGGTACATTTGTGTGTGTCAGGCACATTTCCTTAACGATCTAAGGGCATTCGTCAAATCAGAGCCATCTAGTATGTAACAGAGACAAACAACTTACTCTTGTGTGGCTTCACCTTGTGTGTAGTGTCTTAAGGTCTTAAAAACTTACCAGAGTCTCACTGTAAGACCTTTCAGGGACGCTACCGTGCGCGCTGTGATACGAATGCATTTCTAGCTGTGTTATGAGATAATAAACTGTATATTAAGAAGGATAAAGTTCATATTAACTTACCGGCGTCTCAATATAAGAGACATCAGGCACCCTGCTCTGTGAGGTGGCGTGCGAGTGCGGAGTGCTGGTGGCGGCGCCCCAGGAGTGCGCGAGCGCCTTCCTGGCGCGCTTGTGCGCGGCGGGCACGTTCTCCTTGCCGGGCTCCGAGCGACGCTTCAGGCTGCCTATGCCGGAGTCGTTTATCTGTGGGAGAATCGTATAAGTTAATAAAAAAACAAGGACAATCTTATTTTCTTATTCTTCATTGTACACACAAAATTACATATAAATTGCATTTGATATACCATTATATACATTTTATTATTGCATTTGATACTACAATTCTGGGTTAAACTCGCATATATGTATATAGATATATAGCTAGCAATATCAAACCTCATTGTGATAGTGAAAGAAATGTTCGGTGTTAGAATAACAGCGCCGTAGCACACAAGGACATCATTTGTTATTCTTTCAAAGAATGGTATTTCAACAGACATGGGCAGATCGTCGCGGGTCCATACGCACTGGTTGGGCCTTCCAAAATTTGTCAACTCCCGATGCCTTTTAACAAAGGGCAGGAAGGTTTTCTTACGGCATCGAGTTTAATTTTTTTTTTTCTTGATATATACTAATTCACAATTTATTCCTAACTAGCGAGCTTTTTTGGCACCGACTTCCTAAAGTAATGTTATTTTCCACTTTTTTTAGTTTTTTTTTTTTTGAAGTTGGTTATTTTTTTTTTTGCAAAAACGTTTTTATTTTACCCTTTTTAGTTATCACATCACAAACAAATCCTTGTCATGTATCAATTTCGCAATTTCTTTACTTGGATGACATATTTTTCCAGCTATTTTGATTTAAAAACCAAACTGCTGAACCGATTTTGATGAAATTTCTATGGGACCAATCGGGAAGCAGATCCATTCAGATAAAAGAAGAATTTTTCAAATCGGTTCATAAATGACGAAGATATGAGGTAACAAACACAAAAAACCGAATTGAGAACCTTCTTTTTTTGAAGTCGGTTAAAAAAAGACAAATATTCACCTGTACGGTAACATTATCCTGCTCCGCGGTAGACGACAGCAGCGAATCATTCAGCTGCACGGTACTGTCCGAGTTTTCTCTCTTCATCATCATGGTTATATCTTCTACTAGTAACCCGGGACTTGATGGCTCGTATTTCAGGCCTGATTTCTTGCCGAGCTCCGCCATTGCGATTTTGAATGGAGTTGGTGTTCTGTGAAAAAGGAAAAGTAACATAAATCAATGAGATTTATAGTATTAATATATTTGTTTCATTCATTCATTTTTACCTTGAACTAAGCCACAGAAAATATTAGTCTTTATTTTCACTGTTTTAGCAAGATAAGAACGACACCACGGTAAAGGTTGGTCAATGGAAGAACAGCACACTCGAACAAAATATGAATTTTACAATCGGTTAAAGCAAGTTTTATTATTAAAATGTACGAATATGCTGTACGACAGGATTGTATGTATATTTGTATGGTAAGAGACCAAACACAATAATTTCTTTAAAAACTTTAGAGACTCAAAAAAGGTTACTTATTTTACCAGAATACTTGCTAGCATTCGGCATAATAATTAACATCTTGGCGAAAATGCGGTATAATATGGTGCAGACTTGGATTCGTTTTTCTAGTCAATTATAGCTACATATATGTATAGTGTGGCCTTAGCTATGTGTATCCTACTTACTTGGGTGTGTTATTTTTCAACGCATTCGGCCCGCCCGGTGTGACGTGGTTCACAGGCGTCGGCGTTTGTAGCAGCGGACTCGCACTCCATTCCTGAAATTTTAACATTTTGTTATACAACATTAGTTTTATTATATGCGAAACCCGAAACACGTGTCTAGTATTTTTATGTAAAGATTTTATGTACAAAACTGTATCAAGAAAAATCACAAAGTTACAAGCTTGTTATGTTAGCTGGTTGTCCGTACAAAAACATGCTCACCATAGTGCGCCCGCGCCTAATGCCTGTGTTGCGCGCGTATGATTGCGGATAGGTACTAAGTGTCGCTCGGTGTCCAACTCGCAACCATTTTAAAATATTTTTTTGACAAAATATAACATGATATAAAAATTATTGGAATCGATTCAGTTACAATGTGCAACCTACTTTCTGATAATTTTATTTTCGTTATCTTGATCTTTCCCACCGGCCGTCTCGCATACCTTCCACTTCTCTCCATGTGGTACTTTGTCTGATTACTGAATCAGGTCGTAGAAATAATACCGGTTGTCTTTTCTATTTCAAACTCATCGTGTGCATGAAACGAGCTCCCCGAACGACGTACCCTCCGACCTCCTACTACGTCCGACGCACCCTGGGCAATCGACTGTAGTCGATTGGCTAATCCTTTCACCACAATGGCAAATAAGTACTAACCGGCCCTACTTAGGGCCACTAACAAAACCAGCTCTTTGAGTTTTTTGCCATTGATACGCTAAGTATAAGACTTATTGTAGTACGAAGTATCTCACCTTAGTAGCGTGCCTCAGTGGCGTAGAATCGAGCGTGGAGAAGGATATAGCGGCCGGCGAGTTCAGGAACTGCGACGGGCTGAACGGCAGCGCCTTTATCGGCGTCACGCCCGACTCGCGACACTCGAACGCTTTCGCTAGGGTTTCGGTCCATGGCTGGAAATAGAAGAGTTTGTTAGTGAGTGATGATATAAAATTATTAATAGTCGAGGTTATAAAATGCCTTAGAAGTGGTAAAGCCACAAAGATCAGCACTTTTATTGGATCAGCAAAATTACAAATTCCTAAAAAATAACCTGGTGAACGACTAATTTCATTCTTTCCAGAATGAAATTAGTCGTATTGAATATAACAAATTTCATAAGAGCTTAGCTAGAAAGAAGTTCATCATAGTGATTAATACAATCTGCAAACTTTGGTATTCTGTCAAAACGCATAATTTGCGATGATGGTAATAGTAAAGATGTCATGTCATTGCTCAAAGAACGTTTGTTGCAAAATGTTTAAAATTCAATGTTACTGTGTACAATACATTTTTTTAGCAACATTTAGATAAGGAACGAGAGCGATCCTATTCCCATAAACCAGGGAAGTGCAACCCATGGATGTCAAGTGTCTTCGAATTTTTGCAGAGTATTGGTAAAATAATAAAACCACAGATACATAACTGTGGCTCACATTGTTGGTAGACAGAATAGAATATACTTTATTGTACACCAAAATTGATACAGAACGGTTTTACAAAAATTGTTAATTTTATGGTTACAATGGCGGTCTTATCGCTGATAGCGATCTCTTCCAGACAACCTTAACATATTGATGGTGTTGTTCTTTTTAGCTTTCATCCTTAGTATAGGGGCGGGCTGCTGGTCTCACAGTTTCTTCTTCGGGGACGTGTAGATTGAGGGCAAACTTAGAACTATCTACTTTAGCGTTATGAAGTCTAAGTTGAATATTGACTGACCGTTTGATATGAAAAGATCCTATTTAAATCCGTTGCAATGGAATTTGATTGTTGTCACATATGATATAGAGTTAATAATAAAACGCAGATACAATACTCCGACTCACATTGTTGCTAGTCACATTGATGGTGTTGTTCTTCTTAGCTTTCTTCCTCAGTATGGGCGGCGGGCTGCTGGTCTCACACAGTTTCTTCTTTGAGGACGTGTAGATTGAGGGCAAACTTAGAACTATCTACTTTAACGCTATGAAGTCTAAGTTGAATATTGACTGACCGTTTGATGTCAAAGCTCCTATTTAAATCAGTTGCAATGGAATTTGATTGTTGTCACATATGATATAGAGTTAATAATAAAACGCAGATACAATACTCCGACTCACATTGTTGCTAGTCACATTGATGGTGTTGTTCTTCTTAGCTTTCTTCCTCAGTATGGGCGGCGGGCTGCTGGTCTCACACAGTTTCTTCTTTGAGGACGTGTAGATTGAGGGCAAACTTAGAACTATCTACTTTAACGCTATGAAGTCTAAGTTGAATATTGACTGACCGTTTGATGTCAAAGCTCCTATTTAAATCAGTTGCAATGGAATTTGATTGTTGTCACATATGATATAGAGTTAATAATAAAACGCAGATACAATACTCCGACTCACATTGTTGCTAGTCACATTGATGGTGTTGTTCTTCTTAGCTTTCCTCCTCAGTATGGGCGGCGGGCTGCTGGTCTCACACAGTTTCTTCTTCGGGGACGTGTAGATAGAGGGTACCACTATCTCTTGCGATGATTCTGCTTGTACGGAGTACGTAACTGTAATGGGGAAAGAATATAAATTATAACTATGTTACTATTATTTTATTAGAATCGTTTGCATGTTTTTTGTTGTTTGTGGGTGTGTGAATGTGATTTGTGACAATTATCAGGTTGTTCGTGAATGTGTGCTGCTGTAACTGGCATTGGTTATTCATGTTTTACTGTCAATATTTCCCATCCCACTCATTTTAAAATCAAATACGTTGACTCGATTTTGAAATCAAATTGGATGTATAGTTGCGAATAGCAGCTCCTCAATATACTTATACAACATGATAATCTGAGTTTTTGGATTTGTTACTACATCATTAAAGGCTGAATTTAAAGAAATTCCTATTGGATGCGAGTGTAATTCGGTATTTAAAGTGAAAATTAACCTATGTTGATTCTCAAACCATTTCGAGATTTTAGGTTTCTAAACCTAATTTGGCTATTTTTTCGTTTATTTGAACAAAAATACTTGAAACCAAATGACGTCACACGTTGGGCTGATTGAAACTACTTTCGGTGTAGTTGACGTGTCAAGTATGAAGTTAAGTCTAGGTTTAAGTTAAATACGGTGTGGAAGGGACACCGACGCGAAACGGAAACCACATACTCAGAACATCATTCTGACCCCCCCCCCTCAGAATTATTTCGTCGGTTATTAAAAAAAAACAGCTGTTCCATACATTTTGATCGTGTAGGTATTTCACTTTTGTAGGAAACAGCTGTTTTTTTTCATAACCAACGAAAAATTTCTATGTCCCCGTGTTCAGAATGATGTAATGAGTATGAGGTTTCCGTTTTCGCGTCGGTGTCCCTTCCACCCGGTATACTTACCAGCATCTTGATTGTTCTCATTCTCAGTCGAAGCATGGCTCAAGTAATTTCTGAGAGGTGAGTCAGTTGGTAACGTTTCTATGTTCACGAATCTGAAAATCCAAAAATATATACTGTTAGATTGATAATCAAAATACTAGCGAGTGAATCATGTTTCATGTATTATAATATTTTTTATAAATCAAAAGGACTTTTTCACAACTACTTCCATATCAGCGTCGACCATTACCCCCTCTATCGGGGGACTTGGGGGGAACAGACTGATGTTCTACATTTTTCTAAATAACGCTGACATGCTCATAGACCCTTCGAGAAGGTTTTAGAATGTACTAAAGATAAATGTTACTCACTTGAAAGGAGCATCGACTATCTCCATATCAGCATCGACCAGTCCCCCTCTATCGGGAGACTGGGGTGGACCAGACTGTTGTATGTTGTTCAGCTGTTCTTTCAATAGCTGTCTGAAGTGTAACACATGCTTCGAAGGAGGTTGGCTTGTGTTCGACGAGTTGCTTGCCGCCGATTCGTTGAAAGGATCTGACCAGGTCTGCTGTGAAAGAGCGTGTTGTTTTAGCAGGAGTTATGGGATTTTAGCCTTGAAATGTCCCTAAATAGATTCTTAAGTACCTTGATTACAGAGCAAAACAAGTATCTGTAGATTACTCTCACCGATTTAGAAGGTACTATTTTCTACCACTTGACCGTAGACGTTATATTAATGACGTATGTTATTTATTCAATATCGCAAATGGCTCAATCGATTGTCCTGATCTTGTGTCAAAAGTAACGATACGCACTAATCAGATGGGACTGCGGCAGAGACCACTTCTACGTGTGCCTTATGCAAACACAAATTATAGGCGTAATGGATATTTTCTTAGAGCCAGTCGCAGTTTTAACGAAATTTCTTGTGACACCGGCATTAACCTATTCTGCACTAATGCAAGCACATTAAGGAAACTCTTAGCTAAGCCATTTCTTGTACAAGAAGCACCTGCCAGCACTTGAACCGCTTATTTTCTAAATTAGCTCAAAATTAATAATAATTTCATGAAATGAACCAATTTTACTTTGAGGAAGTATCTTATGCTGTAAGGCAGTAACAATTTGTGTTTTTACCTATCTGTGGAAGCTTCTAAATAGCAATATAGTTATATATTACTGTTATTATAATGTTACTAGCTTTCCTAAAATGTAAAAAAAAACTAAGGATAGGTTTACACCAAAGCGGTGACGAGTAGACCGGAGACGAGATGTGCGAGAGTCGAGTGATCACATTGGTTGCAATCCACATCGCGTCTCTCATCTCCCCTGAGATTCGTCAAAGCTTCCCGCTTTGGTTGAAACCGAGACTTGTAACTTTTTAGGGGATTTTTTCAGTCATCGTGGTCTTCATTCGTAGCTCAGTTCTAAGTACTGCAGCTTATTATTCCTCCCCAATACTAGGCTAAGTTTGCCTAGTGGGTCATTGTGGGTCTTGGCAAATGAGACATAACTTTGTCAGTATGTCTACAGTGGTGTTCTACTTAAACAAAAGTATTATTTTTAAAACCTCTATTCTGCCGTGCTAAACGCAAAAGCGGTATCTCAGAGAAAGCCAGTTTCGAGAAAATGGAAGATTTGTAGATATATTTTGGTTAAAACTTTACGGATTAGTTTTTTTGCTTATTAGTTTTTTTTTTGTTTTAAAATAGATAAGTACTGCTTTTTATCATATTAATTAGATGAGTATTTATTTAAGCTATCCGATGTCATCAAAATCTACTTTACGATTTTTTTTGAGATACCGCTTTTGTGCTTAGTAAGGCAGTATTTACTATAGGCTGTTTTTAACCTTTTAACCGCTTGGCTAAATATCAATTGCCGTGCCCCTAGCGCGCGGCTACAAATCGATAAAGTAAATAATACCTACAATAAATAAGCATTTTCAATACTTAGAGCTACGAGACATAATTTTAAATAATTGTTGTAAATAATATCTCTATTTAATAACGGTTTTAGTTGTACCACGCAGTTGATAGGACGAAAATAGAACGAAAAAATGCATGTTCTCTGTCGCAGAAATACGACACAAGCGTTCAAAAGGTTACTATTGTCAGTCAGTGTCAAGCTAGGTACAATGTTTTTCCTGACCAAATTCCAGTACGGAAAAAAACGACCTTTCAATAACGAATGCCTGCCTACTTGGGACCATAAACTATTGTAATTTCTGTAAAATTATAATACAGTAATTGTAGTATTATTCACATAACTCACACAGAGTTAGTTAAGCATCTACATAAAGAAAAGCCCATCGCGTAAAACCCGGTGAAATTAAAACATTTTTGTTTGATGAACTGTTATTTGTACAGGTGATGTAATATGGGAGCAAGTAAAAGGAAAAAACATTGCAAATTAATATAAGAAAGTTAAAATGCATATGCTGACCACCGCTTTAATTAACTTAACTTCTGGTAAGTTCCAGCCTACTTGCAACACAAAGCACTAAAACCAGCGCTGTGCTGTGGGTCCCACAGCACAGCATCATGCGTTCGTAGGGTTCCGGGTTCGAATCCCGGTAGGAGCAAGTGTTTGTGTGATGAGCATGGACATTTGTTTCCGAGTCATGGATGTTTATATGTATAATAAGTATGTATTTACAAACAAAAAAAGTATCTATGTAGTATATCAACTATCTGGTGTCCACGACACAAGCCTCGTTGCTTAGTGTGGCACTAGATGGCGCTGTGTGTAATGTCCAGCGATATTTATTTATTATTTATGCTGAGTGGTAACTTGCTTGTCGCAGAAACGACGTGCAAGCTGGCAACTTTTTTGTTCTGTCCTGTTGTATATACTTATAAATATTTGTTATGCTTTGTATACGGGGTGGAAGGGAGACCGACGCGAAAACGAAAACCACATACTCAATACATCATTAGACATTACACATTTTGATAGTGTGTAGGTATTGCACTTTTGTAGAAAACAGCTGTTTTTTTTTTTTGAATAACCGATGATAAATTTCTATGTGGGGGGGTTCAGAATGATGTACAGTCACGAGCACCAATATGTATACACTTACCTAATTTAAAAAGCAATTTTCGTGAGATATAACGATTGTAGCTTGGAGATAGGATGTATTTCACAAAAATATGAGTTCACAAATGCTATGTTCGTAACAACATCAAATTTTAATCAGAACAGTAGGAGAAATCACTTTTAAAAGTTGCTAAGACTTAACAAATTGGTGCTCGTGGCTGTACGGAGTATGTGGTTTTCGTTTTCGCGTCACTGTCCAGTCCACCCTGTATTTAATGTCGTTACACGTATTTAGCGGTGTTTCTCAGAAATATGGTCAGCATATACACTTTAAAGGCAAAGATATGGCTTAGGTTATTCCAGTTCAGTGATTTGTATAAAGAGTGGTTGGTTGTAGCCATATCTTGCCTTACAGTGTCCATTTGGTTGGTTACATACAATCAAACGTCTATCATGAATAAACAATGTCAGTTAGCATGTTAAACGTAGTGGTTAATAAAACATGATTAGTGTTAATCTTTTTATAAAATAAAGGTATGTTTTTCTGACAACTGCAATCAGCTTTTTTGCAATCTTCTTCCTAACCAACCAAATTGACACTGCTAGATTCAAGGAACGGTACGAGATTATGAAGGTTCCGATTTGCGCGATTTCATTTGTGTGAACCTTAAAAACATGTTTGGAACATTTGTTTGCAACATTTGTTTGAAACATTTATTTCCTACATTCCGTTCCGGAAACCCAAAAAAAAACAAAAAAAAGTGCAACAAAAAGCAACTAACATCATGATAAGCGACCTGCACCTTCTCGGGTGCTACACTAGTGTCTCTCGTCGGCTTTACCCGCAATTGTTTGCGGCGCAACGACTCGAAGCTGTCCAGTAGATCTGGCTCGTACTTCCGGCGCATCGTGGAGTTCCAGTGGTTCTTTATTGCGTTGTCGGTCCTGGAATGGTCGAAGATATTGATTAAAAATTGTGAAGAAGACAACATCAAGCCTGTAATCCCCGAAGGGTCGGGCAGAGGAGTACCTAACAGTACTCCCACATTTTGCCAATTATGTTTTGAGTCCCATGTAATAGGGGGCGAACCTTATTGCTATGAACCGGGCACAAATGCAGACTCCGTGGCTGCTACTGAGAAATTCCTGATGAGAAACCCAACACTTTGCCCGACCCGGGAATCGAACCCAGGAGCTTATAATGCTCAGCAGTTGCGCTTGCGACCACTCGACTAACCTTTTCACCGCTTGGCTAAATATCAGTTGCCGTGCCCCTAGCGCGCGGCTACAAATCGATAAAATAAATAATACCTACAATAAATAAGCATTTTCAATACTTAGAGCTACGAGACATAATTTTGAATAATTGTTGTAATACCAGGTAGTTAATAGGACGAAAATAGAACAAAAAAATGCATGTTCTCTGTCGCATAAATGCGACACAAGCGGTCAAACGGTTAATGAGGCAGTCAAATAAATAATTGTGAAAAAGATCATTATCTCAAGGGAGCTTATGAAAGTGGGTAATTTGTGTAGTCATTTTGCTTTCTCAATTAATACAGTGCAGTTGGTAATGATATTTTCCGCAAAAGCTTTGCAGCATGAGCATTGCATGAACCGCCATGTTTGTCGAAGGACTGATACAATATTGGTCCATGGTGGATAGACAGGTCATTTTCTGATTACTTTTTCTGACTCCTTCGACTGATGGCAGTCAAACGTAAGGCCCACTCAGCAGTAAACAGGTAAAAGTCAAGTCGTTTGGTTGCTTATATACCGGGCAAAAATTTAGCAATCTTGGCCCACTGGTTCCCAAGTTGTTTGTGCGCTTGGTATATCACTCAGTCTTCAGTACTGTAGTGTGGTAAGCAATCTTGGCCCACTGGTTGCCAAGTTGTTTGTGCGTTTGGTATATCACTCAGTCTTCAGTACTGTAGTGAGGGACATTGCTTACCTGCCGGGCAATAATTTAGCAATCTTGGCCAACTGGTTCCCAAGTTGTTTGTGGGCTTGGTATATCACTCAGTCTTCAGTAGTATAGTGAGGGACATTGCTTACCTGCCGGGCAATAATTTAGCAATCTTGGCCCACTGGTTGCCAAGTTGTTTGTGGGCTTGGTATATGACTCTGTCTTCGTGCTCCGTCCACGCTGACTTCTTTATAGAGGGGTTTAGATGGTTGTGCCATCGTTCTCTGAAACATACAAACAAGTAATTAATGGCTTTAGTTATATTATTTTAAAGTTAGGTATTTCGTAAAAGCCCAATCATTACAGCTATATAGTATGAGTAAGTAGATTAAAACATCAGCCCATTTTACACTTGAGATGATATTTTTTGACAGCCAAATTGAATCGATGTGTGGTATACGAGCATAAGTACTAAAATACTGTTAATGACATTAGGGAAAGATGGCAGAATAGTGCGTAATAAAGGCTGATTTATTAGAAGATTTAACTTTGATTTGATGCCATCTAGCGTATTTTGGTCACAGTTACCGCGTTCGATGGCTTTCTAGGTTTGTTGTCGAGAGCTTTCGTGTGTTCTCAAGTGGCTAGCATATCTCACTTTGGCCGAAGAACCCCGAGTATAAAGCGCACTTGTCAGAACACCAACCTTAAACTATTGCCTGAACATTGACAGGTACGTTGTTATAACGAAAGAAATAAATCATCATTTACCTGCACTGTTTTCCTATTCTCCCTTTTAAATGGCGCGCGATGAGCGTCCATTTCTTCGGCCCGTATTTCGTGACCAGCTCCATCACCTTTTCATCCTCCTGAAATGGATAAGAATTAAAATATTAAGTACACATTTTTTTTTTTAAAAAGCGTTGCCCCACACTAGGAATTTCTCCTGTATCATGGGTGCGTTTACAAACATTTAAACTCACACACAAACAACCAGACCCGGAACAACTACCTGTAGGCCATACAAATATTTGTTCCGTGCGGGGATCGAACCCGCGACACGCAGCGCAGCAGTCGATCGCTCAGCCACTGCGCCAACCGTGCCGTCGTTTTTTTATTCGCTCATTCAATCTTAGACAAACAGCGTGAAAATTTCTTGAGAAGAGAAGGTCAAACAAGTTTTTTTGCTTTTAATTGAACGAGGAAAATCAAATTCCTCCTATTTTGTTTTTAATATGAATAGACTTTCAATAGATTGATTTCATAGAACCTGTAAACTAGTCTAGAAAGATGGAAAGACCGCATGTCCACCAAAAAATATTATTCTTATTTCGTTAGTTCTCCTTCGGTATACATGAAGGTTTTAGGATAATCACATTGTTATTTCACCTACCACAAAACCACACAAATAAATCTACAAAAAAAATCTTTTCTACGCCATCGGATGGGTACTTCATTAAAATTAAAAATCGCCAAATCATTAAACCAAACACTCTTTCAATTCAAACTCGAAACAATTGCGAATCACCCATCCTAAAAGGAACCTCTATAAGCAAAAAGTTTTTTAAGAAAAAAAAACAATAGCACCATCTGATCGGAGCGTGCGAAAATACGTTAAAACGCAAGGTGAACTAGTGTGTGGGCGAAAAAATATGAATAAGACGGTTGATCAGCTGATGATTACTAAGCAAATAGGTACAGAAGGCCAACTTCATACAACGAGCGAACACGCACACATAGACGCTTACAATGCATCATCATCATCTTCCTATTTTCTGACTGCCGTCACCCTATTATTTACTATTTTTTCTTTCATATTATCTTTCCTCACACACTCAATCCATCCATCTTATCTTTGGTCTTCCTCTAGTTCCTCTCCATCCATCAACATAAGCATTATAATCTTCTCACTGCTAAGGCACAGGCCTCTGCTCTGTGCTGACTGAGCCTTAATCCATCTTGCGGGCCCAGTGCGGGTTCGTCAATGTCACATGTCTTCGAATTTTCGATTCTCAAAAACATACATAGACGCGTACGTACGGGGATCTCAAACAAATGCCGGTCGCGAGTGCGCTTGCACTCGCTGTACGTGAAGCGTGTCTATGTGTGCGTGCGTTTTCGCTCGTTGTATGGTGCCGACATTCTGTATCTATCTATTGCGTGGTTTTAGAATATTGAGAGGTACGTAAAAAGTGATTCGATGGGTGAGGTGAGTATGTCCGGTGTACCAGTTCTAACTTAGCTTTATATATCGTGAACTCGTGATTTCTTTTAATTGTAACAAAAGTACTTCTAAATTATAATATCTCTATCAAATCGCAAATCACGTAAAAACCAATTTGAACGCCCTTTCAATTAAAATAATAACATTTTTTGCTCAACACTGTACTAAATAATTGGTCATAGTGTGATTGTAACAATTTTATTTGGTCACAAAAACTGTTGATCGATATTGTTGGTTATTGAGTGACCTTGAATCATTGGATATTGTTCATTGAAGATGTATTTAGACAAGCTTTAGTTTCGTTGTTATTTTTGATGGTTAATTTAGTTTCAGCAATAATGATTTAATTAGTCAAGCACGATTTTAAAATTAAACGCTTCAAGCTTTTTGACAAGAAAATCTACTGAGAAATAGTCAAAATCATCAACAACTTTTGGTGAAAAAACCAAGACTTGGTCGACAAAAATCGAAGACAAGACAAGTGCGACATCCACTAAACCGCCCTGGGACCGAATGGTGGTGTTTATGAGTTTGCTATGCTCAAAACACCGCTGAACTGAAGTGGGACTGGGCTGACCACGTCTGCCGTATGCCCAATGAGCTGTGGGCCAAAAAAGCCACTATGTGGATCCCTGACACAGCCAGAAAGCATTCGCAGCAGACCTCATAGAAGATGGAGGGACGAGGTGGCCCAAACCAACGAGCTGTGATCCACATTGGCCCTAGATCGGAAGAACTGCAAGTCATGAGGAGAGGCATTTTCCGTACAGTGAAATGTCGCAGACTAGCAGTAACGAGTTATGACCATCAAGAAGGATCAGTCACACACAATACTTAAGGTTTATTATGCAATAACCACGCTAAATGTTTGCACAACATAGTACATATTATCTACTAATCCTCTCATACCTAAAAATAAAACCTAAATTCAGACCGGAATTCTATCCTTATCAGACAGCTGGCCTCAAGTCAATATAATAATATAATATAATATAACGTTTATTGTGTCCAGAAGTTTTACACAAATAGTATTGGGTTTGGGGTCTTCATTTAAGCAAATAATGCCTGTATTAAAAGACTCCGCTCCTTCACAACAGTAAGTACTTACTTTAAACACAATAAAAACAGTACATGGGTAATAAAACAAAATATAATTATGTGAACGTGTGTGTGCGTGTGCATGAGTGTGGATGTGTTGTTGAGTGTACATGAGTGTTGTGGATGTGTGGTTGTATGTGTATGGGTGTGTGAATGTACGTGTAGGTATGAGAGTCTCTGTGTGTGTGAGGGGGTAGTATACTTGTGTTAAGTAACGTTTTGTAGGAGAGCTTCAGTATTTTCATATGTCAGTGGTTTTATCCAGTCGATCAACATTTCTTTACATATATGATAAGATTTTGCATATACGAAAATTTCTTTATTTATTTTGTTATATAATTGAGCTGAACGTTTACTAAATTGCATAGATCCGAATTTGGTCTTAGTTTTAGGTATTTGGACTATATCGTGTTTTCTTCTTCTAGAGTGTATATCCGCATTGTAAGGTAAGGTTTTGTGCTTTTTTAAAATTATTTGAGTAATGTATAATTTCCTAACTGACAATACATCACTAAGTTTATAGAGGTTCTCTGTAGAATATCTCCTTTTTTTAAAATACATTATTTTGAGCAGGGCTCGTTGTGCTCGCTCCAATTGGATGAATTTAGATTTTGCTGCCCCACCCCAAATAGGAATACAGTATATCAATATTGATTGCGCAAGAGAAATATATATTTGTGTGAGCATATTTCTAACAGGCTTACTGCTACTCTGTATAGACCTAGGCAGCACGTGACGCAGAGTCTTAAAAATCCAATTTAGCTTGCGGACTCTATTGGCAACTTGCTCAAGATGGGGGTACCAGCACAAACTCTGATCCAGCATAACCCCTAAATATTTTGTGCTAGAAACTTTGCCAATACTAGAACAGTTACAATTATCAACATTAGTACCATCACAAGTGTGTATAATGATTCGAAAATCGCCGGTTGGTTGAGTACGATTGCAGATGCTGAAACTTATAAAATTTGTTTTGGAGGTATTTAATGTGAGAACATTAGCATTGAGCCAATACGCAACCTGGGACATTCCTGTTTCAGCACTTAGCTGCACATTGTGCCATGTCTTACCACAGAAGATGACAGCTGTATCATCGGCGTACGACAGGACTTTGGCATTAGGAATTTTCATGTTACACAGGTCGTTTATATATACCAAGAAGAGCGTTGGACCTAATACACTTCCTTGGGGGACGCCGTATGATACATCTGTGACATCACTTATATATTGCCCAACTTTGACACTCTGCTTCCTATTTGAAAGATAGTTCTTGAACAAATCAAGTGCGATATCTCTAATACCTATTTTTTCCAATTTGTTTACGAGGATAGGCGTAGAGACGGTATCAAATGCCTTTTTAAGGTCTAAAAAGACAGTTAGGCACTTATCCCCATTGTCAAGATGATTAGATACTAATGAAGTTAGTGATATGACGGCGTCCTCAGTGGAAATACCGTGACGAAAACCAAATTGTGAGTCGGAAATTATATTGAATTTGTTTAAGTAATTAAGAAGCCTGACATTTATTAATTTTTCAATAATTTTGGATATACTACTAAGGACAGAAATTGGTCTATAATTATTAATATCGTCTCTACCCCCACCCTTGTGCACAGGAGTAATAATGGCTATTTTTAACGGGGCAGGGAAGATGCCAGTTTTAAGTCAATATCCTTGCCCTTGACTTGACGTTTTTTGTCTGTTTGTACGCGCTCAACTCTTATACTGGAACAACACATGGAGTATTTGTCAAAATATTCGCATTACTTGGATAATCCAGAATATACCTTATTTTTACATCATAAAGTTTATTTTCTAATAACGCGAATAAGTTCAAGTGTACCAGCATTATACAAAGATGTTTTAGTGCTTATTATTAACTAGGCCATTTTAGTTTGGTAATTGATGATGTCATTTCTTAATGGGAGTGGAGAGACTGGGACTTAGGATTCTTTTTTGTGTCAGATATAAATACTCCATATAGGAACATTGTGAATTTTAGAGTTTTGGTCAATAGGTACATGTCGAAAGCTGGATGAAGCTTCAAAAATCTCATTCAGCAAGTTCTCTATGAGAACAGTCCTTTGCCCTGCACCTTACTTTTTATTATTGAATTGAATTTTATATTACACAAAAATTTGAGTCTTCTTAACATTTCAAATTAATTAACGCACTGTCCGTATATCGTATCTTGAAATAAATACACATATATTTTGACTATCAAACTCATCTGTCATCCAAGCATTTTTCAGAAACAATAGGCCCGCAATACTTCTTATGTTCTACATTGTTGAAATGACGTCCTCTATTTTTGAGTAGTTCAATGGTAATCAATCATCTTATATCAGCCACTTAATAGTGACATGTGACTAGAGTTTTACGAGCATTTAATTAAATAAAGTACTCTATGGCTGAGCCAGACTTCGGTGTTTTTAGATCACTTTGAAAAATTGACCTACGAATCATTGAATGAGCAGGACATCTGGCTAAATACGGAGAGATGGCAGATGGAAGTAAGCTTTGACCGAATACTCATCATCTGGCTAGCCTTTTCCAAACTGTATTGGGTCGGCTCCCAGTCTTAACCGGATGCAGCTGGATACCAGTATGTTACTTGAAGCGACTGCTGATCTGACCTTCACAACCCAGTTAGTACTCGGTAATTAATACGATAACCCTTGGTAAAACCGGTTGTCAAACTTTCGGACAACTGACTGTAACGACTGCCAAAGATTTATAAATGACAGCCGGGACCAACGGCTTAGCTTGCCCTCGCCGTCGAGGTCCGTCGCGACGTCCCGGTAATTGCCCTCCCCGACCCTTGCTCGAGCCAGCCCGCGATGCTGTGCCAGTAGTTTTAAACCAGCCCATAAATAATATCACTCAGATCCAGCCTGTCCCCTTGCTGCCCTCCCCCAGCGACGCCCTAAGCCGAGGTCCGAGCCCCACAGGGGGCGCCCTTAGCGTGTAGTCGCTTAGTTTGTAAGTTTTTTGCCCTGGCTGGAGGCCTTAAATTCAAGGCATCCACAGGATAGACCGGTTGAGCAGACGACAACCTCCTAGGTTGAACTACGAGATGCCATACACAAAAAAAAAAAAACAACACACCACAGATTAAACTCCATAATTCCATATGTAACCTAGGCAACGCGGCTTAACCTGAAGATGGACCCGAGCGGCTGTTATTATTTAGCCACGAGTTTCGTTTAGTTGAGAGAGAGCCGTCCAAAAGCGCTAGGTTGACGTTTAAGTCAAAGCCGCAGACAATACCTGGTTGAGGGACGCACAGAACCAGGAAATATGGTAAAAGAATGGAGAGGCCTATTCCCAGCAGTGGGTGATTCCGGGCTGGACTGATGATGTTGATGAAACTACTCAGAAAATAAGTGGATTAGTTCCTAGTTCTAAATGACACGTAAGTATACATTTGTATAAGTAATCACTTGGATTGGAATAAAACACTTGTACCTACTGATTGTGTCGAGGAAACTGTACCTAGTGCTACTTTTCCTGTTGTCTATCGTTTTAAAGATGTCCTACTAAATATCTACATTAATCATACCATTTAAAAAAACATTTATCCCGTATATGGTTTTATAACTCAATTCCGCATTCTGAAAAACATACCAAGCCAAAAGAAACAAAATGTGAATGATAAATATGATCAATTATGATATCTAGCATAGCCTAGATTTCCTTTTGGGGACAAAATTCATAATCATACTATGATTTAATGCGTAAAGCACGCCCATTCAATATAAGTGTGACAAAAAATAAGACTATAATACAATAGAATATAATACTATAAATACAATAAATGCGATTTGCCTAGCAAATTAGGCAAATCGCTTTTATTGTATTTGATACATGATTTGATTATTTAAATAGGGTTCCGTAGCGTTTTGTTTTTTTTTTTCTATTTAATTACTTATGAATGAGGTTTTGTTTCATTAGACCTTTCTAAATGCCAAGCTATGTTTTTTTACAATTCTTTTAACTCAAAATTAAGTTATTTATTCAAATTAGTCTGAGAAAAGGCCAAGGAGCTCGTGGCTAAATAATAACAGCCGCTCGGGTCGATCGTCAGGTTAAGCCGCGCTTGCCTGGGTTGGTCCGTGGATGGGTGACCACCCATTACATACCGAGTTTCCTCCGTGCCTCGGAAAGCACGTTGAGCCGTTGGTCCCGGCTGTCATTTGTAGATCTTTGACAGTCGCTACAGGTAGTCAGTGGCCCGAAAGTCTGACAACCAGTCTTACCAAGCGATATCGTATTACCCAGTACGAACTGGGTTGTGGAGGTCAGATAGGCAGGCGCTCCATGTAAAATACTGGTATTCAGCTGCATCCGGTTAGACTGAAAGCCGACCCCAACAGAGTTGGGAAAAGGCTTGGCAGATGATGAGTCTGTGAAAAGGCACTTTTTGAAAGTCAAAATTAGATATGATGACAGCCCCACAAAACGCTCGCCGTTCGCCACTTCTTAGGTCACTTTGCCTGCATAGTTGGCGCACAGAGGGCAGAATACGAGGAAAATAGTTGGCTACTAAAACTGATTTTTATGAAGACAAATTGTATCAAGGAACCCTACTAAATGCGTAGGCAGGCTCTAAAATATTATTGTCATAGATTTTTATTGTCCCAAAGCGTACGTCCCGTCAATAAAATGTGTGAAAACATAATTCCGTTCTAAGAAACAATTTCTATGAAATGTTTTATTCCTGTTGGCCATTGCGTGTTTGATTGTGTATTCAAGTTTTGTAGTAGTTATAAAATAAATAACAATGAAATTGTTACTAGGTCATAGTTTTAGGGTTTCGAGATTGTGATCTGCTGGTTTGGGCATTGACCGCGAATGGATGGTCAGTAAACTTTGTTAGGGAATATATTATTATTGTTTTAAGTTAAAAGAGCTATGAACCTTCAGATTAGTTTTTCGCAAATGGTTATCATAAAGCTTGTAGTTAATCCATGAATTAATACAGGGTTTGGGCCACAACCACAGTTGGCAATAGCGTTAAGACCAAACTGTTACTTGGAACTTGCAATATTATGTTATTAGCTTCTATGTGAAATCCAGTACCTATCCTATAAAAAAAGTCCAGTCCAGTTTTTTTTTGTATTTTTTTGCAAAAAAGCCTTTTTTACCCTTTTTAGTTGTGGTAATAACTAATAACTTCTAGTTCCAATGTCAAATTGAAATTATTAGCACATCATCAACATTGACAAAGAAAAAAAATGCATATTATAGACGATAACTCCCTAAGTACCAAAGCAAAGTTAATAAAATTTATATGGGACCACCGCGCGAGCTTCTTCTAACAAATGAAGAGGGAATCACATAAATCGCACCAGCAGATCACAGATCGGCTTAAATCGGTGAAAATACATGAAAAAAAAAAGATGCCGGTGGAATACATAACCACCTCCTTTTTTGAAGTCGGTTAAAAATTCATCCTACTAATCTAAGAAATACTAGGTTTGTTTTTCGAGTTGTATTTTGCCGCTATGGGGTCTATAATAGGCTACGACATAACTTACAAAGCATGTCCAACACCAATATCTTAACATTGTAAGTAATTGCCAACAGCGCACATACCCTACAAACGAACGTAATAAAGATAATCTTCATACATAGATAGGCATAGATAACACATTAACATTCTAACCCCGTTCTCGTAAACAATGGATTCATTCATAAAATCTAAGAATTTGTGTCGTAAGCCAATATTGCGAGGTTTATGGGCAATTCTGTGCGTGCTCGAATTTGGATGACAACATGCTTGTGTAGATATTTTTGAAATAGGTATTTTAACTATGCTGATATAGGATTTTGGAAACGATAGCAGGGCGGAAACTATAACACTGAGAGAATGGTCGAAAATGTGATAATGGGTCGAATTCGACGAATAAAATCTTCTTAGCTTGGAATGGGTGAAGTTTTTTTATGAATAAATGTCACCCTGTATAATTGCATCCTGTCCTGCATATCTGTTAAATCAGGCTGCAATTTAAAAATATTAAAAAAAACCGTGATCAACCGATTCCGTATTTTTGCCCAGATGCTGAAATGTTTACACCAATAAGTCTACAAAGTCCGAGTCTTCGCTAATCTAAAAAAAAACGATGTTGAATACATAATCTCCTCTTTTTGGAAGTCGGTTAAAAGGTAAGGACATTAAGTAACTTTGCGCTATCATAATGAGCCTAAGTGTTGCCTTCCCATAGCTGGGACATAGGCTTCTGTTCACAGAAGAACCTTTACGGTAACCGAGGAGATAACCTATTCCCACAAACATCCAAAAAAATACTAATAAATACTTTTTTTTTTCTTTCTTTATCGTCCATTTCACACTGCACTTATTGAACGTGCCAATCAGTCTAACAGCGCTCGGAAGCGGCGCTGAGTCACGGGTCGTTGGTACTGACTGCTGCGTGCGCGCATAGAATGTGCAGAATTAGTGGGTGGCATTTTGTACGTCGAGGAGATGATAATATTGTTAGGTAACGCCAGGGTATCCCGCAAAATTCACATTTTCTTACGTTTTTTTGTAATTTGCCGGACAGTGTATGTTGAACAAAATATGATTTGCGGCCGTAATACGCATGTATTGACAGAATTATAATCATTAAAATCATCAATACAACTTTAAACCCATTGAATGACTGTTTTATAAAAAAACATTCATTGGGATCAATTATGTAATGTAATGATGATTTGAATTATTATAACTTTGTAAAGCCATATTTGTTACGGCCGCGAAACTTGATCAACATACAAAAAATACAACCGAATTGAGAACCTCCTCCTTTTTTTGAAGTCCGTTAAAAAACACTTCTAAAGGATGCCTACATGATTTAAAGGGTGGAAGAGACACCGACGTACAAACGCGGTTAGCGTTTGTGCGTCGTATTCAGTACATCACATGGTGACCTGATAATTGCAAAGAAACTTCAGAATATTTGAATTTCGCGGGCTACCCTGGCGCTGCCCCCCTAATGTGACAAGCAATTGTATTTATTTATACTTTAGTAAATGTTGGAGAACTTTCTAAATTTTGATAATGATTTCTATTATTTTCCTAGGTTGGGAAACAGCACACAATGGCGTAACACGGTTTTCTCCTGCAACACGGAGAAAGCCGAAGTCGAACCGATAGACAATTTTTATAAGGACATAAATAAATCTATGATTGTGTTTGTGATTTCACTAGCATCTATGCCTTGACACGTAAAAACTGTTTAGCATGTAATAAGTATGGTGGCAGTCGTCTCTCCAAGAACTACTGCTGCAAGTTATTTTGCACAAGTGGTCATCGTCTGCCTAGCCCTTTTCCAAACTATGTTGGGGTCGGCTTCCAGTCTAACCGGATGCAGCTGAATACCAGTATTTTACATGGAGCGACTGCCTATCTGACCTCCACAACACAGTTCGTACTGGGAATACGATACCCCTTGGTAAAACTGGTTGTCAGACTTTCGGGCCACTGACTACCTGTAACGACTATCAAAGATCTACAAATGACAGCCGGGACCAACGGCTTAATGTGCTTTCCGAGGCACGGAGGAAACTCGGTATGTAATGGATGGTCACCCATCCACGGACCAACCTAGGCAAGCGCGGATTAACCTGACGATCGACCCTAGCGGCTGTTATTATTTTGCCAGGAGCTCCTCCCTTATTTTGCACAAGTGGTAATAGCCCTTTTATTTTAAGCTTACAAAACCTCCTCGTGAATGGCCTGAAACCTTTAAACAGCCCAATTACGTGGTATTTCTTATGAACATAATATCCTCGCGGTTTAACAAGACGTTGTGGTCAGCAGCGGAAGCCATTTTACAGTAATTTGCTCCTCATGAGAGAGCATGTTAAGATATCGATTGAGGATATTATGGTAAATCATAGCCTTTAGACAATGGATTGAAGGGGCAAACTGGTTTGAAAATGTGTAAAAGAATTTTGAACAAGACAGTCAACTGCCTGGTTTGTTGGTGCATGTTCAAGTAACTATATTGGTTTTTATTTTGAGTAAATACGTTGCCTAACCTCACAAGATTTGGCTGTAATACTTAAGAATTGAGTTGTGAATTGAGGAGCTCGTGGCTAAATAATAACAGCCGCTCGGATCGATCTTTAGTTTAAGCCGCGCTTGTCTAGGTAGGCCCGTGGATGGGTGACCACCCAGTACATACCGAGTTTCCTCTGTGCCTCGGAAAGCAAGTTAAGCCGTTGGTCCCGGCTGTCATTTCTAGATCTTTGACAGTCGTTACAGGTAGTCAGTGGCCCGAAAGTGTGACAACCAATCTTACCAAGCGATATCGTATTACCCAGTACGAACTGGGTTGTGGAGGTCAGATAGGCAGTCGCTCCATGTAAAATACTGGTATTCAGCTGCATCCGGTTAGACTGGAAGCCGACCTCAACATACTTGAGAAAAGGTTAGAGAGATGATGTCGATTCTGGCAGACCATACAAGCACAGTGAGAAGAAAAATAAAAAAGCACCTTTGATTGTCCGAAATACACGCAGTCTGCAGAATTCAAGTGTTTACCTAACCAATCAGCGCACAATACCCCTGGGAAGAGAACCCACATTCTCAAACGTATGTGCTTAAACGATTCATCACACCATTGCAATTTGCAACGTAAATAAATCATGACGTAGGTACGTTCAATAAACTCACATAGCATTTGTTCTAACCGCAAAGGATGCGGCATGATGCACTAGGCATGAATTACCAACTCATTGAGGTATTATGGTAAGCTCTCATTAAGAACGAGTATTAACTACTTTATGAGGTAATGTCCTTTTTATGAATCAGCGTCTAATACGCATTTAATTATAACGGTTTAGTTTAACACTAAACGATGAACCTTTGCAGATTGGAGAAGCTCGTGGCTAAATAATAACAGCCGCTCGGGTCGATCTTTAGGTTAAGCCACGCTTGCCTAGGTAGGCCCGTGGATGGGTGCCCACCCATTACGTAACGAGTTTCCTCCGTGCCTCGGAAAGCACGTTACGCCGTTGCACCATCGTCCAGGTAAAGGATGAGTAAAAAATCCTAGTACTTTCCAACGGAGACCGACGACTGGTCGAAAACATGCCATAACTTAATACAATTAAAGATGAGAATAGCTATGTAATTAAGTATATTTTACCTCCTTGGTCCACGGCCCTTTGACTAGTTCAGGGTTGACGACTTTGCACCACCGCTGTTGGCACTGGACGTCGGATCTGTCTGGGAACTCGCCCGATATCAGGATCCAGTTCTCGTTGTACATCTTAACGTAGGTTTTCAGCTTTTTGTCCTGGAAAAATTGAGTTGAGAGTCCCGGTGAGGTCGATTAAAGAATTATGAGAGACTGTCACGTTAAACGAAGCATGTTGAACCAAACTTTTAGAGGGTAGGACAGGAGAATCCTTTTAAAGTCTTATTAACTCTTCTTTAATAATTTCAGAATACTTTTGGACTTGACCTTGGTCAAAACTGCTTTTTGGTGAAGCTAAGGAACATAATACTAGGTAGTATAAACAGATCGTTCTTCCCTACGAGAATGCTAGTTTGATTTAAATCCACCTTCCGAGCCCTCAGTTCAGGAACTTCATTTTAGTTCTTTTTTTCTGGCACTATCATTATGATCCGCTTCTAACACCGATATAATTATAATATTAATAAACTAGTCATCTCCTTGTGTCACCCCTGATTTTTCGTCATCATGTGCGTATTGTATAATTATCACTTGCTTCGGTGAGGGAAAACATCGTGAGGAAACCAGCATGCCTGAGAATCAGAGGCCCATGGGCGGCATAAAAACTCTGACACCAGGTTAGGCACTAACCACACGATAAAGAAGATTTCTTGTGTGTTTTGGACGTAAAGGTCTTACCTCCTCTTTCGTCCACCTTTCCCTATTAATATTCTTCCGCGGCCCAGAGCTTTTGGTTGCAACCTGGACATCCTCGTAGGCCGCTGCCGAGTCCTCTGAGTATTCAGTCGTCTCCGAATCATAGCCGCTACGTCTGTTGAAGAAGAGAAATATATCTTAGCTCGTGTGACGTTAGGTTAATAATTGATTGAGAGTTAACATAGCCGTTACGTTTGTAGATAAGGAGTAATGGAGCTTTGTGTCAAGTTAAGGTAATGTTTTGATTGTGCTTTGCTGCTACGTCTGTTGATGAAGAAAAAACTTTTTTACAAAAAAAAACCGACTTCCAAAAAAACACTAAAAAAGTGGAAAATAACATTATCTTCGGAAGTCGGTGACTATGGTTTGTTTCATTGACTTTTTTGGCACCGACTTCAAAAGTTATGTTATTTTCCACTTTTTTAGTGTTTTTTTTGGAAGTCGGGTTTTTTTTGCAAAAAAGTTTTTATTTACCCTTTTTTTAGTTATAGTATCACACACAAATCCTTGTCAAGTATCAATTTCGCAATTTCTTTTACTTGGATGAAATTTTTTCCAGCTTTTTTTATTTCAAAACCAAACTGCTGAACCGATTTTGATGAAATTTCTATGGGACCAATCGGGAGGTAAATCCATTCATATAAAAGAAGAATTTTTCAAATCGGTTCATAAATGACGGAGATATGAGGTAACAAAAACCAAAAAAAAAACATACAACCGTATTTAGAACCTCCTCCTTTTTTAGAAGTCGGTTAAAAATGGGCGTTAATATGAGTGGTGTTAGGGTTATAGTTGATTGGGAATTTGAGTTTATTGATTTGTTAGAGCGATAAACACTCACTCAAGTTTGTTATGGCGGTAATTAAAAGGAGATTAAGACCCCTCGCGTATCATTTGAGAGTTACAATTTGGTGTTGTCTTTTCATTGAAAATTCTTGTGTTTCTCTTGGACATGTTGTAATGTATGTCATCTTAGGCGCATATAACTGGCGGGACCAGTCTATATTTTGAGGCAACCAACGTGATTGGTTTGAAGACAAGGCGACGATGACGTTTTTATGGTATGACCACGAAGAGGTCAGATTAGTATCAACTAGTTGATCAGGTCAGGATAGGTTTCTACTGGGTCAGGTTAATATTTTCTGCAGTAATAATGGCCGCAAATATGGTATCTGATCGAGGTTTACCGAAGCGAGGATTCTCGGGAAGTCTGGCCTTACTCGAGAATAGGAACCGAGGAAACATATTTTTATTAAACCGGCCGCGAATCAGTCAAAATCCATTTTCATAGTAGCTTTTGCTCGCGGCTTCGCTCCCGTTATGTTCGGAAATTGACCCCCGGGAACGTTTTAAATGTAGCCGATGACACTCGGGGGTAATGTAGCTTACCGTTACTGAAATCCTATTAAGTATTATTTCAAATCCGTAATCATCCGTAACTGTAAACGGAAAAGAAACCACATTCAAACATCCTAATTTACTCCAACACATCATACTCCTCAAACAATTCATATCTCAAGACTTCGCTTAAGTACGTAAGTATATTTTTTCCCTGCATTCCCTCGTATTCAAAGTTTACAGAAGGATGTCCTTGTTTACCTTCAACCTTGCTTAGGCACACACAAGCACCGTTGTGTACTCACATGAAGATGTATGGTACTTGCGATGATGCTGAGGAAACTGATGTGTAAGTAACACGTAGGTACAGTCACGGACTTTAATTGATGAGCCACTTGCCACTATTCGTATTTTATCCGTGTAATGCAAATGGGGTTTAGTCGGTTATATTCGTAAAGAGTAAATACCCAAAGTCAACCAATTGCAAGTCTAGCGACCGTAACCTAGCGACAATTGTTTTAGCGTAGCTATAAAACTACAAAATTGTAAAGTTTGAAAGTGGCTCATCAATTAAAGTCCGCGACTGTATCTCCGCGCTCACTGACGGTGGACCACTTTTCACCCTTATGCCCGCTAGTAATTAGGTTGAAAAGTGATCGACCGTCAGTGAACGCGAAAGATGGTTTGTAGTAATACTTAGCTGTGCTCATTCCCTTCCCAATAGGTAATTTACGTACCTTACACGTTACGTTACTGTGCCTTTAAATTAAAAAAAACTTTTCAGGGTCGGTTGGGTAACCATAACCTCAAAATTCCAAAGACAAAATCAAATTAATAAAATTGAGTCTTACTAAAATATTCACATAAAGATTTTTATCAAAAACAAAGACTACCAAAATATATTATGCAGTTCACGGCGGCGCGCGGCGCTACTTACAAAGGTAAACTGTCAACAATAATATGTCAAATTCTATGCATTTTACATGGTTCCATATTTTGCCGTCTACTAAATTATGTTTATTTATTTAAACTTCATGTACAATAGTGGTACAAAGGCGGACTTAATGCCACAAGGCATTCTCTACCAGTCAAGCTTTGGGTTAAATTTGACAAAATTGTGATAAGGTACCAAAAAAAAAATACTACTCGTTTTCGAAAATGTATATACTTATTATATAGATACTAATACACATATACAATTAAAATAAACTAATACATAATGTTATGTTGGCATTAAGTATAGGTTTGTATATGTTTTTACAAATAACTTAACTTGATCATGTACACAGATTCTGTTTTTTTCCTCTCTTATATGGCGTCCTAGTTCGTCGTTTGACTAACTCGTTGGTCAAGACTTCTAGGGACCGCAAGCACTATATACTGCGAGGCTGCGAGCCTCCTAGCCGGATTGCCACCATGGGATCTGGAGGCGATAGTCCTCGCGCGCCTACATGAATGGCGCGGAGGTTCTTCGCCGGGGGGTTACTCCGCTGCCGCGGCTAATTGCCG
Source organism: Standfussiana lucernea (assembly GCA_964057025.1). Lineage (NCBI taxonomy): Eukaryota > Metazoa > Arthropoda > Insecta > Lepidoptera > Noctuidae > Standfussiana > Standfussiana lucernea. Next base: position 8,556,086 of record OZ059808.1, on the reverse strand, counting down.
CTCAGCGGACAAACCTCCGAGCCGATCTCATGGTGACATGGAGAGAGCGACTGTCGCAACCCCGTGCAGGGCACGCCACGATAGTGGCGATAAGTCCCCTCTTTGAGGAGTGGCTTGAGAGGCGCCACGGCGTCCTCACCTTCCGCCTGACGCAGGTCCTCACCGGACACGGTTGTTTCGGGAGGTTCCTGCACCGAATCAGGCGGGAGGAGACGCCCGGGTGTTTCCACTGCGAGGATCGACCGGAGGACACGGTGGAGCATACGGTGGAGGTCTGCCCCGCTTGGGCGGAGCAACGCCGTGTCCTCATAGCGGCGATCGGCGGCGGCGACCTCTCGCGTCCGGCCCTGGTTCGAGCCATGGTCCGGAGCGAGACGGAATGGGAAGCCGTCACCTCCTTTTGCGAAGCAGTCATGCTAGCAAAGGAGGAGGCGGAACGTGAGAGAGAGCGTTCCTCCTCACGTCCCAGCCGCCGCGGGAGACGCACCGGGCGTCGGGGGCCACGTGGTGGCCCCCGGCCACCGTAGACGCAGGCCTGTGGACGGTGAGCTAAGGGCTAGCTCGCCGTCCCTCCGTCTTAGGACGACAGGCCGTGTCGACGGCGCGTTCGTGTTCCACGCGCGCCTCAAAGAGATGTCAGCATAGGGAAGGGGCCCGCAAGGGCCGATGCCTGCCGAGTGCTGCGGGTTGTTCGAAAGAGATACCGCGGCCCCGGAACACAAAGGGCGATGAAGGAACATGGGTGGGTTTTAGTCAGTAAAAGTCTGACACACCCTCCCGCTCAGCCCAGAGCGGGAGAAGTCATTTGATGAGTTCCCATCCGAAAAAAAAAAAAATGCACTATATACTGCCGAGCATGAGCACCCAAGCCACGCAAATGTGTTTTGCCAGATATTGGGTTTTTTCCAATCAGGAATTTCGCAGTAGCTGCCTAGAATTTCAATTTGCTTGTTGGATGGCAATAGGGCCCTATTACACGCGACTCGAGATATAACTGGCGAAATGAGAATCTATTATACACCTCTGCCTAGCTCCTCGGGGATTAAAGGCGTGATGTTATGTTATGTTTTGTTCTAGTATGGTTGGATTACGTAATCTCCGTAGTTGTCCCGAGCCCTGAGGCCTCGTTTGGGCAATACACATGATATTATTAGCGTTGTCAACATTTTGATGGATAATAAAAATACAGTAATTATTGTGTCGGTTTTTAGAGTGTCTAAGAGATAATTCGAGTTTGTGTGTCTGAGAGAATCATGTGTTAGGCGCAAGATAATTGTAAGATCTGTTTAAATGTAGGAGTGTTAATAGGTACACCTCTGCCTAGCCTAGCTTTCGAGGATTATATGCGTGTTGTTATGTGTTTAAAAATATAGTTTTCTTACTGCTTTAAGTCGTGGCAGTTAAGTCAGTTACACTTTGAAAAAATATCAAATCCTTATTAAAAGCGGGCCAAAAACTAAAAAAAAAATACACAATCCACTTGTAAAATATTATTTAACGATTCGTCTACCAATATTGAAAGTTATTTTAGTGTTACATAAATAACCAAAAACAATTCATTTTACCTGTAGCCTGTACCTCTATTTATCTGTGGTTCCCAGAACAAGAAAAAAAAAACAAAAAATTTCGACTTTATGTCCCGTCTTCTAGTTTTAACTAATGGAACTAGATTACTTGCATAAGTCATGGCCAAATACAGATGCAAAAAAAAATGCGAAACATACAAGAGTCAAAAATAAACATGACTTTACGTGACGATAATACATGACATTTAATTAATTAAATGTGTTATCAAAGCATGTACCGACCATATTCTTAATGTATGTTAAAAAATATTGTTATTGTATATTTTGGTTACGATAAAAGTAGTGTTGAGATGAAAATGTAAACATACTAGTTGATTCTGTGTGGTCTTATTTGGGATTGCATTTCAAAACAATACTTTGTAGACGTAATAATATGAAAAAGTACCTATTCATGTTTTTTATTATTTTTGTTTGAAGGAGGTAGACGACAAGATGGTAGTTTTATTGGCTACTATGGTAAATAAGCAGAGAAAAAAGCCAATGTTCAGGGAGATGAAAAAATCCTTTTATCGAAGGTAACATTGTAAGAAGAATTTAAGAAGACCAACGTTCAAAGACAAAAACAAAATGAAAACCGAAAAAACTCGATTTTGAACTTGAGCCACTTTGTCACATCGAAGATTTCAAACTGTACAGTGTAGTCAGTCAATAAATTACTATGGCAAAAACATATGAACTTTTTACGGATATTTATTTGAACAACAGAAATGTATTTGCCACCCAAGAGAGTAAGAATTATGTTCACATTATACAAGATGAACGTATAAAACATGTCGCAACTTTTTTGTAGACACTACACTGTTGCTGGGTTAACAATTACTTCACTTTATTTGTCGCGGGCCTACTTTTGACAAAAACCCGTTGGCGCCAGAATCCCCCGTAGACACAATAAAGTTCGAAGAAGTAACCAGCCCTTGGAATTTCCCATCACTAAAAACCGAACTTTATACCACAAGCAACAAAACCCAAAATTGAATAGCTCAATTTCTTCGAAAAACAAGTTTCATGTAGCTATAGATAGAAGAATAACCTATGTTGAGACAACTAATAATTCTTGAATCGGCATGTTTCGGCGAGGTAGAAAAACCTGCATTTTATTATGCATACCTTGTTCGCTATCAGCTGATATTGAAACCAGTTTATGTTCTCAGTTCTCATTCATTGCAAATAACTTGGATGGAATAAGGAAACCATTCCATTTCGAACTTAATGTCACTTATTTTAAAGAATTTTATAAAGCGATACATCTCGATCTTGTCTTTGGTGGGTACTATATTTTTATTGACTCGTGCTATCGCTGGAAGAAGAAAAAACAGGAATCTTGAATCTCGTCTTGATCCGTCTGCTTTCGTATATGGAATGTTGGGATCGAACACATTGTCTGGGTACGCTTCACACTTACACGTAAGCTTCCCTTGATAAAATATTGAAACAAAACGCTTTGGAATTCCACAGAAATTCGTCACTAACAATAAAATATTCTCACGGAGATTTTGGATACAAAACAAAAAAAACTATTGTAAAACAAGAAACCTTACTACTCACACATTTATCATCACGACGAATTATAAAAATATCCTCCGACATCCAAAACCCCATTATTCACTTAGATACATCACCACACTGTTCAAAAACATAACACAATTTTTAAAACACCATACATTTTAAGGTTATATTCCCCAGAGTTCCCGCCAAAACCACGTCACATTTCGGGAACCCGACTCACGCGCATCGAATGCCGAAACAACACTGCCGAAGAAAAATTCTATTCGTACATGTTCCCACACTCACACATGAATATTCACAAACACACCTACAAGGACCGCATACGCAGGACGTAATAAGGGTGTGGGGAACAACAAAAACCCTGTAAGGGACGCGGCAATTCCAAAGAACGAGACAGCAAATACGAGAAATATTGATAAAGAAAAGGATGGAAAATCAGGTATAGAAATCATTACCCCGCAGTGGGAATGTGATGCAACACAGGCAAAGGCAGGTGTAGGCTGGTAATAGAAAGGTACAAAGAAAAATTGATCTTTTTTATTGGATAGGTCAGCGTAGAAGCCATAAAGAAAAATAATTACATGGTATTAAAATTCCCAAAGGAAAGGCACCAGGGTGATATTTCAAAGCCTTAGGCAATAAAGCTAACATATTACAACACTTTGTAACCTTACGATTTAATTCCAGCCGAAAAAAAATCTTCCTGGCTTTTACCTCAGCTGAATAGTGGACTTGGGCCGCACAAAGCATGAACATCTTCAATCCTAATATAGAATATTTATTCTTACGAGTCACTGGCACGACAATATGTTAAGTATTGTTGGCCCAAAACTTCGTCAGACATCCATGAAGTCGTCGGTGGCCGCGCAAAGGTCATTTGATTGCATATTTTGTGGCACAGAGGACTAAAAATCGGCCATCATCAGACACAAACGAGATATCTACATCTAGATCCACCACGCCAAGCACCAAGCAGGGACCGCAATCATAACAACATATACCGAAAACGACAAGAAACAGAAAGGAAAGAATTTCACTAACCCAACATACCAATGTTGCACAAATTCTGGAAATCGGGACACTTCAAGCAGACCACATGTTATGGATGAACGGCACTTTCGATTGCAACAAAAAATGCTCCAACAAGAGGGTAGAAACGTGTGCCGGATGCAAAACTAATTTTAGGTAACGGGGACTCTGTTTCTGCAGGGATGGGTGTTGCAAATTTGGAACGTGATGGTTTTGTAGCAACTGCAGTTATTCGTAACTTTATTTGACGAATATATTTTGGAGACAAACCTTGTCTTGAAGTCAAATTCGAAACACTTATTTATATTAATCCATTTACAGGCATTTTGATATCAGTTAGAAAGTTGAAGCTACCTACAGAACCGTAGCTAAGCCGAAACGGTGAGTTGTATACTTATGCCTTTAATCTTCTTGAGATCAAAGCATTTCCAAGATTCCAAGAGCATATATTACACAATATCTCCAACTAGGCACACGATAGATTAAAAACCAAGTCTAACGAAACACTGTATTGAATCGGCGAGGATATGCAAATCTTCAAAAATATCAATATTATCTAAATGTTTACCAAATTACGATGTCACCACTCCATTGAATCCAATCGTTTCCGTACAAGTTTTGTCAATTACTCGTCAACTATTTGAACAGACGCAGGCGTCTGGTTGGCATTTCGTCCAAATATTGGTTTAAATTAACAGGCGCTATCAACATAACTTCCGCAGCCACACAATGATAAGAATATTGTGAATGCGCTATGTGATCATATTTAATGTAAGGGCAATGTCAGATACGAATTTATGTAATCAGATATAATTGATAAGGAAGACGTTTCACATCTGTAGCGTTTCTTTGAATTGAATTTTCGTTTCGTTGAATCGTTGTTTCGTTTTCGTTATCCATTCATCTAGAATTTGACCATTGATAACTTGAGAATTGGAGACATGTTGGTGGTTCGTTTACTTTACTGTCATCGTCATCAATCATCATTCATAATTATTTTTGCAGTGTTAGCTTCTTTGTTCTATTAGCCCTCCCTTTCTTTGTTAATCTACATAAATCTGTGGCCGATCTGAAATTCCTTTCCTTTGACTTCTATCTACATTGGTTTCTTACTAACATTTTAGACGTACGACAGTATATTCTGAGTTAACTGTGTCGATTAGTGGGTACACACATTGAAGGACCCTCATTTCACGTAACCGATTATAATTTTCATCGAAATTACTACGGAAATGTCGTAATTAAATGACAATAGATACGCAAATGTGGGCAATAATAATAATTATTAATAACTTCCACAATCTAAGATCACATTTTAATCACATATGAGGCATAACTAATTTAAATGAGGAAGTGGTGGCCATTTTGTGTCGTCATTTCACCTGTCCAGTCGTGACCACCCCCTTGATGTATATTTGATTTCACGACCGATTATTTGGGGAAACGAAACAAAAAAAGGACCTGTAAACCTTGTTAAAGTTAAATAATGTTCCTTACAGATTTCTATCGTAAGGTGCGTAGACCGTCCGTGAATCCGTAGCTTTCGAATTGGCCTGTAGTTTCTTGTTTTTTTAGGGTTGTGTGTGTTACCTTCACATTTATAATTGTGAGTCTTAGAGTTCTTTTTTTATAGTCTCTGGCTCTCGACCTCGTCTGATCGAAAATAATGGATGACGTCTACACTATATAGATAAGCATGCTCAGTAGAAGCCACTCCTGCTTTAAAGCTGAAAGGATACATCGTCAAAATCATTTCAAAGTCATGGGCTAGCTTGTCATCTGTATCTACTTCTGTTAGTTGGACTTACAACTTATACGAAACAGATGGCGTGTCTTTAACTTGAAATTCTTCAGCAAGACAATGCATAATGTACTGCAATGACTGAAGCACTGCAACTTAGTTGCAATGAAAAGACAAGTTTCGGCGTACACAATAATTAAACCATCATTATAATCTACTCCGCCTCCATTCATGTCTATATCTATAATTTTACACGTTCTCAAATTACCTACTTCTTTATCAAGACTACCCACTTCCATTAACACAAACCTAGATTCCGTTCACGACTACCAATTAACTACGAACCATTTCCTTTCATTCGAAACAAAAGGTTGGACATTGCCAATTTTAGAAGGGGAACAAAATACATATAAAAAATGTCAAGGGGTTCCCTAAGGAAGTGTCCTGTTAACTCACGCATCGGCCGTGTATCCTGTCTTCCGTCCCCTTGTGTGTGTATGACCTGCTTATTAGCACTTCGGGTTTACTCAAACATTCTTAGTGCCGTTAGAAATTTACAACTTCTTTACGTGGTCAGTGACTTGCATTTGGGAATATTGCTTGCACGTGGCGTTGATTTATAAACTGCACTATACATATGTAGGTACTCTGTAGTGTTGTTAAATTGTACTATTTGATCATTCTGGTCCAATTGCGATGTATTAGTGACAAAGAATAAAGGTAAGTAAAAAGGACCAATAATTTTATTTCGGATCAAAGGACCAGTTTCGCAAAAAAAAAAAACAATCTGTAAGCGACGTAACAGCTAGCCTTGACATAAAACCCATTTAATGAGTAATTAATATTGATTCTGGTAGTAGGATATAAGAATAAATAAATATTACACGACAATAAATGAAAAAGATGGCAAAGCTTCAAATAGAATGAACAAATGGTGCAGCTCATTCATAATTCATCTCGAATTACGAATGTGATTGCATCATAGGCTTTAAACAGATCCAAAGCCTTGAAATATCAACGTCCTGTTGGGTTGATTGATATTATGTTAAGTTTATTAATGGATACTTAAACACTTCCTCTACATAGTAGGTAGTCTTCTAAAGGTTAATAAGAGAGTTGGTCAAGCGAAAATGTAACCACAAGGACCAAAAATATAAGCCACTAGGGCCTAGGGGTCAAAATGAAACACCACCGCACAGGAAATAACACACAAAACACATGCAAATGATTAAATTATTACTTATCGGTAAGCTTTAAACATTTCATAATACCGCTCATATAGGTCAGCGATAAGCACAAAGTTATATTGGAAACAGTATAATAATAAATTAAATGAAACCTTATCTGCTCTGATCAGGGCATGAAAATAAAGTAAGTTTTTTGTTTTTATTCAATAACTCATTAAAGAAAAGAAAATATTATGTAAGTTCACCAAGTTACCATACAGGAAGATGACAATGTCAAAATTATGATGTTTAATGTATTTCTGGCAGAAGATTTTCCAAAAAGAAAGAATTCCTAAAATGTCGTAACTCGTAACACATGACTTATCCTTGGAAGAGACCGATACAAAGCTTTAAAGGAGTTCTCAGCCTCATATCAATCTAAAAGTGCATTGATATCTCTCCTAACACGTGGGAATATTGGGAATGTATGCACGATAAAGTTCGTAATCCTTAGTGGCGCCAAAAGTCTAGACATGTACCTACCTACTTTAAATACATATGTACTAAGGATGTTTTTTCAGGTCATTCATGTGATTGAATGAGCATATTTTATAAACACAGCCATAAAATTAACGAATGTGATGATGCGACGTATGAGCTAAAGGACCTATGTTTAAGCCAATGGTAGCAAGCGCTGAAATGATTTTATTAAAAGCACGTTGCTTGCAGAAAAGACGAAACAAAGGCAGTTAAAGGAGAATAGCCAGTAGACTGGCTGTTAAAGGAGGATAGCCTACTGAAATATACCTGTTCTTAGGTGGAGGCAAAATACTAGCCAAATTAGATCCTAGTGTACAAGTCGCAGGACGTAGAAAATAGAGTTACAAACAAACTTATTGAAGAATATTTTGTCATGCATTGCATTGAGAGAGGTGATTGATCAAAGTTCCGAGACTTGTCCAGTTAAATTAGGTAATTAGGCAACAAAATCTGATCAATTCTAACTGATTGGATACATGAGTTATGCTGCCAAATACACGGACAGAAACTAAACGGAATACTCACGGAATACGAAGGAGCAGTGGTTACGTCGCGTACAACACCTATTAACCAAATTAGTAAATTACTTTATTAATGGGAACACGCCAGTCATCGTTGACAATACGAATCTTTTCAATTGCTTACACAAGCATTAAAGCAACACTATCAATGGGAGACTACGAAAGCCATAGTTCGCATATCATAGGAGACATCATTTTCCCATGAAGAAGACAATTAAAACAACAACTTATTTTTTTCCATATCAGATTTATATTCTAGTTCACAATCGTTTCTTCGAAGTCAATCGGTTTGCATTACAAATGACGTCTCTCCCACAATTAAGGCAAAGCTGTAAGTCGAGTTTGCAGTAAAAATAATTAAGATAAACATTGGCTGGCTCTTATTACGAGTTAAATAAGATGCCTTGTTGACATGTGCATTGGAAGAATGGTGAATGAATGAGTCATGCGAGACAATTTGTAGATAAAGTAAGGAATGTTTGTTAAAGACGCTACGTGTGGGGACATTATTTAAAATGATAATGTTGGCGAATGTGAATAACCTGTATTCCTTGTTGAAATATTTGGATAAGTACACATATTATCAATGTTTGGTTAAATCTATGAAGGCTAAACTGGTCCTTAGAATCGCCTCCAACGACAAAATAGTTTTCAATTATTAGTTAAATTACCATCATAATTTTGTCACCCTAGCCAGGCTTCTTACTACCATTAGGCTAATTCAATTGCACGATAGTCATATACATCACGAATATTCTTACTCACGCAAGCTTATACATCCTTCCACATTAAAGTCAAAGACCGACATTATGAAACACAAGGACCATAAAAACTCCTTTCGAGCGACCTTAAACCTCCATGTTGTTTTTGCTCAGCAATATGACACCGGAATCTGTGCTGATGAGAACTGAGAAAGTCGATTCGATGTGGTGGCCTACTGCGTAATTTAATCCAAAGCAATCAAGAGGAATTAATTTGTCGTCCTTTAGATTTATGGCGAAAAAATATTGTGAAGCTTGACAAAGTTTTAAGGAAGCCAGATGCATTACAAGATGATGAAGCGGACGAAAGTATTCAGAAAAGTCTGTCAATGGTCCTGAATTTGAGTTGTAACTATGCAATGCCATAGGGATAAGGAAAAAAGCATACAATCAATGGCAGCTTGTGAACTTTATACCGCAAAAAATGACGCATATTTCGATGTCCGGAAATTCCTTAAATTGTAGCAGTAAAGCAAAGACATAGTTTTCAGTTACATTTTTAAAAACATTTCTTGATATGGATGGATGACGCTACCTAACCTCCAAACTTGGCCTTTGCATTTTATGTTCAAAAATCTACGGACAAAAACCTCATTTTAATTTTAGGTCATCATTATCAATTTATCATACAGCATTACTTTTGTCCCAAACATTAAAATTCAGAACTATTTACTCAAGTGATCTTGCCATTGAACCGTCAAGATAGTCAGACAAAACGAGCTGACCCAAATGAATGATTGCTTATTCAGTGGTCGCTATTTTCTATTTAGAGTCATAGGAGAATAGATGGGTCTTTTATTATTTAAACACCCCTTTGCGAAATTAATGCTACGTTGATATGTTCTCACACTGTCTGGAAATAAATTGGTTTGTCCGCTGGTTTATGAGAACGTGAAGTTGAGTTTTATCGCAAGTAAGCATGATGTTGTGACTAGTGAAATCTACAATGTCGAATGAAATATGACTGTAGTTGAAATCTATGACGATTAATGGAGAAATGTAAGAAGCAGTCATGCCGAGCAGACTCTGGGATAAGGGTAGGAATTTAATGATGATGATTAGTTGACACTACACACCATTTTAGAGAAAGAAGTACTTCGAGAGAAGACTTGAACCGCACTAGCATTAGAAGACCAGTAATACCAGTAAGACCAGTATGACCAAAGTTCTTTCGGAATGAGAACTTTTCTTAATAAACTAGTCAATAATAGTAGAAAGTGTCCCAACGATAGAAACACATTAAGATGAAATTCTGGGAACTATTATTGGAACAGACAGATCTAATTGATACGCCCTAGATCCTGATTCAAGAAACTTGACATTGGCCGACATACTCATCAAGTTGGACTGTCGGTCGTTAAGGCAGATTAAGACCTCTTTTTAAAGATTTGCGACTCTGCAGCTCTTATTAAATAGATACTTAACTATAGCCTCTAATTTACCCACAGCTCATTCTGATCTCACCCTTGAGAATCTATTTAATCTCAACACAAAGAGTAGAACACCTGAGCTAAGATAGATTCCCTCCTAAATCATAGGCAGGGGTTAGAAACAGGTTCTTAGCCTTTACAAATAGATAAATAGACATTAGATTAAAGGATGGCTCGCTACGATCACACAATGGACGATAGACAAAGTTTGAAGGGGATGTATGCGAAAACAGAAACCCTTGTCCATATTAATATACTTTCTCACGCAATGGATAAAAGGTCTTGCGTGGCCATGCGCGATTCATCATAGTTATTGTTAGTACATATATCAGTCTTATCGGGGACAGTTTATTCTTGTAATTAACAAGTGTGTATTTTAAAATACACAAGTTTATAAAGGTTACTCCAAATTATTGGAAATCCTTGCGGTTTCTTCTTTAAAAGGAAACATTATCTAAATTTTTTTGCACGCATTAGAGCCGTCTAAAGCAAATAAAATTTCGATAAGCCTCGCGAAATTACAAATAAAAAACATCTTTTCCTTACAAAATCTGGAAGCGACTTCCGACTTGATAGTCAAATACAGGGGGACCTTTTTTCATACCTATCTTGATGTGTCAAAGGCAACAGCCGTACAGACATATGCCGCGGGTGACACATTTAAAACATATGTGAACTTTTTGCTGAACCCGTCCACCATTTAGTGTCTGTTTGTCGATCGTCTCAATTTTATCAATACATTGATAAGAATTAATTGCGTTAGACGTACGAGAATACGGAGATTCTTTATCTGTATTTTTTTCTTTTGAGATTAGGCTTTAGTCATTTTTGGGACTTGAAAAAAAAATGGTATGTAATGGCTTATCACCAATTGATGAATTTTTGGGATATTAAACAATAACCATATCGTAACGTACCTACTGTAATACAGACTGCTGCTGGTAAAGACCACTTAGATTTTTTTTTTTTTATGTGGAGCTCCCACATAATCTTAACGGGGAAATAACTACCGAAGCTAAAAAAACGAAGTAAACTAAGTACCATAATTAAATTCAGTTATACATAGATGACATTAGGAATACGAGGGGTGCGGACAAAAGGACCAGCTGCTGCCTTTGAAGACGATTAGCATCAATACATGTTGCAACATGTATGAAATTACTTGTGGCTCTAAGTTAAGGGAGTCGATAGAATCTTTATACATATTTTTTAACTAGCTTATGCCTGCGGCTTCGCCCGCGTGGAGTTTGTGTGCTAAATTTCATCCAAATCCGTTCAAAACTTTTTGCATGAAAGAGTAACATATAATAGATGCCAATCATCTATCTTCACAAATTTTCGCTTTTATAACAGTAGTAAAATACATGTTGCAACCTGTGAATTTTCTGTTTTTAGTGAAATTTCGCGGCTTTGCCTACTTGGAGTTCGGTAATTGTCCCACGGGATCCTATACCGACCGGGATAAAAAAGTATCCTATGTGTTATTCAAGGTTATAAACTATCTGTGTGCCAAATTTCATCCAACACCGTTCAGGAGTTTTTACGTGAAACAGTAACAATCATCCATCCATCTTCTTAAACTTTCGCATTTACGGGTACAATGTAGATACTAATGTTTTCTCTACTATAATATGCATGTATTAATACATATAAACTTCTTCTTGAATCACTCTATCTGTTTAAAAAAAAACCGCATCAAAATCCGTTGCGTAGTTTTAAAGACATAAGCATACATAGGGACAGACAGACAGCGGGAAGCGACTTTGTTTTATACTATGTAGTGAAGTAAGAGTTGCGGCTCTTAAATAAATGGAGTGGATAGAATCTTTATATTGTTTAATGATACTTGGACAATTGGCTTTGAATTGCGTTCACAGGATAACTATAAAGGCGTTGAAGAAGACGCAAGTATACTGAAGTTTATAGATCCGTTTGCGAATGGTGCAAAGATGAAGCGACAATGCTGAGTAATCGTAGGTTGAAGAAGGAATGTTGAAAACGTGTAGCGTGAAAAATAGACTTAATAGAGTACAATGTGTCCCGTTATAAAGCTGCAAGTTCGGTTTTTTTGCATAGCGCAATCTAATGTAAATTAGACTTGAAATGGTGGGGGCAGTACAAAAAAAAACGTTTCCTCTTTCCAGTAGTCATTTCCGCTGGGAAAATAAAAACAATAATTGAATGAATTCAGAAAGTCGTAAATTCAGAATTGGCAAAAAGATGTCTTGGATAGTTTGTTAATTATCACGAGATTTGGCTAGCTAACCAGATCCTAGATATTAAATTTGTTAATTTAATAAGCAGCTGTACAAAACGGTCAAAATTTTCGGCCTGTACTAAGTATTGTTGAAAGCACAAAGGTTCAAGGGTGTTCACCTGGCCACCCCCTAAGATTAATGTCTTGAGACAGTACAATGGTTCGCCCCCGCGCACATGGCCTGACATTTCGACCCCGACTTGTATTTTTTCCCAACTTCCTCCCTTATTATATCGTCTTACAATAATTACGCACGCGCCCTAAAGGTGTTTAGAGAAAGCGGTAATGAATCATTTATTTGTGTTTTTTTTTTGTTTATTAATATTGACCTTTTTTGTCGAGGACTTTTTTGTGAAATGTCGCGTGCTTAGGAAATGTGCAGTTTTGTTAATGTTCTTTCTTTTGTGTCTTGGAATCGAAAGTTAAAGTACATATTGCGGGGGTAATTTGTTTTTTTTTAACTTTTTCCGAAAGCTTTATTGTGTTCTTTGCTTTTAGTGACAAATTATCGCTCTAGGTGACATTATGACAGACGATGTAAGAGAGAAACTTAATGTTTAGTTACTTTGTAATCGGCAACCCCCATAAAACACTTAAAAAACCATGAAAAATGAAGTTCCTAATACAAATAGTTGTGGTATCGCAATAAACTTTAGAATTACACTAATCGCAAATACTGAACATTTGAGCGTCATAAAAATAAACGATGCATTAAAGGCAATAATACTAAAAGAACTTACAGAAAGCCCTAATGGCTTACTTTCGGACCAAAATACGACGGAACCTTAACATTTTTTCTTATTATTTTGACAAAAACATCATCATCAACTTTTTAACTTTTATTTTTATGCATGCCATTGACTTAAAATTGGGACTGGGCAGGTCATATACGCCGCATGTCGCATCAGAAATGGGCGACAATATCTACGGCCTAGAAGGAAATGGCGTCATGAGCTGCTGGACTGCTACTTAAATGATTGGGATGAAATAGCTTTAGAGAGAGAATACTGGAAAAAAGGAAGTGAGGCCTTTGCCCTACAGTGGGACACGACAGGCTCATAATAAAATTGACTTGTTGACTGTTTTCCATCCAAGGATCGATAAGGACCAATTCGAAACAATTGAACATCTGAGTACATCATAAATCGATCATGGTCCTACCGCCTAAGGTTCTATTTCAAGACATCGTTACGGTTCCGATGAAGATGAGGCATGCAGAACACTAATGATAGCGCAGACTGTAATATGAATGCAATTTGAGTCGAGGGATTTTTTACTTTGATACAAGATCCATCTTAGATCAACACAGAGACTGCTTGTAGAGATGTATGATCAAGAAACGAGCACAAGAATAATGGTGGAGTTGGTTTGTTGACTTTACAAATAATAATTATTGTACTATAAGTATTCTACTTGTGAAAAATTGGTCCAAGACTCCAAAAGACTTTTGACTATTTACTCCAAAAGATTGTATTTATTTATTTGATCATTTATGTACACACAAGAGAGAACATACGAAAACATCATTAACTTAGTACAAAGGCTAATTATTCTTTTCCAGTCTAGATTAAAGATTACTTGCTCCAGAAATCACTTAATGCATTAAGTGTTTAAGGAATTGGAACCATCGCATATTTCTGTTTCTGTCTATCGGTTGAAGATGACAGATACAGAACGAAGTTTTATAAGCGTTCAGCGCTAAACGCATAGTTATGTGATTTTTTGTGCAAGCGAGCCTTTAAAATCAAATATTTTTCTGCACGTGTAGCATGACCACCGTAGAAACGGGTTTTGTCGACGGAAGAATAGACAAATTTACAGATAGACAATAGAAATCTTTCTACAATCTGTCATTTCATTTTGTCTATCCTTCTATCGACAAAACCCGTTTCTGCGGTGGTCATGCTCATGCTACGCGTGCTGTGAACATTACTCATTTCTCATTTACACCTACCACTCTTTGTTTCTGCATCACCCAAAGGTTGAAATGCCCATGATACGAAGTGGGCTTCTGTACTCTGTGCTTAAGTGTTAAATAAATAAGTATCCTTCCATACAGTTTTTATCTTTTAACTCTTCTCGTTACGGTATGCCACTTCAACAATTGCCTACCATACCATAAACAATAAGTACTACGTGACAACATATGAGAAACAGATTGCGCCCGCCTCTGGAAGATCGTATTATTGTATGAGGTCATTGTTCCTACCCATGCCTCTGAATTGCCACAGTTTATTATATTATTGCAGAGTTATGGGCTACGAAAATGGTAGTTGATTTATTATTGTTCTAGCTTTACTGGTATATTCGTCATTTGCTGGAATTGTTTTCGTTTTAGGTCTAAAAGGACGACGAACTTAAAATGGTAGCTGACTGGCTGGGTCTGACTGTTTGCGGGAGGTGGAAGACACGGTGGTGTGGCGCATAGGTGAAGCATTATGTGTAATAGTGAACGGTGATTGGCTGAGTTGATTAAGTCCGTAATGCCTCGCTTTATCTATACCTGCTTGATGACGAACATTGATAAATGATGTTTATTTTGCAAATAGGTTCTTACAACCACTTTTACACGTCATCCATTTCTTATTAACTAGATTTGGCTGGGGTTTCGTACCTGACTACTTTGAGAAGAAACGAACTCAAAGACCATAGTCTCTTTTATGGTTAGACATAATCTTGGTCAACTCACATGAGGCCTATGCAGATTAGTGTCTGAGATAGTCTTTTGAAGAAAGAACCACACAAATTTGAGTGGACCTGTCCAGTCAGTGCAAGCATTTGTCAGTTATCGTGTAGCTCGGCTTACAATTCAAGGAGCTCAACTTAAGCTTAAGTTAGTCACTTAAGCTTAAATTTGATTACGAATATGTGATAGGAAGGCGCAAAATTAATCAATTCTGCATTCTGAATTTGAAAGATGTTTCAGTCATCAGCTGCTTTAAGGCTTTTCAAGTTCATTTATTGAAACTAAAGTGACAGGAGACAGTAAGGCGACTTAAAAAGAAAAAAATAACCAGTTCTTGAAACCTGGACGGTGACTGTCTGGAATACGTAAGTTCGCAGAACTTATCACACACATTTTTAAGCACCTATATTGTTCAATCAACTAAAGAAACAGTTGAAGACGTGAAGTTATCATGCAATCCAGCCTAATCTTTTCCCAAGTATGCAGCTGAATACCAGTATTTACAAGGAGCGACTGCCTATCTGACTTCTACAACCCCAGAACTAGGTAACTTAATATTAGAACCATACAAATTAATAAGACTTCCAAAAACCGTAAAAAAGTGCGCAAAAAATTACGAGAAATCGAACTGCAAGTCAACGACCGAGAAGTAGTGATGGGAATTCGTTTTACTAAAGAATGCGGTCCCGGTCTTGTTCCGCAAACCCATATAATACTATACCTCCTTTACTCAGACGGCAGGTGATACGCCATCTGGCTTGCCACGTGTCAACGAACGACGAATTTACGATACCAATACCGATTCGCAATAATCATCGGGAGTTCGGGACTATTCCCGTAAAGAACGGGAATATTCTTTTTTTGTTTTTATCGATTTTTAAATGTGCTATTAGTTATCGGCCAGCTTGAGTTCACAGTTTCTAATTATAAAGCAGTTTATAAACATTTGTGGATGGACCTCCTCGAAGTTGCGAATATTTTGAGGACATTGTTCGTGAGTGTCTGGCCCTTACGAACTGATATTACGAACTTGCTTGGTTGTGTAGGACGTAGGTTCTGTGAAGTATTGAAAAGAAAACATCTAAACAAAAAGGCCTAAAGCTGAGAAAATAAAATGCATTTTTTTTAAGTTTTTAAAAGAAACTGTAATAGTTAAGTACAACTACAATTTATTACCCCAACAACTACAACAGACTTTGAAGTTGAAGATTGGAAATGATAGTTAGCTATCAGAAACGCAAACAATAGAGGCCTTACAACGCCATATCATCATCATCTAATAGGCTAGGGCCTATTACCAACTATGTTGGGGTCGGGTTCCAGTCTAACCGGATACAACTGAATACCAGAATTTTACATGGAGAGACTGCCTGTCTGACCTCCACAATCCAGTTAGTACTAGGTAATACGATACCCCTTGGTAAGACCGGCTGTAACGACTGTCAAAGATGTACAATTGACAGCCGGGACCAACGGCTTAACGCGCTTTCCGAGGCACGGAGGAAACTCGGTATGTAATGGGTGGTCACCCATCCACGGACCAACCCAGGCAAGCGCGGCTTAACCTGACGATCGACCCGAGCGCCTGTTATTATTTAGCCACGAGTTACAACAATACAACGCCATATGACAGAAGACAACTAAACTCACATCAAACAAAAAACGACGCAACTCATACAACAAACTATCGATTTTTGGTACGTGTATTCCCAATTCCGGGCGGGAGTGCGCATACGCCATCTGCGCCCCCACGCACTGCGCAGCTGCGCTTACGAGGGATGCGCGTAACCAACCAATCAGAAAGCAGCAACGTAATACCATTCGGTACTACATCAGTCAATGGAGAGTGATTAAAGTAGGGGTTGCTTTTGTGTTTAATATTATGTTTATTTTATGGTGTTATCATTTCCTTTTGCCATAGTTTCGGATGGTATAACAAATTCTTTGATGAGTTTAGAATTTCATGTTTATGTTGGGTATCTGTTTCCGATATTTTGATGAGGATGCAATTTGGATGATTGAGAAAGAAGTCGAAAACAAAATAAGACGCTAAACGAATACATTCTCTAATTAAGAAGTTGGTGTAAGACATCTCTAAGACAAATAAGTTGTCCTAAATCCCGGAATTTCTCATTGCAATTTATTCTGTTATTAGGATCCCTCTGTAAAAGTTGATCCAAGTTAGGGACGAGTTCTTGAGAAATAATTCGCGTCCATAATCCCGGAAATCCCATTTCAAGTTAACAAAACAATGCGTAATTTAAACCTTACTTACATGCTTCAAAAAGCAAAATGACCCATTAAGAGGGCAGTGCACTTTCAAAATCTTAACAATAGACTCCTTTTATAAAATAAAGGGGTGCTGTTATTAAAAGAAACTTTTTCTCGAAGTACCGAAACAGGTTTTGGAGGTACATTTGTTATGGATAATCTCGGTAAGAAGCGTGGGTTCTTGCTAATGGATGAAAGAAGTTATGGTATTAATTGTTTTGTTGAAGGTAGAGAAAATATTTTGTTAACTCTTGATGAAAAGGGATGCCACAAGCTACTGGTCGTACTGAAGACTTCTGTAAAATGAAGACTTCTTTTATACACATCAGATATCTTTTCTAGCCCTTAGAATAGTTTTTATTGAAATGTCTTGAATTTCAAAGTCAAGATCGACTTGAAAACCCGTTGCTATTAGCAAAGGATATTTATAAAGAACTAAGCAACCAACGGACACCCGCTATTGAATATGAGTTGCCATGCTGTGCTCTGTTATACAACTTTTTTACGAACTCCGCCAGTTCGACTTATGTAACGAAATTCTGGGGTTAAAATCCTACATGGGAACATCGAAAATTTAATAAACATCACCACATCTGCTTGTTCATCGTTTACAAATTTAGATTAAAAAGATACATGGACATGCACCAATGCTTTGGCCCCTTGTCCGAACCTATGCAAGCCCCCTGTTTTTTGGCTCGTGGGAATAAGTCGTAGTTACCTGTAAAATAGGGTGGTTCGTCTACCCTTACCTTAATTATAAGTGCAATAAATTACAATCAGTATTTTGATTCCATTCACGCGTGATTGGGTAATTCGATGCGGGAATCAGGAGGAAATATATCAAATCTTATTGTTGGGTACATAAAAACTATAAATTATGAATGCAGATCAATTGATGCAGATCCCCAGTTAAGAATAAGAACCGTTTTCATTATGCATAATATGCTTGAAGAACGCGACACATTTAAAGAAACTAATGAAAACATAACTCCAAATCTTTCGCGAACTACAAAAAAAACTTCTGCACTATAAAAAGGTTAACAGAACCATTCCAATGATAAATGATGATGATACTATCAATAGTCAAATTGTGGCCGAAAAAAAACTTGTACAGAACGAGAATTAGTACGAATACAAACAAGGCTATTTTAATATATTCTGGTTCCCATGTAGCCACATCTTCGCAATCATCAGAGCATGGCACGACCATGACTCACGGACAATATGGTGTTCACGCTCGATGTTAACTAAACGATACCATTACTACTTAATTAGGATTGAATAAATAAGCAATGAGAATGATTACATGGTTGTTGGGTCTGGGCATGATCTTAATCAAGGGCGTGGAAAAGGGAATCTTTATGCAATTGATTTAGATTTAATTCTATTAGGGAAGCCCCACATTATGACGCCACTGTTAATTAAACTAGCTCTTTAAATTTCAAAGATATTCCTAATTACATAGGATTGCTCCATAAAAGTCGACGATAACTCAGTCAAAGTAGCTTCGAAGCAATAAATCAATATCTTAATAAATAAGGAACACAGCAAACATCAATTCGCAAAAGTTGAGAGTAAATATATGCGTAAGGCGTGCCTTGAAGATTCAGAACAAGCCCAGAGAACCTGTTTCGTAATTTCGCCAAACGGTTCACGTATTTTCAAGAAATATGCTTAACTAACATATTCACGCCTTAAAAGTAACATCGTTTATTGTAACGAAAAAAAAATACTTATGAAGTTTATATTAATGAAATATCCGACAGACCGGTTCAAAAACTGAAGTATTTGAACCGGTCTGTCGGAGTCTAAAAAGATTATAAAATATTATGTAACACGACAGAAGATCCATAAAATCGATTCGAGCGGCATATGGCAGACGGAAATAAAGGAATTGATAACTATTTAAAAAACCCTCATGCAAGATAATGGGAAACTAACAATACTTTCCATAAAACAGTGAAATTTTCTAAAACATAGGGGCCCCTTGAGAATTTCTCCATAGAACTTAATACCCGCATTTGCAAAGAGTATTTATTGTTTAAGTTTATAGTTGTGGTTTTGACAAATGCAAGACTTAGGAGTGATGCTCCACTCATAAAAGTATTATTACAAGTATAAGTATTGCTAGTTGTAACTAAAGTAGAAAATACTTGTTTTCAAAAGGTGCGTTCATGAATCCTTTAGTTTTGCACTACTTATTAATGTTTAAGATAAAAACTTGACAGCTGTAAGTGCTGTAACAAATGTAAGATATTTCTCAAAGTACCCTCTCAATTAATGGCAATGTTTAGTAGAATAAATTAACAGGACAACTGCAAAGGAAATAAGTCTAGGAAACCTAAATAAAAATAGTGAAGTGCTTGCAGCCGACGACAAAACATCTGCCTGGATTTAAAAACGTAATGAATGTTATAATAACATTATAAAAGTGTTCTATTTCCTATTAACCAACCTTTTAAACAAACACAAGTCTTTAACATACTTAAAGCTCACTACTATTATGAGTAGAATTTCCTGTAAAACGCTGATAAACATAAAGCAGTGACGAATATCCTGGACATAATTACAACGATGGCAAAGGGCATTTAAGATATCAGAAAACACGCCATATTTGACTGACGCACGTCCAGAGCTAAAACCCGTCCATGAATACAACGTTTTTATTCTAAACAAGATTTAATTCAAGAACATCAATAAGGAACTTTTTTTGGGTTGTTTGCCTTTCACGGTCGAAGATTTTGAGACAAAAGCAAACTTTGACCAATATAGGGGTACTTGAATACTTGATAAACATCGTCGCTCCCAACAAACGGCTACGAAGAAATTGTCTGACGCACCGTGAGGGTAGCAAAAACCTCATTTGAATAAGCTCACGACGTTCAACATCTTCGGTGCATAAGTAATTCTGAACGCACCCGGCTCGAAGGCATAGCACGCGCCAGATCGAGCGCAAGCGCAGCTTATCGAGACACCTACGCATCGCTGGTGTAAATCGATTCATTCATCCGTTGTGCACACAATCGATGTTTTTGCTAAGCATAGCTTTTTTGGAATAGCAAATACATTATAATAAAACTATGTGAGTATTTTTCTATGATAATTTTATGTTTCCATAAAGATATTTTGATATCTGCGTCAAGCGGACTTAAAAAATTACAGCTGCTTTGGAAATCAAAATATTGAAACGTATATTTTGAGATTTCGAAGCTCGTAAAATTTGGGGACTGTCAATAAATTTCGATCTCGTTCCACAATTCCGGGAAATTTTAGTTTGCAACACTATCTAAAGGGACCCTGATGAACTTTGACACAAATACAAGTCCGACCCATGTTACTTATTCATGGCCGAAAAAAACGTACCTATACGTCAACCATTGCGAATCCGCCTCGTGAATAACAAAAGACGGCGTACGAACTTTTGTTAAGACGGTCCCAAAAAAGAATGGCTCCCTCAACTTCTTGGTCTCCCCTCTAAACTGTATACAATATTTCTTCTGACATCAAACCAGCTGGTCTATTCAATGTTTAAAACTAAAAAAACACGGCTTGTCTCCACGTGGTCGGAAATTCGACTGGTTCTCCATAGATATTATTAAAACGCTTGAATGGTGACTCAAAGTTATTTTATCACGACTATGGTAATAAATTATTCATTTCAAGTGTTCTTTGTAGCAATTTATTGGTGTGTTATTATTATTACCTGAAAAAACGCCTTCCTAAAATGTCAACTTCGCAAGGTATGAGTAAAAACATCAATGTCATGTTTAATAAACTCGTAAAGACTAGCGTTGGGTGCAGTTGCAATCGTGTGAAAGTCAAGTCCTACGCTCACCCCAATTTGGTATTCATAGAAAAGCCACCTTAGATATGGCTGGACGGCTCATTTATCGATATTTTATTGATATTGATGACAAACGCACTATTATTTAACATGAATCTTGAGAAGAGGAAGTTTTTAGTCTGGAAATAAATTTCGACATATAAGTTGACCCGAAAATTCGTCGTTACTAAAATAAGATTTTGGACACGAATGCAACCTGGAGAAGGCACAAATTAAATGATAATGTTACAGAACAGGTAATATATTCCTGGTGATGGTTTTTAAACAACTATCGTATTGAAATTCCTAAGGAACACTTTCTTAAGAAGTCCAAACTATTACTATATTACAGCCCGTATCATTGCTCATAAAGAAACACAATTACACCATGCAATAAAACAAAAAAGAACAGCCATAAAATTCAAACCACCCAACAGAACGCAAATAACGAAATGCTTTTTAAAAATAAAAGGCAGAAGTAAGTCCAAGCGCAAAGATCAAAAGTGGCAAGCGCATTTTATCGATAAGCAAGGGACATCACTTACTCGCACCTTGCTTGCCATCTGCCGCGATGCACGTGAGGCAATTAAGGCCATCGGCTCTTTGGGGGTGCCACCCTCAGTACAATGGTCGTTTACCTCAGTACAGAGGGGTTGCTACGTGGTCAATGCACCAGGTTCATTGTTTGATGTTTTAGACTCCCACGGCAGACAAAGAGGGCAAAACTGGTCGGGTTTTGGACCCTCTTAGAGATTGTTTGTAAGGTGGTGAGATTTTGACGAAAATTAAGTGGGATGAGAAAGGTACTTTCAATTTTTGATCCACAAAAAATATCAGCCAGATAAAATATAAATATATTCATAGAGCCATTCTCGTGTCCTTTGTTTGAAGTTTTATTTTTTCATATAAGTAGAAGTAACACTGTTGAGATGGAATTTAGTGAAATACGAGTATTAAGACTATTACCCTGTCTAATAAAAAATATTTGAGTTGCAAATATGCAAATTATATTTAATGAGCGAATGATTTTCTTTGTAGAACTAAATCCTGATGAAAGATCGACTAATATTCAATGTTTATTATAATTTTATGAGGCAGGCAATATCCGTATTTATGAGATTCTTCTTAAATCCCGGCAAATTATTTAATTTCGTCTTTGGTGGATATGAATGCAACATTTTATATATTTTTTTTAATTAAGTAGGCCACATCGTCAACTATGGATGGATAGTATTCCTTCTATCAGTGGGCTGTGGCCTGTGGACAATATCAACTATGGATTTCTTGCTTCCAAAGTTGTTTCAAAGCCCCTACTCGCAAAAAACAGAACACCCTCGAACTCCCTCCAGAGTATCTTTATTAAGGAGTGCCACAAGAAAAACCATAATCCAACGACAAGGCATTATGGGCGCTAAAACTTTGAATGAAGCCGGCCTATGACTTCATTCAATCCGTACAACAACCAACTAGTTTCACTACCTACCTACGCTCAAGCAATGGCATCTCGCAAAGCTACGTGAGACCTTGGTTGTACGTCAAGGTCTCCGAAAGCACGCAGGATTATCCGGGCCATTTGCTAGTCAAGTCGTAATCGTAACCAACTTAAATATTTAAATTTTATTCGCATGTGGCTTGCTTTGTAAATCATAGCTTCCTTTTCTATTAGTATAGTCATCTGCTGTCACATTTTTGATTATTGTAATGGCTTCAATTCTATATGCCTCGGCTGCTTTCGTTTTCAAATATACCGTAAGATTTGTCTTAAATGTTCGTTTTCGTCTTGGTACTATCGAGTTCACTGACGGTCGACCACTTTTTACCCTTATGCCCCCCGTAATAAAGTTGAAAAGTGGTCGACCGTCAGTGACCGCGGTAGTACTTCAGATTCAGCGCAATCTTGTCTGCCCTGTCACCTTATCATTCCCGTCATATCATCCTTCATACATCCATCTTTTCTTTAATCTCGCTCTTCTCAGATTTTCTACAATATCAAAATCTTGGCGGTGCTCTTTCTTTAGTCCCGTCCGAGTAAATATCACCACAGCTGATAAAGCGTTTTTTTGGATTCCAACCGGTTACATACAAAAAACGACCTTGTTCTCTTAAGAGCATTTAGATAAGATCTAAGAGGAGTTGTTTCTCTACTTAATAACTTCTCATTCCAGACCTCTTTGTAGCACGTACGAGGTCTAATTTTATATTTGTTGTAGTTTCTCTTCGGGCTCAACAAATTCACATTCTCTAATCCCTGAGTCGTGTCAAACGTCTTGATCTACATTTTCAATAGCTACTAATTGGGATGTTTCAAACAAGCCTGGGGCCCCAGCCTCCAAATTATTTGCGAGGTCAAAAAGTTCATGGAAACAAGGTTTTAAACAAGCATGCTTCCTCTTAGTTACCGCATACAAATATCGCCATATAATCAACTGTGACTATAATCAAGGTCTCGGTTTAACATAGGTAGTTTAAGTACAGTATCACGTGTATAAGGTCCGCCTTATGTTGGAAAGATTTGGACAATGTTGTACTGTCGATATTATTATGTTCTCAAGTTGACGGTCTTGCCTAGACGGACTTTAAGTTTGACGTCAGTAAATGTTTTAAGCAAGATTATTTTGTTGCTTGTATTGCTTTAGCAAACCACATCGGCTTTCGGTTAATTGAAAGCTTGTTTTCTTCGCCAATTCAATTGCATTTTATACGTTCTTTTGATTTGCAATTATGGATTCTATTCTCTGGTCTATTCGATAACGGAGTCTTCGACGGTTAACCATTATAAACCAACGTCGTGCCGCAACGCTTAAGTTGAGAAGGGATCTTTATTAGCTCGTAAATTCTTCGCTTTTCAAGTGATAATTCATTTGTAAGATATACTACCTGTCAAAGATTTTATGTACTTACTAACAAGCATTTGCAATATTCCAATAATATATTATATCTATGCAAGCGCACGTTCTCAAAAACTTATATCAATTTTCTCTAACTACCCGTTTCTGAGAATCTATTTAAAGGAATTGTTTTAAGCTGTGAGATGTTGTATCAGGATATTCTTGTTTTAAGTAACCTCGTCACGTTCTGAACTCCTGACGTCTTTAGACATGTTCATTGCATTTACATTAATAACAATAACGCGAGCCATTAATGAAATTGTTCGGAACGAAGATAAAATAAAAAAAAACAAGTTTAGTTTTTTTTCTGTCGATAATTGGTGAGAATGTTACGTAATAGGAAAAGAAATATGGATTTGAAATCAGCAGTAGGAAGGAAAATAGTTTTTATCATATTTTTGTAATGTACGATCACATGGTACAGAATCGGCTGTTCTTATTATAATTTGTAGGTACTATGTACCTATTCTGATACCGGTCAGATTAGACCGCGCCAATTGAATTGGTTTTTGTAGTGAGTCTAGCAAAATAATAATAGGATCATTAAATGATTAATGAAGCAAGAAACAAATATTAAAGATTACCTAATAGTTACGTAATTAGATACTTTGCATTTGGATAAAGACAAAATAGAATAACAACATAGTTGAGCCATCTCTAATGTGGTTATTGTATTGTATCTCTTATTGGAGTTGGTAGGTAGTAGAGAGGCTTGCAGAAGAAATATCATACAAAAATTATTATGATCCCATGTCTCAGTGAGGTAATATTACAAAATGATGTCACGTTACACCTTTACAGAGTTGTTGGTAACTGCATGCAACTTACGATGCTGTTCGGTTAGAACTTTACTTAATTGAAAATCACTACATACCTAATTATTATAAAAAAATCCCCTGCGGCGTCTGTCTTTCTGAACGCGTTGAATTCAAAAACTACCGAATGGATTTTCATACGGTTTTCACCAATGGACGGAGTGATTCATGAGGATGGTTTAGTTGTATTTTTATCATTACGGATTTGTTTAAATTAGCTGAAATATGATGAAACTATTGAAGATGTCGGACACAATCATAGCGAATGGGAGCTTTACTCTGCTACCCGTGCGAAGTCTGGATGGGATGCTAGTTGTAATAAAATTACCTATAATGTGTAATGTCAATTATTCTTCTCTCTTACGAGGAATACCATAATAGCTCATTTCGTGGTAAATTATATGTATTGTTAGTCCGGCAGCAAGGTTGTTGGTAAATTCGTCACCCGAACGATTGGCAACAAAATTCGGTGAAAATAGTCCCTCAAAATCCAAGTTTAGTCTTAAACTTAAACAACACACCCGGCTATTAGACTATTAATATTTTCCATACACAATCATGTTTGAAACTAGAAATAGAACGTTTTGAACACTGCGACGGTACTTAAGGCAGTTTAGTGAGCGTATCGAATGACCTAGGCCGTGGTCCGTGGACCTAGCATTAGTGGCTTCGGGAATGGTGCGGTAATGTTGTGGACTGGGGTTATATTGTTTGTCAGATTGTGAACGATGATTCCCGATGTCCACCAGAGGTGGACAGCGAAACAATATAAAAAAAGAATTCAGTCTGTCTGTCTGCCATTGGTGAACAACGAAATTATTAAAAAAATGTGTCGCTGTCCACCAGTGCTAAGGGGAAATGTTTGTAAGGTTGTTCTCAAAAAAATATTCTCGCTGTTTCGCTGTCCACCACTAGTGGACAAGTCGTTGGTGGACATCGGGAATCGTCGACTGTAAAACAAAAGGTCGAAAGGTCAAAGTGTCGATACCTACATAGGACCTATTTATCCCCTAGAAAAGGTGTCGTAGTTAAACAGGTATCATTATCGGCCCAGCCTTTTCCCAACTAGATATGTTGTATACGTATCTGTCTGTATCATAAAGTCCGAGTATAAGGTACTAATAGATTTCTTTCTACCTGGGTAGTTACTAATATCTTCAATGTAACGAAAGAAGTTAAGTTTATTTCACTGTTTACAGAGTCGACGATGTTCCCAAGTTACATGGGACTAAAGGACCTAGGTACAGTCACGAGCACCAATATTTAAACACTTATATAGCAACTATATAGTAAAAGCAACTTTTAAAAGTGATTTTCTCCTATTGTTCTGATTAAAATTTCATGTTGTTACGAACATAGTATTTTTGTAACTTCTATTTTTATATAATAGATCGTATCTCCAAGTTACACTCGTTATTTCTCGCAAAATTTTTAGTAAAGTCTATACATATTGGTGCTCGTGACTGTACACAGTGCAGAAGCATTTGCAATACTCCTAACAATTAGATACTTAGGTGCAAGTGCAATGACCCCGCGACTCGCACACCTAAGATTGAGGATTGGGAGATGAATGTGAATCTGGTCATCGGGTGCGTGCATGTTCGGAAGCATCTCCGATTGGACCCGATCACAGCCGATTCGGAAGCGGGAATAATACCAATCGCACCCTAGAATGACAATGTTACGTCATCCATAAGTGTGTAGTAGGTACCTACTTATTTCCTTCTCGAAGAAAGTTATATTTCTTTCGACAGGTTTCTCAAAAGAGACAACAGGCAGATGTAGGTAGGTAGGTGCTTGAAAACCGTACCACGTCAGGAGTAACATAACCAGTGTTGGCGGGCCTCTTATTTTAATGAAACTTCGTACTAAGCTAGGCCAATAGCTGTGTGGTAAGTTATAAGTACCAAAGACAAAGTGAGAGAAAATGTTAACAATTTAACATGGCTAAATGTCTTGAAGGTTAGGTTTAGGTTCTGCGGTAAAATATTCGACCACTTAGGTACTTAGCTAGCTACTTATGTATTCTACAGCATTGCGCGTTTTCAGGGTTAAGTACGTACCTACGAACTATGGTGAAGCTTTAAAACACGATTGCTCTTCATTAATGAGAAATTGATAGTGAGAACGGATTCCTAAAAAAAATATTGTGAGATCAAAAGCTAGCGATGTTGTAGGTACCTATTCTTCTTAGCGTATCGATGGCAAATAAGTTTTTTTCTTCTTTGTTAGGATTGAAAAAGAAACATGGTTTTGGTTGGGTTAGGTTATGGGAAGATTGAAACAAATCCGCCCATAAGACGACCCACTTTTTTTTACCTACGCGTGGAAATCCTCAATGGATGTCCTCCGCCGTGGGGCCGGTGGATGGGTCTGTTAGACTCCTACTGACTAAAACCACACGGTGTTCCTCTTCGTCACTTCTGTTTTGCATTTGCATTCTTCACAATCGACCCAGCAGTGACGGTTTGCTTGCGACAAATCCCGTCTTGGGTAAAGGGGAGGAGTGAGCTGGTCCTCGCCCTATCATTCCATGTGAGAGGCGCGCGGAAACACCACGCGACGCCAACTCGGGCCTATTTGCTTAGACGACGGACTTCCCCAAGTCCATCGTCAGCAGGCGATTTTTATGGGGGGCGGAAGAGGGCAGTGTCGGCCCTCCTCCTACGCAGAGATCTTCGGGCGCGGACAGGAAAAGTGGAGGACATCTCCCTCTCCTTTTCTGCTGCCTCCTTCGATAAGACGACCCCCTGACCCAAGTTTCGAGTACCTCGTTATGTAGATAATAAGTCTAATTGTGTACCTATCCGACAGTATGTGTACCTGTTAGTTTTACGGGCATTAAATGGAAACACGCATTACAGCTTTTCTGCAAGGAAGATTTCATAGAGAATGCAGAAACAAGATAAAAGTATCATAAACAAGGAACTCACTTTCTACGCCGGCCGGCGATTGTTTTGTTCTCAATGGCAAAGTTGAAGGATTCGCCAAAAATCCGATATTGCAGGTCGTCGTCATTACTTTGATATTGCATCTCTTAAACACAAATTACTACGTATTTAATAAATAAAACACCCCTAGCACTATTTGATCTTAGAATCATTGTTGCAAAGCATTATTTTTAACACTTATTAGTTTGGTTTAAAAGTTTTACGCGAACATCACGTTTGGCAACGATACCGCCTAAATGATAAAATTAGTCGATGGTTTGATTATTTTTTAATTTGTTTTTTTTTTTTTGACGCAGGTCGCGGTGAATCTCGGCTGTAACGCGCGCGAAGCCGGACTGACTGGTAAACGAACGTGCGACGGACGCGGGAACCCAGCGCGTTATCCCTCGACAATGGTGTTGCCAATGCGGGGATTCTCCACATTTCATTGTAATTTTTGTTGAGAATCCTTGTTGTCATAAATATTTTATGAACAAGTGGTAAATGAGTGAAGAAAAGCAAATAAATGGAGGTCTTAGGAAAATAAGTCGGAACTTTCGACTGCACATTGACTTTGAAAGGCAGAACTTTTGCTAAATCAAATAAAAGTTTAGTAATTGTTGATAAAGGACTCGTCAGTTCTTTTGTCTTTAACACAACTTAACACAAGCAACCCAACAATAACCTAATTTTAATGAGTATTAAGATCGCTGTAATTTTGACCGACCTGTCACTGATCGCAAACCAACAGCAATAACATCCGTATCTATAAACAAGTCAAAGTGATTACTTGAGTAAAATTCATTATTTCAGAAACGATTTTTATTCAGTAGTTTAGTTATTTTTTGAATTTAGAACTGTCAATAGTTAGAATTCTTAGCTTTGCTTTCTTTGACGGTTCTTTCTTCGTTTAAAATATTGTTTATTGTATAAAAATGTTTGCATGAGTAATTACTTAAACTCAAGTAACTACTTTAACTTGACTATAGATACGGGTGTAAGAGTTACGAAAAAGTAAGATAAGTCAGAGGTAAAATAACTGTGAAAGAACTGTAGACTGTTATGTAGGTAGAATTATATTTTCAGAACACTTTCAGATGTAACAAGTGTCACCAACAGATTCGATACCGATAGTTGTACTAATAGGTGCATAATATTATATTTATTCAATTATATTGATAACCAGTCTTACCAACTGTACTAACTGGATTGAGAAGGTCAGATAGGCAGTCGCTCCATGTAAAATACTAAGTAATAGGTATTCAGCTGCATCCAGTAAGACTGGAAGCCGACCCCAATAAAGTTGGGAAAAAGGCTAAGCAGATGATGATCATGATCCAATACTATTTTCTCTATTTCAGCAGAAAAATATCACTTAATAAGTTATTTGCACTATAATTTATAAATCTAAAAAACTGCATCCAAATGACAATATTTTATTCATCGTTAGCGAGACGCTTTGACATTTATAATTTCCAGCTAATTTTACCGTCAAGGCTGGTCATTCACTCAAAATGAAATATGCACATTAAATTAATAACTTAAATTCGGTACTATATTAGTCTAGCATCTGATTTAAGGGTGATTTGAAGATAATTTCTGGCAACACCGACGTGTCCCCGTAATGTATGCCCCGGGGCCGTGCTATAATGACCACGGAATTCCATACTTAATAGTTCAATAAATTGTAGAGATGTAGGATTCTGACTCGGTACCCACGCACAGGTATAAGATTTTGTAGTGAAAGCATGTAAAAGAAGTCTGCTTCTAGTCTAGAATAAATTCGACCTTCGCAGTTCACAGAACAAGTTTTCGCATTTAAAATTCAAAGAACATAATAATTTGCTAGCTATTTCTTCTCAATTTATCACCGGCTGATTTAAATTTATTAATATTTAAATAAGGGAATAATTTCGTCTTTCTCAGTGACTGGAACATTGCTATCAACTTTTAATTTAATGAAGGGTCAAATCATTAATTAATGTTTCTGATAAAAACAATTGACAGTCAATACGTAAGTACCTACAATTACGTGGACTTATTTTGTTCGTGTTTTAAATGCCAACAGAAGGCAAAAAGTGGCTATCGTAGACCAGTAATTAAATTACGTAGGTAGGTATGTCAGATCGCGATGAAATTTTAATAATCTCATTAGAAGCAATAAATTATTTGATTCAACTTGAATTGTTATACAGGGTGGAGTGGTTGGAGGGGACGTCGACGCACGCACACATATTTTCGAATCTTCACAACAGTAATTTAAAAAAAAAAACTTCAGTTCCATACATTTTAACCGTGTGGATATTGCATTTTAGTAGAAATCACTGTAGTGGACTGAATTCGTAGTTGTTGTTTATTGCGTCGATGTCCCTTCCACCCAGTATTGAAGATAAACTTGTACTCAGGCGGGAGACAGAACAGGCACAACTTCAGTGAAGAAAGAGTTGCCATCTACATTACTTAACAGAGAAACTATTAGTCTATAATTATCGTTAGATATCTCTGCGATCCCAACTTTGATGCAAAAAAGAAAATCTATACCTATAGCATATTATGGCAACATCACATAATGGTCGCCACAACTTGCGCCTGCGCTTGTTTGTGTTTCGTGTGTCCATTTTGTGTTTAATTATTGGTATTTGGGTGTTTTATCTACATCAGACGTCGACTTGAATTTCTCCTCTGTCCTGTGTTTAGAATACTACCCGGATATTAATATTTTTACATCGTACAAGTATGTTGATGAAAATGAAATTCGAATATTATTATAATGATGGCTCGTTTGCTTACTGAATCACGATCCTTAAAATAGCTCCTGTAATTATTAAATTTTAATGGTCGTAACTTATTAAATGCGCAATCTAATTCGGAAATCGCATTATGATCAACATACGACGTAAACACAGCTGCTATTTGACGACAGAATACATAATAGTACAAGTCCCTGTACGTAAGAAGGTATATTATCATACATTCTATCTACCTATAGCTACATATAGAGCCTTAGTTCCCGTTAAGAAATCCAGATGGCGTTTCGAATCAGTATGCTTCGAAATGGCACATGAGGGCTCTCTTCTCCCTTATTATTATTATATTCTCTGCTTGTACTGTCTGAACTCTGATGTGGTGCGATGACAAGATGGGCAGTTTATTTTTGGGCAACAGTATAAAACACTGAGCATTTGTTTAATGCTAAGTACCTAAAAGTTTTGCTGACTCTAGTCTAGGTACTACCACTACCACGCTCACTGACGGCCGACCACTTTTCAACCTTATCACTCATGGCATAGGATGAAAAGTGGTCGATCGTCCAGTGAGCGCGGTAGTGCCTACATAAATGACCTAGAGATGGTTGAGTTTTTTTTTTTGCAAAAAATTACCTTATTCTTGGCAGTAGATAGAAAAGTACCTACGCAAGTTAATTGGCAGGATAATTATTCGGAGTGATTCTTCACAGAACGTAAAATAATAAATTGTAGCTAGGTACATAACTTTACTTACTTATTTACTAGGTATATTTTAATGATACGAAACTTCGTCTTAAATATTTTTGCATAAAAATAAGGTACCTATTCGTAAGGTTTTTTCTTTTCAGGAGCTTCGTATAAACCTCAGCTCTTTTCTATAAAGGATTATACAAGTATACACGGACCTCGTTTCAGTAGGATACAATAACGTCTGGCGAGTTACAATGTACTTATACCGGATAGACTGCTTCCAGGTCAAATAAAGGCTATCAACAATATACGCAGAGTGTTTGCCTTAACCTAGTTTTCCTTTTATTATTGTAAATTTTATGTTTATAGTGGTAAATGGCGTTTGTAAGGATCATTTTCGTCTCCCGCTTTTATAGGTCTCTTCTACAGGTCTCTATCTTGTTAACTTTTCTGGTATAATTTTCTTTATTCCATTTTTGGTATTCTCTGGTGCAAAGACACTTAGCGATAGACGGGACAACGCGAAGAAAATCGTCATCGCCTGAGAATCGGAAGAGCCAACTGGTTGTTCCCGGTACAAGCGTTACCGGGTCCAGCTTGCAATTATGTCTTTTTACCATATGGCCTCACCGGGATCACATTTTTTTATATGACATTTCGTCTGATAGCCTCTCTATGGCACCTGAAAACTCTTTAGAAAGAGTTAAAATTGTCGAAAATTGTATCTTATTTATCTGCTTTAGCTAGACTAGAATCGTTTTGGCTTATCTTCGGACTTCCGCCATATCGTATTCAGTCCATTACTAAATCATTACGTCACCAAGGCACCTTTGAATTTCGCGTGCGAATAAGAAGACCAAACAGGCTCCACACCCACGTTCTTAATTCAAAATATCTTAGTAGAGTGCGGCCGTTCGAAGACTCGAAGTTGTAGTGACTTGTAGCCGTGGGTTTTACTAGATAAAGTTACGTCAAAGAGGATCTAGGAGGCCAATGAATGGGTCTTCGTTTTAGATATCAAGAAAAGATCACTTCCTGCACGCGAGGTTATAATCGCAATGTGCAATTGCATTCCATATAATTCAAATGCACTAAAAATGTCCACAAGCTCATTTTTTTTGTTTCTGAAATGTTAGTATGAGCAATAAATAGGTAGTACCTACGTGGTCCAGTTCGATTTTTAAATGCTGTTAGTAGTCAGCATTTGTTGTGTTGAACATGTGTGCCTAGATTTACGGTGGTTCAAACTTCCTAATTTTCATTCATGACTCGTTGGATTCCCTACCCTTTCGTGCATCAGTCTATAACCCATTTAATTGTTCTAGTTTCCCACGTTAGTAGGTAGACCTATCACTTTATACGACTCAGTCCCAAGCCCTTAAAAAGACGGCCGGTATCTTGTCGTATTCGCAACAGGACAAACCACTTCAGCCTTGACAGATAAAGGCATAGACTTATGGGAGTAGATTATTCGGATTTAAATGTTAGAGTAAGATGTTTCGTAATTAGTTTAAATTCAATGGTAATTTATCTGGGATACTTCGTGTCCCGAATTTATTTTGCGATATCCTTCTGTGAAACTTTAATAAAATTGCGCTATGATTTGCCGCAAGTTTCTTTGACTAGGCTTTTAAATGGTATGTTGTATGCAACGCACTATTTCATCACGGTGTCAATGTAACACAATTCTTTAAAATAACATAATATACAAGCAATAAGGCTGGATTAAGTTAGCACGAATCACTCCTCTTCTGAAGAGATCTATGCCGTATCATCCTCCTTTGAGATTTCTTCTGTTATACTTATAACTAGTACTTACTCTTCTTTGACTATAACATAATCTTCTTCCGCTTCAGTGGATAGTTTTGCTTGCAAGACTTTTAATCTCTCTATCTGGAACTGCAGATAGGACTTTGTTCCTTTTTCTTCAGCCATTCTGCGAACAAAGTAGGGTTTGAATTAGGCTAGCTCCCCAGAACGCAAAAATGCATGAGAAATTTCAAGAAAGCTCAATTTACGGTGCCTCCGAATGGAAGGACCTTTTGTGACAAAGTATAATAAACTTTAAATCAATTGTATAATGTACAAACTAGATAACAGTTGCTCACTTTGGGAATTCCCGAGAATGAGCGAGAATTCTCCAGAGAGTGACTTGTTTTTTGGCTCGAATGTAGTCTGCACCCATGTACTTTACACAATTAACAAAAAGTTCTTTATGCTTTGTAAGATTTCGTTACAAAAATTCGCTTCCGTCCCATTCCGTGGCAATGTAAATTGAGTCTAAGAGATAAACACGCACACTTTATAGGAAAACGTATGTACGATTGGGCCCAAAATCTCTCTGTCTGCTTTTGAAAATGCCACGCCGTAAAAGCCTGAAGATTTGCCTAAGTTAAAAAGACCCTGCTAATCAATAATCATTTGTTTTTTGCCTTCTGGGTCTGTCCTATCACCATTGTTTACGAGTTAGGCTCTTGAAGCTAGTAAGCAAGGCTCTGCAACCAGTTCATCTAATGAAATCCAAACAGCTCTTGATAGCTGATAGCACACGCCACCGGACATGCCAATAGAGTTTGCAAAAACCATTAGTTCGCTCCTTTGATTATATGTCATCAAGATTCCTCCTCTTGAAATAGAAATAAGTTGCCGAGTGTCCGGTAATTTTGATTGATTGAAGGAAACCTGTTTCTAGAAGGTAATATGGGATAGGTACGTGACAAGTTAAGTTGGGAGAGTGAGGCGAGGCACATTTTTTGTGCGAAAACGTAAACTGGGGACCACCGTGTTTGATGGGAATTGACTCATCGATCCTCATCACTGCCACACTTATTAACAAGGAGAAACTGATTTAATTATTTGGGTAACTAAAACCTGCCGCGAAGTTCAACCAGCGTCGAATTTTAGAAGATCAGTCACTTAAAAGCAGAGTTGCCTGATATTCTACATCTAAATCTGCATTTTGGGCTAGGATATTAACTTTGTGACAGACCGTTCAGCTCTTTAACAATTCTCAAGCACCGTGTAAATGTTCGACTTTGAGTGCATTCTTTTCCGCAGATACATTTTTAATCCTGATAAAATGGTAATTAGATTCGTGAAGGGAATAACTTTTGAATCGTCCCTAGGGCGTATCTATTATTTATTCACGATGATAAGTATCTTAAATCCAACGTTACACCGACATGTGGCTTGAAATTATATTGATGCACCTGGTGCCAATGTCATTTACAGCTCCAATTATCGAGTGAAAGAACCGTGAACATAATAATGTGTAATGTCTTGCCTTGTGGAGACTGCCAGGCTCCTTAAGTACAGGTCATTTCATCGTTTTCCGTTTAGGATGTGCTGGTTAAAGACTCCTTGGTCATTTGCGAAAGGACTAAGTTTAAAGCCTCTTTTTTTAATTGGTAGTCGATTTTATAGGTAATTCTTAGTTTGTAGTATTTCAGGTTTTTCTACTCGATAGTTCTGTAATATTGGTTTGATAACATGGCACATCCCGTGTCCAAAAACCGCCAGGTTAAACTAAATAGATAAGTTTTCCCAAACCATAGCTATTGTCTATATTTGAAGACCGCAGAATAATAAGGACATGGGTCGTCCTGACTTAGGAACCTTTAGGAGAAAATCCAACGAACCACTCAGTGAAAACGTGGCCCCACGGTCACAGCCTTAGTTAAGCTACATTATGGTACGCTACTGACTGATATCATTAGGCTACTACAAATGAGATTGTATTATGGCTATTAAACCTCATTGTGAGTGCAGGCACACCCAATCATGTCTGGATGACGTCATTATTTTCGCATTCAGCACATATGATTATAAATTATGATAATCCTCCAGGATTTAAACGTGTTTTCTTCTCACAGAAATAAAAATAACATCAGCTGTTTTTCAACATTCACGTAAGAAACCGGTCTTAGTCCATTGTAGGTGATTAAGTTATTGGCAAGTTGAATGGATGGCAAACGCATACATTTAAATCAATTTGAGTAATTCGATCAACTAATTTCATTCATGGATCATAAATAACTTGCGTTCTTGCGAAACTAGGACCCGAGATTTTCAAGGGGATGCTACAAATACAACAATATGTATGAGTCATACCTCGAAATCCTGCTTACCTTGAAGGCAAAGATCAGACAGAGGCTCTTCGTTTCAAATAAATCTGTCCAAGATCGGAGTTAGGTATATGCATTGCTTTTGCTATTGAGAGTTACATTCATGAAATCATGCCTCATTACTTTTCCACCAACAGATTCAAGATAAGTAAATCAATTAAAACAATCGGTAAGATCCTAATTGATCCCCCAAAAGCTAGAACTCAGAATAGATTCCGAGAACCTGTCTGATATCTTTATGTTATTATTCTGACTTCAACCAGTTTTCTATTAAGTGGATCACAGTATTCACAGGCATGCTTTTCATAGCGTGTTATTATAGGAAAAGTCCGTACCTATTAGGCTAAACTCGAAAATGCCACGCCGCAAAAGCCTGAAGGTTTGCCCAGGTTAAAAAGACCCTGCTAATCCATCAAACATTGCTTTTGTGACTCTGTCTGAGACTATCTGATCTACTCGGAAAGTCGTAGCTCGTCAGCAGAAACCTGAGCAGTGAGTAGTACGGATTAAAGAGGATCGCAAAGACTCAAAAACACTCAATGTCCCTGTTATAATTTTAGGCCGGTCTTTTTTTTCGATTGAGGGGGAATAATTGCAGGTCCCACATCTAAAAAGGAGCAAGATACCACCTACTTAGCCTCCTTTTCGTTCTATTGTTTTTCCCCGTATAAAAAAACACTTGCCTACATTTGAGTTGCGTCCCGGATAAGGAAAATAAACACAAGCGCTATCATCAACGCACATGTTTACTATCTTCGTATGGGCAGATAATCTCAAGTGCGTTCATAAACGAAAATCGTGTTTCACAACATTTTAGACAAGCATCTTTTCATAAAGTTAAAGAAAATGACAGATCTCTGGGAGTTCAAAAATCGAACAAATAAAATGGCTGAGTCAACGTTGCATAATCATCGCACCTAATCACGGACGACATTGAACCGTATTACGTAGTTATGCATTAAGTTAACGTTCATGAGATGGCGAAAACGCACTGAATCCACAAAATATCTGGGTGAATCTTCTCACAGTGTCTATGAATGCTGAAATGAAACACAAAATAACGAATTTCTTTCAAATTGGAATCCGTTAAATATTCGAAGATCGAATTCGAAGGAAAAACGTTATGACCAACGGTGAACGTTGTGCGAATAATAGTACCAAAATAAACAACTCCTGTCATCATTTTCTCTAATATACCCGCATTAATGTCAACAATGAGGTTGATAACAACAAATAAGCAAGGTAGAAGTGAAAATATGTGAGCAAGAAAGTGTATTTGTGGTTAGAACACATTCGTATGACGACATTATCGATCGTCCACATACCTTGACTGGTCATTTTTCTCCATTTATCCGTTTTGGCCTAAGATTATTACGAAAATAAAATTACAGATATAATTTATAGCAAATACATAAACTATAATAGCGAATAAATTACTCTGGATTGCACAATAATGAAGTAAAATAAATAAAAACTTTTCAAGTCATATAACCACAAATCGTTAGTATTCGTTACAATCAAAATGGAACATTGCCTCTCTCATTCATACAAAAGAGAGTCCGTACATGTACGAAAGAGAACGAAGATGTACCGTAAATAGAACTTTTATCAACACGGCAGAGCCATTCAGCGCCATCTTTGTAGGAAATGAGAACGCATAGATCGTTGTCTATGGTTATAATGATACCAATCTAAAATTATGAAATCGACTAAAATAGGGTCACACAAGAACAAAAGTCAAGTGAGAGTTGAACTAGCGTGTAGGGGTTCCATGCATAGAAAAACTGCGACTTTCTAGGGTAACGTAAAACTATATAAAAAGACTCTTTAGGCAGATACATATATTACATCATGTGATGACGTAGTTTTAATTTATACAAATAAACGAATATCATGGGGAAAGAAGCGTGAGCATTTCGCGTTCTCTAATAAACTTGAAAGTAAAACCTCTAACCATGGTTGAGAAAAAGGGTTTTGATAACAAAAGGGTAAACGAACAACAAAATGATGATTTAGGGGTTTTGTTTAAGATTCTGATTTCCATTAAGGTGAGCCCGAGAAATTCCAATTTTCTTACGTTGTCTCCCGCAGTTTGCCGGTCAGTGTCAAGCTGTGAATTGAACAAAATATTATTCATAATTAAGTATGTATTTACATAATATAATCATTAAAACCACCCTCTATGTTGATTTTACCCCGTTGAATGACTATTTCATGAAAAAGTCATTTAAATACGGTTAAATGAACTTTGAGGGTTGTGTTGATGATTTTAATGATTATAACTCGGTAAAACTTTATGAGTGATGGCCGCGAATCTTATTTTAATCAACGTACAATACGGCACTGACCTGCAAATTGCAAAACCTATCTTGGTGCTTTCACCTTAACAGTTTTTGATTGGAGTGTTTTTCGCGATGACGGGACGGTGAAGGGACCTGCATAGCTATTCACAAACGCTTCGATTCGATTTCGATTCGGAAAGTTGTATGTATATTTCGCTCGCTTTCGTAATGCCAAAAAAAGACGGACATACGACTTGTCGAATCGACATCGAATCGAAGCGTTTGTGAATAGCTATGCTGCAATGATTTCCTACGAAATGTGTGAGAAAAGTATTTTGCGATTTCTGACTTTTTTAGTACTCCAACCTTGGTTGGTCTCATAGAAGTTTTTGATCAGTATTAGAAACAGGATCGATTGGCATCAAATTTTATTTAGTGTAAAATGGCCAAACTGTAACGTTTTTAAAAATCTGTGAATGGTGATAAAAATTTCATGAAAAATTATGGGTAGTCTCCTAAGACCATTTTCGTGTAGCTGCAACGGTGAAGGTAATTTTCCTCACTGCCCCGCTGAAAGTTTGCACCTGTATAAAACCAGTTCATTCGACGATCGCTGCCATTCAGTCAGGTTCGCCGTCCAAGGCACACACTCGTAACTCCCGACGACGCTATCACTCTCCTCCAGGAGAGCCGTAGAGAAACTAGTACGCTCCTCAAGCGTATACCCCGGTTCAAACCGCCGTCTTTCCGCCCTCGCCGTCGAGGTCCGTCGCGACGTCCCGGTAATTGCCCTCCCCGACCCTTGCTCCAGCCAGCCCGCGTTGCTGAGCCAGTAGTTCTAAACCAGCCCCTAATTAATTCCACTCAGATCCAGCCTGTCCCCTTGCTGCCCTCCCCCAGCGACGCCCTAAGCCGAGGTCCGAGCCCCACAGGGGGCGCCCTTAGCGTGTAGTCGCTTAGTTTGTAAGTTTTTTTTGCCCTGGCTGGAGGCCTTAAATTCAAGGCATCCACAGGATAGTCCGGTTGAGCAGACGACAACCTCCTAGGTTGAACTGCGAGATGCCATTCACAAAAAAAAAAAAAAAGATCGCTGCCATTGTGTCGTTTTGTGTCGCAAACGGGTGCTCTCTAAAATGGTTAATTGTACAGTTTCCTGAGGTAAAAAACGATCTGCCAAATCAAATCAAGAAAACCATGCTGTTTTGTATCACATGTAAGTACTAATTTTATTATGCACTAACATGTTTTGAATAAAGCACAATGTTGAATCTTTCCGCCGTAACTATAGAAAAATGTCGTGGTACGTTGGCACCTCAAAAACAGTACATGGGCTAACAAGTAGGTGGTTTGGCATTGGGGTGGGACAGGTAAGAAATGAATTATAAAATAAATGTGTTTAGTTTAGTCCAGTTATCAGTGTTTGAATAAAAGATAGAAGTTAAGTTGTAATCAAAAACAAATTAGTATTATAAGTAAGAACGTTGATGGTACATGCCCAGGTATGGGGCAGCTATGGTAATTAAATTAATAATATATCATATAAATAATTATCGTATACTATCGTTATTAAACTTACACTGTCACTTTCGGGATATCTTCCGTAATTATTAATTATTGTGTGCTTCCGATATTTGGACGCTGTTGTAAGCGCCATGATCGCGGGATGACTGGGAAGTTCGGGTGGATGGTAAAAAAATAATTAGGCGCAGACAAATCTGTCTACCCCCGTCCTTTGTCTTTTGCAACCCGCACTATTGGAACTCATTACTGCACAAAGTCTGCGCTCCCCGAACAATGAAATCCCGTATGAACATTTTATTCTTATGGTTAAGGTCCCCCGTGTCGGTATAAACACTAAACACGTCATGTTGCCAACTCGCTACTTCAAAAACCTTAGCAAAAATTTGTTCCTTAAATTTTATTTCCTGACGCGAATTTAGTGCAAATTATCCCTAAGATTGGAACTTCGTCAACATTTTTTCTATTTAGTTTGTTTAAAAAATATTTTTTAAAGTTCGATGTTAGAATATATTTCATAGTTTAAAATGTTTCCTATGTACAAGTAATACCAGTGATATATTTTAAAGTTCGATGTTAGAATTTATTTCATAGTTTAAAATTTTTCCTATGTACAAGTAATACCAGTGTTTTCATGTATTGTCGTATTGTCGGCGCCACTTTGTATACCTACATGCTAATTTGTCAATTTCTTTGTGTTTCTTTATTGTTTGGTTGTTTTTAGCCATAGGATGCATGTTTCTGTGTGTGATTGTCAAATTCCCGTACGTGTGAGATTTGTTCGGTGATTCGCTCCTTGCTTTCTCCATAGCTTATTCATCTGTGGTAACATTAAATTGAAGGGACACGTTTTAGTTGATTTTACTATTAGTCGAAACTGATTTCCTTTTACTAAAACATTTTTACTACAGCCACCCTACAATTTAGTTTGTCTATACTTTTCGCAAATTGTCTGCTGCTGTCAAAAGTTCAAAACAAACCAAATTCGGTGCTAGAAGCCCGCGAAGTTTTATTTTATGGAAATAATCGATGAATGTTTTACGTAACGCAGTTAAAAACCAGTCTTTGAAATGAAATTTCGCGCTGTAATGGTAGACGCTGGGCCGATGCGGGAATTTTCAAGTATATAACCTCTTAAACTTAACGTAAACAAACATTCCATTTAAATTTTTGTTATTTACAAAAATGTTTATTTGCAGATGTAGTGACAATAATATCGAAGTTATCCAAAGAATGTGTGTTAAGATTGACTGACGACCAGCTGTATTTTATTGTGAGTGAAGAGAATAGCGGGCCTAGTCCGCCGATTTTATGGTGCGAGATACCTCAGGCAATGTTTTGTTCGGAATATCAAATGATAGGGTTAGATGAGGAGCATAAGGACATTTATATGGCTTTAAGTTCAGGTTAGTGCGTATACTACACTATTTTAAAGTTTGATTATTATTTTTGCATTCCAACTTTCAAAATACTCAAAGATCAACGACGTCTTGCAATATTTAAAAATCCCATTTAACCAACACCAAAGTGCTAGTAACTAAATCGATTTAGCAATTAACGTATTTAAATTTTTTGTCATCTTCAGACCAAAAACACAACGTTTTAAGATTTGGTCAGTGGGCGAATTTTTCAGTTAGCGTTAAATGTGTTTAACAATTTGTGGTGAAAGTGGATCTAATT
Organism: Standfussiana lucernea; assembly: GCA_964057025.1. Taxonomy (NCBI): domain Eukaryota; kingdom Metazoa; phylum Arthropoda; class Insecta; order Lepidoptera; family Noctuidae; genus Standfussiana; species Standfussiana lucernea. The sequence goes on along the minus strand of OZ059808.1, from coordinate 8,515,095 downwards.
CTATGTTTAAATTTTCTAGGTAATTTAGCAAAATCCCTAGTCACTTTAAAGTCGGCAAAATCTTTAAAGATGAAATTAACAAAGAAACAGTGTCCATGTCTTACTTTAGAAATTGAAACGGTAAGTGTTAATCTTAATAATGCTTCTAATAAGATATTTATTAACTACCTCAAATTGTGTCAATGTCTTTTTCTGTAATAGATGTAGACCAGATTATATACAACTTCACGCTTTAGACGTGGTTGGATGTGGTGGCGCTTAAAATGGTTGAAACATCATAAATGCAACAAAATTGCAGAAAGTGCCAAAATATTCAACATAACACATAAAATATGAATAAATTCGTATTAACAAAGAAAGTTTTTTTTTTAATTTACTACATTTTCGGCATGATACCTACTATTATTATTGTTCTTGAAAACTATAGAAAGTACTGTTACAAATTCTCAGGAATATGATTGACCATGAAATTTTATTTTTGAGAAATATTTTAAAGATTTTCATGCTTTTCGACAATGGTAATCTTATCCCACATACATAGTTTTGTCAAACGCCCATTTTGTACTCACTTTTTATTTAGTGCTCAAGATGTTTGTGAATTTTCCAAGACTTCTAAATTAAATACAGAGTCGCAATGGACCATTAACTAATAACTCTCTCACATTTCAGCCATGTGTTTTATCACAACAAACAAGACAAGTGACACATGATATACCAGTAACCGTGATACCAAGAAAACTGTGGTCGGACTACCACGAACCGAGGATACCTTACCCGGATGTGAGTTATTTCAAAAGCCTTGTATTTTTCAGTCTTATAGAGATAATCTATGTTATCAAGATCTCATGGGCTGATAAACAATAGTTATCTTGTAAATTGGACACAAATAATATTTTTTAAATGCTAGAATTATGATTTAAACTATATATATAGATGAGGTTGGTGTTTCCTACTGAAGAAACACACTATATCCAAAGTCTTCTGATAATGTCAATTTAAGTAGAAAAGAATAGGATTTTAAGTAGATAATGAAAAATTTTTACGCCAATAACGCCTATCATTAATTTAATGTGAATTTAAATACTTACTGTAGGGTAACTGGTTTGTGGGGGTCAGATAGGCAGTCGCTCCATGTAAAATACTGGTATTCAGCTGCATCCGGTTAGACGGGCAGCCGACCCCAACATAGTTGGGACAAGGCTGGGCAGATGATGAAATACCTTCTATAGGGATATGAAGAACTCGGTGTAAAGTTCTTTCTTCCCCCATAGAAAAGGGAGTATCCTCGGACCAGACTGGTGTTGTGTCTGGTGGGCTACTGCTCAACAGTTAGTGTCGGATTTTTCTATTAAAGTCCTAAGTCGCGTATAGAATTTTGATGTTAGTTCTTCATTTGTGTCACAGACGGCGGCGGTAAAGTACTTTTTGTCCTATGTCGCTGTAGTACTTTTTGTAGTACACCTAGCAATCCTACCATCATGTTATGAGTATGACCATTGTGTACAAAAATAATTAAATAAAAGTACAATATATTTCACTGCGCCGCCGGCCATCTGCGCTCAGAACGGCGCAGATGCGGATTATATTTGAAGTATTGTACTTTTATTTAATTTGAAAAAAAAAATAGTAGCGATTTAAAAAATAATAATACTATAGTTTTGGCAAATGTTGAAGATTATTTTGGTATAAATATTACGTCAAAATTATATACAATTTCGGAGATATCGGGGTTTGTTTCGAAGTGTTTTCGGTCAATAATTGAATTAGGTCAATTTTTTTTTCTTTACAATAAAGGCATATAACGAAAATGTATTCAATCATTATTGAAGTTGGGGATATTTGTAAGATGAAAAAAAAAAAATATTTCGATAGTCTATATTCAGATAGATATTTTTAGAATCAACAAATTAGAGCTCCCAAATCACGTCTCCGCGTGTTTTTGTCTAAACATGCATCGGGAGAATGATTATTACTGAATAAATCAATAATTTATCTAAAATTCGCTTTATTATTATTGTAGTAGAGGAAACGAACTATTTTTAATAAGTAATTGTTATTTCAAACAACGAACGGATAACATACAATTTCAACGAGGAAACCTTGCAATTTCGCGTTTTTTTGTAATACGCCTCTTAAGTTAGCATAATTAATTAATATTCAAGCCATCGTGTTAGTAAGTAAGACATCCCTCAGTTCTCTCAACTAAACCGGCGGAGAGCCTTCTTCAAAATGGTATGCGTATGTTACAGATATCAATAGAACTGCCATCTCTAAAACAGCTCCGCACAACCATAGACAGAATGAGGAATATGGCTTCAGAGGTTGTAATCAGAGCATCGGCTGAAGGGAGGCTGACGTTACAGATCAAGACTGATATGGCTAAAGTTTCGACGAGATTTAAAGGACTGAGAGTGGAGTCTTTTGGAGGTAAATATTAGTTATGAGACTTTTCTATTCAGGTATTTTGTTTTTAGTGTTTTTCTGAACTTTTGAGGTTCTGAGTCGACACTTAGTATTTAGTTTAATTAGAGGGGTTGCCACAGTGACGTAGCGTGGGGGGGGGGGGCACGGTGTTTCAGGGGGTGGCAGCGCGCGGAGCCAGGAGCCGCCGAGCGGGACCAGGCGGCAGTGTCCGGTCACAGTCATCAGATCAGGAAGACTAAACCTCATCGACATGTGCATCCTGCCCGTCCTAACCTACGGTGCTCAGACCTGGTCACTCACCGAGTCTCAGAAGTTCCGCCTTGGAGTTTGCCAAAGAGCAATAGAAAGCAGCATTCTGGGTGTCATAAGCCAAGACAAGAGTTCGAAACACCAAGCTGCGTTCCAAACGGGCATAGTGGACGTTGGCAAGAAAGCTGCTAGGCTAAAATGGGATTGGGCGGGTCTCGTCAGCCGCATGCACGTTGACCGATGGGCAAAAAACTCCACATGATGGTTGCCGGAAGACGGACGGCGCCGCCGGCCCAGAAAGAGGTGGCGAGACGATCTGGACGCGTACTGTGAGGGCTGGTTCGAGGAGGCACGGGAAAAAGAGCTCACAGAAGGAATTGGGGAGAGAAAGCCTTTATTGTTCACTAGCGACCCGCCCCGGCTTCGCACGGGTGCAATGTAGATACTAATATTTTCCCTACTATAATATGCATGTATACATATAAACCTTCCTCTTGAATATCTATTAAAAAAACCGCATCAAAATCCGTTGCATAGTTTAAAGATCTATGCATACGTAGGGACAGACAGCGGGAAGCGACTTTGTTTTATACTATGTAGTGATAGTGATACATACACTCACGATTTTTTTTCATGGAGGCAAAACTACAGAACGCCGTGTCATCCTCTCCAGCACGACCATGGATGATTACCTTAATTTTAATGCGGTACATATTCATGAAAAATGTGTACTTTATTGTACTAACGACTTTAAAAAATGTACTCACATATTACAATACACATAGTACAATATATTTATATAACTTTTCATGTTAACGTTGAAAATAAAACCGGTCAAGTGCGAGTTGGACTCGCGCACCGAGGGTTCCGTACAAACCTGTGGGTATATAACTTTTTTTTATATGACGAAACTAAAAATTTACGGTTTTCGTAATTTTTCCTATATCTGTACTATAAGACGTGACTTCGTACAAAATTTCAAGATTCTAAGTTCACGGGAAGTACCCTGTAGGTTTTGATTCCCGTGCGAGTTTCGAAAATTTGCGGAAATTTCTTTTCTTTTCTTTCTTTCTTTTCTTTTTTTAAAAAACGTTGCCCCACATTAGGAATTTCTCCTGTATCGTGGGTGCGTTTACAAACATTTAAAGTCACATACACAAACAACCTAATTTGCGGCCTAAGTGGCTGTATCTTTTGATTGCGTTGACTTAGAAGGTTGATTTTTCTACAGCTTCCAGGGACAGTAGAACTAAGTATCATATAGAAATTTCAGTTTGATACCTCCACGCGTTCCTGAGAAAAACGGTCTTGACAGACGGACGGACGGACGGACGGACGGACAACAAAGTGATCTTATAAGGGTTCCGTTTTTTCCTTTTGAGGTACGGAACCCTAAAAATACCTAAAATCTATAGTGGTCGTGGCAAAAAGGTTCTACCTAGCACGGCCACGGTCGATATGTTATAACAGCGACAATATGTGAGTACATTTTTTAAAGTCGTTAGTACAATAAAGTACACATTTTTCATGAATACATATGTACCGCATTAAAATTAAGGTAATCATCCATGGTAGTGCTGGAGAGGATGACACCAGAACGCCAACTGCTACGATCCTTACATACTCCTTTTCATTCGTCCACGTAGCACAAATCTTTTTTAATATTTTTTTTTTCAGGGCCAATAGAACATTCAGACTCTGAAACAGAAGAAACGCAAGCTAACGAAGACATCTCCCGTATTTGCTACTGCAGGGTTGACGCAAAGAAACTATCAATGTTCCTGAGCGCAGACCAGATATCGAGCAATAAGACGGTCTGCAGTATAGTGCATAAGAAACTAGTGATATTGTGCTTACAAACTGACGAGAATGTTAAATTACAGTGTTTTATTAGTGGAATTGTTTATTGAATTAAATTGTTGAACTTTTTACTTTTCTTGTTGTTTTTTTTTTGTGGTGTAACGAACACATACATAATAACAGGTTAACCAGTGCTTGCCCCAGGTCGGTCCGTGGATGGGTAACCATCTATTCCATACCGAGTTTCCTCCTTACCTCGGAAATCTCGTTAAGCCGTTGCTTGGTCCCCGCTGTAATTTCTAGCTCTTATAAAGACAGTCGTTACTACCTTTAACAACTGTCTGTCATTTATTAGATCTTTGAGTCGTTACAGGTAGTCAGTAGTCCGAAAGTCTGACAACTGGGTTGTGAAGGTAAGATGAGCAGCCGCTCCATGTAAAATACTGGTAATAACTGCATCCGGTTAGAGTGGAAGTCGACCCTAACATAGTTGAGAAAAGGCTAGGCAGATGATAATAAGTTTGGGAGAAAACAGATCTTCGCTAGTTGCCCTAGTTTTTGAGATATAAATGTGGCCAAGCTGGGGAGTCTCTACAGATCGGCCACCTATAAACCCTTATAACTTTTGAACCAGTGACCGACGAATTCTGATATTGGGCGACAAATTTCCACTAATTACCGACAAATTATTTGTGTTATCAAAATTAAAATCCCTGATGGTGGCCAGCCAGTGTCAGTCACACGATGGTGGCCATGCCAGTGTCAGTCACACGAACTAGTGATTAAAAAGTATCAGTAATTCCATCGTGGAACTGTTAATGGTACTAGTGGCAACGAAGCCCATGGTTCATACCTAAAGTTCGAAAGTGATGTAGGAGGATTTTTGCGTCAGTTACGTCAGAATAAATAAAACATTATAAAGTAATAATCACTTTTATTTCACAGAAATACACATCTAATACAAATTACGAGTAACAAACAATTTGTCCTATTTTAAAGATTAACAAAGGTAGTTTACTTAAAAAATGATTAAGATATTTTTGACCATGTCCAAAAAATTTATTAAAAATGTCAAGAAAATAAATTGAATTACACATTTTCAGAGCTTCAATTAGTCTATAAGTTACATAAAACTTGTAGCTATACGGTGGAAGGAATGCCGACATTAAAACGGCTACCGCGTATTTGCCATCATTCTTCCCCACAGAATTTTTTCATCAGTAATAAAAAAAAAAACTGCTCTTTCATACATTTTGACCGTGTAGGTATTGCATTTAGTTTTGTAGGAAACAGTTGTTATTTTTTTTAATAACCGACGTAAAACTTCTCTGTGGAGGGTTTTCTATGTCGGTGTCCCTTCCACCTTGTGTAAATAGAAAACATTGAAATAATAATTATTGAAAATATTGGACCATGAAAAAAGGGTTTTTATCTTACAAGTTCTGGAATAAGAACAATATTTAATCATTCATCATGCATAATTTGTCCAAAAACAAAATATTTAAACTGATACATCACTGCGTTCTTTTTTATATGTTTTATCTAACGAATGCAGAGTTATGACCAAATATTCATTTATGATGTGTGAAATACAAGGTGTAACTTATTAAACGAGACACCACATGAGAAGTGTCGTCCTCTTGTGTGGGGTCTCGGAGCATGAAATTGAACATTATTTAAATGGTCCTCACAATACGTCTAAGGCATCGAAATCCGTTTCGGGAAAACCCGGGTTTTAATATGGGACCGAAATCGGGTGAACATTATTTAAATGGTCCTCACAATACGTCTAAGGCATCGAAATCCGTTTCGGGAAAACCCGGGTTTTAATATGGGACCGAAATCGGGCTTCGCATGCCCCTAAATACGACATACAAAATATCACGATAGTGCAAATCGTATTCTTTACTTTTTAATATTATACAAACTATGACACTGATTATGCTATGCACCATCTAGACTTAGGCTGAAATTATTGCTATCTTTTTCACACAGGTGAAACAAAAAAAAAAGATCGAATAAAATTTGAGCTTTCAAAATCTGATCAAATGACATCTTTGCATTATTGGCTTACAATTTAACGCACTATGATAGTGACCACCAAACGGAGGGGTTTAATTAGTGATTGGGAAAAAATTTATATTTCGACGGTAGACATTTGAAATGCTGACTTGCCGATGGCTTTCGACCCAGAGCCGAAAGTTGAAAATTTTGACACACAGATTACACATTGACATCGATGTCCTTTACGGCATTTCAAATTCCATCGTCGATTTCTTGATTGTAACTGATTTCCTCTACTAGGCAGTTATTCAAGTCATCTAGTGTTATTTATAATAGGCACGTATAAAGTAGCTAAACTATGAATTGCACAAACGATAACCACGTCTACGATACACATAAAACTTTTTCATCGATAATGTACAAAAAAAATCTGCTGTTCCCTTCAAAAGTGCAATACTTACATGGTCAAAGTGTATGGGAAAGCTGAAGTTTTTTTTTTTAAATTACCGATCATAAATGTGTATGTGTGTATACGTGGTAACCGTTTGTGCGTCGATGTATTCCACCCTATGTAATCTAATTAGATAGCTCCAAACTATCTTCATCTCTTTTCTATTTCACCCATTGGAAGAAGACAGCAACACACTAACCTAGCCAGTACTTAACAAAATCAACGCCAAACAATCCAACAATCAATTGTTCATAATTCCAATACTGCAAACATCAATTATAAGTCAGTTGGTAAGACCTTTCGTTATCTCTTCTTAGAGTGTCGTGTGTCGCCTTCAGATTGTCCAGTTTCGTAGATATCTGGGCTATGGAGTTGTCGATCCATTGCATTGACGACATGTGGGCGTTTAAGATGCGGCCGATTTGGACAATCTGGAAAGATAAAACTGTTTTAACATAACTCCAAAAGATTAGGTCAGGTGAACATTCTAGTACACCCACATTTCGTCCGTTATGTTCATGTCACATGTAATAGGGGGCGAGCCTATTGCTAACAACCGACCTAAAATTCAGACTACGTTGCTGCTACGGAGAAATTATTATAGCTGGGACATATTGTCCCACTGCTGGGCAAAGAACTCCCTCCATTCCTTCCAACGGTCACGATTTTGGGCTACTTCTTTCCAATTCTCAAGGAAGACATCGAGTTCTTCCCGCCATCTCCTTCGTGGTCTGCCGCGACCCCGTGTCACTGTTTCAGGGCACATCCTGGCCCATAGTTGGTTCGGCAAGCAAGACATGTCCTGCCCGGTGCCGCCGCCGGGCCCAGGGGTCAAAGCTCCCACCTTTGGCTACTCCGATTATTTTTTTGTATCAATTTGACCTGGGCAGTTTGGTGACGGTAGGGGACGTGGGAGTCCCGTCATAACAATCCGTAATGATTACGAAATGTAGTCACTAAAGACGTAGGCAAATGTCCGAGCTAAAAAGGTGGGCAGCTTTTTGAGCCACGTCAAAGATATGCGTTTTGGAGCGCCGTGTAGAGTTTCGAATACGAGCTGTTGATTTCACACCTAAGATATTGCGCTCCATAGTACGGGTAAAATTACTAATGGAAAAACTCAATAACACTGCCCTTCATGGGAATCGAATCCAGGACTTCATGCACAGCAGTCGCGCTTAGGACCATTAGAACTAGTAATTAAAATGATCTGATCTGATCCGATCGAAATAAGGCTTCGGTCGGACACTACAGATCTCTGTTCAACTCCGATTCCTTCCATAAATAATACTTACAGGGTCATTACTGTCTTGACTCCTATTGGTCTCGTTGAGGTGCTCAATAACTTCTTTCAGGTCTTCTGACATCTGTCTCAGCTGTGTGTCCAAGTTCTCCGCCAGGGAATACCTGGAAATGAGAAATAATGCCATATTATCGTAGGGTAAGTATTATCAAACCATCTGCTGATGAAAATGGGCCTAAGGAACCGTTAAAATAAAAAGACAATAAATAAAATATGAAAATTTTTATGGTGCGACCATACAAATTTTCATATTTTATTTTGTCTTTATTTTTTTACTGTTTATTTATAGACAGAATATTCTATTCCTTTCTATTACGATCATACAAATTTCAATTTACATAATAGAAAAAAATTAATCAATATTCAGTAAGTTGAGTCATCATCTGTCTAGCCTTCCTCCAACATGTTTAGGTCAGCTACCAGTCCAACCGAATGCATATACATGAAGCGACTGCCTATCTGACCTCGACAACTTAGCTACTGGGCATCACGACACCCCTTAGCAAGACTGGTTGTCAGACTATCAAGCTCCTGACTACCTCTAACAACTGTCAACGATCTACAAATGCCAGCCAACACCAACAGCTTAACAGCCGTACCTATAAACAAGTCAAAGTGATTACTCGAATAAAAGTCATTTTATTCTGTAGTCTAGTACTTGCTTGAAGTTAGAACTGTCAAAAGTTAGAATAATTCTTAGCTTTGCTTTCGTTGACGGTCCTTACTTCAAACACTGTTTTAAGCTTTCACGGTTTATAACTGAACTTGTTTAGACGACATCATGATCTTGAGTCGTCTCGTGATCATGGCGCTTGCAACAGCGTCGAAATATCGGGAGCTCAATATAAACATTAATCGCCGAAGATATCTCGTAAGTGATAGTGAAGGTTCTTACTTCGTTTAAATTCTTGTATATTGCATAACTTGACTATATGCACGGACACGCCTTGGCAAGCGTTGCTTAAGCTCGGAGATAGTTCTATTACTTGGGCGCTGTCAGTAGGGACTGGTCATCTCGCAGCTGCCATGGATTATTGTATTTTTGAATTGTTGATTTTATCTTTTTACTCTGGACGCTCTTACTCGCACGTCTTTCTACATCGTTCTCACATGTATGTATAATCTCGACATGAACGATGTAACCAAGATTTTGTAAAAACATATTGATTTAAAAGAGTGTCCATGGAGTTTCTTGCCCATTCTTCTCCATAGGATCTACGCTTTCGAATGGGCAACTACAGTACTTTCACAAGTTATTATGCCCTGTGACAGGGACTGTAGCTTAGTTAATTTTTTTGTGTTTTGACATTCAAAAGTGCCTGTAATGGTCTAATTGAAATAAATGCTTTGAGTTTTTTTTTTTTTGAGTTTTTGAGACTTACATATGCTCCCTCTCAGGATCCCTCAGCCTGTCAACAGTCTCCTCAGACAGCTGTTTCTCCATGGGCGCCAGTAAGTCTTCCAGTTCCTTCTGCTGAGCCAACACGAAGTCTAACTCGTGTTCCAAGCTCTGTTGCTCGTTCTTCACTGATTGGACGGCGTCGTTTAGTTCTACGATCTGTGGGTATCAGATCATTTTGATGTTAAAGCGTGTAAACGAAAGAACAGACGGGAATTTCAAGGGTAGTAAACTGTAATGTAGGTACTTGCATCACTAAATAGTATAAAACAAAGCCGCTTCCCGCTGTGTTTGTCTGTCCCTATGTACGCTGAGATCTTTAAAACTACGCAACGGATTTTGATGCGTTTTTTTTAATCGATAGAGTGATTCATGAGGAAGGTTTATATGTATATTTAGTATCAGTAGTATCAGCATTGCACCCGTGCGAAGCCGGGGCGGGTCGCTAGTATTTTTATAAGTGAACAAACTAGTGGGTAGGTTCAAGCTTCTGTGAGAGAGTTGAATTATAACGGTGCCGCTGGATGTGCGTGTATTATTTACTGACCCTGGACATTACATAAACTTAAAATATGGAAGTTAGATAATTACTCAATGGTAACGTTAATTTCAGACACAAATGACATAACTTTTTGATGGTCCAGTGCCTGCTGAGCATGAGGTACCGGGTTCCATTCCCATGTCGGGGAAAGTGAAATTGTAATTTTCCCATCAGGAATTTCTCAGTAGCAGCCAGGGAGTCTGGATTTGTGGCCGGTCGATGGCAATAGGCTCGCCCTCCTGTACAAGGGACTTAAAGATAACTGGAGAAAAGTGGGTGTACTATTATTATTAGTGGGTGTCCTGGCGCGTTGGATACGGCTGCACGCAGTTGTTTAGTTATTTGCCGCCATCATCGGGAAGTCCAACCGGACCTGCCACTTTATTTTTAATAAATGTTTAAAAAACCCATTGTTTATTACTAACACTAGTTTGTAAGCTCGCAATTTTACTAACAAATATGGATGTAATCTTAGGATGAATCTGAAATAAATGATTTATTTATTAGGTACACCTCTGCCTAACCCATTCGGGTACTACAGGCGCGATGTTACATACCTTCTCTCCGTTGGCTATGAGCAGTCGGTCCCACGCATTGATCTGCGTCGCCTGGTTTATGAAAGTCTTCTCTTGTTCTTCTAGCTCTAGGGTCCATTTGTTGATGTTCTCTTCTAGTTGGGCGAAGGATATTGAGGTTATGGCTTGAGGTGGGGCTGCGGTTTTACTGGAAATTAAAATGGGTAATATTATATTTACAGAAGGCCTGTAATCTCCGAAGGGCTAGTTAGCAGAGGTGTACGGTCAATCTTCAGTATACCCATCTAGCTTTTTTCCCTACTATGTTGGAGTCGGCTTCCAGTCTTACCGGATTCAGCTGAATATCAGTATTTTACATGGAGCGGCTGCGGTTGAATTTCGCGCGCCTTTAGATGGCGACGGGTTCAATCAAGTTAGTTATGTTTAACTAAAAAACTAACCAACGAGGCTGAATAGCTTTTTAATGAATGCATATGTTTGTACTCGTATATACGGTACTTATAACAATACTGATACTGATGGACGCTACTGAAGGCGCCAAACTAGTGGCTCAATTCTGGGCCGACACAATTTAGATTGCCATCGACACGCTAAGAAGTAGATAACAACACATTTTTGAAATATTCGTCTGTCCGTTTGTTCCGGCCAATCTCCGTAACGGCTGGACCGATTTTAACAGGATTTTTACTGGCAGATGGATTCGTGAAGGGTCCGTTTACACCTTGTATACTAAAGCTGTTATTTGGAAATTACGAACAGACACTTCGATTTTATATATTTGTATAGATGGCAGTGTTGTTCTTGTTACTTACGTAGTTACAGTAGTCAAAGATGCCATAGCTGTGGTGGCCGTAGTCTTGCCGAGAGCTGTGATACCGGAGGGTGCTGTTGTGGATGCTGAAATATAGAAAATGCATATAGTTAGTCAAATTATAATGATTTGTATACCGCTGTCTAACCCTAGCAATGATAAATGTTGTGATGTTATGTCTATGATTTAATGAAGAATGTTAACTAATTTTGATTATTAGCACTACGTATTCTCTGTCAAAAATAAAAAATACTAGTGAAAGAATTACTTCAATACGTCAATTAGTTTCCGATTTAGAAGTAAAACAAGTTGTAACCGCACGACGCGGGCTGCCGGTGACGGTGTGACGTCATCGCACAACACACTCAGTCTGGCTCACTCAATCCGCTCGCGGTCGCGCGCCCGTGCCGTCAAAATTATACATAAATACTTTTAAAAATGTCCAATCCAAATACTAGGAAATCATAGATTTAACCGTACATAAATAACCTACTCTTTTTACTTGAACATAACCAATAGCATCATCGCCCTAACTGTCTCTTGCCGATCTGAAATAAGTTTCAAATAAAAATAAATGGCTTTACGTATTTTGTTAGTAAAAAAAATACAAATAAATAAAAAAGGTTTAGTACATCTGTTCAAACATCTACATTTGCAACAAAAATTAAATTAAATTAAATTGCCTTACGTATTTTGTTAGTAAAAAAATACAAATAAAAAAAGGTTTAGTACATCTGTAACGTTCAACCCACTACATCTACACCCTAAGTACCTATCCTACTTCCTACTAATATTATAAATGCGAAAGTTTGTGAGTGTATGTGTGTTTGTTATCTTTCACGCAAAAACTACTGAACGGATCTGGACGAAGTCTGGAATAACACATAGGCTACTTTTAATCCTGGGAAAATGTACAGTTCCCGAGGGAAACGGGGGCGAAGCTGCTGGCGGAAGCTAGTTTGCACTTTGCAATAAATCAATGTATGTATTCATTTAAATTTACTAAGAAGAGCGGTACCTACCTATATATACATACGTACCTACCTATAGCTACAAAACTATAATACATATTTGTTGTCTTTAACGTAAAAATTTAATGGTAGGTAGTTACTTCTACTATTTGAGTTGCATTCTTCCATTACGACATTAGTTGGGTATTTTGTTTTAATAAAACAATTTAGAACAGATAAACTATTAAGCATAAGTAGTAGCAAGGAACCTTTGCATTTTTATTCCTCGCATTTCGGCGGCATCTAAGAAATCACTATTTGTTGATAAATAATGCGTAACATTAATCCATCTATTTTAGGTAGATTATCCGATTGCCCTTTTTCGAATCCTTCATCCATTTTATTAATCGAATAATATTTACTATTATAAGACTATTAACGTAATACGCGGACGAAAACAACAAAATACTGCGCAACCGCTGGCGACTTGATACTAAGCGGGACGCGGCCCGCGCGGCGCGTTGTGACATGACGTCACAAGCGGTCACGTGACTGTTAGCGGGACTCGATATTTTTCGAAACTTTGAATGACTATAAAATTAAAACTACTAGGTATTTTTGACTACAATAAAAACTAGTGTATTTGTATACATACAGGCTTTACTGAGACAAAATTTCAAGCGATTTGGCATACCTAGTAACATTCTTCATTCTATACAAATAAGCTAAACAAAACTGTTTTTTGCAAAAAAATAAATAAACGACTTCCAAAAAAATCACTAAAAAGTGGAAAATAACTTAACGAAAGTACAGCCGAATTGAGAACCTTCTCCTTTTTAGAGGTCGGTTAAAAAGAGCTTTGAAAGTTTAAAAATTAATATTATAGAGTAGCAATCTGTTTGACGAGTTTTCAGACTAACCAAAATGATTTAGTATTTTTTGACAGTAAATTAATAGGCATGTGTAGGCTAAAATAGCCTTTATTTGTGAGAATAAAAGCGCTATAATCGGTTACTAATAATAATTTTGTAAAAATAATTAGAAAAAGAAATAATTTCTTCACAAACAATTTTTAGACAGTGTCACCATGACAAGATTCTGAATAATATTTAAATTAAGAATAGAATCAGAATTCTTTTTAAAAATAACGAACTCATTTAATCTAAAATTATAATTAAATAGACATCAAAAACCATACGAATATTTTAAATGTAAAAGTAATTCTGTGTATTTGGCGGCATGGTTACCGCAGTGGCTGAAAGATTGACGCGTTGCGTGTCGCGGGTTCGATGCCCGCACGTAACAAATATTTGCACGGCATACAGATTGTTGTTTCGAGTGTGACTGTTTGTGTATGTGAGTTTAAATGTTTGTAAACGCACCCATGATATAGGACAAATTAACAGTGTTATCAAAATCATAAAAAAGAAAAAAAAACCGTGTGCCTGTTACAGGTCCACAACGGCCGAATTAATTTCTGAGGAATTAGAACATTGATATTTTTTATTCCGACGTACGTCAGGAACGTACGCATAAAAAGTATTAATGTGTTAATGATATTGTCATTTATGACCGTGTATATCGGCAACATGTGAGTTCTAGCTAGACCAAACCTTAATTAAATATATTTATGGAGGTGTCAGTTAATGTCTGGTGCCATGTCCTCAATTTAACATCAAAACAATTCACATATTCACCTGCAGAAGAAGCAGCAACCGAAGTAATCGGTTTCGCAAAACCAAGCACGCTTTTATTAGCAGTGGTACCAGGCAGGCCGAAGCCCGACTGTATGCTGGAGGCCTGCGTCGACACCGCGCCGAAGCTCAGCGCGCCGCCGCCCGCCGAGCCCCAGCCCGGCGCCGCGCCCGCGGACGACGTGCTCACGCCTGGGGACAACACACATACAAGTTAGAGATACAGGTTTTTTTTAATATATTTATTGACAATAAACTTACACTGTCATACACGCGTTACACGCTGCATAGTGCTTAGTTATGTGTTTTCTTGTACAATTATTTAAGGTAATATTTTTTTTTGTCACGTACGGGATATCTTCCGTGAATATTAATTATTGTGAGCTCCCTTAAGTGACAGTATAAGTAATTTTTTTTAAATTAATGTACAGTTTCAAGTAATAAATTGTAATAGTTAGAATCAATATTATATTATGTAATTTAATAATCTTATATAATGAACTTTGCAGTGCCCTTACAGGGTGCATGTCTTAATACTGCTAAGCAATTTTAATGCATGCCTACTAACCAGTGTTTAACATATTAGCAAATAAATAAATAAATATGCTAAAAGTGAATAATAATTTGTCAAATTGAAGCCCTCTTGGCTTGACAACTACTCGGTAGAACTCGGTTGGTGGTCTCTCACCTACGTTTCTGTGAACAATATGGTTCACAATGATCAAGTCTTTGTAAACCTACCATCTAAGTATTGCGAAATGCAATAAATATATCGATTATTGAGTATTCTCCACACTACTTTTTCAAGAATTTCCACTATTTAAGTAGGAAATTTCTTAATCATTCTCATGGGTAAAAACATCAAATATTATAATATTGATCTATGCAATTAAAATTGTCAATGTACATCTAAAACTTATGCTTACTTACTTGCTTAATAATTAATTACCAGTTAAATATCTGTCAAACTGATACGGACATAATATAGCTGGGCGGCTGCGGTCACCGGGAACTTTGGTACAATATCAGTGTCACAGCGTCCGAATTATTGAGCAGCCACAATCATTACAATTTTTTTTTTTTACATTTTAGGAAAGCTTACAGACTAATAACATTATAATAACAGTAATATATAACTATATTGCTATTTACAAGCTTCCACAGATAGGTAAATACACAAACTGTTACTGCCTTACAGCATAAGATACTTCCTCAAAGTAAAGTTGGTTCATTTCATAAAATTATGATTAATTTTGAGCTAATTTGGAAAATAAGTGGTTCAAGTGCTGGCAGGTGCTTCTTGTACAAAAAATGGCTTTGCTAAGAGTTTCCTTACTGTGCTTGCATTAATGCAGTAAGTCAATGAAGTTGTCACAAGAAATGTTGTTATTTTGGAAAATGGTAGAAATTTCTTACATTTATTTATTTATTTGTTTCGGTTAGCCAACAATTGTTTACACTAAACATTTACAATCAATAACTTATTTATACTTTTACAAGTGCAACAATCACTTACAGGCTAACACAACATGCACCATTTATGGTTTTTGTAGAAAATTGATGATTCAATTTCATAAAATTTTAATAATTTACGTTTAAAATAAATTAATAACATTAAGTAACCTAAAAATCAATTACATTAATTAATGGTAAAATTCCAAATGTGCCGGGTAATTCCGCAGCAGCATATCAGAACCAGCAAACAACTTACTCTGAGCAGTAGGAACCGGAGCGAAACTAATCGCGGCAGCGGATGTCTTGGGAAACTGTCCAGCCGCCGGCAATGGTTGCCCCAACATCAAAGGCTTCTGATTCGCTGTCGACGTTCCAATCGCCCCGGCTGTGCTTGTCGGGGCTTGAGTAGGTAATGATGTTCCAAAACTAAGACCTAGAGTGAATTAGAATAATAATTAGGCTAGACACTAACAGTCGCA
Organism: Standfussiana lucernea; assembly: GCA_964057025.1. Classification (NCBI taxonomy): domain Eukaryota; kingdom Metazoa; phylum Arthropoda; class Insecta; order Lepidoptera; family Noctuidae; genus Standfussiana; species Standfussiana lucernea. The sequence continues at coordinate 8,498,999 of OZ059808.1, read as the reverse complement.
CGGTTCAATTGAAGGTAAAGCTACGGTTACCGAGGTCAGTCCATGGATGGGTCCACGACGACGAACATTACATATCGGGACTCCTCCATGCTTCGGAAAACACGTTAAGCCGTTGGTCCCGGCTGTCATTTTAAGATCATTGACAGCCGTTACAGGTAGTCGGCTCGAAAGTCTCAGAATAAGTTTTACCAAGGGGTATCGTATTACCTAGTACTAACTGGGTTGTGGTGGTCACATAGGAAGTTGCTCCATGTAAAATATAGGTATTGAGCTGCATTTGGTTGGACTGTGAGCCGACCCCAATCAATACAGTTGGCATACGGCGAAGTGTTATTCAATTTTTCCAATACGAATTTCTCAGTAGCAGCAACGGTATCTCAATTTGTGCATGGTTGATGGCAATAAGGTTGCCTCTATTGCTAGTGGCGATACTTTCATATTAGCCTAAAAGCTCGGCTTGCCCTTATAATCTACTACCCTTCATGATGTTACGGTTTCCGTAGTCTGCGCTTGCCATATTATTGGCCCCTAGGCACGCCACTGTTAAACATAAATGGCGAAATGTCGGTGTACCGACAGTCGGGACTTGCAGGCGTGATGTTATGTTTTTTTTTTTTTAATTTTTAGGGGTTCATGGTATCCGTAAGGTGTACAATACCTGGTTGGGAAGTAGTGGGAGTTCCAAAACTAAGCACAGGCTGGGTAGTAGCTGTTGATGTTGGAGCGAAACTAAGCCCCGTTGGTTGCTGGGGTTGGCTTGTTTGTGGTTGTTGGAGGGTGGAGCCGAAGTTTAGTGGTTGGGCCTGTTGTTCTGAAAATTAAATAATAAAATGCTGATTTCTCGATTTTCTCAAGGAGTTATCAGTAAATACGTCTTCAAATCTTAGTCCTATCTAGTTTTAGTGATTGATCAATCAAAATAGCAACAAATTAAATCACTCTGAGTTCAAAGAAGAAATTGACTAGAAACAGAAATATAAGTATGGAAGAAGAAGACGTGCTGCGCCGACCCCAAATAAATTGAAATAAAAGAAAAATAATGCCTAAGTTTTATGTTTGGCTGATTTTGTCTAGCAGCTATTACACCATACGTTCCACCATATTTTTTTTCGAAACATGTCATACCTTTCTTCTCCTTAGCGTGTCGATGGAAATTTAAATTGTGTCGGCCCAGAACTGAGCCACTAGTATCCCCAAGTTCATGTCGAAGAATTATACAATAATGATTAAAAAAAAACAAGTTAAACTCACGTCCGCCTCCAAACGAGGTATTAAACTGTTGGGAAGCCCCTCCAAAGCTGGGCGTAGTACCAAACGCGGGCGGCGCCGTGGTGGGCACGGGTTGGGCCGCGCCGAAGCTTAACCCGGTACTAAGTCCCGTGCTCTGACCGGTCAGCTCTGCGGTCTGCCCGGGTTGGGTCGTGGTGGCACCACCGATACCTCCGAAGCTTAGGGTGGCTGGTTTCTGGCCGAATGCTCCTTGGGTTGATGCTGGGGGTAAATGAATTAATTGTACAATTGGATTCTTCAGAAAGGTCAGGTGCGTAGTAACCGTATATGACCAGATGTGTGAACGTGGACGAGGCAAAACGAGTATGTAAGAAGGATCGTAGTAGGCGGCGTTCTGTGGTTTCTGCCTACCGCCATGGAAAAGAGGGGTGAGTTTATGTACGTATGTATAATTGCGTCATAACATTAAAATGATCTTCAAACAATACGTAGGAGGTGCGAGAGTAGCATGACGTATGTACTGTCATATTCAATTACTGAATTTTGTTTTTATCGTTTTGAAGCCTCATTGGAATAAACTTACTACTTTGCTTCAAGAAGTTTGAGAAGCGATTGTACAAGAGGTTCGTATAGTGACGACACTGATTAAAATTAAACCTTACAATGAGAAATTGTTCCAAGTATTTTTACCTTTCTCATATTTTAGCGGATATGTCATGAGGAAAGCTTTGAGTATGAATGTGAATGGATGTCCAAAGAAACGATGGATTGACTGTGTGATGGATGATATGGCAAGAAAGGAGGTGTCTCATGAGGTGACAAGTAATAGAGAAGTATGGAAGAAGAAGACATGCTGCGCCGACCCCAAATAAATTTGGTTAAGGGCAGGAGAATGATGGTGATGATTTTACCGGTTACAAAACCTGCCGACATCTATATTTCCCACAGGCAACATCGAGTAGAGAGTTAATAGGCTACTTCTATACATGCATACACCATCATCTAACGCTTTATCAATAGCAAGCGAAAGATATAGGCAAAACTGATTATTAACAAAAACAAATCCGAGTGCTCACTGGGCGCCGGCGCAGAGCTGAAGGCCGGCGCGGGCGCGCTGGCGCCGCCGAAGCTGAAGGCGGAGCCCGCCTTGCCGCCGAACGCCGCGCCGCCTGCCGCCGGCGCCGCCGGAGCTGCGGACGGGCTGCTGGCGGCCTGCTGGGGGAAGCGGTCAGTTTATACTCCGTATTGTATAGTTGTATACCATGGTAGAGGTTACAGTTGCAGCCGAGTTTTCGAGGATCTATCGTAAATGTCGTGCGATTGGCGAAACGGATTACTATGATGTTGAATCACGATAAAAAAAAGCAAGACTTTAATGGAGCAGGTCACCAAAGGATCATTTATGAACATAATATAACATCATCGCGCTTGTAATCCCCGAAGGGTTAGACAGAGGTGTACCTAACAGTACACACATTTCGCCAGTTATGTTTGTGTCCCATGTAATAGGGGCGAGCCTACATATTTCCATCAACCGGGCACAAATCCGGACCACATTGCTGCTACTGAGAAATTCCTGATGGAAAAACCTAATAACAATTTGCCCGACCCGGGACTTCATGCTCAGCAGTCGCGCTTGCGACCACTAGTAGACTAACAAGGTAGTCAACAATTTATGAACATTTAAATGGATACATCATCATTATCCACAGCCCAAATTCGCCCACTTTTGGGTAAGGCGAAGTTTTATTGTGCGAATTCCTTGCAAAACCCAGCTAAAATTACACAAATATACTCACAGCACTAGCTTGAGGCGCAGAGAACCCAGACGCAGGTGTAGAGAACCCAAAACCTGAAGTTGCAGGCTGGGTACCGAAACCTGGCTGTGCAGGTTGGCCGAAACCCGTAGCAGCTGGTTGCGCGGGTTGGCCGAAACCCGTAGTAGCAGTTTGAGCTGGTTGACCGAAACCCGTAGTAGCAGTTTGAGCTGGTTGACCGAAACCCGTAGTAGCAGTTTGAGCGGGTTGACCGAAACCCGTAGTAGCAGTTTGAGCGGGTTGGCCGAAACCCGTAGTAGCAGTTTGAGCGGGTTGGCCGAAACCCGTAGTAGCTGGCTGAGGTGATTGGCCGAAAGCCGTAGACGCCGCTGGATTAGATTGGCCGAAACCAAAACCAGAAGGCGATGCGCCGAAACCCGCTGAAGCTAGAAAGAAAAAGGTTTTCTTTGAACAAAAATTTTACTACAATAAACACTATGTTCAAGTTCTTTCTTTATCGTGTGGTTAGTGCCTAACCTAGTGTCAGAGTTTTTATGCCACCCATTGGGCCTCTGACTTCGCCTTACATGCCGTTGAGAAATATCTCTCAGGCTTGCTGGTTTCCTCACGATGTTTTCCTTTACCGAAGCAAGTGATAATTATACAATACGCACATGAATCCCAAAAATCAGAGGTGTGTGTCTTGGGTTGGAACTTGCGACCTATGACTTGGCAGTCCGACGGTCACACCACTAGGCTATCACTGCTCCGAAAAAAGTTCAAGTTATTCGCATCAATACAACGGGGGAGCGTGAGTACGCACAAATATTAACTATCCTTCCCCATGTTTAAGAGCGCGACAGCTACTAATTATGGCATTTATTATTTCTGGTGAAGCCACTCTACTAAGTTCCATTATGTGACTATACATAATAACAAGTTTTAACTGAAATTGAGAAAACTATAAACCACTCCAAGCTCATAACTTCATTGACCGTTTCACAATTTAACCCCTTCACTTTTCTTGAAGCAAACATCATCATCTGCCTAGCCTTTTTCCAGATACGTTGGCGTCGGCTTCCAAGCTAACCGAATACCCGTATTTTAAATGAAGCGACTGCCGTTTCTTGAAGCAGATACTATAGTTAAACAATCACCGTAGACCATCACAGTCACCCGTCTGAACTGTAGACTAACTAACCTTGTGTCGTTGGAGTTCCAAATGCTGGTGCCGGTTGTTGTGGATTAGTTCCTCCTAGTATGCTTGTACCACCCTGCAACATACATGATGTTGAATTATTCCCATGCTCATTATCACACAGAATCTCCTTCCAAAACAGAGCACTTTTAGGCAAGTACACACTATGGCTACGGTAAACCATCATGTGCTCGTTACTCATTTATTTATTCGAGAAAACATGTACAACAAAACAGACAAATCAAACAAATTACACAGTTAAATGAAACATATTTACAATATGATATGTTAAAAATTTAAACATGATCCTCCTTGGAAAGACTGGTTATCAAATTTTCGGGATTATAACTTATTTGAATGACAGTCAAAGATTTACAAATGTCAAAAATAAAAACTTTTTTGCAAAAAAAACCGACTTCCAAAAAAAACACTAAAAAAGTGGAAAATAACATTACTTTCGGAAGTCGGTGACTATGGTTTGTTTCATTGACTTTTTTGGCACCGACTTCCGAAAGTAATGTTATTTTCCACATTTTTTGTGTTTTTTTTGGAAGTCGGTTTTTTTGCAAAAAAGTTTTTATTTTACCCTTTTTAGTTATAGTATCACACACAAATCCTTGTCAAGTATCAATTTCGCAATTTCTTTTACTTGGATGAAATTTTTTCCAGCTATTTTGATTTCAAAACCAAACTGCTGAACCGATTTTGATGAAATTTCTATGGGACCAATCGGGAAGTAGATCCATTCAGATAAAAGAAGAATTTCAAATCGGTTCATAAATGACGGAGATATGAGGTAACAAACACAAAAAAAAAGAACATACAACCGAATTGAGAACCTCCTCCTTTTTTAGAAGTCGGTTAAAAAAAGTGTGGTCATAGTTAAGGGTGCAATACAGACATTCAAACTGAACAACTTTCTCAATGGGACCAAAATTGTAACAAAAATAATTTATAATCAGAGGGTCAAGTAGGTATTGAAGTTTCTATAACAAATCCTTACATATAACCATGCGTTTCTGATATATGCTTTTTATATAAACGTTAGGTTTCTCAATATACCTGCATTTGTCCAAAGCCCGGACTGCCAACAGTCTGGTTGGGTGGCGACGCAAATCCTCCAAAGTTCACCGGTGGTTTAGCAGCACCAAATGCTAGGCTAGTACCAGTGCTTGCGGTGGGTGTAGAAACTGTGGATGTCAATGTTTTAACATTGAGAAAAAGGTAACAGATTATAATGTTCCGTTCTTATGAAATTATACCACATAGAAATTTGAAACACCACGTAAAAAATTTTCATCAGTCATTTAAAAAAAATACAGCTGTTCCATACATTTTGACTGAGTCTTCTTTATCGTGTGGTTATTACCTATCCTGGTGTCAGAGTTTTTATGCCGCCCATGGGCCTCTGAGTTGGCTTTACATGCCGTCGAGAAATAGCTCTCAGACATGCTGGTTTCCTCACAATGTTTTCCTTCACTGAAGCAAGTGATATACAATACACACATGATTCCGTAAAATCAGAGGTGCGTGTCTTGGGTTCAAACTCGAGACCTATGACTTGGCAGTCCAACGGTCACACCACTAGGCTATCACTACTTTATCCCTATTTTGACCGAGTAGGACATAGGTATTGCTCTTTTGTAGGAAACAGCAGATTTAAAAAAAAAAAATACCAATGAAAAATGTACCAAGGTATATGTGTTCAGAATGATGTACTGAATAATGTGGTAACTCTTTGTGAGTCGGTGTCTCGTTCTCCCTGTAATGTTGTAGTAGAGTGAGCTTCATTACTAGCAGTTCTGTTAACTCTCGATAATTACTAATTGCCAAATTCTGAATTAAGTATTTGAAGTTTGCAACATGAGCCCCTTTTTATTTTTATATCGAAGGACACATTAATAAAAGTTTCAGTAGTTATATATATGTGTTCAATGCTACTCATGAAGTCAGATTTGCTAATCCAAGCTGTTGGGCTAATGCTACTACAAAAAGGGAAATATTAGCTGGTCGCTAATATTGCATCATGAAAAAACATAACCCTCCTGGCACAGTCGGGTAAAAATATATCAATGGTATTGGCATCTTCTTCTTCTTTCGTGTCAATGGTACGACAATAGTATGTATTGATTGGTAATTTAAAAAAAAACAGCTGTTTCATATGTTTTGACCACTTGTAGACCATAATGAACTTCTGTAGGAAACAGCTGATTCTTTTTAAATATCTTTTAAATTAGTATTATGACTTTGTTAGCTTGAATGTAAATTCTATCATGCATGCTGTGGTCTCCTGTAAGTGAAGGAGTACACCTATGTGATACTTTTGTCATCCATAATTTATTTTTCATGATCTGTATACATTCTTTGGTGGAGATCCTAAACAAATAAATTACTGATGAAAAATATCCATGTGAGGAGGTGTACTGAACATGTGGCCATGTTTGTTCGTCAATATCTCTTCCAACCTATACATGCGGTGTAATTGTGCCCACACTTGACCATAAAAAAAGTTAAAAGTACTAACACAACGAAGAAGTGGGTGCTGCAGCAGCAGTCGTTTTAGCTGCACCAAAAGCAAACCCTCCGCCTGAAGGGCTCGCAAAATTGAATGCAGGCTTGTTTTCTGTAATAGAACAACAAAACATATACAATATGATTTCTTGTTTATGAAACTAGCTTTAATTAAAAATGTGTCTGTCACCCCACTTTTAAACCGAGTAATAAAATATTATTGTATTCTGTAAGTTTTGTATGCTAGTACAGTTTATACACGAATCAAGTTCTATGGATTACGTGTAAGTTATCAAAAATATACGTGTTAACAAACTGTGTCTTACACAAACATCATTACAACAAGCATGTATTGTATGATACATGTTTTAAGCTTTCACGGTTTATAACTAAACTTACACTGACACTTTTAGGATATCTTCCGAGATTATTTAATATTGTGTGCTGCCGATATTTTGACGCTGTTGCAAGCGCCATGATAGCTGGATGACAGAAGATATCCCGTAAGTGACAGTTTAAGTTTGTATGATACATGTTTCATGAAAAGACAACATTTTCTTGAAAAGACTTTTACATGACTTCTCAAAAAATGTGGTGTAAGGTTTCAATGTTTTGTAGCTACAGAAACACCAGTAGAAGCTTCTTTCAAAGTTGTGTGTGAATAGGTTACATTAAAAAAGCATGTATCCAACCATGAATGTCTGCATCTTCAATCATGGTCAGGTGAGATAGTGGTTTAACAAGAGCTATTATATGACTCACTAGACTAATTTTTAATGATGGGATTTTGATTAGATTTACATGAAAGAGTAAAAATACTAAAGAAATTGAAGTTTTACCTGCATTATTGCCTCCAGAACCAAATAATCCTTGTTTATTAGCATCTCCACTGCCAAATGCAAACCCAGAACCTGAAATCAGTCATAATTATTTTAGATTTCATAGCATTTTTAGCTTTGACAAAAAATATTGAGATGTAGGTATTTTGGATGTCTAATACTTTTGCTACAATAAATAAGTGATAAGAACTTTTTATCTGCAAAAAATGTTAACTTGTAAGCCAGCAATTAAATGGAATGGAAAGTGTTAATTTTTTCAAATATTTCACAATGAAAAGGTAAGGTTAGGATTTGACATCCAAGCAAGAGATATTCCATATTTTTATTCTAATTACACCTTGAGTATGGAATTATTGTAGGATATTCCTTTTTTTATAATAATTAATAGAGATATTTAACGTTATTTACCTGTAGACGGGGTGGCAGTACCGAATGTGCTTCCTGCCGTCGTAGTTGCGGAACCGAAGTTGAAACTCATCTTTAAACTTTACTTAACTCTGGGAATACTATACAGGCAGTGCCTTCTAGTCTTGTATCCTTAATTTCAATAGTATTTTCTAATAAAATTACGTTTTTCGTTACAACAACAAATAAAAGTCAACAAACGCAGCGCGCCATTAACGACTTTTGTTCGGGTGCGTTCGTTTCTTTCCAAGCTTCAATTTGTCAAACAGTTGGGTTCACTTTTTAAAACACATAAGTTTGGAAAAAAAATGGAAATAAGAAAGAAAACGCACGTACGTTTATTGTTCCTTCAGTAGGAAAAAAGGCCCATAGCCGGAAACAATAATTTTATGTAAAAGTGAATGAAATCGCAAAGTCTTACAAAATGCCGCGAGTCCTAAAATGATACAATCTATAATGAACATGGTACAATCTAAGTGACGCCACAAAAGAATTTGGAATTGAAACAGAAATAGAAAATTGTTTAATATACATATAGGTAAGTAATACAATTATATGTATACGATAAAAGGCTTAAAATATTACAATTCTGACTCCATTAGTATTAAATTATTTATCTTTCAGATAAGTTAATCGGAATAACTTTGAGGACACCTCAAGAAGAAAGGTAGCAGCTCATGCTATCACCATTCTGTTTGCCAATGTGATTTAATCATCTCAAGCAAGTCAGCCACCGATCACAGTCCACAGCTGGCCATAAAGTACCCAATCAAATCTGATTCTCCACCACAGTCAACGGCATTTACCTACAGTTAACTAGGTACATCGCATTTGCCATCCGGTGTTTTCTCATCTTATAAACATTTGTCACCCGTATTTTCTGAAGGTTAATTAAAAAACGAGCCAGAAAGGCGGAACGTAGCTGATTACAAATAAATACTCCCCACTCACCAAAACAGAACAACACCGCATGCGGTATTTGCTGCGCTAATTCAAAATGGCACCCTGCCAATTTGCTAACACACCTGATTTTGCATAAATCCCCTATCTAATCTTTTCATTGGGTGACTTTACAAAGCCACTCAACACCCACACCTTTGAGAGGGTATCTGGGCCTGGCAGAGTGCCAAACAGCGGTGGCTGCAAATCATAGGCGTTTACCATCCCTGTAACTACTTGTAAACAAGGTCTTTTGTTAAAAAATAATAGTTTTATCATGGTTGTATTTATATTTTTACTAAGAAATTATGCTTTTTGTTGAATTGTCAGGATGCCCCTAGTACTGATCACGTTCAGTTTCATCGTTGAAATCGGCCCTTAAACAACAAATCAAACCACGAATCATACTATATAATATTTAATACTGATCACACAAAGTTGCTAAATAATATATTAATACGACAAAGAAATAACTAAACCACATTATACCTAGGTCTTGGTACAAATGGTACTGGAAGCGTATCAGGTGTCAAGAGTAATCTGACATTGACGTTGGCCCTTCGCCATCTGTTCCACATTACGTAGTGATCTTTCCACAGCAGGTAGACCGTGACGGAGTACCCGCAGAGGACTATCGCCATGAAGAAGTCCATGGCCGTTTCGGTGATGCGATGGGAAATCCCTGAAAGGAAATGAACTGATTCATTCATAACATAACTGTTGGTTATTCGCAAAAAATGTAGACAAGCAGGAGCAGTGTCACAGAGGTAACTTCCTCGACTTACGAGTTGAAAGTCATGGGTTGAAACTCTGGCGATTTTCGTTGAGTTAAATTATTTTATCACCACTTCTTTCAAAATAGTGAAGGAAAACGACGTCGTGAGGAACAGCCATAACCAACATACAAAACTTTAAACTCATGGGACATTTACTGACACGCATTGGGCCGGTGTGGTGGATTTCCTCATCAGCTCATTCCTTCTCAAAGAGCAGGCCTGTGTCCCAGCATTCATATAGGCTGATTATGCTATAGTGAATGCTGGGACACAGGCCAGTAAGTAATAAATACAATAGGTAGGTATCTACTGCCTTTCTCAAATTTCTGGAATTGCTGGAAAAAAAACAAAAGGCAATTTTGCTTTTGCATTTTTCACGAGAACCAAAACCGTTTTAAAATCTAAACGAACTCAAAATTTCAATTCCCAAAATGCAAAATTTCCTTTTCTAAAACAATAGAACAAAATTAAAAAAGCAAAAACAAAACACACCTTCCTCTTTTCGCGTGCTTGCGTCGAGCTTACCAAACTTGGTTCCCTCAATCACAAAGTATTGTGTTCCAACGATGCATACAGTCAGCAGGCCCGCCGTCACGGTCGATAGCAACCAGAATATCAGGCAATCCGACTGCAGAATAAAAAGTATAGTATGAGTAAGTACTGCGTAATGTGTAGGGTTTTTCATTGAACTGACATCCGATGCTGCACTCGAATACGAATACGAATACTCGAGTACGAATCACTAGAGTGAATGTTCATTTTTGTTTTATTACACGTTCACTTTGTGCTCAGAAGTTTCACTTCCGAATGATGAACGAAAATTAAAAAGCGGCCATACACACTCTGTGAAAATTTCTAGTGTTTTCCTATTACAGTTTAAAAGATACAGCCCCGTGACAGACAGATAGACACCGGAGCGTTATTGATAGGGTCCCGTTTGCAGCCTTTGGGTACGGAACCCTAAAAATAAATGTTATCAACCCAAAATTAGCTTGAGCCAGCCAGAAAAAGATTTTTCTCTATGCAATAAAGTAAATAGTCCGTGCTTAATGCGTAGTTCAAAAAGTTTCGCCCAACTTGGGGCTCGAACCCACGACCCTGAGATTAAGAGTCTCATGCTCTACCGACTGACCTAGCCGTGCATGTCTACACGAAATTGTAATTTTATTGTGAATGTGTTGTTAAAAATCAACACATTCACCCATGGGTTATGGTAGGTATTTCGTTTTATTTACTTACTAGGATATACCCGCGACTTTGCCCGCGTGAAAAACGCACTTGGCAAGAGAGAAGCTTTCCATCAGTGAAACCTTTTTTTTTTAAATTGAATGAGTAGTTTTAGAGATTACGTCCAAACATACAAACTTCATCTCTTTATGATATTAGTACCTATAGATTATTATAATTACATAAGTATAGATTACATAAGTGAGTGCAGTACAGTTTTCGATCCGGCAGATGCAAGTTGTCAGACACGGGTCGAGTCGCGTCGTCAGAACCAAAACGACAATGCCGTTTTTATTGCAGGGACAGTTATTTCATTCTACATTGAAAAGTGTGGGCATTTTTTATGTAAATTAAAGTGAAAAACTTAATCAATATAAAATACACACATCATACACGCATCACAGGAGCTGATGGACGCTACTGAAAGTGCCAAACTCGTCGCCAAATATTGGGCTGACTCTTTCATAGATGTATAAACATGCCCGGCTAGCTCAGTCGGTAGAGCATGAGACTCTTAATCTCAGGGTCGTGGGTTCGAGCCCCACGTTGGGCGAAACTTTTTGTACTACGCATGGATCACGGAGACCGACTATTCACTTTAATTGCATGTAGACAAAACTTATCTGGTTGGCTCAAGCCAATTTTGCATAAATAACATTATTTTTAGGGTTCCGTACCCAAAGGGTGCCAACAGGACCCTATCACTAAGGCTCCGCTGAAGTCCGCTGTCTGTCAGTCCGTCCGTCTGTCACAGGGCTGTATAAAACTTTTTGTTCTATACTTATACCTACTCCCTTGAGGGCATTTCAAACTTTGCTATCCATACTTATGTTTATGGTATTAAATAGCACAACAATATTACTCAGCCTTTATGCTCGTCAAAATAAAGTTGCTATTAGGTTGCTGCCACTGATAAGCCTGTCAAAACCATAGTGATCTCTTTTTCTCATAACAACATGGGTTGCTGCTAAATAACCGTGAAAGGCTTGTAGTCAAAAATGCAATGTGCTGGCATAGCTCACCTTTACATCTCACTAAATTCAATCCTAAATCATATTAGTGTTTTTAATCAATTAATTCGTTTTAGCAAAGGTTATCGTATTACGTTTCTAACTGGGTTGCGGAAGTCAGATAGGCAGACGCTCCATTTAAAGTACTGGCGAATACATTTGAATCTGGTAAGACTGGAAACCGACCCTTATATACATGGGAAAAGGCTTAGTAGACGATGATGATGAATCAATTTATCAGCTAGACATAGGCGTCTCTCAAGCTACGCCGCAACGCATTTTCCTCGGCTTCCAGTCTGTCCCAACCAACTTTTTAACCGACTTCAAAAAAAGGAGGAGGTTCTCAATTCGGTTGTATTTTTTTTTGTGTTTGTTACCTCATATCTTCGTCATTTACGAACCGATTTGAAAAATTCTTCTTTTATCTGAATGGATCTACTTCCCGATTGGTCCCATAGAAATTCCATCAAAATCGGTGCAGCAGTTTGGTTTTTAAATCAAAATAGCTGGAAAAAATATGTAATCCACGTAAAAGAAATTGCGAAATTGATACTTGACAAGGATTTGTGTGTGATGCGATAACTAAAAAGGGTAAAATAAAAACGTTTTTGCAAAAAAAAAATAAAAGTATATAGTAATAAAGTCAATGAAACAAACCATAGTCACCGACTTCGGAAAGTAAAGTTAAGTATTTTCCACTTTTTTTAGTGTTTTTTTGGAAGTCGGTTATTTTTTTTGCAAAAACGTTTTTAGTGTTTTTTTTGGAAGTCGGTTATTTTTTTGCAAAAACTTTTTTTAGACTGTCGGTCCATCTTGCTGCTGTGTTATATTTAATTTGTGGAAATAAAAAAAGTGCTAACTTACAACTATAACACAGGCGAAATGTGGCTGTAGACTACAGTTCTGTCTAACCTTTCGAGGGTTAAAAGCGTGATGTTACGACGTTATGTTATACCAAATAATGTTGTGTTACTTAATATTATAAAGGTGAAGAGTTTGTTTGTTTGGTTGTACGCGCTATCTCAGGAACTACTGATTCGAATCGAAAAAAGTTTAGTGTTGGATAGCCCATTTATCGAGGAAGGCTATAGACTATATCTATAACATCACGATGCGACCAATAGGAGCGGAGCATCAATCACAAATGTAACGCAGACGAAGTTGCGCAGATCAGCAAGTACCATATATAACATTCTTTCACATTTACCAGTCTTCCCCAAAAATGCCTCCAAAAACATCGCTAACAAGGTCACAACGAATCCACCCAAGAAACTGAAACTGTTTTTCAGCGTTTCCCCAATGAAATATGGCCGTAACTAACGAAGGGGGAGTCCACGTCAAAAGGGTATTTGTCAAAAGTGGGTACCTACCCGAATTCTGGGCCAAACCCGAAGATTTGAAGCGACAGTGTTATATCGCTGGTATATTTCATCATCTAGTTCGCAACTGTGATATTACTGCAAGACTGGGTGCTGCAAATCGATTTAAGGGTGATTTTGTCATGTTTTGGGACGAAGTTCCTTGGAACTTTTATGTGGTAGGGATTTCGTTATGCGTAAAGAAAAATAAACGACGGAAACCATTGCATCAGGAGCTTTGACTACTAGATGGTACATAAAAAAAAAACAAAGCTATGGCTTTGTTTATACTAACACATGCTTAAATATACCTACATAAACTGACGCCTTTCCCTACGGAAGCAGGTAGAATCATCAGAAAATGACATCTGCTAAGATTTGCTTCATCCACCTTCATACATATTATGTAGAACATTGCATGTGTATGTTAGTGGGCAATTCTGACAATCCGATTCATAGATGGACAAGGGCTATGAAATATTGTTAAGCAGCTTAATTTTTTTGTTGACATGGCTTCACCTAAAAGTTACATAACACTAAGTGTTAGGAATATTAAGCCCTCAAATATCTAGGTGTCAACCAAAGACATTCTAATATTTACGAGCGATAGACGGGACAGGACGAAGGAAATCGTAATCTACTACTTGTTCTTACTTTGTAACAAGTCTGTCTATTGTCAAATGTCAGGTAGCATTTGTGTCAACATCAAAAAAGTTCGGGATCATTTATGCATGAAAATATTCCCAATGTCCGCTTTATAAGTCTCTAATCTTTAGGTGTCAATAAACTTTTTGATACCTAGGCTTTTCCCGGCTATCTCGAAAAAATCTATTGAAAAAGACCTCGAATATTTGAGTTTCGTATGAACATCATACATCACATAAACCCTCAAATAACATCCAACCAAAAATCCACACACAAACTTCATCTTCAATATTATATTTCGCAATTTTCGAGGACAACAAAGCAAGCCCGTCGCTGCTCAACGCAAAGTAATTCAATAAATGACAGTCTGACAACAGAAATCCAATATATGCGTGTCGTGTGACGTGTCACGTCAAACCGTGTCAGCCATCTTTGAAACGCCATCTTGCGGTCAGTGAGCGCGCGTGAAATATTGTCAACGTTTGACAAGACGTTAATTTTGAACGTTGCGAACGTTGTACGTTCTTGAATTTAATTTGGGGACGTCAAAGGCTTTGTTTATGTTTTGGGGACACATACCTCGCATGAGTCGCATAAGTCAATCAAGTTTCTGAACAGTAAATCTGCCGTACGAAATTTTGACATAACTTAACGCCTGGATTTCTCCAAAGGGTTAGGCAGAGGTGTGTTTATCTGTAGGTAGGTAGTACACGCAAATTAAGCCAGTTACGTTTGAATCCCATGTTATAGTGGACAAGTCGATCGTCCTAGAAATCACAAAGAAGATCTTCACGATTAGCAAAGACTAGACCATCTGCTGTAGCTTTTCATTATACCAGGAACCAGTAAGTGCTGTCTTTCCACTTAATCTTTGAAACCAAGCTCCATCCCAGCTTTGATATTAAAACCTCCTTTTAACATTCAAAGAACTCGATTCTGCTTATTCAGGCCTAGTAAATGGAACAAGTGATTGCGACTTTGCCTTTCAAAACCAAACGGTTCATATTAATGAATAGAAGTTTTTTTGACGTAAGATTATGTGCGCTATCGGTTTATATTTAGGTATTACTCGCTCACAGGTATTGTCTGTTAGTGAACCCACACGCAAGCCCTACCCTCATTATAAACTTTTCGGTGGTAAAATAGACTTCAGGGATGTTTTTCATTTGTCGAGACTTTTTGTTTTCGATTTTTTTAGATATTTCCTTAGGCAAGGCTTAGGCTTAAAGAGAGATGATTTTCCCCCTAATCATATTAAACTCCACCCACACAAACTTCATAAAGCAATATCTCAATTAATAACCGTTCAAAAACAACCCAGATTCATTAAGAGTTTCAATCCACAGACTAAATAAATAATTTTAATGTTAATCGAGATTTCGTCAAACAATCGGAGTGCTGATTGAAGCCAGTTCGAATTACCATTGAAATTACACGGCTAAGTCTCAGCTCAAACCAAAATTGAAATGTACTACCGAGATAAATTGAACTCTTAGTGATTGTACTCTTTTCTGTTCCTTTCTTGATTTCTGTATTTAGTGTGTACATATGTAAATTGTTAAATAAATAAATAAAATAATTGACGGTCTACCAATTTTTACCCCTGTGTCCTAAGTAATAAAGTTGAAAAGTGGTCGACCCTCAGTGAACTCGGTAGTACAGACGCCATCACATCAAGCTACATCAATCTGTCAAATTTCTTTTAATAGATTTTCAACTTTATCGTTAAAGAATTAGGTTCGGGTTTCGGGTAGCTTGATATGCTGGCGTCCGTACCTAGAGCAAATTGTATGTCAATTGCGGGATTCATTCGCTTAAGGAAAATCTTAAATGTTTGTAACTGGGTTAGTACTTGTTACACAACAATAATAGGCCCGAAATCGTGCAATAAATGCAGACCTTAAAAGACTAAAAATCGTCGGTATCTGAAAATGGAATCAAGTCTTTTGGTAAAAAAACAAAATCATAACATGACGCATTTAATTCCCGGCGGGTTAGCGCGTTAGAGGTCGAGGCGATAGATATCTAAACAGTATACCCACATTTCGCCAATTACGATCAAATGATCAAGTCCCATGTGATAGAAGGCGAGCCTATTGCCATGTACCACAAATGCTGACTTTAGGTAGCTACTGAGAAATTCCTGAACCAGTAACACAGCTCGTCCAGGAAACCGAACCCATGTTCTCGTGCTCAGAAGCAGCGCGTTGATATTATGTGCTAGCAAAACATGTGATTGACATTTAGCAACCTAATCCATTAACTTTAAACATTAACCGACTTCCAAAAACTTTTCTTTCGGAAATCGGTGACTATTGTTTGTTTCATTGACTTTTTTGCCACCGACTTCCGAAAGTAAAGTTATTTTCCATATTTTTTTGTGTTTTTTTTGGAAGTCGGTTATTTTTTTGCAAAAAAGTTTTTATTTTACCCTTTTTAGTTATCGTATCACACACAAAGCCTTGTCAAGTATCAATTTCGAAATTTCTTTTACTTGGATAACATATTTTTACCAGATATTTTGATTTAAAAACCAAACTATTGAACCGATTTTGAAAATTCTATGGGACGAATCGGGAAGTATATCCATTCAGATAAAAGAAGAATTTTTCAAATCGGTTCATGAATGAATGACGAAGATATGAGGTAACCAACACAAAAAGAAAATACAACCGAATTGAGAACCTCCTCCTATTTCTGAAGTCGGTTAAAAAAACCCTATAAATCTGCTAATTTATAACATACCAACTGACCAAAGATTTAAAATCGAATCCCGTTAATACAAGAGACAATCAACTAAGACATCACCTGCCTAGTATTTTTCTAAATGTTATTGGGGTCAGCTTTCAGTCTTACCGGATGCAACTGAATACCAGTATTTTATAAGGAGCAACTGCCTATCTGACCTCCACAACCCAGTTAGTACTGGGTAATACGATACCCCTTGGTAAGACTGGTTGTCAGACTATCGGGCCATTGACTGTCTGTAAAGACTGCAGTCAAAGATCTACAATTGACAGCCGGGACCAACTGTTTAACGTTCTTTCCGATGCATGAAGGAATTTAGGTAAGTATGTAATGATGGTCAAACATCTACAGACCTACCTTGGCAAGCGCAGCGAAGTAATTTCGAAGATCGACCCGTGCGGCTGTTATTATTTAACCACCAGCTCCTCTTAATAGGCAATCAAACAAAACTCCTAAAACAACCTAACAAAATAATCTCCCGAAATTCCATTGAAAACTTAAAATGGCGGAAATATTCAACGGCTTTCAAGGAAGCCAGTTTCAATTGGAACAAAGTACCTTTAAACCTAACAGACGCGACTCAATATGCCCTTGTCGCGTCAACGCCCGTCACTCCGACTCGAGATTAGAATCGATTTGAGGAACTCTCGATTCTGAGTGACGTACTTCAAAAATGTTTGGAAACATTAGTTTGGATAGGACGGTTTTAGACAGGAATGTCCTTTCTTTTATGATAAGAAAAGTTTGTGTAATGAGGTTTAATGGGATGTTGAAGGGATATTAGATTCTTGTCGTTTTGCAAACATGGCCTTGTTCAAGAATGATAAACGATCAAAATGTTGTGGTGTCCGTTTGGAGAAGAATACTTAAGTAGGACTGCAACATAGACTGAGCAGATCTTTTTCACTTCAAATGTAGTGTTTATTTAAATTAAAACATTTACAAGCACCTTCGAACTTTCAAAGAGTGGGCCAGTTAGTCAGAAAGTAGAAACTTGGAGATATCTATGAAGAAAAATGGATAAGAAATTCCACCAACATTATTTTCAAAACCAAAGGTTAAACTTAATGTAATGCCTAATAAAAGCACACTGTTGTATTTACACCTCTCGGCACTGAACCGAACGTTGAAAATCGAACTTTGCGCTTTGTCAGACATTTACGTGTCACATAATGTAAATGAAAACTGGCATAATAAGTTAACTTAAGTATCAATTTGTAATCTGCCTAAGGCAAAGAAAATTAGATTCTATTTCTAAACACTTATGTATGGAAATGGTATCCACTTTTCTTTTGAATCAATGATTCCCTACGAATCAAAAGACAAATTCATTCCAGATTGTAGTGGAATTGGATGACTGAATACATAAACCGTCGCACCTGCAAATGGCTCCTGTTCCTAGGGTTCCCGAACCACAGCCGAAGCGCCTGTAGCACGGTGTACCTCGGCGTTCGAATTGCAGGATAGCTGAAAAAAAAAATAAAGAACGATTTTTGCGGCTTTGTACTTTTTGGATGGGAAAATGCGAGTTTGAAGGGAAAAAGCGCGGTATTTCGTTTCGATCCATGTCGGTAGAGAAGTGTCATTGGAATGTAGGTGGGTAATCTGTTGGCCTATCATGACGTTTTAATGCAGGAATGTTTTATGAAATATTCATTCCTGAATTGAAACGCTAACGTTGCGCTAAGATTGCGGTTGGAAATGTTTTTTATTGTTATTGGCGGTTGTTTGTGGATCAATATCTACATCATTAACAATGCTATTTAAACTTTTAATCAGTTCTATCTTAATTTAATTTTTTTAACTAACTGTTGCCCGCGATTTTCGTTGGCGTTTAATTATTATAAAAATGTTACTTACCTATTTCCCTCATGCGTTTTAAGATTTTTGCACGGAACCCTAATCTTTTTTTAAAAATAAAAGTAGCCTCAGTTACTCCTTATAACATCAGCCTTTTGCCCGTCCCGTCCCGTCCCGTACCCGTCAAAATCGGTCCAGCCGTTTCGGAGGTTAGCCGGAACAAACAGACAGAGATTTTGCGGTTATAAGTACCGTACATAGTTTCATAATTATGCATTCAGAAAAAAGCTTTTATTTTGAAAATAAAAAGAGACATTTCAATTTTATTTATTTGTATAGATTGATCATACGCAATTATTCTGACTCGTGATGCGTTTTGTCTTTTTGAGTCACAAAAAAAATATAAATGAACACACACACATGAACAATTTTGCCCGGGATTAAAACTTGCGAAGTCTATCATCGACATTAAGCGTACTGCACCCTACCCTTATGACCCTTAAGTTTACTTTCGACTGTAACAATGTATAACGCTATGTTTTTGTTTATTTTGTGCCTTCTGGCTAAGAATTTACCACTACATTTCTTCCCGTGAGCATCGTAAAAGACACTAAAGGATTATCCCTTGAGGAGATGACATCCTCTCTCCTGAACGCAGTCGCCAAAAAATCCTTTTAGCTGACCCTACGTTTGAGGGTAGGGATTTTTATTAGTTTAAAGATATATTTTCGTCTTTTCGAACATCATAATGCATTTGAAGGAGCTAACATAACATATAGTCCTCAAAGGGTGAGGTGGAGGTGTACCTAATAGTACACCCACATTGCGCCAGTTATGTTTTAGTCCCATGTAATAGACGACCCTATTGCCATCAACCGGGCACAAATCCAGTCTCCGTGGCTGCTACTGAGAAATTCAGGTATTTCTCAGTAGCAGCCACGGAGACTGGATGACTGAAAAAACCCATAAAACTTTGCCCGACTTGGGAACAGCACCCAGGACCATAAGGCAGTCAGATAAGAAATTAAATATCACGTAAAAAAAAATTATAACTCAAAATAAACGTAACTGCCAAATTGCTACATGACTGTGATGTAGGCTGCTTGAACTCATTACCGCAGTAGAATTCAGCGATTTTGTGATAGGCCATTTAGGTAACACACATGCGCTAAAAATACCCTTCGACAGGCCGTCATGATTTCTTCTACAAGGTGTAGTTTTGCATCATCGTCAACATTCAGGAGGTTGTCATAGAAGATGTAAATAATCAATATAAATTACGGTACCTGGTCAATAATAATAAACGCTGCTTTTTTATTCGTTTTAATTTGACACTATTTCGGAATGAAGCACTTCTCAAAAGAGAAGAATCACCCGTTTATCGAATAAACGTCTGCGTTTGTTTGTGTGTGTGAAAGCGCGGTTATAGGGCTAGTATTAGACGGGCCGCGTTTTAATACACACGGTGTACACTTATTGATTTCCGATGTTAAGAAAAAAAAATTAACTACCCATTTTGATTATTTATTCGGATCGAGAATCATTAGCATAGTTACCTCCTTGAATTTGACGAGGATGCAAAGCAACACCTTGTATAATTATCCCATGAACATTTAGTGTACCGATCTATTAGAAGGGTTGGGTTAGGTTAGGCAGACCCCTCCGCTCTGCCCAGGGCAGAGGACATCTATTGAGGATTTCCACATGGGAAAAAAAAAAGATTAGGCAGCGGTGGTCGCTTGCGAACCGACAATGATTGATTGAGATGCACATTTCTATTTTATACGGGTTAACAGGTGTAAAGTAACAATTTGATTGATAGCTATAATAATTTAATGGAAGATATATTAGATAATAGCTACCCTTTTCGAACCTCAGCTGCATTCAATTGCGAATCTCAATTCAACCGAAATAAAAACACATTAAGCGGGAGCGCCAATGTAGCCCGCGAAATTAAATTTGTCTTACGTTTTTTTGTTGCAATTTGCAGGACAGTGCATACATAACATAGTGAACATACAGCCTGGTATGTTAAACAAATATGTAAATATGATTTGCTACCGTATCAGGTATGTAGTTATAGAATTTAAATTTCAATCAACATACAACCCTGACCTACTAAGAAAAACGTAAGAAAATTAGAATTTTACCCTGGCGTTTTCATCTTCAACTGTTGGTCCCAGCTGTCATTTGGAGATCTTTGACAGTTGGTACGTGTAGTCAGAAGGAAGGAGCTCATGGCTAAATACTAACAGGCACACGGGTAGATCTTCTAGGTTAAGCAACGCTTGCCTAGGTCAGTGCGTGGATGGGTGACCGTCCATTTTACATATACCGAAACCCGAACGTGCCTCGGAAAGCACGTTAAGACGATGGTCTATCATTTATAGATGTTGGACAGTCGTTACGGGTAGATATAAACAGAAGCCTGCAAAATCCGACCACAAGTGTTACCAGTTTGTTTCACAGTAACTGGGTTGTGGAGGTCAGATACTCGTCTATCATCATCATCATCATAAAAACTCTGACTATTGTTTGTTTCATTGACTTTTTTGGTAGGTACCGACTTATTTAGTGTTTTTTTTGGAAGTCGGTTATTTTTTTGCAAAAAAGTTTTTATTTTACCCTTTTTAGTTATCGTATCACACAGAAATCCTTGTCAAATTTCGCAATTTCTTTTTTTTTATTGGATAACATTTCTTTTCCAGCTATTTTGATTTAAAAACCAAACTACTGAACCGATTTTGATGAAATTTCTATGGGACCGATCGGGAAGCATATCCTTTCAGTTATAAATGACGAAGATATGAGGTAACAAACACAAAAAAAGATAAAAAAATACAACCGAATTGAGAACCTCCTCCTTTTTTTGAAGTCGGTTAAGAAAGAAAGATACTCATTACCGGGAAAGGCTAAGCAGATGATGAATATTTAACCTCAGCTGCATTAAATTAATAACCTCAATCCGACCGAAATCGGAAAATTAAATTCTTTGACAAATACAACGGGATACGAATGGGGTCGCCGATGAATGGGATTCTTTATCTTGGACGTCCATAATCCGAGACATTATTGGAATCAACTTTTTTATTATTTCCTCTTTGGTGCTTTTTTCTTTTAATCGATGGAATTGTGTAAGAATGGATTTGGATGATTTTTTATGAGAATTTCGATGTAGGTTGAAGTATTTGAAGTGTCTGGGGAGATTATCTTATAATTTTGATTGATTTTCTGGTGGTTAGACGGTTCTGGCGTTTGCATATGAATTAAAACATTAATAATGTACTGTCCTAATTATAAATGTCCTGGTATTTGACTGTGTCGTTTGTCTAGTGGTCGCAAGCGCGACTGCTGATCATGAGGTACTGGGTTCGTTGCCCGGGTCGGGCCAAGTGTTTTTGGGTTTTTCCATCAGGAATTTCTCAGTAGCAGCCACGGAGTCTGGATTTGTGCCCGGTTGATGACAGTAGGCTGCACCACAACACCGTGCCCTCCATTCCAGCCACCTTTTAAAGGTCTTCAGCCCATCTAGCTGGGGGGACATCCATTGCTGTGCTTGCTGATATGCGGTCTCTACTCCAGGGTCCTTTTGCTGTATCGGCCGTCGGTCCTTCGACGGACATTGCCAGCCACTTCAGCTTACGTAAGCTATGTCGGTAACTCCAGGTCAGTTCTATTTTCAGTGTCATCATCTTCCTGCCCTCGTCCCATTCTACTTGGGGTCGGTGCAATACATTTTCTTCTTCCATTCTCCCCTGTCAGACGTCCTGCCATCATTTTTTCTCTTTCATATCGTTCCTCACAATCCATTTTCTATTTTCAGTGTGTTAAACACAAATGCCACACCCAAATCTGCGTCTGAATCAATACTTGTGACGTATTGATATTCGAAATCATACAATAGTTCTGTTTTCAAACAAACTACAACGGAAAATAAGTTGTACCGTACCGAATAGCTCCGATTCCGCCCGAAGCAAGCCGAAGGCATAATCTAGTCCCACAATATTGCAGATGATGGAATTAAATTTAAATTGTTACTAGAATTTACCTGACAGGGTTGCCAATAACTTGTTTATTGGCTTCATTAAATTGTTTTGAAAATGGCTAGATATAGGTACTACTTATTGCTCCAAAAACGGTGAAGGCACTTTTTAATACGCATTTACCTAATTGTATTAGGAATACGCCCTCAACTTTGGCGCTACATCATTTATTAGAAGAAAATCGTCGGATTTCTTTAAAAGAGGAAGTTTTACCAGTTTGTCTGGTAACGAGAGGATGTAAGTACTATTTCTATCATAGCTCTATGATTCCTATTATAGGCCGGAGTGACACGGATTTCTTGTTTCGGAAAAATGCACGATTTTGGAAACTTGGTGATCTCCTTGGATTTTTATTTATTTATTTGCAACATAATATGTTTTTTACACCCCTTTAAACGGTGGGAGTCTTCATACACGCAAAACCGCGAGGCACAGCGAGTGGCCTATAATTTCGGATATCCAAAGCTCCTCAGTGACAGCCCTACCTGATTATCACGGTACGAACAAGCCCGCGGCAAGTTGGCCAACTGTTCCACTCCATTTGGAACTGTTAAATAAGTTTGAACAATCGGATATCGGAAACTTTGCGAGCAACGTTTTTGTCGTTATTCAGGTTTGTTGAAGATATTTATCGGATTTTTTTTGGTTGTTAATAAACTGCTGGGTTCCGATTTGCGATCTGTTTACATTGTGTATTTTTTGCACCGTAACAAGAGTATAAAAGAAGAGATCGACAGCTCATTGAAGAACACTTAAAGCCACAGCATGCTGCAAATATGTATAACGTTGTTATTGCTGGCTTTTATTTTAGCCGCAAAAATGAAACATCTGTGTCTTTATCCGTAGAGGAAACCACCGTGAGGGAACCTGTATGTCCTAGAAACAAAAGGTCCAAGACAAATCTGTCGTCTACCAACACGCATTGAATTGGGTCGGCTTCTAGTCTAACCGGATGTAGCTGAATATAAGTATAGGTATTACTAGCTGACCCACGCAACTTCGTCTGCGTAACATTTTGATTAATGCTCCGCTCCTATTAGTAGCAGCGTGTCACATAGCCTATAGCCTTTCTCGATAAATGGGCTATCCAACACTAAAATATTTTTTCACTTTGAACCAGTAGTTCCTGAGATTAGCGCGTTCAACCAAACAAACGCTTCAGCTTTATAATATTATAGTATAGAAGTATAGATATGGAGCGACTGCCTATCTGTCCTCCACAAACCAGTTTCTGGGTAACACGGCATCCCTTGGTAACTTTAGCTGTCAGACTTTCGGGCCACTGTCTACCTGTCACGACTGTCAAAGATTTACAAATGACAGCCGGTACTAACAGCTTGATGTGCTATCTGAGGCAGAGCTGTCTCAACATGTAAAACACATTCACCTTTCTACACGATTTCGGAAAAAGTAGCTGAATCTTCAATCGTCCGTGTGGCTATTTGTTTTTAACTAGACCCTCGCAAAAGTATCGTTCATCAAATGAAACAAGCAGTGATAGCCTATTGGTGTGACCGTCGGACTGCCAAGTCATAGGTCTCTAGATCGAACCCAAGCCACGCACCTCTGATTTTTCGGATTCATGTGCGTATAGAATAATTTTCACTTGATTTTTGGTGAAGGAAAATTTCGTGAGGAAACCCGCATAACTGAGAGATATTTCTCGACAGCATGTAAAACCAGAGACCCATGGGTGGCATAAAAACTCTGACACCAGGTTAGGCACTACCCACACGATAAAGAAGAAGTTGTTATTGCGGCCGAGGCGAAATACACACACGAGCCGCAGGCGAGGGTGTTATGGAGCCGAGAACTGCAGTAACAAATGCCCACGTGCATCAAACGACGTTTTTCAATACACTTTTAATTTTTTGGTTTTAGTTTTTAGTCCAAATTTGTTCAAAGTCCAAATTGATTTAATGGCGAGCCACCTCACCACCTGACTGTGGGATTTTTATTTCCGCACTATAGGTCGGGAATATAAGAAGAAAACCACGAGGGTGAAATCCATAGCATGTTGAACTTAATCGTAGTGCGCTAAGAGCCAGTTTTTGAGGAAGAGTATTGAAAAATAATATACTCACCTAAAGCCACAAAGCTCGCAGTGGTTCCTACCCACTTGGTTCAGCCATCTCTCCAGACAGCTTAGGTGGACATTCGCCAATGAGCCCTTACAATTACACGGCGAAATCAATCTGAGGACAAATTGTTTTATATTAACTATGGGTACGTCGTCTACGTCAACGCCGCGCCAGCTGTCGTTTTAAAGCCTGTACTGTGCCACTGTCTCGCATGGTATGGATAAAGCTATGCTGAGCGATGGACGTTTTGCGTAGATGTGACTCATTTTTTCCCCCAACTCATGTTGGGTAATTATGCTAAATGTTTTATGGCTAATAAATGTTTTTGCTGTCTTTAGTACAGACACCTAGATAAACCGAAAAACAAAGAATGGAAACTATGTCCCCGAAGAGATAGGTAAAATCGTATGATATGACGCCCACGAGTTACTTTATAATATAAGTCAGAATATAGTGGAACCATTAGCCGGGCACTAATTTAAACTTGGGGATGCTAGTGAAAATTTCCCAATTATTACTCAAGCTGTTAGCAAAAGGCCGAGAGAGATAGCTAGAGGAGTAGCTAATAGTATAGTGAAGATTATAAGATCACTGTCATCTTATAATCAGTGGCGTGCCAACAATACGGCAAGCCCATTAGGCGAGCCTACTGTTCAGAAACCTTAACATCATGACGAGTCGTAAGGTTATAAGGGCAAGCCAAGCTTTTAGGCTCATGTGAAAGTACCACTACTACTTACAGTCTTCCCTAAGTAAAGTTATCCATTTTCTTTTTTAAAGATAGATTTCGAGTAAGGTTGCAGGTTGTATTAATTAAATTTTAAGCTAAATCGAAAAATTTAAATATGTTGACCTTTAAAAGGGACTTAGCAACAACAGCCATACGTAACTGTTACTCAACTATCCTACACTAAACTAAACAAACTGACTAAACTTATTTTGTAATATCCCAAGACCTTTCCAGAAATATATCAAGTAGTTAATGTAAATACTCTACGAAATGAGATTCCGGACAATAAACGATGTCCAATCTTCAAACTCAACAGCTAAATAAACAACGCACTCAATCGACGGCACGTTCAGAAAACATCTTATGTTACACCTAAACGAATATTCCAAGCAAATAAACACTCGGGTACAACATATAACAGAATTTTCCCGTTACCAACCTTTCCCTACCACGCGTCATACATATTCTGCAAACATTGGATCCGATACTCGAAAGTGAATCCCTCGCTGTTATTCCCAAATCTGATTTCTCAGAGAGACTGCCAGTCTTCTTTTTATCAGTTTTCGAAATTTTAGCTTCTATTAAAGGCTTAGTTACAATCACTTCATTCGTAACCAAAGGAATGTCTTCGGTTTGTACCATACTGTTACCAGGGTTTGTGATCTCTATAGTGTCTGGTCTGGTAGTATCTGGACTATGTATAACAGGATGAACGCTTTGGACGTTCGGTATTTCGCTCAGAACTATAGGAATGGCATTTGGTGTTTCTTTGACAAATTTGAAACATGAAGCCATGAATTTCTTCAGATCTATTAACGTTGTAGAATCATCCATCGCCGCAGCCGTTTCTTTATCTAGAATGGGTATTTTTAGTTCTTTAAGATTAAGGTTTGTTAACGTTTGAGCTGGTTTACCGAAGCTTAGAGATTTCAGTGCTTCTGTCACATCTTTGCTTGTTATGATGTGCCGCATGCTGTGTTCTGATTTCGATATGCCTGGTTTGGCTTGCATGACTTTAGCATGGAGAACCGCGCCAGGCAGGTCATTCGCCCCGGATGGTCCTGCATCTTCGTTTGCAGTAGGTTGACTTTTACTATCAGTTGTCTTCACTTCACTCGTCGTATTTTTCTCTCCATTTGCTACTGTTTTTTCGTTGATGTCCATTAATACTTGTGTAACATTTGTTACAGTATCTTAAAGAAAATATAATTAAAATAAATCTTGTATGAATGTTGCGGTGTTTGACGAATGGTGTTGTGTTGAAATATTTATTTTATTTTTTGCTGTCAATCTTTTTATATGCCAAGGAGTAATGAGTTTACGTTTTGAGGTTCTAATGTATATTTTAAACTCATGTGTTGGCCCCGCTATCTTATTAATTTGTATTATTTTAGGTAGACGTGGATATAGAATTGTTACCAAAAATTGTATCCATCCAATAAAATCTCGGACACAGTTTACACCACACCTCGATAGATGGCGTTGCTCGATTAAAATGCGAGCTATCGTTGTGTTACCGCGCCGACTATAAGATGTCTGCGCGCCCAAAATTTAATTGCCATCAGGAGGGTCTTAACTGACTCGACTGAACAGTGAGTGATGAACTCGGGATATGAATCTCTGTGATTCTGATCCGCTCTCTCACAGGTCAACTATCGCAGACCTGTGAGCAGAATAACTGACGCTGTTTTTGGCCACTTTTTAAAACCTTATATACATTAATAGCATACAAGTATACTAAATCTGTATGGATGAATACTAAACATAGTATCTTTCATTCAGATAAATAATACTTACAAATACATGAATTACTATATATATAAAACGTCTAAGTAACAAGAAATCGCTAGAATGATAATATTGTAGCGCTCGATTTCTAAAAATAGTTCAGTATAGCTGTAACTGTGTTATGTATGTAGCAGAAATATGTAGAAAAGAATAGGTCTTTTACAATGTGTTTATGTTCTTGAATGATCCCAGCTATTTATAGAAAATAATCATCATAGAAGATTTTCGTAAATAAATAACCACGCTGTCTAACCTAAAAATAAAATCCACTCGTGTAAAAAATTCGTGTCTAATTAAGAAAGCTTATAATAATTTGCCGTGACTATGTCGTTAAACATTTGTTTTTTAGAAACAATAAAGATAAAGCAAAAATAAATTAATTAATTAATATATAAAGCCACTTCTGTGATCCAAAGTGAACGACGCCTGTCAAAATATATATAGCAACCAAAGGCAGACGAGATTGCTATTAACAATATTTAGGAGCCGCCAAAACAACTTTTTCAGGGTATGAACTATGACCCCATCCACAGCTTCGGGTGGTGCGACCTGCTACACGACTAGTAACGCGATTTACATCAAAAGACATGTATACACGTTACCTGTTCCCGTCTCGTGACAATCACGTCGTTACAAAAGTCGCGTCGAGGCGACGCTTGACCACTTCTTTTATCTTGTTTCGTCCGCTGTAATTATTGTCGCAAGACACGTTTCGTTTGAGCCTATAGCTTGTGACCAACTACGGCTAAATTGCTTGTAAACTGTAACCTGAACTCCACAAATACAACATAACATAACATCACGCCTGTAATCCCCGAAAGGTTAGGCAGAGGTGTACCTAATAGTACACCCACATTTCGCCACTTATGTGTAAGTTCCATGTAGTAGGGGGCGAGCCTATTGCCATCAACCGCGCACAAATCCAGACGTCGTGGCTGCTACCGAGAACCTGATGGAAAAACCCCATAACACACTACAAATTCAAGTTTTATTATAATTTTTACCAGTATCTAAATTAACTGTAAAATCTAGCACCAACACCTCAAACCAAATTCTAATTACCATCTTGAAACCAGTCTAAACCGGCTAAAACTAGATATAAATAAGATCTTTACACAATCCGTAGTGGCTTCGCCGCGGCGCGGTTGCAACGTCCACCACAGTTCGCGGTCACACTAATCCGGGTTGCACCAGTGGATTGGTGATTTACTCCGTTTTAGAATGTTACTAATTTGTAGTACAGTTTATTAGGAGAAATTCGAGTTGTATATCGTAGAGAATATGAGGCTCGGATCGATCTTCAGGTTAAGCCACGCTTGCCTAGGCTGGTCCGTGGATGGGTGACACCTATTACATACCGAGTGTCCTTCTCGAAAGGCACGTTAAGTAACCGGTTTTATCAAGGGATATCGCATTACCCAGTACTAACTGGGTTGTGAAGGTTAGATAGGCAGTCGCTCCATGTAAAATACTAATATTCATCTGCATCCCGATGATGATCTTAGAGAATATGAGTGAAGTACGTAGCGAAATATACACGTAGGGCTTGCTCATCTGCCTAGTGTTTTTCCCAACCATGTTGGGGTCGGCTTCCAGTCTAACTGAATGCAGCTGAAAACCAGTATTATACATGGAGAGCTCGATCTATCTGCTCTGTTCTATCTGATTGCCATCAACCAGTTATAGTATGACCACTTTAAATGTGCAGTTCAAGTAGGCGCTGCTTGCCAAGCAAAAATCCATTCTACATGTCAAACTTGGTACATTTTTTTTAGTTCTGTGTTTCCCCACTTGCACAGATATCTTGGTTGAGGTGTACTGGGCAATAAGTCTTTGGTAAGTTTTTTTCTGGTTTCTATAAGAAAAGACTGTCAAAATGCACACTAGATAAAATACTCAGAAATGAGGTTTGCGGTACCGTTTCGGGCAGGCGCTTAAATTTCCTGATGTGAATTTTAGATCAATCTTCGACCGGTATGTGTACATACTACTTACTGAATGGTGACAAAAATAAAATAGACTTTAAACCATACGAGACAAACACGTTTATTCGATGAAAAATATATTGAAGTGGACTATTGTTACAATATCTTTTACAATAACATACATAGCATCACGCCTGTCATCCCCGAAGGGTTAGGCAGAGGTGTACAAAATTATAGTACATCCACATTTCGCCAGTTATGTTCAAGTCCCGTGTTATAGGGGGCGAGCCTATTGCCATCATCCGGGCACACATCCAGACGCCGTGGCTGCTACTGAGAAAATTACTGATGGAAATACCCACACTTTGTCCGACCCGGGCATCGAACCAGGATCTCATGCTCGGCAGTCGCGCTTGCGATCACTAGACAAGCTAGTTAAATAGCCGTTCAATCATCAGTTCAGTCTTTTACAATGTCAGTGCATTAATCGTATTCTTTTGTTAAGCGATGGTAATTAAACTCGTTAAAGATCAAATTAGTATAATTAATAGTCTACATTCAAAACAGTGTTGCTTTGATAAAATCTACTGAAAACCAACTTAAATTTACTGTTTTCAAACCACTTATCATTTCAGCTGAAACCTTATTCCCAACTGAAAAGGTTGATCTTCGCGTGAGTTTATAAAGTGTAGGTTTTCAAGGTTGTGTTAGTAAGTTTGTGCAGTTCAATTTCCATTGTGTTGCAATCGTAAAATTGTTGCTTTAATGCTTTAATAATAAAAATTAAAGCATAAAACGTTGAAAAAGGTTTTATTGGACGTCGTTATTTACTGTGTAACAGATTTTAAGTGTATTTTTGCAAAGTTTAACTACTTAGGTCGGTCCAATGATGGGTGGCTATCCACGAGATTCCAGTCTAACCATATGCAGCTGAACAACAGTATGTTGTACAAGAAGTCGATATCCAGGATGTCCAGGAAGTCGAATGCCTGCCCGACCTCCACAAGTCAGAAATTCTTCTTCTTATCGTGTGGTTAGAGTTTTTATGCCGCCCAAGGGCCTCTGACTTGGCTTTGACATACCGTCGAGAAATATCTCTCAGGCATGCTGGTTTCCTCACGATGTTTTCCTTCACCGAAGCAAGTGATAATTACAGGTACAATACGCACATAATTCCGAAAAATCAGAGGTGCGTGTCTTGGGTTCGAACTTGAGACCTATGACTTGGTATTCCAACGGTCGCACCACCAGACTATCACAGCTGCAGAAATTGAGGAAAGGTTTCAATATTTTCTAGTAATAGAGCCCATTCAAGGGACTACGTATCTTGAGCCCGTAATAGCGTTGTGGGGTCAGATACGCAGTCAATCCAGGTAAAGTAGTTAGACTGGATACTGTTTAGTCTGGTAGCCCAGCCAGCCCAGTCGTCTGTTTAGTATGGTTGGAAAAAGTCCGGAAAAGGCTAGGCAGGTGATGAAAGTGCCATAAAATAGGGCCGCGTTTGTTCTAACACCCGCATCTATGAACAAGTCAAAGTGTTTACATGAGTAAAATGTTTGTCATTTTTTAACAGACGATTTTTAGAATGTCGTTTAGTAATTGCTTAAAGTTAAAATTCTTAGCTTTGCTTTCTTTGCTAGTAAGAGCCGTCTCTTACTTCGTTTAAATTCTAGTCTATTTCATAAAAATTGCTATTACTAAGTAATTACTATAACTTGACTATGAATACGGGTGTTAGAGAAAAGCAAAGAGATCGTCGCGGTCATCAGTCATTTTTTTTTAAGTTCGGATGATAGCAAGAGGTTCGTCCCAAATTACATTGGACTTAACACGCTCAGCGCTACGTGTATCGTTTGCGATACACACTGTCTTAATATTTGTGTATCTTTTCGATTTACGACCACATCACAATTGGACGGAAAGTGTGCGCGTTAGCAATACACGGCGTTTATACCGGAATGGTGGTCGTGTATCGAAAAAGATACACAAGTGTTAAGACAGTGTGTATCACAAACGATACACATGGCGCTGAGCGTGTTAAACATACAAAAGGTGGTCGGTAGGGGGTATTCCTTCCACCCAATCTCTGGCGTTTGAGCGCACTATTCTCTAGAGATTCGAAGAAACACAGGCATGATGTGATGTTATATTATTATAGTGGAAATCAATTACTACATACACCGTTTACGCTCCGCTCGCTCATTCCGCTCCTGGCTTTCAATTACTCCTTATCCTATTACGTATTATTATTCTCCAAGTAATAATTATAAATTTATGAATATTAATGGCTGTTATTATTATTAAGCTTGAGCTGTAGGCGCTGAACCGTAATGATGTTGGCAATTTATTTGTGGAAGCTGCCATTGAATTAGGAGCTCGTGGCTAAATATTAACAGCCGCTCGGGTCGATCTTTAGCTGAAGCCGCGCTTGCCTAGGTTGGTCTGTGGATGGGTGACCACCCATTACATACCGAGTTTGCTCCGTGCCTCGGAAAGCACGTTAAGCCGTTGGTCCCGGCTGTCATTTGTAGATCTTGGACAGTCGTTACAGGTAATCAGTGGCCTGAAATTCTGACAGCCAGTTTTAACAAGGGGTATTGTATTAACCAGTACTCATTTTTGTTTGTAGAGGACAGATAGGCAGTCGCTCCATGCAAAGTACTGGTATTCAGCTGTATTCGGTTAGACTGGAAGCCAACCCCAGCATAGTTGAGAAGAGGCTAGGCAGAGAATACCAGCGTATAACTATCAAACTTTTGTTCCAATCTAGCCTGTGCCTTGCTGTTCTCTTCTGGCGACGCTTTAAGAAACCAACAGATGAGAAAGCTATAAAGCTGGAAGGAGACCTATTTTTTACCGACTTCAAAAAGGATTAGGTGCTCAATTCGTCGGAACCTTTTTTTTATGTATGTTACCTCGTATCTTCGTCATTTATAAACCGATTTGAAAAATTCTTCTTTTATATGAAAGGATATACTTCTCGTACCCATAGAAATTTCATCAAAATCGGTTCAGTAGTTTGGTTTTTTTTTGCA
This sequence comes from Standfussiana lucernea, assembly GCA_964057025.1. Lineage (NCBI taxonomy): Eukaryota > Metazoa > Arthropoda > Insecta > Lepidoptera > Noctuidae > Standfussiana > Standfussiana lucernea. The sequence goes on along the minus strand of OZ059808.1, from coordinate 8,466,954 downwards.
AAAAAAACATAGAAAAAGTGGAAAATAACTTTACATTCGGAAGCCGGTCTCAAAAAAGTCAATGAAACGAACAATAGTCACCGGCTTCCGAAAGTAAAGTTATTTTCCACTTTTTTGTGTTTTTTTTGGAAGTTGGTTTTTTTAGCAAAAAAGTTTTAACACACAACATTTTGATCTAAGATTGATACCGCAAATCATTTCAGGGGCTTTTTATTTTCAGATAATTAATTCAATCTAGTCGTAGCCGTAGTTAAATGGTCACTAACTCTCAAGCATAAGTATTTTTAACAGCCTACAAAGCTAAAAAAATAAGGCATTAAACATTTAAAACAATCGGCTAACGTTGAATCAAGTTTAATTATGTAGGCATTTCAATTATTAATAATTGTGGCTATTAATTATTTTCTTCCAGCTACCGGTTTCGGTACGCCACTAGACCGTTGGATTTTCACAAAATTATTAATGCCGAAAAATTATTATTTTCACCGAATTTTCGGGCAATAATTAAGGTTGTACTTTTCTTGCATGAAGTCAGCAAAATATTTTAATTAGGTGGTCCAGACTCGCAGCTGCGGTACACCTATGTGGCATTTGGTTGAGGTTATGTGAGAGTGAGGCAGTAAAAAAATTGCGTTTAATTGTCAAAATCATAAGGGACAATTTGGTTTGAAGGTTGATTAGAAAATAAGTACTCAGAGTTCAGAGTGCAACGTTTAATTTTTATACTTAAAAGTAAATACTTTTTTTTTAAGATGATAACATGATAATATTATTTAACGGGTAATTAAAAACCGTCCACAACAGTCCATGTAAAACACTGTCAATATTCAATTGCACCCAGTTAGACTGGAAACTGACCCCAACATAGTTGGAAAAAGGCTATACAGGTGATGGTCAGTTTTAAGTTGATATCGATTTGCTCACCCTGATCTCACCTGGTTTTTCTTGGATGTTTATGATTTATCATTTTCTTTTAAATAAATTTCTCCCTGTTAAGTAATGTTTCATTAGAATATACTTAATGATGTAAGTAGTGTTCTTGTAAAGTAGAGAACTACGTCTTAACCTTGTTCACAGCCAGATCATAGAAAACTTCACCCATTTTTTTGGGAAAAAGGGTAGGCAGATTATAAATTGAAAACAATTGTGATCTTTCTTTTGGTGTTGCTGGAATGTCACAATTTCAAATTTAGAAGGCCTTTAACTTTGCACTTCCACGCTGTCATCGGTGGCAGCAGAGCGGTCACTATGATTGCATGTTTAGGAGCACAGAGGATAGGTAAGGAAGTGGAATATAGTTTGTGTCACCGCTCCTTAACGAGGTTAAATCTTTCCACTTTTGTGTTCGGAAACTTATGAAAGACTAGCTGTTGCCCGCGACTTCATTCGCGTGGAATTCTGGTGTGTATATGTGAGAAATAAAAGATAGCCTATGTCCTTCGCCAGTGTATAATCTATCTCCTTGCCAAATTTCATTTCGATCCCATCAGCCGTTTAGTCGTGAAAGTGGAACTAACAGAGTTACTTTCTTACTTCACATTTATAATATTACTAGCCTATGCCAGCGGTTTCGCCCGCGTGGAGTTCAATAATTGACCCACGGAATCGTCCTACCGGGATGAAAAGTAGCCTATGAGCTATTCCAAACTATAACCTATCTCTGTGCCAAGTTTCATCCAGATCCGTTCAACCGTTCTGGCGTGATTAAGTAACAAACATCCATTAATCCATCCAAACTTTCGCATTTATAATATTAGTATAGAAGTATAGATTGGTATGGATGAATAAATTACAAGTATTTATATTCCATTATACCAGACAACAATAGTACCTATAAATAAACTATGAAAACTAAACATTTCAAAACAATATTTGGTATCAACTGTCTCCCTGAAAACCAGACGACACAAAAACATAAATAAATAGCGTTTCCAACATAACAAAAAAGATCTATTTCTAGAATTTGAATAAGACCTAGACGTATAAAAAGTCTATTCATATTCAAAATAGAAGACCCACTTTCAGGTTAAATGTCTAAGTTTCCAGAACCTTTTTTTGTGATCCTGTATTATACAGATCTTAGCCCTCTTTTTCGCATTACAATAGAATAGAATGGATGGTACCCAGCATGCAGAGCGTGACAGATTAAACTAGGGACATACTCCGGGAAAATATTATTTATCTTGACTTGGCACACGAGGTTGTCTATATTTGGAATGTGAACTCGGCTATCATTGTGCCGATTGTCGTGACGGCCAATGGCCTTATGGCCAAGAGCCTCGACGAATATCTTTCGAGGCTATCTTTAGGCGGTTGGATCAAGGGCCTGATTCAGAAGGCAGTACTCCTCGATACGGCTCGCATTGTGAGGAGGTTCCTGTCTCTGGAGCCCTAACCACCGGTAGCTTGGACCCTGCTCCCGATACCGGCGGACAACTAAGGTAAATGTTTTTTAACTGGGTTGGTGGAGCTCGTGGCTAAATAATAACAGCGGCAGTAAATTTTCAAGGCTAAGCCGTGCTTGCCAAGGTTGGTCCGTGGATGGATGACAACTGATCACTAATCCATTACCTACCGAGTTTCCTTCGTGCCTCGGAAAGCACGATAAGCCAATGGTCCCGGCTGTCATTTGTGGATCTTTGGCAGTTGATACAGGTCGTCAGTATCCCGAAAGTCTGAAAACCAGTATTACGAAGGGGTATCGAATTACCCATTATTAACTGGGTTGTGGAGGTCAGATAGGCAGTCGCTCCATGTCTTCTGCAACCAGTCAATCCCATCCACCTTTCATAGGTCATCTTCATCTGTTTAGCCTTTTTCTAACTATGTTAGGTTCAACTTTCAGTCTAACCGGTCTGGCGCACTGGCTGAGCGATTGACTGCTGCGTGTTCGATCCCCGCACGGAACAAATATTTGTATGGCCTGCAGATAGTTGCTCCGGGTCTGGCTGTTTGTGTATGTGAGTTTAAATATTTGTAAACGCACCCAGGATACAGGAAATATTCCTAGTGCTTAAAATAACCGACGAAAAATACAGTTTTTTTTATACGTTGACCAAGTACCAAAATAAAAAACAAAAAAGCCTATATTTTTGTCGTTTATTTTTTCACATTTTTGGAATGAGAATCGAATACTGAACATGTCCCTCGTTTACCCAGTCACTCTGTATATTTGACGTGACAATGACTTATTTTTGCGGCGTCGGCGTTTTTCTGACGTTTATAGATGGATTACTTAAATTCTTTCGGTTGTAGACGTCAGATCTTTTTAGGGTTAGACTCAATACATGTCGCTTTTGGCAGAGGTGTTGTTGGTATTTTGTGGGAAAAATGTGATTAAGGAGAGAATATTATTAGGCCCAAACATCGGTTTTATTCACGAGTAGTCATGAGTTCCCGACGATCTCTTTGTATCCGAACCAAGTAGCATTTGGATTTTGTATGGGATGCATAAGATTTGCAAGAAGCAAAACAAGCTTTTATTAAAATGAAAAGAAGAAAATTAGATTTATCTGTCAACATTGAACGCGTATATAAAGTTTTTTGTTATTAACTGTTGTGGAGTTTTTCTTATGAGGAAGCGATCTTAGCTGTAGGGTTAAGACATGTCGCTCATAAAAATAGTGCGTAGTGCAAATTTTAAGCTCAATTGGTTCGTGATAACTGGTTTCAAATTCAGTTGCAAGATTTGAGCAATACATACTAACTAACAAGGTTTAATAAAAGCTTATAGAAAGTTTTAAATGAATAAATGTATACAACCTTATTGATAGTATGGTTAAAATAACTCGCTCTGTTTAAAGTTCAACTGATTTACCGGAAAACAATAAAAGCTAAAAGAAAAAAAAAAAACATTTGTAAAGTTCACATTTTTTTCTTGCTTCCCCCACACATAACACCGGCCTACCGTCACACTTACCTGCACTTTTGACGGCACAGGGCAGCGGTGTGCACTAATTTGTAATTACTGCCGTCAGGGACGCAAGAGCACCAGTTTTAGCAAGCAAACGGTTTTGCTTAGGCTTGCTGTACACTCACGATTAATTGGAGTGAAAAATTGTTTAATCGGCTCTTTGTCAACCCAGTTATGTAAGGGTTGTTTTGAGCCGTCGTGAATCAGCGCCCGTATTTTTCAATGCTGTTCGATTTGAAGATTAAACAATATTACGGGAGGCAGAGCGCAATTTTTCCGAGCAATCTTTACACCGAATATAATTAATTTCTAATAGTTGTTTAAAATGCACTGATCATCCATGTGGAAGTCAAGGAATCAAAAGTAACAGCATGTCAAAACAATTTCAAATTAATTATTAGAACACATTACATACGAGTAAAATCACACTTGTAATTCCCGAAGGGTAACGCAGAGGTGTACCTAATAGTACACCCACATTTCGCCAGTCACATTGAAGTCCCATGTAAAAGGGGGCGAGCTTATTGCCATCAACCGGGCACAGATCCAGATTCCGTGGCAGCTACTGAGAAATTCCTGATGGAAAAACCCTCTAACACTTTGACCGATCTGGAAATCAAACCCAGGACCCATGCTCAGCAGTCGCGCTAATGACCACCAGATCAACGAGACAGGTACAGGTCGATTATGCTACATTCTTCTCTCGCTTTCTTTAATTAAACACACCCAAGTACCATTAAAGTCACAATCGATTTAAATTGAATTCAATCGATTACCAGTTACCTACTCGTATTAATCGTCAACACGTAGCAAACCGCGAGCTGTATTAGTGTGTGAACTGCTACCGTTAACGTTCTCGCCTATAATTACAAATTAGTGCACATGGATACAATATTGTATGATTGTTTACGACCGAGTTGACTGACGGTCTACCAGTTTTCACCCTTAGGCCTTGAGTAACAAGGTTGAAAAGTGATCGACAGGTGTAGTACATAGGTTTGTGTACTCAATACGTAGGTAAATACGGTTATAATGTGTAATAAGGTAAACATAGGTAAATAAACGACGCTGTGGATACTTGTGTTATTGGTAGGTGAAAAGTTAAAGTCGCTCTTCGGTAAATCTTTAAGGAGTCTGCCCACTACACCGTATCATAAGCAGTGATAGCCTAGTGGTGTGACCGTCAGGCTACTTAGTCATAGGTCGCGAGCTCTCTGATTTTCGGATTCATATGCGTATTGCATAGGTAATTATCACTTGTTTCGGTGAAGGAAAACATCGTGAGGAAAACAAACCAGCATGCCTGAGAGATATTTCTCGATGGAATGTAAGGCCAAATCAGAGGCCCGTGGGCGGCACAAACTCAAACTCAAAGCATTTATTTCAATTTGACCATTACAGGCACTTTTGAATGTCAAAACACAAAAAATAAACTAAGCTACAGTCCCTGTCACAGGGCATAATAACTTGTGAAAGTACTATAGTTGCCCATTCGAAAGCGTAGATCCTATGGAGAAGAATGGGCAAGAAACTCCATGGACACTCTTTTAAATCAATATGTTTTTACAAAATCTTGGTTATATCATTCATGTCGAGATTATATGTACATACATGTGAGAACGATGAACAAAAACTCTGACACCAGGTTAGGCATTAAACACACGAAAAAAAAAACTCATATCATATCATGACCGCATTAGGAACGTACCAGGTAAGAAAATATTCTTTGTATAGTACGAGACTATGCTCACTAGACCGTTCCGCCAGCGAACAACACCGTCGAACGTCGTTTTTCGAAAAAGTCAAGCTTACAAAGTAGAGTCCATTCAAATCCTTGTTTCCACTTCAACAAAATATCAATTTTATGTTACTGAGAATAAAGATGGATGGATTGTGTGAGGAATGATATAAAAGAAACAGGGATACACGTCAGCGTGACGGCTGACAGGGAAAGATGAAAGAAAAAACGTGTTGCGCCGACACCAAGTAATGTCATTCTAAAATCTACTTTAATGCTCAGTAAAATACTGAGAACTAAAACTCTCTCCACACTCTCTCACTCTCTCTCTCCTCTCTCTCTTCTCTCTCTCTCTCTCTCTCTCTCTCTCTCTACTGGGTAGATTTTAGAATGATAAACACTATCGAAAAAATCTTAAATTTAAGTAATAGTAAGTAATTTTTTTCCAAGTACAAGTACTGGCAGCCAATTTTTTTGCCAAGTACTGGAGGTGCTCGTGGCTAAATAACAACAGCCGCTCGGACCAATCGCCAGGTTGAGCCGTACTTGCATAGGTTGGTTTGTGGATGGGTGACCACCCATTACACTTCAAGTTTTTTCCGTGCCTCGGAAAGCACGTTAAGCCGTTGGTCGCGGTTGTCATTTGTAGATCTTTGACAGTCGTTGCAGGTAGTCAGTGGGCCGAAAGTCTGACAACCAGTCTTACCGTAGGGTATTGTATAACCCAGTAGTAACTGGGTTGTGGAGGCCAGCTAAGCAGTCACACCATGTAAAATACTGGTATTCCGCTGCATGCGGTTAGACTGGAAGCCGACCCCAACATAGCTGGGAAAAGGCTAGGCAGATGGTGACACTCATGTGTATACATTTCTGGAAACTAAATTGTAAATGCTAAATAATTCGAAGCACCCAAATACAAAATTAGCATATAAAACGAATATATGAACGCAATTGACGACGACTGAATTCTTTACAACGTTTTTCACGACTAATCTAGAGTGTGCGGAGAGCCTAATTTCCTATTCATATATAATTTAGTTCATTTCGTTTCGCGAAATGCGATTCATTTATTAAAAGTGTGTGTAGGCTCTGTTTGCGAGCTTATGTTTTTTTTTGAGTTTGTGTAGTGTTTTTACGATGTGCAGGGCAGGACATGTCTGTCGCATGCCAAACGGGCTGTGGACCCGTAAAGCTCAGAATTGGTGCCCTGAAACAGTGACACGGGGTCGCGGCCGACCACGAAGGAGATGGTGGGACGAACTGGATGTCTTCCTTGAGAATTGGAAAGAGGTAGCACAGATTCTGGACCGTTGGAAGGTATGGAGGGAGGCTTTTGCCCAGCAGTGGGAGAAAATGGGCTAGCTATAATAATAATAATACGGTGTGAACCACCTCATAAATTTTATGTTCTTGTTACGTTTGTATCTTCACTTTCCCTTTATTTCCTGGATTAAGTACAGGTGGATTGAGTAAAGGCCTCCAGATATGTGTACTAAACGAAAAAGAGCCTTGTCATTATTTAAAGTGGACTGTATTTCTGCTTCACTGCCTCGTCTAGTGGTCGCAAGCGCTACTGCTGCACATGAGGTCCTGGGTTCGGTCCTGGGTTCGATCCCGGGTCGGGCCAAGTGTTATTGGGTTTTTCCATTAGGAATTTCTCAGTAGCAGCTATGGAGTCTGGATTTGTGCCCGGTTGATAGTAATAGGCTCGCCCCTTCTTTTAGGGACTTAAACATAACTGGCGTAATGTCGATGTTCTATTAGTTTCACCTCTGCCCAACCCTTCGGGGATTACAGCGTGATGTGATGTCTTTTATTTTCTCGCTGTTTTCACCAATAAAAAACCAACCAGCAAATCACCATCCTCGTAAAATTCCACCATCATTTGACGCTCTTCCAATATTTATAGTACGTAACACAAACGACATCGCATCGCACACAGAATATCAAGGGCTGTTACTGTAAATGCGTGAACAATAAAATTTTACGAATACGGAGCGGTAATGCCCGATATTATTAAGTGTAACGTTTCTGGCCTGTATTTCCGTACTAACGTTTGAATTCTGTGTTCGTTTTTTCGATGTTTGTCGGGGTGATATTTGTTTGAACGTATGAGCTCCTGGTACTTGTGCGTCAAGATGGGACTGTTCGTCAAATAATAAATAGCAATCTGACAGCCTCGTGGGTGTGGAAGTCGAACGCTACTGCAGAGCATGAAGGTCCTGGGTTTAATTTCCATCTATAAGTTCTTAGTAACATTACACCTCGCTTGTACCCACCGAAGGGTTAGGTAGAGGGGTACCTAATGGTACCACCCACATTTCGCCAGTTACGTTTAAGTCTAATGTAATAGGGGCGAGCTTATTGCCATCAAACAAGAACAAATCCAGACTTCGTGGCTTCTACTGAGAAATTTTTGATGTAACTATTGCCTGACCCGGGAATTGAAACCAGGACATCTGACTCAGCAGTCGCGATTGCGTCTACTATACCACCGAGGCAGTGAAGTTCTCATTAGCACCTCGAATGGTGACCGTAACTGCTGTCATGGATCTGCGAATGACAGGCGAGACCCTATGGTTTAATGTGCTTTCCGAGTCAATGAGAGATGTCGGTAAAGGATGGTACCCGGCCACGGAACACCCTCACTTAAGCTCAATTGCAGCAACTAAGGTTATTTTTTATCCCAGAGGTTTCTGACGGTAGCGATATTCTTTTTTGTATGAAAAATTAAAAGCATAATTTCATACAAAAAAAAACGTTTTTGCAAAAAAATAACCGACTTCCAAAAAAACATTGTGTTTTTGTTGGACGTCGGTTATTTTTTTTGCAAAAACGTTTTTATTTCACCCTTTTTAGTTATCGCATCACACACAAATCCTTGTCAAGTATCAATTTCGCAATTTCTTTACTTGGATGACATATTTTTTCCAGCTATTTTGATTTAAAAACCAAACTGCTGAACCGATTTTGATGAAATTTCTATGGGGCCAATCGGAAAGTAGATCCATTCAGATAAAAGAAGATTTTTTCAAATCGGTTCATAAATGACGAAGATATGAGGTAACAAACACGACAAAAAATACAACCGAATTGAGGACCTCCTCCTTTTTTTGAAGTCGGTTAAAAAAAGAATAGTATAGTCCACTATAACTGTCAGGTTAGTTGAAAATAGTCTAGCAAGGTAAAGGCTAAACAGAAATCGGAATCGAGCAATCAATTTAAAAACATGAAAAGTATGCTTTATATGAAATGCAGTCTCTCTGGTGAAAAACGATAACCGCTGCATAAAGAAAACATCAAGAAAATTATCGATGAGGTCGAAATACCACCCAATACTCGGTAAAAATTTCTCGATACAGGTAAACTCGAAGCAGGTAACGAGTACGGTATTAAAGCTGGTTATGACAATAACACAGATATACAGATCAATACGCTCCGAATTGGGCTGTTTCGTTCAAGTGGATGGAGCTGTTATTATTGATGAAAGATTTTTGTGGGTTTAAGGTTTTGATTATTTTTTTCATATGTTTCTGAAGTGCAAGTACAGTAGGTCACCGGTGTACGATGAGTTTTGAATCTAGGAGATAATCATCATCTGCCTAGCCGTTTTTCCCAACTCTTTTGGGGTCGGCTTCCAGTTAACTTAAAGTCCCATGTTATAGGCGAGCCTATTGCCCTCATTCGGGCACAAGACTCCGTGGCTGCTACTGAAAAAATCCAATATCCACTTTGCCCGACCTGGGAATCGAACCCTCATGCTCAGTAGTCGAGCTTACCAACCACCGGACCAACGAGGCAACAGACAGGCGAGGTACGTATCTATCTCGTACATTTTCGGGTAACTCGTATATTTTTATTTTACTGCCATTTTTTCAGTTGAAATTCAAATACGCGCACAGTAAAACCCGATGAGGCGGATTAAAGAATATCTAGACGATGTAACCATTTGAATTTTTATGAACTTTTTCTATCGCAAAACGAAACGTAACGCGTAGGAGAAGAATTTTAAAAGTCAGTAAAGATAAAGGTATAGATCGATTGGTTTTAGAATAACATGAGGTTCTTAACAATAACTTGAGCCCCTAGTACGAGCAAGCGGTGTAAACGTATACATATACATACAAACGTCGATTTTAAAAGTAAAAATACGCGTTTAACATAATATATTTTCATAATTTTAAGAATTTATTCTAATCTATGGAAGATACTGATTGTGGTTGTTAAACAATTTAATTAAAATCATCATCATCTGCCTAGCCTTTTCCCAACTATATTGGGGTCGGCTTCCAGTCTAACCGGATGCAGCTGAATACCAGTATTTTACTTGGAGCGACTGCCTACCTGACCTCCACAACCCAGTTAGTACTGGGTAATACGATACCCTTTGGTAAGACTGGTTGTCAGACTTTCGGGCCACTGACTACCTGTGACGACTGTCAAATATCTGCACATGACAGCCGGGACCAACGGCTTAACGTGCTTTCCGAGGCACGGAGCAAACTCGGTATGTAATGGGTGGTCACCCATCCACGGACTAACCTAGGCAAGCACGGCTCAACCTGGCGATTGATCCGAGCGGCTGTTGTTATTTAGCCACGAGCACTTCTAGTACTTGGCAAAAAAATTGACGGCCAGTACTTGTACTTGGCAAAAAAATTACTTGTAAGCACGGCTTAACCTAAAGTCGACCCGAGCGGCTGTTATTATTTAGCCACGATCGAACAATTTGACTAAAATGCTGTTTTGTATTTTCGAAGAAAAAATCGACGTACTTACGTTTACACTGCGCGCTTGTGCTAATGCGTCTGCTTTCATCGAGGTCGTAGTATGAACTTACGTTTGGTGGGTGAACTTACGAGATCAAGGTGTCGCTTCACAGTGGCTCGTGGCTAACCTGTACTTAGTTTTGGTTGGTGTGAAAAACTTTTTTTTTACGAAAAAAGGTTTTTTAAATAAACATAACATCACGCCAGTAATCCTCGAACGGTTAAACAGAGGTGTACCTAATAGTACACCCAAATTTCACCAGTTATGTTTAAGTCCCATGTAATAGAGAGCGAGCCTATTGCCATCAATCGAGCACAAATCCAGACTCCGTGGCTGTTACTGAGACATTTCTGATGGAAAACCCAATTACAATGTGCCCGAAAAAAAGCAAGGTTTTTTATTTTCACGTTTTTAGTTGTAATATTCCATACAAATTCTTATCGTGTATTTTTACATTGTAACTAGAAGTTGGTATGCGACAAAATAGTGGCCTGTTTTAAGAAAAGAAAAAAACTTATTAAAAGAGCTAACTTAAACTGCTGAAGCAAAAAATCCTCACCCTGCACATACTATACAGGGTGTAAAAGTGGTTTAGTCCCATCTCAAAAAAACCTCAAGCAGTGAAATTAATATATACCTATTAAAAATTAACAAATATAATCTGCGTACATTCTCAATAATTAACATTTGTCACAGGAATCATCTTAGTTTTGTTTTTGCTCGGTAAGTTTTTTTTTTAATGTTACTATATTAAAATAATAAACCATTCACGAATATTATTATCTCCTTTATTTATTTTTCTTTCTTATTTTTTACATTTTTAAATATTCGCATATAAAATAATAAAAAAAAAAATTTAACATTTTTTTTAATATAAAAAATAGTAGCCCACCAGTATCGGGAACAGGGTCCAAGCTACGCGGTCAGGGCTCCAGAGAGAGGAACCTCCTAACAATACGAGCCGTGTCCAGGAGTACCGCTTTCTGAATCAAGCCCTTGATCCAGCTGCCTAACGAGAGCCTCCTCAGGTATTGGTCGAGGCTCTTGGCAATTAAGCCATTGGCTGAAACGAATATTTATTATTATTTGAAAAATTCTAACAAAAGAATTAAAAAATATATAAACTACGTAAAGGAGGTGTCTTTATCGTCCATACAACAGTGGCCAAAAGTTTTACCTCTAGTACCACACCCTTAATGTAGCCGAAAGCCACTTGTTCTACCCAACATTGGAATATTTTTTGTTCCAGACCTTTCCTTCTTCTAGTAACGGATATATTGGGGGTCAAAGTTCTAACTTATTCACAAGTTTTTATTGTTATAACTTCACTTTAAACACCTCCACGAACCCCGTACGTTCAATGCACAATATTTTGAGTGTGTTATTGAGTCCTACCGTGAAACGTGATTTTCAACCCAAAAAAAGTCGTTTCCCAGCAATAATTTTTGCGTAGAGTTACTTAGTTTGATGTACAAAATGCTTGGTTGACGGCATCGTGAAGGGTCCGTATACATCTTGTATAACAGTGGAAGGCTTAACCCCAAAAATGCACCCACATACACCAAGTCTAGTCGTTGAGACTGCGCAATAAAATCAGTGGCGAAATTAATTTAACCTCATCTTCAAGAATTCATTTTCTTGATAGGCACTCCTGGCACATGACTATTGCAGCATTCTAAGAACGAAAATTAAATTTAACTAAAACGAAATTGAAAAAAAAGACCTGAAAGGTATTTTTGAATGCAAATAGTAGCTCAAGATTAATTCTAGTCGGAATTACACTTGAAGAAATAAATATAAATGTTACTTGTAACTTCGGCATCTGAATTAAATTCACGTATCTCAGCGAAAACCACTAAAACTTTGTTGTGAACTTGCTGCTTCTTAATCATTTTCAAATGTTAAGTTTCACACTTTCGAGATGAAATTGTTGGAAATTAAAGCTAGTTTTAATGAAGTGCTATTTAAATTATTTGAGAAATTACCTTTGTTTTATGATGTGGTCTTTTTGTGGAGAAAAGGACCAGAATTGTATGTTTTGGTCAGGACAAAAGATTTCGAGCGTTCATAATATTGTTATTATATTGTTTGGTGTTACGGAACCCTGTGTGTGCGAGTACGACTTGCACTTGGCCGGTTTTTTTTTAATTTCATGTTCGTACAGTCCATCCAAAGGTTATCTGGAAGATATCTCTATAAGCGATAAGACCGCCATTGTAACCAGGGGCGTAGCTACCGCCGTATCAGCCGTATCAATGATACGGGGCCCCGAGTAACAAGGGCCCCCGATGAGTAGAGGAAAATAACCACAAAATCTTCCTATAACCTCCAATTCTTATTGATAACAGGCTAGAGGATCAGGATAAAAAATTTACTTGTCCAAAAAGGCCCAATTTTTCGAGCTCGCTCCGCTCGCTCTTCAATAAAGATTACGCATTTTGCGGACCCGAAACCTCCAATTTTTTCAAGCTCACTTCGCTCGCTCTTCAACGGCAAGTTCGTTTATTGTGGTTCAGAAAGTTAATATTTTTCTAGCTTGCTTCGCTCGCTTTTCGATGAAGACTTGTCCTTATGCGATCCTCTTAATATCGTTATTTCATAATCCTCTTTTTGGGCTTCGCCGCACGGTTTCAAAGGGCCCCCAAAAAATTTTGATACAGGGCGCTATTTGGACTAGCTACGCCACTGATTGTAACCATAGAATTATCAATAGTGTAAAGCAGTTGTGTTTCAATTTTGGTGTACGATCTATCTTCTATCTATCTATATATATAAAATTAAAAGTCCTGACTGACTGATTGATATATTAACGCACAGGCCAAACTGCTCGTCCTAGAGACATGAAATTTGGAGGATGTATTCATTGTAAAGAGTAGGCACCCACTAAGCACGGGTTTTTCGAAATTCCACCCCTAAGAGGGTGAAATGGGGGGTTGAATTTTCTGTGAAACTTTATACCCTCTGAGTGGATTGACTCGAAAATTAGAGTACACACTCTTCAATTAAAATTTTGAGACACGTGTATCACAGTTTTTCCAAAATCATCCCCCAACAGACTCAAATAGGGCTTCGAAAATCACCTAGACGGGAAATCGAAACAAACATGTCATCTTTATAAATTTAAATTAAATATATATATTTTCGAGTAAAATGTACATTCACCGAAACATTTTACCTGCCCCAAGTCCGAAATACGGGTGCATGTAAGGCCTGCCAGTGCTGCATAAAAGGCCTGTCCAATCTGTTGGCAACAACGGCAAGAAGACTGTTGCCGCTGCCCCGCACTCCACTTGCTATCGAGGTGGCCCTCTTGCGAACATTCCCGATGCACTGCAGAAACAAGGCAGTCGCAGCAGCGCCCTTAGCGCGTTATTATACGAGTATTGAACGCGGAGAGCGCTGTAGAATTTCTGCAAATATGACACCCACAGATTACACGTATAAAAAGATGTGCAGTAAGCTCGAAACAAGGTGATCTTTACATCCTTGGAGCTACACGTATAGTATAAGTGTAAGTAAGTGTAGCGTAAGTGTTGGAGCATAAGTATAGTCAAGGATTACCTCCTCCGACTACCAAATGAACAAACTTTACCTCTTCATAATATTTGTTTAGGTTAGTATAGATGCTAAGTATGCTGGCAGTTTCTAAAAGTTGATCAAAAAAAGAAATCACAGATTCAAACATATCAAAATCAACAAAACAATATCCATTCAACGACCCACATTTCTAAACCTTAAAAACAATACATCTAAAACAGCAAGAACACAGTACTACAGACACGACATCCAGCCAGGAGTTGTGCCAAGCCGTTTGATAGATAAAAACCCAAGACGGTTCGGACAGCGGCGAACAGTAGGACCACACTATACGTGGATTGGATTCTTTTTACTGTATACTGTCCGGAAAATGGACACGGAAATGGTACTATCCAAGAGTTTTGTGGCAACAAAATTGTATTGCACTGAATATAATATTTGGATTGTTGCTTTTGGTGTCAGTTTTGGGCGGGATAGTGTTGTTTTGTGTCGGTTTCGTTTATTTCTTTGTATGTTTCGTAAAAATTGACGAATGTTGTGCATGAGTCTTAAATACCTCTTGGTCTTGTGGTCACAAAGTCTATTGTCGGACATGAGGTTTTGGATACGATTCCCATGTCAGACGTATTTTTTTCTGTCATTGGTGAATTAAAAAAAAAAAACGATTTTCTGTCTTTGATCTATATTTTAATTCCATTTATTTGAAAATGAATTATTAAATTATATTGTATTAAATATAATTATATATATTTTGAATTATTAATGATAATGTTATTATAATCACGACAATTCAAAATTCTCCATTATGATGAAAAACTTTAAACTTAAAAGTCAATACGTGAGTAACTACCAAATTAATGTCAGTATTCCGAGCAAGGGGGCAATTTACGAAGCAAATTGGAAGGTGGCCAACGTAACAAGGGCTGTAGCGTTCGTTCTAATACTACCAATTGTCTTCGTGTTCTAGTAATTTGCTCAGATGCGCAGTATTTCGTTGAGATGAAAGTGGAATTCGTTACTTGGGCTTGGAAGGCTAAGTATTTTTGGTGGTTTAAAGTGTTTAGGAAAGAAAACAACTGATTCTTCTTCTGTCTTTATTGTGTGGTTAGTGCATTTTTTTTTTTTTTGGGTGGGAAATCATCAAATGACCTCTCCCGCTCTGGGTGGAGCGGGAGGGGCGTGTCAGACTCTTACTGACTAAAACCCACCCGTGTTACTTCACTTGCCTGTGCCAAGGTGCCAAGGGTCACGGTAACTCTTTCGAAGAAATCCGCAACCCTGGCAGGCATTGGTCCTAATGGACCCCGTCAGTTTGTGCTGACATCTCTTTGAGGCGCGCGTGGAACACAAGGTGCCATCGACCCGGGCCTGGTCCTTACCGGACGGCGAGCTGTGTGTGTGTGGTTAGTGCCTAACCTGGTGTTAGAGTTTTTATGCCGCCCATGGGCCTCTGACTTAGCTTTACATGCCGTAAAGAAATATCTTCCAGGCATGCTGGTTTCCTCACGATATTTTCCTTCACCGAAGCAAGTGATAATTATACAATGCGCACATGAATCCGATAAATCAGAGGTGCTTTTTTTGGATAGAACTTGACCCTTATGTCACACCACTAGACTATCATTGTTTAGTTAATAGCTGATTGACTGGTAGAAAATTAAAAATGAAAATTATTATTTTTCCGGCATTTTGCTGAACTGGGCCTATTTGGCGCAGCCGTGAGTCACACAATATTTCTTGGTTAGTTTTAAATTTTATTTTACATTTGTTTTTTTTTGTACTTTGTATTGTGTACTTGTGGCGTGTGCCAATAAACGTTTTTCTTTCTTTCTTTCTTTCAAAATGCCTTGCGGTATTAAATCTTCCTGTCACGAATGTACAAGAAGTTTAAATAAATCAGTGATATGAATGGACGGTGAGAATTATAGCAAGGAAGAAAATATTGACATGACGATTGATAACTTGTTCTTAATTAAGTAAGTAGGTACCTTTAAAAATATAAAGAGAAAAAAAATTAAACGGGGCCGAGAGATACTTGTTCTTTTCGTAAATGCGATCATTTTCTGTTCTGGACCATACCTGGGAAATTATAGTTACGGAGGTATTGAAGGTCAAAGTTCCAACTTTTCACCAGTATTTTTTAAATTTTACGTTATAAATGTTATAACTTTAATTTAAATACCTTTGTGATCCTAGTACAATACGCGCTTTGGACGTGGAGTTGCGGAAACCAGCCCGTTATACAATACAATGATCATAGTACGACCGAACAAGCTAATGCTTACCGCAGTTAAAAATTTGCATCTTGCTATTACACTGTCAATAATTTTTACTATTTGCGCAATAACATTTTAAGCATACAAACACGTCATTCTTAAAAAGTGTGTGCATACCAATTTGCTTGTTCTATTGTACTATTCAACGCATCCATCAGCACAATGTTTGAGTGCGTTACTTTGAGTCCTACCGTAAACCACCCCAAAAACAAGTCGATTCCCAGCAATTGTTTTTGCACAGTGTAAATTACTTGATGTACAGAATGCTTATTTTACGACTTCGTGAAGGGTCCGTTTACTCCATTAAATGTAAAGTCATGACTGAATCTGAATAAAAATGCTGGTTGAATGTGCTAACAAAGGAAAATAAAAACATGCATAACCTCTCACATTCTCAAAAGAGGGTATTGATAAAACTGAGTTGTATGCAAAGTAAGATATAGACATAGATATACATATATTAAGGCGACGTCGTGAATGTTCTTACATAAATATTTATTGAGGTCCTTTAACATAGTGGCCGGTACCGCCGACAATGTTGAGTCGGAGGACCATCGTTTTTGGATGAGGAGAGAATGTGCATCTTTGAAGAATTCTTTTGAATAAAGCTAGGATTGAGGAAATGCTGTCTTACAACGCTCCAAGAGACGCTTGCCACGGTCGGTCTATGGATTGGTGACCGTCAATTAAATACCGAGTTTCCTCCGAGCCCCGGAAAGTCGATCGATGACAGTTGTTACAGGTAGTCAGTGGCCCGAAAGTCTGACAACCAGTATTTCCAAGGGGTATCGTATTACCCAGTATTAGCTGGGTTGTAGAGCCATATAAAATACTGGTATTCAGAGACTGGAAGTGGACTCGAATATAGTTGGAAAAAGGCTCGGAAAATAATGATAACTATAAGAAATGACCTACTTTAATAACCTTAAACTCTGTCACTGAGGACCATTTATTGAAAACGCACTCACATTTCATTCGAAAACGAGGAATACTGCCAGAATTTGTAGAAACTAAACTGCTATTTATATCCAACTAACGCAGTTCCAAATCCTCGCTCCAATAACTAAAACCACGATTATAGCGCACTAAAATCCCAGTTACGAATTCGGGAATGTCCACAAATGCTTCCAAAGCATATGTATGCAAGATATTGCCTATATCGCTTGGGAGGCATAAAACTGAATCGGCTCAATTGGCTATGTCTGCGTATAACACCGTAGTTTTCAGATCACATACGTGCAACCAATATTCTTTTGTTCATTGTAGTAAATGACTTATAGTGTAGGCGTGAGTTTGGGGTTTAAAGTTTCTTGGGGAATTGTGATGGATGATTTTGTCGTACTAGTGTTTAAATGTTAAAGTTAATCGCCACGTTTCATATGCCCATGCTATGTCTCGGGTTTAAAGTTTCATGGGGAATTGCGGTGGATGATTTTGTCGTGTTAATCGCCACGTTTCATATATGCTCATGCTGACATACGGGCCTTTTGGCCTCGTACGGGGCCAATTTAGTTTGTCTTATGTTATTATTTTCTTTTAATATAATTTTGTTTTATTGTCAATTCAACAATTTTGTTTTGTCCTGTGCGAGACAAATAAATACTTTTTCTTTCTTTTCTTAATTACGATGTTGTGTTTATACGGTACTTTTTTCATTGCTTTGTGGTAATTGGATGACTGTAACTCCATTTTAAACGACCATATCTGGTTGTCTATACCATAAGTCGAAATGGAAAATAAGGATTGGAGGACCCACGAGGCATAAGGGGAGGAGAATGATGATGTTGAATATGACCTATTTCTTCTAACACAGACCCGAGGCCGAGGCCCGAGGCCCGAGGCCCGAGGTCTGTGTCCTAGATGTGGGCAAATTATAGGCTGATTAATATTTTAAAATTAAATATATTTAATATATATATATTTATATTTTTTGTATATCTAAAAGTAGCTTTACATTTGAACCCTAGATTAACGTGAAACGAAGTATTATATGAAATGTAACAATTTTACAGACCTTTTACGATTTTGTAGAAAATAAATTCATCACACCCGAACCTAACATTTTACTGTCATAATAAAGCAGGGTTAAAGTGAAAAAATATCTGTAATATATTCAGTCCTTATATCCGAGGTCGGGGTTAAACATGGAAGATGAATAAATGGAGTACTCATGTGGGTGATGTCGTTAATCTTTTGACGTTCAGGTATTACACGTCCAAGCGCACGGCTTACGCGCGCCTGTTTTTACGTGCAAGCGCGTGGCAAGCGTGGCAGTTTCAGTGTTTAATTCAATGTCACTCATCCAACTGTCGGCCTCACTTTAAACAAAACTATGACACCACGCATGATTAATAAATTGAATGAAATAAAGAAAAAACAATTCGACATAAATAAGATGCACATTGGTGGCCAGATAGGCAGTCGCTCCATGTAAAGAACTGGTAATCAGTGGCATCCGGTTAGAATGGAAGCCGACCCTAACATAGTTGGGAAAAAGCTAGGCATGATGAAGATGCACATTGAAAAATAAACAAAACAACACACTCATCCAAAGTGGCCAACAGACTGGTATTCTACGAATAAAAACAAAAAGAGAAATTCACACAAATTGGCACACCATTCAAACTTATACCAACACCAAAAAGTATTAAACATGTAGGTGAACATAAAGAATGTCTCAATGTCCTATTTATAGTACTGACCGCAATTCACGGAATATTAGGTACTAGGTCTCGAGCAAGACTTATGTGGGTATTTGACTAATTTACAAGTTTCCCTCTGCAAGGCTGCTTGCTGAGATTAGGTTACGGCCTCCTCCGAGACTCGTAAAAAGCCACGAGAAGATAAAACGCCTTAAGATTTTTTTACGGAATCCAAAAGTAGTTGGTTCTGAATCCGATTTTTGAGGTGTGGCCGTTTTATTTCTCTGAATGATAGATCAATTTTATTTTTAGAGAAGGTATTCTTTCAATTGATTAACTTTAACGTATGTTTGCCTGTGTATTTGTGCGCTTATCAAGTTTGTATTTTTTTCAATTACAACATCTATTCGCGCTTCGCTTCATTCTTTGTGGTTATGCTCTTAATCAATTTTCCCACCATTATCAGAACTATTTCATTACAATAAAAGAGCAGTGGTTCTTAAAATAGCGAAGAGAAACAAAAGGCTGTCTTGGAAAATAGGTATTAAAAAAAAATGTGTGAGACTTTGACCCCCAATATCTAATAAATAAATAAATTGTTTATTACCACAAAGATCAAGTACATTGCACTGTATACAGATTAGAGTTCTTAATGTAGCATTAGATAGATAAGTACAATAGGCTCAACCCTGTCCCCTAAACTAGGCTAGGCCTGTATCTTAGGAGACAGTGCAACTCCGTAACTAGAAGATTTCCAGGTGTGGTCTAGAACAAAGAAATGATCGCGATGACCTGGAGAACAAGTGCCTTCATCTTCGTTAATGGCATTTTATACCCATTATCTATCAATAGTATCTGGGTTTTTTCAACTCAATTTAATTTAATACTAACATTAGGGTAAGTTATATTACTACTAACATAATATGGATTTTATGGTAAAAGAATAAGCATTGCCATACAACGTGGCAAAGCTGCCAGCCTTCTGGGCACTATTCCTGTTGACATGCGATGTGGACGAATTTTTTGACGACCTCTAATACTTTTCTTCTTTTATCTGTACATGTTTGTATTATTATTTTAATGAATAAATACGTAGCACTTCTAATTATATGGATTTTAATCTGAAATAAATATTTTGAATTTAGCATTATACCTCAACTGGTTAATGCGTAAAAATGTGAACTATGTTTAGCGGCAAACTTCACAGGCTTATATTATTTGAACTTTAAACTATGCATGCAGTAACTTTGTTCCGGGATTTAAAGTCGCAACCATGTAAACGGCCTATGCGGTGGGCAGAGAGCCAACAATTTGAGATAATACCGTACTCCGAATATAAAATTGTTGGTATGTATACACGTATTAATGTAGTTTTTGTTTAGTGTTCATTTTTACTAGAGAAGGGTGGACTATTTCTTTGGCTCACTAACTTCTAACAAAATTTACAAAAAACTGACAAAATGTAAGGCACAATAAAAAAATAAAAAAACGACGGATTTAAAACTACAGGCTCAGCATCGCGGCCTGGCTTGAGCAATGGGGCAAGGTTCGCATATACACTCAAAGAGATTACACTCCAAACAAGCGAGCAGAACAAGAAATCACATACATATGGTATACACACCACCAATGCAAAGTTGCTCCCGACATTTGTCACGAGTACAAACTCGGTCAAACTTTTTGGCAATCCATCGCCTGCTAACTGTCGTGAACGTAGCTCGGCCATTAACAGAGCCATCAAGCGAATTGCTGTCATTATCGGTACTATGTATCTTCGATGCTTTGTCAGGCTTAAGTTTGGTGTAGAGTGGTCTAACCTGGGTGATAAGTATGATTCATCGTTGAATGTGACTGGGATATGGATTACTGCATGTAGTCGTTTGCGATTTCGGAAAGCACGTATAGTGACGTCCAAATATTGAAGTCATAAAAAAAAAATCCTCATGCCGATATCCGAAAATACCCCATGTATTATGTTCCGCAATTCTTGATAGTTTTCGAGGTTTCTTGAAAATTGTATGGGGGCTTTAAAAAAAAACTAGCTTAATTTTTACATGGCCTTTTCAAATTATTTTAAGTTAATTTTCTAATCTTAATAGCATCAAGAGTAATAAAAAGCTGTGGAAAAAGAATTTTAGATTTTCTAAACAAGATAACAAAAGAGTGGTGTACCTAATACATCACCCACATTTCGCCAGTTATGTTTAAGTGCCATATAATAGTAGGGGGCGAGCCTATTGCGATCAACCGGACACAAATCCAGACTCAGCAACAAACCCGATAACAATTTGCCCGACCTGGGAATCGAACCCAGGACTTCATGCTCAGCAGTCGCGCTTGCAACCACTGAACCAACGAGGCAGTCAAACAAGATAAGTATACTAAATAATATTTGTATCCTTTTGTAACAAAACCAGTATAATCTGACCTCTTATTCTATTGAAACTCCTGCACTAGCCAGTTCAAGGTCGATGTGTTACAACAGTCGATCTAAAAGTAACGAGCCAATGAAAGTCAGCAAATCAGTCATTCTTACTCCCAACACCATATGTCCGCGCGGTCGGCAAGCAACGCTTCATTTCAAAATCGCTTCTCACGTACACGCATACATCGCCATATGTTTGAATTAAAAGCGGGCCGCACCGCACTACGTGCCGCGTCTCCGTAAATGAGCCCGACACACGAACACCGCCCGACCGCGTGGACTAGTGGTATCGTGTGAGAACCGCCTTATCTCGACGACTCCTTCCTTCTTACAAATAAATGGTCTATCAGAATAATTGGTTCTTCTTGAAAAGGGGTCCTACCCACCCTGGTTTGAATATCACGTGTCTTACACACTAATTGTCATCGGTATACCTCTATGAACATGATACTGTTGAGAACTGCTATTATTATAATGATTTTGGAGGTATGTACATGAGGAAAACGTAACTGATGTGTATGATAGTACCTAGATGCTTTAGTAAGGTATGTAAACAGGATGTAAACAGACTCCTTATGAAGCCGTCAACCAAGTACTCTATACATACATCAAACTAGGTAACACCGCGCAAATATTTTTGGTGTGAATTATCAGGGTTTCAATACTCAATACTTAATTTTTTATTGCATTCCATATGTTACAGAGATGGTATAAACAAATTAAAGATCAATATGGACCCTATCGGGCACGCAAACATTAGGAGAGAGGAAGAGGGCTGAATAGCAATTTAATCAAATAAATATTATTATAAATATTTAGGTGTTTCGTTGGGTATATAATTATATGTATGTATATATTATTATGTTAGTGTACTTATAAGTATATTATATTAGATTAATTATATATTTTAATTATATTTTTTATTTATATTAGATTATGTAGATGTATTATTTATGTATTCATATTTATACAAGAATTAATACAGAACACGAGAAGAATACAGTACGATAGGTCTCAATGTAACGCACTCAAAACATGCTGATGGATACATTGATTAGTACGGGGGTCGTGGAGGTATTTAAGGTAAAGTTTAAACATTTGAAACTTACACAAGGTGTTGCTTTGCATCCTCGTCAAATTGAAGGAGGTAACTATGCTAATGATTCTCGACCCGAATCAATAATGAAATGGGTAGGTAATTTTTTATATTTTTTTCTTAATATCGGTAATCGATAAGCGTACACAGCCCGTATTAAAACGCGGGCCGTCTAATACTAGCCCTATAACCGCGCTTTCACACACATAAACAAACACAGACGTTTATTCGATAAACGGGTGATTCTCCTCTTTTGAAAAGGGCTTTATTCTGAAATAGTGTCAAATTAAAACAACAAAAAAAGTAGCGTTTATTATTGTAGACCAGGTACCGTAATTTATATTGATTATTTACGTCTTCTATGACAACCTCCTGAATTTTGACGAAGTTGCAAAACTACACCTTGTATAATATTTTAAACGTGTGACTAAGTTGGAACTTTGACTTTCAATACCTCCGTAACTAGAGGGTTAAAATTCGGTCTAAAATTCAAGTTTTTATCCATTGCAGTTTGGGCTATGGGAGAGTCTTAGGAACATACCCCGTCCTATTTATTTTCGTAGATTTAACACCCTCTAAATCAACAATGGACAATGGATACACCATGTATTAAAAATTTAGTTTGTTTGGTGAATTCTTAACACGACGCAGCAGCGTTACGAAGTGCAATATTAAGGGGTTCATTAATAAAACCACGACTGCAATCAATGAATACATTTATTACAATATATTTATTAACAACATGTGATTAAATAATACAAGTATAACATTCATTGCATTTTGGATTTTGTGGGTAATACATACAGGGTTAGTTTTCAATGACCAACCAGATTTTCAGAGACGATTCAGAAAAGTTTGGATACAAAGATTCAATAAAAAAAAGATAATAAAAAGCTTGTGGAAATCATAGAAACACAATTCAGTTCAATAACCTAGACTGAAAATAAGATAAGATAAATTTTTATTTCATAAAAAGGAGATTGTAGTATATGAGGCATACACAAAGTTATACATATAAGTTTGTACCATGTCAATCACAATCTGGTGGGTGAAGTTCTGCTTTCCTAGCTAGGTTATATGTATTAAGGAATAACAGTCCCTGTCCCTTACTAAAAGTTACAATGAAATAGTACAATATTTTTCTTTCATACTACATACAATAATGTTTATAAAAAATAATATTCAATATTTATCACAGTGACCGGTCATTTTGAATTTTGCTCCGCTATCATAGTGCAATTTGATAATTTGGGTATATTTGTCGGGATTTAATCTTATTTATTTAACTCGAATCAGTAGTTCCGAAGATCTATTTAAAGTTCAAGTGACTCAGTTTCTTCTAGGCAATCGTGCTTCACCCTAGGCCGCATCATCGCTTCACATCACGCGAGTTGCGGCCAAACGCCAAACTATTCAGTTTAAAAAAAAATTACGCCTTACATCCACACTTGACTTGCTAGCGAGCCGCCCCGGCTTCGCACGGGTGAAATTTACTAACAACAGCGCCACCTATCAGGTCCAAAACTATTCTATCTTTTATGCTAGAACCAACCACAGCCATTCACAAAATTTATTTATTTATTTATGTAGGTACACACAAAACACATACAAGAAGCAACATACAGACAAAAGAGCACAAAGGTACCGCGAATTTAATTAAATTTCACAGTGACAAGTCATTTTGTTCCGAAGAAACGAGGTTTTATTTTGCCAATAGATTTGTATTATTTAACAGAAAACACAAATCTCTCTTCCTCTCTACCAGAAACCATAAAATGCAAATACAGTTGAAGCAAATATCGTCAATAACTTCAGAATATAATAACAAAAGGAAAACTTCAATAAAATGTAAGTTTGAAAAGCATTACACATTACATTCGATGCCTGGATGACCTAGCTATCGATTTTCAGCGTCGCTACACTTTTGTTACTGTTAGGTAAGGGAAATTGTATTTTTGGAGTGTTGTCTAGAAAGCTGATTCCCGCAATTAAAACTGTTCAAAATCTTGTTACTATCATCATCTAAGAGCGGTTTCAGACTACTATGAGCTGCGACACATTTTGTTCTTCAAAAAACCGAACGAATTAGGGGTAAACATATTGCTGTCAAAAGAGCACAAATCCAGGCTCAGGGCCGCTAGACAGCAGTGGTCACTTCTGTAGAAGACAGACTATCTCTGCTTAACCATTCAGGGATTGATGGGGGTTTTCGTTAGCCAGAAACAATAATCAACAATTAAAACAATCTAACCAGTAACACAAGAAATCGTCCACAAGGACCAATCCTAGTCATTTAATGGAACGACTTACATCACATACTGTCGACAACACATTAAATAAAGCAACGGATGCCACGCAATGTAATCATCCTCATTTCATTTGTTCTTAAGTTTACTTTTTGAACCGACTTCAAAAAAAGGAGGAGGTTTTCCATTCGGTTGTATTTTTTTTTGGTGTTGGTTACCTCATGTCATTTATGAACCGCTTTGAAAAATTCTTCTTTTATCTGAAAGGATATACTTCCCGGTGGTTCATCAAAATCAGTTCAGTAGGTTTGTTTTTATGAAAATACCCGGAAAAAATATGTCTTCCAAGTAAAAGAAATTTGCGAAATTGATACTTGACAAGGATTTGTGTGTGATAACTAAAAAGAGTAAAATATCGGTGGCAAAAAAGTCAATGAAACAAACAATAGTCACCACACTTCCGCAAGTATCGTTATTTTCCACTGTTCTTAAAGGTTTTTTTGGAAGTCGGCTATTTTTTTATAATCTTGTTTTATTACTAAGTTAACCATTTTGTTTTGTCCAGTGCGAGACTAATAAATACTTTTATTTCTTTCTTTATCCCATAAAGTTCCCACGGCTGGGCCAAAGACTCCCTTTCTGTAAGAGGGACTGGACCGTAATCTATCATGCGTGCCTATTACGTGTTGGTGGATGTCACATATTATCTTCGAATTTTTGGGAGTAGGACATGCCGGTTTTCCCACGATATTTAACTTCACCTTTTTGATTTATATACTGCAGAATGAACACACAATGTATGTCACTACTTACATAACTAAACAAAAAAAAACAACAAATAAAAAAAAAACAATCTCACCCACTGATGAGCATTGTTTTTTTTAGTTTTTATTTTAATCCCAGTAAACACATTTTTTCTTTTTATTTGTAGCGAAATTCTGACAACCAGTCTTACCAAGGGATATCGTATTATCCATTACCAACTGGGTTGTGGAGGTCAGATAGGCAGTTGCTCCATGTAAAATACTGGTACTCAGCTGCATTTAGTTAAGTTGGAAGCCGAGCCCAACATAGTTGGGAAAAGCTAGGCAGATGGTGATCACACATCATCATGCAATGTAATAATGCATGGATGCGATACAATAAATAAAACAATCTAAAGCAATAACAAAACAAGGGCCAATCCTAGTCATTTATCGGAACGCCATATATCACATACTGTCGACAACACATGCATAACACATAAAATTTCCAAGCACGTCCGAATCAGGGGCAGTTACGCAATGTAATCGAAGCAAATGTACCAGTTTGGAGTATACGGAGCTTGTAGGGAGGCCATCTATTACGTCTTGTTGAATTTTTAATGGCAGAAGAACTGGATTTTGGTCTAGGGAAAGTAATTTTTAATGTGGTGTTTAATCGAGTGTTATTGTGGAATTGCTATTATTAACATATGATGTCCATCTTCACGCTCAAGACAATGTCAAGACAGAGAGGGTCTGAATCATCAATCTTATCTACTTTAAAAAAAAAAATTAACTCCAAAAGTATTCGTTCCTACTTGCAGTAATGTATTTTGTTTATTCTTCTTCTTCGTGTCGCTGGCACGTAAATTTTTTATATTTTGTTAGCCCAAAACTTCGCCACCTCCACCGCGTCGTCGGTGGCAGCGCAAAGGTAACATCGGCTGCATTTTTTTGGGCTAAGAGGACAGGATCGGAGATGCAGCATAGTTATAGCTAAAAAAAGTAAATTGTTTATAATAAACAAAGTAAAAACGGCAAGTTTTAACAATATTAAATTCGTGAGCCAAGACACATGGCCTGCATACGAAATACCTCTGAAATCCATCGTACAACATATGGTACCCCTAACGGAAAGTGGACCCATTTCACTCGGATCAAAGCCGCCCAAGATGAAGGCTTTATTTGAGTAATGGTCCTGATCACAGCATTATACAGGACGGCATTCAAATCGTTAGGACATTTCACAGTGGGGTTCGCCGGTTGAGTTGTTTTGCTTAACATACATAATTTGGTTAGGATGTATGAAGTGAAGACTCAAAGGACCAGTAAGTTTGGTACTTATAAATTCTAGTCTAGCAAGTGTAGCACATGTGCTACGAAAAACTACGCCGTAGCCGGTGCGTAGCACGTAGCGTAGCAAGTCACGGTTGTGTTTTTGCTGATTGTGTTCTTTGACTTAAAGGCCCAATCAAAACGTAACGGCCAGAATGCTTGCTGCGAAGACTGACAGATACTTCAATACATTATCTGTCAGTCCGTGCCCGTAGCTGCGTCCACAATTTGTCGGTACCAATTTGATTTGGACCTTTGACACAAGTTTTAATACATCCAGTCACTTTATTACGAAATACTATTTCAAATTTTTGTCACCCACGTTTTCGTACCTAAATTCATTCGCAAGCCTACATAACAGACCCCTTTAAAAATATATGCGAACAGACTCGCAAAACTTTACCGATTACGTCATAATCTTACTGAAACTTCACCTACAGACTTTGTTTCAGAAATCAGTTCGTAACTAATCCCGGATTCTGTTCACGGATTCCCCGCTAACTTATCGGAACATGTTTCGGAGTTCCGTATTCCGGTTCCGTGTTTTTGAGGTTGTTTCTTGACCTTTGGTAAATGAGGTAAATGATGATCTTTTGTGTCATTTGGGCAGGATACTATGGGAAAGATACGGAAAGAGCAATGATAGTTGTGACGTCCGAATTTTTACAAAGAAATCAGCAAAGATATGGGCTTCTATTTTTTCCACAAAGATCCTTTAATCACAGTCTAAAAGCGTAAAGAGATCGAAACGTTATCGAAGTTGAGTGCGCTACGCCGTAGCACACGTAATTACCTAAAGAAGGCGTTTATATGTGTGCGGGATTGATCCAGGTATAATTTCGGGAAGAGAGAGAAAATGCGTTGCTTGATTGAATGTGCAATTTTATTCCAACATAATCACAAATGTAGGTAGGCGGTCGAGAAGCATTAAAAAATAAACAGATTGGCCATAATCCACGTAGCCTCAACATTATGATATACGAATTGCTGTAGGCGCTTGCGGGAACATACCCCCGGGCGTTGAAAGCCTGCCTTTCAACCACTAAGAATCCTCAGACTCCGGGTCTATAGGCAACGGACAAATCTTGCTGAATGATCTGCGTAACAGACCACTACAAGTCTTGACGTCTGCCACTCTGACTACGCCGTCTGTCCCTGGATACGTAGCAACGATCCGACCCATTTTCCACTTGAGTGGGGGGAGGTTGTCTTCCTTTAACAGGACCAAAGAATTCAGCTTCAAGGAGCCCTTACATGCTCGCCATTTCGTGCGAAGTTGGAGTTCCGATATGTATTCCTTGCTCCATCTACTCCAAAAATGTTGTCGGAGAAGCTCAATACGCTCAAATCGATTCAGAGAATTGATGGACTGGTCTCGATAATCAGGTGACGGCAGCGATGTCATAGGACGTCCAATCAAAAAGTGTCCGGGTGTGAGCGGCGTCAGATCCTCGGGGTTCGATGATAACGGCGTCAGTGGTCTGGAGTTCAAAATTGCTTCAACCTGAACCATCATGGTGTATAGCTCTTCGTAGGTAAGGTTACAAAGGCCCAGCACTCTGACTAAGTGATGCTTGGTTGATTTAACACCAGCCTCCGCAAGGCCAGCGAAATGAGGGGAATATGCAGGAATAAAGTGAAATTTAATTCCTTCTTTAGCCATTTCCTCAGATAGCGAATCGCAACTCGCCTTAAGAAACCTAGAAAGGTCATTAGATGCACCAACAAATGAGGTGCCATTATCTGAGTAGATATTTGTCGGCTTTCCTCTACGTGAGATGAACCTCTTTAATGCCATAATGAAAGTATTGCTTGTTAAATCACCGACTAATTCAAGATGAATTGATTTTGTAGAAAAACAAACGAAAATAGCTATATAAACTTTTACTAATTTACAGCCACGACCTTGTCGAACAGCTGACTGAATAGGACCTGCATAGTCCAAGCCTATATTTTCAAAAGGAAAACCTGCTAGAAGTCGCTGCTGTGGTAAATCTCCCATAATAGGACTTACAGTTTTACCTCTAAATCGGCAACAACGAACACATTGTTTACAGCTCATCCTAGCTAAATTGCGACCTCGTATGGGCCAGTAGGTATCTCGTATCGACGCCAACAATAACTGGGGTCCAGCGTGAAACAATCTTTTATGCTCATAATTAAAAAGTAACTTAGAAAAATGATGGCTAGATTGAATAAGAATCGGGTGCCTTTTATCATAAGGAAAATCTGAATGTTGTAATCTACCTCGAATTCGCATTATATTATTCTCGTCTAGAAAAACGTTAAACTTATTTAATTCACTTTTCTTGGGTAACGATTTATTATTATGTAGTAATTTATAGTCTTTAAAAGATTGCCTTTGAGATAAACATATAATAAAGTTTAAAGCCCTTTCTAGTTCATGCACAGAAAGAGGACCGCGAATAGGTTGTTTTCTACATGCGTCAATAAAACGTAAAACATAGGCGACTGTTCGCTGAAGTCTTAAAAAGTTTGAAAACCGTGTAAAATTAATCAATTCATCAAATTTATTGTTATTGAATAAAACATGCAAGGTGACATCTAATTTCATTTCAGGCAAAATTTCATCATTAAAATTCATTAATTTGGAAGGCCAATAAGAAATTTCATTCATTAAAAAACTAGGACCGGATCACCAATCATCTAAACTAGGTAATAAATTAATGTCTACTCCACGAGACAAATGATCAGCAGGGTTTTGGTCAGTTGGAACATGTCTCCACTCACAGCCACCAGTCTTATCTAAAATCTCGGCAACCCTGTTACGAACGAACGGCTGTAATTTATTTGGTAACATTTTTAGCCACCCTAAAACAATAGTGGAGTCAGTCCAAAAGAAAGTGCGTCGCGCGCTGACTCGTAATGCTGCTACAACCTTTTCAAAGATGCGAACACCTACAAGAGCACCGCATAGCTCAAGTCTGGGTATGGTCGTCGGCTTGAGTGGCGCAACTCTGCTTTTGGCTAACAATAAACGCACTAAAACCTGTCCCTGCTTATCAACGCTTCTTACATACAGACAAGCGCCGTAGGCGCGTTCAGACGCATCAGTAAAAATGTGAAATTCTAAAAACTCATAACAATCAATTAAAACTCGACGTGGAATATGAATTTCTTTTAATTTAGGTAATTTAATAATCATTTCATTCCAAAGCTTACTAATGTCCGGTGATAGCTGTTCATCCCAAGATAATTTTTTTTAACCATAACTTCTGAAGGTATATTTTCATAACAATTACACACGGAGCCAATAATCCAAGAGGATCAAAAACTTGTGAAACAATCGAAATAATGTCACGTTTTGTGTTATTAAAATTAACTGACTGACTTATTGGAAAACAAAGGTAATCTGACAGTGGCTGCCAACCTAGGCCTAAGGTTTTGGTTGACTCAAATCCACCAACATTCAAATCCAGTGAAGACTGGGGAAAGTCAGAACCAATTACCAATTGTATGTCATTCGACTTCCACTTTCTTAGATGCATCTGCGCTGAAGCGAGCGTTGAAGTAACTTTATGACGCAACTCTTTGACCTTATTGATGTCATCTCCTCCGGTGAGCAAGTCATCCACGTAAAAGTCGTGGAGGATGACGTCACCAATCTCCTTATCAACACACTCTAGCCCTAACTGCCGAAGACACCGGGTTGCTAGGTAAGGAGCGCTGGCCGTGCCGTAGGTCACGGTATTAAGTTGATAAGCGTGTAATGGAGTTGACGGATTATCACGCCAAATAATTTGTTGAAGATACCTATCATTTGGATGAACAACTATCTGCCGGTACATTTTCTCAACATCAGCAGCTATGATGTACTTATGTTGTCTAAAACGCAACAGGATCGATAAAAGGTCATCCTGTACCACGGGTCCAATCATCTGGATATTATTAATAGAAATACCAGTGTTGGTTAAACTACTTGCATTAAAGACCACCCTTAACTTAGTGGTGGCGCTGCTTTCGCGCAGAACTCCGTGATGCGGAATGTAAAACGCTTGATCATCAATAGTTTTACATCTAGACATATGACCTAAAGTTTCATATTCCATAATGAAGTCTTTGTACATATTACAAAATTGAGTTTTAGATTTAAATCTACGTTCCAAAGAAGCAAAACAATGTTTGGCTCTTGACAAAGATTCGCCTAAATTGTCCGGGGAACATTTTAAAGGAATCCTAACACAAAATTGACCATTTTCCAAACGAGTAGTGTTTTTCATAAAATGCTCCTCGCATAGCTTCTCCTCTGAGGAATATGGAGACGAAGTACACACTTCTTCAAGTTGCCAAAACTTTGTGAGTTGTTGATCAACATTAAAATTTAATTCATCGTCACAGTCTGAACACACCTTTATAAAATTACATTTTAAAATTTTAGAAGAAATACAACTGTTAATTGGGCCGGAGACCAACCAACCCAATTTAGTCTCACAAAGAATTGGTTGCCCATCACCCAACTTAATTCGTTGAGATTCCAATAAATCCCAAAAGATGTCAGCACCCAGCAACATATCGACAGGCGCCGGTGAGTAAAAGTTGGGATCTGCGAGACAAACATCAGACGGAATTTTAATTTTTAACAAGTTAACTTGCTTACTTGGAATCTTATCGGTGATGGATGGGAGAACAAAACAATTAATATCCATGCTAAAATTGTTATTTAAAGATTTTATTGATAAAGCACACATTTTATTGATAAAAGATGACGAGTTGTTAACACCTATAATAGAATTGTTTACAGTCTTGGCAGTCAAACCTAGCTGGTGGTATAACCTCTCAGTCATGAGACATGACGTGCTGCCACTGTCAAGCACAGCACGAGCAACATACTGCTGACCATTAATACTCATGACCTTGACGAGTGCAGTGGACAATAACACGTCGCCGTGTTCTACACTCGCGGACAGCGACACACCGGTACCTATACCTACAGTAGTGGGATGAGTGGAGACAGTCGCACTGCCATTTTTATCAATAACAACACTGCTAGCAGAAGCACCACTAGCGTCTGACTTCAAGGATTTATCAACGTGAACAATAGTGTTGTGTTTACGACGGCATATTTTACAACCTGGCTTTTTGCAATTGTTTGCATAATGTCCCAGATTAAAACAGTTGTAACAAACTTTGTATTTAGGTAATAACTCTAAACGAGCTTCATTGCTCAACGATAAAAACTGAGAACAACTACTTAACTTATGATCACCGTTACACATAACACAATTCTTAGGCTTATTCGAAACACCATCATCCTGTTTACTAGAACTTTCACCTGAATTATTTTTGTTAGAATCCTGTACTAACATTGACCGAACCTTGTTTGAATTTTTAACTGTGTGTGAGTGTTTAGCATTCGTAGAAGCTTCCATTTCGAACGTTTCTAATATCTCAGCACGGTTTTTAATAAAAGTTATAAATAGTTCAAACGTAACTTTAGAATTCTTGTCCAGGCGGCCCTTATACTCACCCCATTCACGATAAGTTTTGCTATCTAATTTATGTGTGACAATATGAATGAGTAAAGTATCCCAATGATTAACAGGTTCATTTAAGGATTCTAGGGCACGTATGTTTTTGTTAACAACATCAAGTAAACCCTTTAAATTAACTGAAGACTCCTTTTGAAGGGTGTCGATTTGAAATAATGCAGAAACATGATGTTGGATAAGCAGGTGTTTGTTATCAAACCGCTCGCAGAGAAGATTCCACGCTACCGAATAATTTGCAGAAGAAAACTGAATTGAGTTGATCACCACAGCAGCAGACCCTTCCAGGGATGACCTCAAATAGTGAAATTTATTTATTTCATCCATATCGTCGTTTGAGTGGATGAGACTAACAAATGTGTCGTGAAACTCTAACCAGTTAGTATAAGAACCACTGAATTTCGGCAACTGAATAGTCGGTAATTTAACAAACTTATGATTGCTAGAACGCGACATTACATCACAATTATCATTAGAATCTCCTTTCCTATTATCGTCCAACATTTGTTGAGCTTTAGATAGGGTTTTGTAATAAAGAGATTCAAACTCCTCGCGTTCCGACATCTGACCATCCAAGTCATCTGTGCTACACTCCAGCATTAATTGCACCTCATCATATTGCGCATACAACGCCTCGAGTCTAGTAAAACGTAATTGCAACTCGCTTACCTCAGTAGGGCTCAAGGAAGAAGGATTCAAAGAATTTAGATAGTTTGAGAACATTGTCACCTTTCCTTTGCAACTCGCTCGTTTCCTAACGAGATCTTTATTGTCCTTATTTAATTCCTTATCCTCTGGCATTGCGTAAGCTGGTGCAATCAACCTGGAATGTATATAAATAAAGTTATAGCAACGTTTAAATTAATGAAGCAGCCTGAAATACGTACATGATTAAAATTAACTAATTAACACTAACTTTAGAGTGAATTTACATAAATAATAATTTAGAATTTATAATAAACCATGCGTCTTGACGGTTATATTGTACTAAACTTTAATAATAACACTGCAATTGCAATGATTTCTATTGTCTACCTGTGCTAACTAATATGATTACATAACTGTCTCAATAACTGTAAAATTATTACACCGTAAAGCAAAATAATGCAGTTGCTATAAAGAACTACTCTTTAACAATGTGTAAATAACAAAACTGAACAATAATTACTGATCAGTTAATAATTGTATTACAATTTGTAACCATTCACAGAACAAAGAAAAATGACAATAGGTATTTCGTACTAACCTGGCTATTAACGGCTGACTTACACTAATTATACCTGTTAAATAGAGTGTTGGGTACACAAATTTAATAATAAATACGCCTTTTCTCAGCTATTAAGTATCCAGACCACGTAAATTCCAATAATCCTCTGAATGACGTAGCAGAATTCACCGGCCACGCCGGGCGTCGACTATAATTTTTGATGTACACCAATTCTTCAATCCCTTTATAACAATTCGCTGATCGGAGTAAATATTCTTCAAATCTCCACATCCAGGCGTCGAAGGACCATGTGCGGGGTTGATCCAGGTATAATTTCGGGAAGAGAGAAAAAATGCGTTGCTTGATTGAATGTGCAATTTTATTCCAACATAATCACAAATGTAGGTAGGCGGTCGAGAAGCATTAAAAAATAAACAGATTGGCCATAATCCACGTAGCCTCAACATTATGATATACGAATTGCTGTAGGCGCTTGCGGGAACAATATGAGAAAACGCGAACGTCGCGCGTCGTAGGACTGCTTGCTACGCCGTAGCTTAACGCGTAGCATGAACTACGCAGGACTTTTTTTAAAGTAACAGTACGTTTGTGTCTAATTTTGTTAAGTAAGACTGTTTTATTTTTTACTGTCTATAACATTTTCAAAAAATATCTATATATTTCCCCTTAGTAAATTAATTTTTCAAAGTTACCTAGCATACATTATTTTTCACGCAACAACATATTTTTGCAGACAAACAAACTCAAAGTCACTCCCTCAGCTCGTACCATATCTACATTACGTCATAAATCGTCGCACTGATGACGTCACCGCTACAAATCAACCATCGGTGACGTAACACTTGCGACCGATTGAATTTATGATGTGTTTCCGCAACAATATGTGGGTAGTTGAATATAGATAGGTTGGAGTCGCGTTTTATTAGGGAGATGTGTCTTGTGAGAGGGAAAATGAGCTATCGCTGCCCTTGTTTTCGTTTTTCGATGGTTGTGTGGGTATCGAAGTTACCTGGGTATTTTATTACCTAGTCGATAACATTCGAAAGCGTGTTTCAGTTAATTTATGTACAGACAAGACGACGATGATGAAAAAATGTATGGAACTGACTGAAAGTACTGGAATGCTTATGGAAATGCCATTGAAAAAAAAACGCTTTAAAAGAACAATTACGTAAATCAATTAAAAAAAAATCGGTTGGGAATTGGAGCCCGCGACACATCGCTCACACTCAGCTTCCACAAATCTAGAATAACTATTGGTTCATCCAAACATCTGTTCATCTGGAAATCGATCTTGGCACCCGATACTCAGTAACCACTACGACACTTCCTTTGCTGAACCGTCGATACCAATACAGACGATTTAATCAGTCCAAAATAAATGCGAAAGTTTGTGAACATAGAAGAATGTATCGATGGATGGATGGATGTGTATTTGCTACTCTTTCACGCAAAAAAAATTGAACGGATTTAGATGAAATACAAACAACACAGATAGTTTACAGCCTGGATCCTGTGGGAAAATTAGAGAACTTCAAGCGGCTGAAGCAGCAGGCATAAGTTAGTGATTACATAAGAAAATAAACCCATTTCTAGATCAATCAACACACCTCGATTCAATCAAATAAATTAGATTAACCTACATCGATAGAATTAAGAAAAATACTGATTTCTCTTCGAGTTTTTCATGATTGAAGACACTCAGTCTTACACAAAAAGTCTTAATATTAAGAAATGTGAAAAGTAATGATCTTATTCTTAAGATTTTGCAATTAGGTTTCAGTTTGAACGCTTTTCGTTTTACCTAGAATTCAATTATTATCTTAGCATGTGGTTGGTAATTGCTAGACATGATGGGCGTCTTTAATATTATTTTTATAATCCACTAGGATTTAACCTCGTTTGTGTAGTGGTAGCAAGCGCGACTGCTGAGCATGAGGTCCTGGGTTCAACTCCCAGGTCGGGCAAAGTGATAATGGGTTGTTCCATTAAGAATTTCTCAGTAGCAGCCACGGAGTCTGGATTTGTGCCCAGATGATGATAACAGGCTCACCCTCTATTACATGAAACATAACTGGCGAAATCTGGGTATACTATTATGTACACCTCTGCCTAAACCTTCGGGGTTTATAAGCGTGATGATACAAATGATTACATATTTGACCATTTAAGACTTATGTCTTAAATGGTCAAATATGTAATCATTTGTAATCATGTAATCATGTGCATAAGCACCTGACTATATTACTATTAATTCAGTTCACTTTAATTTCTATTTTGTTTTGTGACATTATTTTGTTTATTTTAATTTCTTATAATAATTTGCACGCCGTAAGGTAGATTGTGGCTGATCTAATTAATTTATGTACAACATCTTATACCTGTATCTACATACAGGGCAAATAAAGTACTTACTTATGCAATTTTCAATCATTCGTATGACCCCTCTAGGGGGATAGATTCAAAAACTCTTGACTCTAGTCTAGTTCCGATTATCATGAGTCATCATAATCGGACCGATGATCGTTGGGGTTGATGCCTACTTGAGTGGAGACCGCAAATTGACAAGGGCGAGGTAGGACGCCCTCAGGCTCGGTGGAGCGACGATCTCCGCAGGGTGGCTGGTAGCAACTCGATGAGAGTTGTCCAGAATCGAGTTTAGTGGCGTTCAATTGGAGACGCCTATATCCAGCAGTGGACTGTATGCTGTATGCATCATCATGTTTGTTGGGGTCGGCACAAAGCAACACATTTACACAGGATTACCTAGTTCAGACACAAATCGTGGGTGAACGTGACATTGATTTAAGAAAAACTGCATTAAAATTTAACGTTATACCTTTTATTTTTGTTTTTTCTTTTTTGTATTATTTAAAAAAGAAAACACATTTTTATAAAACTATTTGATTGTCAAGATACGAGAATAAATTGGTCTGCCAGATATAAAATAATGGCCCATTTTTACCGAAACTGGAAAACTTTGACGACGATAAGACGCGTTACTAAATTCAAAAACATAAGTTTCGGTCCAAACACGTGTCTACTATCGAACATTTAAGCTCGAATTTAAACTTTCAGGTCTCAAGCTTGTAATTTCTTAGACTTATAATAGTTCTAGACTGAAACTTTTCGTCAAAAAAAACTAAAGAAATATTTTTTTCACCAGAAAACTTTGTCTATAAATAATAGTCTCTATCGAAATTCGATAAAAAAAACGTTATCTTTTGCAGTTCTTGTCTGAGCTGAATTGTGTTTTTAGCTTAAATATATTTTAAGAGTTTTTCTTTCGCAGAATCTGTTTAATAATTTGTATAACATAAAATCACGGCTGTTATCCCCGAAGGGTTAGGCAGAGGTGTACCTAATAGTACACCCACATTTCGACAGTTATGTTTAAGTCCCATGTAATAGGGGGCGAGCCTATTGCCATTAACCGGGCACAAATCCAGACTCCATGGCTGCTACTGAGAAATTCCTGAAGGAAAAACCCAGTAACAATTTGCCCATCCTGGGAATTGAAGCCAGGATCTCATGATCCTTAAACAAACGCGGCAATCTTTTGTATAAAACAAGGTTCAGTTAAAAATAGTGCAATATGCAATAAATGAGCCTCCACTGTCCAGCACCAGTCCATTACCCTGCACCGCCTGAAGGTCTATCGCTTTCAAAGCGTGTCATCTCTCTTCTTTCTTCTCTTCTTTATCGTGTGGTTAGTGGATAACCTGGTGTCAGAGTTTTTATGCCGCCCATGGGCCTCTGACTTGACTTTTACATGCCGTCGAGAAATATCACTCAGGCATGCTGGTTTCCTCACGATGTTTTCCTTCATCGAAGCAAGTGATAATTATAGGTACAATACGCACATAATTTCGAAAAATCAGAGGTAAGTGTCTTGGGTTCGAACTCGAGACCTATGACTTGGCAGTCCAACGGTCACACCACTAGACTATCACTGCTCAGTATCTCTATGACTCCTAACAGGATTTACATAAGGATTTAGTTTTTCATTGGATTTTCCACTAAGCATTTCTCAGTAGTCGCTCGGGTCGATCGTCAGGTTAAGCCGAGCTTGCCTGGGTTGGTCCACGGATGGGTGACCACCCATTACATACCGAGTTTCCTTCGTGCCTCGGAAAGCACATTAAGCCGTTGGTCCCGGCTGTCATTTGTAGATCTTGGACAGTCGTTACAGGTAGTCAGTGGCCCGAAAGTCTGACAACCAGTCTTACCAAGAGGTATCGTATTACCCAGTACGAACTGGGTTGTGGAGGTCAGATAGGCAGTCGCTCCATGTAAAATACTGGTATTCAGCTGGATCCGGTTAGACTGGGAGCCGACCCCAACATAGTTGGGAAAAGGCTAGGCAGATGATGATTTTGATTTAAAAGAGTGTCCATGGAGTTTCTTGCCCATTCTTCTCCACAGAGATCAACGCTTTGGAATAGGCAACTACAGTACTTTCACAAGTTATTATTGTTGACGACACATCGAGCGTCATCCAGTTACTTGTGTTGATTAACAGAATAATTTTAATTGAATTTGATTTGGAATGTTTTAATTTAATTTTGATTTAATTCTGTTTTAATTTTAATTTAATTTAATTTTGATTTAATATTGATTTTAATTTAATTTTGATTTAATTTTAATTTTATTAATTTTATGTTATGAGAAGAGGTTTCAGGGGAACGGAAACAACGGTTCTGATTCGAGTTAAGATTAACAGTTTATTAGTCGGTTTACACGTTCACAGTAATTATTATTACAAAGTTCGGAAAAGTTATTCGCGGACAATATGGCGCGTGGCGTACGTATCGACTTGCGCAGGGAATTATAAAATACACGTACGAGTGTCTTGCGCGTAAGCAACGGACTCTCGACGCCAACGCCACCGCCACCGCCGTCGCCGTGCGGGAAAGAGAGAGCGATATACGTTATTCCGTATAACGCAGAGGCGGGCGACCGCGGGACGCTCTTATTGGTCGACTCGTAGGTCTTTGGGTTGCTATATACTCCCCCTCCAGTTCTGGAGAACGGCCTCGTTCCTGGACTGGTATATCCTCAACATCAGCATTAGCTGGACGTCCGCGTTTCCGTTTAGGATTAACGGGTTTTGGTAAGGAGTCGTCGCTACCTCGGTAACGTGTAAGGTCTTCAGAATGATATTTCCCTAAATCCACATTTGGTTGTTCTGTGCTTGCGATGGTATACGTTGTTGGGCTTACCTTTCTTGTGATCTGGTAAGGGCCATCTCGGCGAGGGTAGAACTTGGATGTGAGGTCTTTTGATCCTTTGCTCAACAAATGAGATTTCAGCATTACTAAGTCACCTACCTCGAAAGCGTCAGATGGTCTGCGCGAAGCGTCGGCGTACTGTTTCGTCTTGTCCTGCTGGATTTCGACACGTTCCCGAACAGCTGACAATGAATGCAGGAAGTTTTCGAGGTAAGGGGTCACTTGTGGGACAAAGTTGTCTTTAGCTGATGGCACGAAGATCGTGAACTACCTCCGTGGGTGACCGCATCTCTCTACCAAAAGTCAAATAAGCCGGTGACTTGCCCGTTGTGCGACATTTCACGCTATTGAGAGCAAAACGGATCACTGGCAACTTTTTTGGCCAAGAGGTATGATCATCTGCCACGAGATGGGCCAGCATTGCCTTAAGGTCGCGGTTTTTTCGCTCGGCAGGGTTAGCTTGTGGATGATACAGCGGGACAAAATTTTGTTTAATGTCTAGTACTGACATACATTGTCGCATCACTGCGGATACGAACTGGACACCGTTGTCCGAAATAATTCTGCGAGGTAACCCAAACCGCATGAAATATTCCTCGATGAGGACATGAGCACAGGCCACTGCTGTTGCTTCCTTTAGAGCAAACAGCTCCGTCCACCGGGTAGCAGTATCTTCAATGAGAAAGACCCACCGCTCCCCCTGGTCTCCTTCCGGCAGAGGGCCGAACAAGTCTATGGCCAACACCTCGTTCCGCTGGCTCATGACTGGTGTTTGGAGTAGGCCTGGGGGTTTGGTATTGTTGGCTTTATATCGCTGGCAGTGGATGCAGGCTAAGACATAATCGGTGATTATTCTCCGCATCCCTGTAAAGTAATACAGCTGTGCTACTTTCTGGTATGTCCGATCGATGCCTGGATGACCAGCTGTTTGAGAGTCGTGTGACTCCTTCAAAATAGCTGCGACTTGACCAGCAGGTATAACTAATTGCGGGGATTCACTCTCAGAGTCCGGATTGAAACGGTATAGAACTCCTTGATCCATGAGGTAACCCCTTTCCAACCATCTTTTAGATGCAACATCATCGGGTCCTTCTAGCTCTTTAACGATCTTATCCACTTCAGGGTCCGAAGT
This sequence comes from Standfussiana lucernea, assembly GCA_964057025.1. Classification (NCBI taxonomy): domain Eukaryota; kingdom Metazoa; phylum Arthropoda; class Insecta; order Lepidoptera; family Noctuidae; genus Standfussiana; species Standfussiana lucernea. The sequence continues at coordinate 8,427,135 of OZ059808.1, read as the reverse complement.
CTGTTCTAGACGAAGCTGACTAGGTGTCTTGGCGGGTAGATCGCAGATGACAGAACATACACCGCAACTATCGTTTGTATCGCTAGAACAAATCGGTCTGCTCAGCGTGTCTGCAACGACATTCGCCTTCCCTGGGGTATATTGGAATTGGATATCAAAAGACTGGAGCTTTAGAGCCCAACGGACTAATCTACCTGCTGGTGATTTAAGTGATAGCAACCAGCGTAGAGGCTGATGATCACTGCCTATTACGACTGGTTGACCGTCTAGGTAAGGCCGAAAACGCTCCACCGCCCACACTACAGCGAGTGCTTCCCGCTCTGTAGTGGAGTAGTTGCGCTCAGCTGCGTTGAGGAGTCGGCTGGCATATTCGATAGGCCTTTCCTGATTGCCTTCGCCCTGTAATAAAACTGCGCCTATGGCGTAGTTACTTGCGTCAGTTCGCAGAATGAAGGGACGACTAAAATCTGCTTGCACCAGTATTGGAGCTGTGGTCAGTAGACTCTTCAGCTGATTAAATGCTTGGGTCTGCTCTGAGCCCCAAGACCAGACTTGACTTTTCCTGGTCAAGCGAGTCAATGGTTCAGCGACCTTTGAGAAGTTAGGTATGAATTTTCTGAACCACGAACATGTTTGTAAAAAGGTTCTCAGATGCTTCAGATTACCTGGTACCTTCATCTCAAGGACAGCACTCACCTTCCCTGGGTCGGTAGAAACACCTTTTTGTGTTATAACGTGACCAAGATATTTAACGCTTTCTCTAGCAAAAGCGCACTTCTCCCTATTTACATGGAGGTTAAACTCGGTCAGACGTTTAAAAACTGCCTCGAGGTCTTGCAGATGCTGTTGGTATCCCTGAGTTATAACTAACAGATCATCCAAATATGCTAATAAAGTTACATCTTGTAAAGCAGAGCAGGATCGGAGACGATCTATAAGACGCTGAAAGGTGGCTGGCGCGTTGCGGAGACCAAACGGCATTCTCTTAAATCGGTAAGTACCTAGAGGACAGACAAAAGCTGTTTTGTCCCTGTCAGCTTCCCTAACCATAACCTGCCAATATGAAGATCGAAGGTCTAGCGTACTCATGTAGCAGTCCCGTTTTGTGCTCTGAAGTAACTCGTCGATGCGTGGCATCGGATATGTGTCAGCTTTGGTGACTGCATTCAAACGCCTGTAGTCGACGCAGAAGCGGATACTACCATTGGACTTCGGCACCATCAGCGCCGGTGAACACCAAGCCGATTCACATTCTTCTATAATGTCATCTTGTAACATCTTACCTATTTCAGCTTTCATCAGCTCCTTTTTCGAAGGGTTTAGCCGGTAGGGAGGAACAGCAATTGGCAGATGCTCACCTGTATCAATGCGGTGTTCCGCATATGGTGTTGGGCCTCCCCCTGCTTTAAAGACGCGTGCGTGCCTGGTGAGAACGGCAGCGAGCGCTTGTCGCTCAGCTGGTTTAAGGTAAGTACCTTCATCGTCCCTAAGTATATTTGTGGAGGCGCAGGACACGTCACGTGAGGTAGGTTCGAAGTACAAATTATATTTTACTGTATCCAGGTTACTGAAATACCAGACTTCCTTGAGAAAATCTATAACTACTCCCGCGGCGGTTATAAAATCGATACCTAACAACGTCTCGTTATTTGTCGAGTCCGGAAAAATTAAAAAAGGGATCGTTATAACTGCCGTTTCTAAGCACACGTCTAACGTGGTGGTAAGTACATCCATCGTACGGGTTACACCGTCGGCAAGCTTAACTTCGCGTGTCGAAGAGCTGAGCGGATGACCTTGACGAAGAAGGAGAGTATATAGCGTATAACCCGCAATGCAATGTTTGGCGGCCGTGTCTATCAACGCGGAGCCGTTAGACCCTAAAATAGAAATTTTAAAAATTGGTCGTAAATCGCGACCAATAGAGGGTCCCGAACGATCGTTACACAAACATACATCGGTTAAACATAAATGGGCATTACCTTTTACATGTTTACAAAAAAAATTGCGAGAACATTTTTGCCCAATACCCTTTACATTATTACAAAAAAAATTGCAAGAACCTTCTTGCCCATTACCCTTTTCATTATTACAAAAAAAATTGCAAGAACATTTTTGAGTATTGTACTTTATCTTATCTAAATAGGTATTGTCCTTTATCTTATCAAAATAGGTATTGCCCTTTTTCTCATCACATTTTGATGAAATACACTTATTATTAGAAGATAAAGATTGTTGAAAAAAATTGGCCCTTTGTTTAGGACATGATACACAGTTAACACTTTCACACGCAATAATATTACTGTCGTTATCAATAGAGTGAATAGAGTTAGACGCACGAGATTTTACAGAATAGAAACTTTGACCACTAGGTTGTTTATCACTCTCACCTAGTATCTGCAACGCTTGTAACTTACGGCAATGCTCCTTGGCGTGGCCGAACTTCCTGCAGTAAGCACAGGTAGGCCGTTGCCTCTTTGTGGAGTCCTGCTTTGGTGGAAGAGGCACAGGGGTCGCAACTGGAACTGGCGCGGGCAGAGCGGGGGGGCTCTGCGCCGCGGCGGCGGGCGCGCCGTACATGTGCGTACGTGCGGGGGCGCGGCTGTTATCACGACGAGTGCAGGCGTTGTCACGCGCGGCGGATTGTGTAGACGCCGTTGATGTTGACGGCGGTTGTGTTCGCCGCTCACTCGCCGTGTCTGTCATGACGTTTTTCTCTGCGAACGAGTCCTCTATATTACGTGCGAGGCGGAGTAAATGGTTGAAATCATGGCATTCTTCTCTTCGCAGCCTTTTCCTAATTCTGCTGTGGAGGAGTCCGTAGGTCATATCAATCTGAGCCGATTCTGTAATGTCATCTTTAGGCAAGCGTGCGAAAAGGGCCCGAATACGCGCCACGAATATGTCGGTGTTTTCTTTGTCCTGCGGCGAAGCAAATATTTCAATGTATATTCGGTGAGGCGGCCGGCGGTCACCATAGGCACTTATTAAGTTATCTTTGGCTTCCCGCCATGACGACACGGAGTATTTTATTCCTTGCCACCACGTGGCCGCTTCGTCTTTAAATAGGTAGGCTAAACCGCGTAAGATGTTTGAGTCCGCAACTTGCGCGCAGTCGCTATATGCCTCTATAGCATCTATGAATGCTTCAACCGACTCCTTCGGTCGGCCGGAGAAGGATGCTTTGCAGCGGGATAGGGTATTGTGCCCTAGTAGCGCGAGTGATTCCGGGGTGGATGCATTCGCCCGCGTCACCGAGGTGAGCAACTCCCTGAAGGCTTCTGTTTGAGAGCGCTGGAGAGAAGCGATAATCATCGCTACGTTTTCATTAGAGAACGTAGCGTTTGCGTCGGCACGCGGTGAAGAGAACGCGTCGTCGCCATCTTGGCTGGCGGACGCCGCGGGCGGCGTGTTTGGTCGCGAGAGGACAGGTAATGCGTCGTTTGCATCATCTCTCCGAGTCAAACTAGCCGCTCTACTCCTTGTCACTGGCATTTTAGTTCGTCACTGCAAAACGTTCACTTTGTAGACACTATGCACAACTATTGTCACACGAAAAACACGTTGGAGCGCCACATATGAGAAGAGGTTTCAGGGGAACGGAAACAACGGTTCTGATTCGAGTTAAGATTAACAGTTTATTAGTCGGTTTACACGTTCACAGTAATTATTATTACAAAGTTCGGAAAAGTTATTCGCGGACAATATGGCGCGTGGCGTACGTATCGACTTGCGCAGGGAATTATAAAATACACGTACGAGTGTCTTGCGCGTAAGCAACGGACTCTCGACGCCAACGCCACCGCCACCGCCGTCGCCGTGCGGGAAAGAGAGAGCGATATACGTTATTCCGTATAACGCAGAGGCGGGCGACCGCGGGACGCTCTTATTGGTCGACTCGTAGGTCTTTGGGTTGCTATAATGTGTAATTCTTATTTTCTATGGACCCTGGTCTGAAATAAAGTTTTATTTATTTATTTATTATTCCCTGTGACTAAAAAAAACGAAGCTAGTGGTCCCAGCTTCGTTTTTTTTCGTGTTTTGTCATTTAAAAGTGCCTGTAATGGTCAAATTGAAATAAATGCTTTGAGTTTGAGTGTAGGTACACCTATGCCGTACCCTTGGAGTTAAGACTGGAGTGACGGGTGTGTATTGTTATGTTACATAAGCTTCTTGTCAATCCGATACATTTTTGACAAAGAGTCGTTTTCAATACTCAATACTTTATTGCATTCCATAATGTGTACATCATAAAACAGTCGGTATGTTAAAACATCGAATCAATTATGGACCCTGTCGGGCACAGCAAAGTTAATTTTTAATAGGAGAGAGGATGAAGGCGCTTTTTGTTAAGGAAAAACATTAATATATATATAATAAATTAAAATAAGTAGTATCGTTAAAATAGTATAGTGTAGTGTAGTGTAGTGTAGTAGTTTTTAGTGTTGCTTGACGCAAGTTGTATCGCCTGATATCGTAAAGAACCGAAACTCTTAGAGGAAAACAGGTATGTTATTAAGTTACAATACCTAAAGGTTAACACTCGTATCCATACATAACATCACCCCTTTAGTCCTCGAGGTGTTAAGCAGAGATGTACCTTAGTGTACACCCACAACTCGTATCCATAGTCAAGTTGAAGTACTTGTTAGTTACTTGAGATTAAGTAATTACTTTATTTATTTTATGAAAGGTAGCTTCACAGCTGACGGTATTACTTGAGTTTAAGTAATTACTTATGCAATCCTTTTATACAATAGACAAGAATTTGAACGAAGAGAGAACTGTCAAAGAAAGCAAAGCCGATAATTCTAACTTTTAACAGTTGCAACTACAAACACTAACTAAACTACAGAATTCGAAAATCGTATCTTAAGTTATTACTTTTACTCAAGTAATTACTTTGACTTGTTTATAGATACAGGTGTTAGACTAACAACGTTGCACTTATCTAGCCTGCACTGGGATCCATTTATTAGGAACGGCCCTTTGCCGCCATTATCGTAACTCTAGACCCGCTAAGATCAACAGCGCTTGCGACTCGACGCAATTAAACTTGCCTGTCTCAGGAGACGGGGGACTGTCTTGAAAGCCGCAGCTAAATTAGACCGAAGAGATTTCTCAAGGTATTAGGAACTTTTTTTTTCGTTTGGTTTTATCCTATACAAGGTGAAGTGTTGCAACCTCGTCAAAATTCAGGAAGATGTCATAGAAGACGTAAATAATCAATATAAATTACGGTACCTGGTCAATAATAATAAACGCTGCTTTTTTTTTGTTGTTTTTATTTGACACTATTTCAGAATGAAGCCCTTTTCAAAAGAGGAGAATCACCCGTTTATCGAATAAACGTCTGCGTTTGTTTGTGTGTGTGAAAGCGCGGTTATAGAGCTAGTATTAGACGGGCCGCGTTTTAATACGGGTGGTGTACACTTATCGATTTCCGACATTAAGAAAAAAAAAATTACCTACCCATTTTATTATTGATTCGGGTCGAGAATCATTAGCATAGTTACCTCCTTAAATTTGACGAGGATGCAAAGCAACACCTTGTATATGCCCAGTGATTTGAAAACGAAACACGGGATAGTACTTTCGTAAAAGCATCGTGAATCGGTTGTTAGCAAAAAAGGCACAGCCATTTAGCATAGTTTGTCAAATAGTTCTGGGCATATATGGGTTAACTGATCGCAAAAGCATTAAAGAGAAGTGTGGATGACCAAATGATCGGATCGAAAGTACTTTGATTAATCAGAGATCATGAAGAGACATTTTTTTGTTTGATGTGTCTGTAAACAAGAGTGTTTTTATTCGATACATGAGTTCTTTCAAAAGTGTCCCTGTAAATTTTATACATTAAAGCACAGATATATCTAACTATTAAGTACATAATTTGACAAAATGTTGTTACCTAGTAATAATTAATATCTTAAGTGTAAAAACTTGTACTATTGCATGCTATGTATTGGCCAAATGTGTGTTACTTAATATTTTATTTAAGAACTTCATGTACCTACCATATTTGATGCAATAAATGAATTGAATTGAATAAAACCGTCGTTTTCCTAAAATTTTGAGTCAGATTTAGTCCAATGTACTTTTTAGCATTAACTATTCCCGAAAGGGTTAGGAAGAGGTACGTGAACCTAGCATTTCCACCGGTTCAGTACATGTCGCTTAATTATGTTCCATTCATTGGACGAGCCTACTGACATCAAGCGGGACAAATGCGGACTCCGGTGGAGACTACTGAAAAAAACATCCTGATTGAAGCACCCAATAATACTGCCCGATCTTTGGAATCGAACCAAGGACGTCACGATCAGCAGTCACGGTTGCAACCACTAAACCACCGAGACAGTCGTGGCTTTTACTCATTGCTTTGATGCTGAGCATGAGGAACTGGGTTTAATTCCCGGGTCGGGCAAACTGTTATTGGGTTTTTCCATCAGGAATTTCTCAGTAGCAGCCATGGACTCTGGTTTTGTGCCCTGTTGATGGCAACAGGCTCCTTCCCTGTAACATGTGACGGCGATATGTAGGTGTTAGTCCTCTGCCTAATCCTTCAGTGATAACAGGTGTGATGTTTATGGACCATCAAGTTAGATATCATTTTAAATCGTAGCGTATAAAGAGTTAAATTAACATCCAGCTTAACTCACTAATCACACGCCGTACCGATACCATCAAACCCAAATCGATTACAAAACTGATTACATAATAATCGATCCTAACTGCCGTGATCGGTGTACCGAGACGAAAATCAATTAGCTAACGACGATTAATCACTAGTGCAGGGCACAACGTTATCAATTTATCACAATCCTCGGCTGTCGATCAATCTATGCGGCACTATGTTGATTCATTTGAATTTGATAGTTGATCGTCACGTGTTTTGGTGACGTTTCGAATTTGGAGTCAGCCATTTTGTTTTTTGAAAGTACTGGTATAATTAAAAGATCTATAACTAGGATTTCCTGACTTGTCATTCTGCTGCACCTATAACTTTAATGCGCTATTTTTATATTATAGGCATATTAACGAGAAATCATTAAAAAATTTAAATTATAAACGCTACGATCAAGCCATAAATGAGGGTGCCCGGTTACAGTGATTATTGTTATGCGTTCATCGGGCAATTTAATAATTCATGTATATCACATCAAGATATCGCCAACTTCTTCGTCTTGTAACACCTGTATTTTATGCAAATAAATGTTTCTTATTCTTAAAAATATTTTTATATTATCAGTCTCGGAGTAAAACGGCTGTGACATACGGACTGACAGACAGACGGACAGAAGGACGCGACGAATCTATAAGGATTCCATTTTTGAACTTTGGCAACGGTTTAATGAATTAAATTTGAAATATAATGCCGAAAAGATCATGTCAATCTTGTTGAAATTTAATGCAGCAATGCGAAGCGCTTTGAAAGCGATGGCCTCTTGTCTTGGCCTTCAGAAATCGTTAACATGATGTTATATATACCGTAGACGTTTTAGAAAGCTCGTGAAACATTTTCAGGCGAACATAAATATTGCTTTCTTTTCTTGACAGGGGTATAAAATATGAAGCCATGACGCAAGATGGACGCGAAGGGCATTCGCTGTTTGTTTTCGAATAAAATTTAATAATGTAAAAGATAGTTCTAGACAGGTTGTTAAATCCCGAAAAATGCTTACTTAATAGAAAATTATTTTATTACAATGAGTCGACACTTCGACGGGTGTATTCTCAAAGCGTCCACTCCAAAGTGTTGTTATAAAACAAGTAAAAAGTACTCAGATTATGTTCAAAAATTTAATTAAATAAGGTTAAATGACTGAAACGGCTGGATGTCATATGTCTTCGAATTTTTTAGTCTAGAACATGCTAGTTCCGTCACGGATAAATATTGATGGATGGAGAGGGAGAGGAAGGCCAAAGAAAAGATGGATGGATTGTGTGAGGGATGATATGAAAGAGAAAGGAGTAAATGATGCCGTGACGGTTGACATGGGAGAATGGAAGAAGAAAACGTGTTGCGCCGACCCCAAGTAGAATGGGACAAGGGCAGGAAGATGATGAATGAACTGAAATGGATTTATTTGTCAGTCCTTTTTATTTTACATCTCTAACCAAATTAATGTCCCAGTCAAAGATTACAATCGTTTAGTTACAGAAAAATATCAGTAAACTCGCACTAACCAAACATTCCATTTGAATAACGCTAAACCGAAATAAAGCTTTCAAAAAACTGGTATTCCGTGCGGAACGATCCAGAAATATAGGTCGTATTCTAAAACAAATAGGGTTCCAAATCTTTAAGGGTGAAATTCACCGATTTTGTTACAGACCGCGTTTTCAGAAACTAGATTCTGCATAAACCCAGATCTCATGTCGATATTAATATCGGATTACTATTAACCACAGCTATTAACTGACTTCAAAAACTACACTTGGATCGCGTACGCGTTTTTGCATGGCATAGAACGTAATGTTGTGAAAAAAACGCAATGCGTTTAGATTTGTAACATCCAAAAGCGACCTACTGCGACTTTAATAACGAAATATGTCAGCATCTCAAAACGCAGCTAGTTGTCAAAACTGTCTTTACAGTTGTGTCAATTTGTATTTCGTTTCGCCGTATGTGTTGCGTGCTTATTTCTATTCGTTTTTGTAAATGGTATGTCTTGGAAATGAAAAAGGGACTCTAAATTCGCTTCCGGCGAAAATGAGACGCTTACTATTAAAGTTGGTGGATGAACATTTTGACGTGGTTGACTGGTTGAACGGGGAGGATTAAAAGAAGATTTCACATGAATCAATGTGATCTAATCAAACGATGTGATAGCGCTTGTGTTTTATTAGGAATTATTATATGTTTTAAAATAAAAAGTTTAAAATAAATAGCGTATTTTATTCAGACAACTATGTATATTATTTTCTAGTTTTCAGCCATCTAGTAGCACAACGTTGAACTAACTCCCAACTATCCCTGATTTTACAATTTTTGACAAAGGGGGCTTCAAAAAGTTTGTAAAATAGTTAATAGATGGAGTTGTTTTAAAATTTGGGGTGGATTTCACCAATTGAATGACAACGCGATTATGTCGAGTGGAATCCGAGTTTAATTTTTGAAAATTGATTTCACCAACACAACGTAAACCTGTTTTGAGATAAAACGAGGTTGTCATGCGAACGCCCGAATGTGGGCGTTTAGGAGCCAAAACCGACATTATGAGCTGTCAGTGTCATCATTATTGTATTGATTTTATTGGTTTTTAACAATATTTAGCTTATTTATATACAATGAAAGGACTTTTATCTCTTTTTTGACGAAAGCTGTGACGACGATGAGTGAGAGGAACATTTTCAAACCCTGGATGGCCATGACTTTTTCAAAATATTTCGACTCAAGAAACCAACAGTTTTATCTGTGTTGGAGTCTATTGAGGACAACCTACTACCAAGAATGCTGAGCCTGCAAAGTGCGCTCCTCGTGCGTCCCGGTGCTCCGCTCCCGTCCCGCTGGCGCCTCCCATCGCCGCCGCAAGACCACACGACTTGCTGCCTGTTTCTGCAGCTTCAACAAAATATCGACATGTTCCTGGACATTTCGCTAGCGTAGTCGCGGGCATAACTGCTCCCGCTGGGAAGCCCGTGCCTGAAAAGGCACCGATTCGGGCTGATGATGGCTTCGTGACAGTTTTGAGGAGGAAGCGTGCTGCGAAGCCGAACTTTCCGGTGTATATCTCCCGCCTTCATTACACCACTACAGCGGAGGACATCGTGAAAAACGTGCGTCAGAAGGCTAAGTACGTGGTGAGAGTGCAGCTACTTGAGTCGCGCGGCAACGTCAACTTTAAGGCGTTTGTGGTGCTAATACCAACGTATTATCTGCACCTCGTCTTGGAAGAGGACTTTTGGCTGCAGGGAGTGGTGTTCCGTCGCTTCCACGGACAAGTGCCACATGAACACACAGTGACATACTGCACAAGTGAAGTGTTACTAACTTAGTTTTGAGGTTCTATTTACCAACACAAGTTGTATATTTTTATATGTATGTTAGTCTGTAAGGTACGAGGGTGGATTGAAAAGTTCGCGACCTCAGCAAGAAAACAATATAAAATATAAGCAAAAGTAATTTTATTTTTCCACGTAATCTCCACTTAACTCTATGCACTTCTTCCATCTGGTTTCCAACGCCTGTATGCCGGTCATAAAAAAAGTTTCTTCAAGGCCTTCAAAAAAGTCACCCACCGCAGCTTTGACCTCCTCATTTGATGAACATTTTTGACCTCCAAGGTGTTTTTTTAGGTTTGGGAATAAATGAAAGTCTGAAGGTGCCAAATCAGGGGAATAGGCGGGATGGGGCAGTAATTCAAAGCCACATTCACGAATTTGAGCCATAGATTCAACAGACGTGTGAACGCGTGCATTATCCTGATGGAACAACACTTTCTTGCTGAGTAATCCTCTTTGATTGTTTCACGCAAGCGACGTAAGAGGGTGCAGTAATAAGCCGAGTTTATAGTTTCACCTTTTGCAAGGTAGTCCACCATGATGACACCCTTAGCATCCCAAAAAACTGACGCCATCACCTTGCCAGGTGACAAAATTGTTTTGGCTTTTTTTGGAGTCGGTTCATCAGGTTTTTTCCACTGCTTGGGTTGCTGTTTTGACTCTGGGGTGTAGTGGTGTACCCAAGTTTCATCCATTGTTACAAATCTGGCCAAAAAATCTTGTGGATCAGCCTCAAACATTTCCAAACAGTCGCGAGAAATCGTGAAGCGTATTCGTTTTTGTTCGACTGAAAGCAATCTGGGTACCCACCGCGCAGAAACCTTAGAAAATCCAAGTTCATTGACTATGATGTTTTGTGTTCGTTCATACGAGATGCCAATAGTGTCTGCAATCTCCCTGATGGTCAATCTCCGATCTGTTAATATCAGATCACAGATTTTCCCGATGTTTACTTCAGTCGTAGACGTCATAGGCCGGCCAGAGCGAGGGTCATCTTCAATACTCTCTCGTCCGCGTTTAAATTCAGCAACTTTTTCACAGTCGTATACTACGGAGCAGATTCCTCCAATGTTGTTGACATATCTTCGTGAATCTCTTTTGGAGTTAGTTTTTTTTAAACAGGTATTTGATGACCGCACGTAGCTCAATTTTCTCCATTCTTTAAAAACGCTGCACAAAGGCTCACAAAATTCAGTCTAATTTAAATACAGTTAATGCTATTGCGATAGAATTTTACTATTTGACAACCAGAGAGTAAACTAATCGAATGAGGTCAGTTACATTAAAATAGTTTAAGTATTTATGTGTTAGGCCGCGAACTTTTAAATCCACCCTCGTATCTATATATATCTATGGGCCAAAGGAGATGGCTAAATGGAAGTATGGACGACTGCCCCAGCAATGTATAAACATGGAACTTTGCAATATGTAATGCTGAATAGCTGAATATTAGTATTTCATATGAAAAAAGTTTCAAGAACTTTTCATATCTTTACAATCCTGAAAATAAAATCGTGTAACTCCTACGTTAATAGGTATAAAAAACTGCAAACAAATGACATATTGCTATGAACTTTTACCTAGGCGTTTGGATATTTCTGCAATGATTTACGATATTTTTGACTAGCGACACATCCCGATTTCGCACGGTGTTACGTGAGTATACATCTACAAAGAGGTAATTACGGGCTTTCTACAATCCACGCAAAAATCACTCCCGCTCGCGTGTATACATAATAATGCATCTTACCTAGCGGAATTGTACATCAGTATCTCAAATACAAAAATCTACAGTTTGGGTGTCTGTTAATATTAATCCCTATTTTCACATAGGTTCATCATTTCAACCACTTATTTATATATTATCTGTGAAAACTGTCTTTACTTCAACTCATTATCCTACACGAATGTATGCCTAAACCTTCCGGAAGAACTAATCAACCTACTAGTGACAACCCCATCAAAATCGGTTTGTTGATACATCCGTAGGCACAGTAGCAAACGCGCCAGGGGGACTTAGTTTAGTAGGTAGGTATGCGGTGATTGATAAATCCTGCCTAAACTACAATAGGTATCTAGTTTAGGCACTGAGTAACCAAGGACATAAAATATATTGAAATAAAACAACAAAAATACAATTTATTTATTTATTCCTCCCACACCGCAGTTTATGCATCGCATGATGAATGATTGCAAGTCCGTGTCGAGAAGCGAGGTCAGTAGACAGGCGAGCACACACTAAGACCAATAAACAAGCCAGGGTCAATGAAAATCAAAAATAAAATAGCACAACGAACAAGAAAACGGCATATCGTTGAAACGGAGTCTGTTCTGCTGTCTGTCGTATTACATCTGACCATAGATAATACACTAGCATCTGACGTTTGTTTTTTCTTAAAGAAGGGATTGAACTTCAAGTGTAACAGAATCAATAAAATAATCGAATAGGTTGAAAGAAAAAATGGAATTAGTTTTTAGCGACCACTATTTAGTTTATATTTTTCGACACAAAATAGGTAGTAAGATTAAACGAAGAAGCACAGTCCGAAGCTTTCATTTATTTTTATTTGATTTTGATTAGAATAAAGTGGAATTGAGTAAAGTCGATTGTCACTTTAAAAACAACTCCATTTTCCGAATCAAAACCCTGTGAAAACATAATAACAAGCAACTATACAGGACACCGAATTGGACGCCTTAGTTTCAGAAAAACCTGTTATCAAAAATCGATTTTTGTACCTACAGTTTCATTTGACATTCTGCAAAAGCGATAAGACCCCTCCCTAGCTTGCAGTTAGTGTTATTTCCCCTTGACCTTGTCATGTAAATAAAAAAAGCAAATAATATACTGTTTTTAATGTTTAACGTTCACGAAAGTTCTAGGAAATTATTAAACACTAAATAATTCATGAATGATTTTTTAAATATGACGAGTTAATGTGAGATTCCTATACATGCTGGGGGCAGTCATTTAGCCATCTCCTTTTCCTGAAAATAAATGAATGTTATGTTATGTTTAAAACAACTACTCAGGTCTAATTCATTATAATTTGTATTTAAGCAACAACAGCGCATCTCCAATAAATCAACTTCTATGTGCGCTACGTTTCTACGTGGGTGCTATCAGATGACTGCTGCAGATTTATGTGGATTTAGCACCTTTACTGCACATACAATTGTACACAAAGTCAATGCTGCTATTGCTTCACTCAGACCACGCCACATCTACTTTCATGAGTTACCACATGATATCCACCAAACTCAAATTGGATTCCGTAGGAGAGCTAAAGAAGATCGGTCTTTTGGGGCTCTCTTAATTTCAGAAGCGTTCACCAATGAAAGTATGTACATTATATGAATCTATTACGGGGTTTTTCTTTCCATGTAATATCTTGTTTTAATTAAGCTGCACAACTAAAAAAAGTAGAAACAAATATTTGGAATTTGGGAGAAAACAGATCTTTGCTAGGTGCCCTAGTTTTTGATATATAAATGTGGTCAAGCTGGGGAGATTCTCTACAGAACGGCCGCCTATAAACCCTTATAACTTTTGAACCAATGACCGAAAAAATGTGATATTTGGCGACAAATTTCTACAAATTACCAACAATTTTTTTGTGTAATCAAAATTAAAATCCCTGATGGTGGCCATGCCAGTGTCAGTTACACTCCAGGGCGGTCCATTAAGGTTGACAGGAGAGTGTGATCCTATTTTGCAATACATTTGTCAAAAGTATTACAAAATAGGATGGCGGCGTTAGTTCTTATTTTGCCCACGCGACAAGTATTTTATAAATTAGGTTATTCTAACCAAATCCAAAATTAGAAAAAAATATGCTGTGATTACCTTTCATCTTAATTTGACCGAGACCTATCTTTTGAGAGTATTTTTAAGAATGTACGCGAGCTCTAAATGTGGTCCCCAGATTGTGTGGCAAGCTGCCTTTCTTCATTCCGTATGTCATAGGTGCTATAGATTGCACTGATGTAAATTACACCAAATCACCAGGTAAAGTATTGATGTTATTACAGATCTTACCGTTTAATATAAAAGTGTATAAACCAGCTGGGGAGGGGTTCATACAAGATATTGTGGATACAGATTTAATACAATATTTTGGACACAATTTAACACAAACATATTTTAGGTCTGGAGGATCCTGAGATTTATCGTAATAGAAAATACTATTTTTCAATCAGTGTTCACACGATAAAGATCCTTATCTACTTATTTTGTGGTTTAGCGCAGTAGGTCGCTGTCGCATGTTATAATACTAAACGCAATGCGTTATATTGAAAACATTTACATTCTATGCTAGGATGAATGCTATGGGATCTTGGTTTTCAAAAACGCTGTCCAAATGTAGCTGGTGAAATCAGTTTGACGTGAATGGAGATTAATATGGATATGAAAACTGGGCTATGCAGAACCTCGGTCGTGAAAACGCTTTCTGTACCAATGTCGCACGGTGGTACCGCCTTAGTTCATAAATGCAATAATTTTATCATCAATCACCCCCAATTTAATTACCTAATAATGATATAATAATGATTTACCGATAAATAAGCTACCCAAAAGTATAAATATGTCACCATTTTACCTAATTATCAGGTCTTCTCCTGGGATCACTTCATCGACCGACTCACCAGCCATGATTCACCTGATGTGGGTTTACCGGGTTGGCCTTGGATGTTAAATTTCTTCTCTAATTCTGCAGTTTCAGCTGAAATTACTGGCTTAAATAAAGATTTGATTGAACGTTGTTCCACAATTTGACAAGCCTTGTCCTCGGGTTTTAATATTGATTCGGATAAAATTAATGAATATGCTTTGGAAACCGCGCGACTTTTAATTCAAGAATATCCGTGGTATAATCTCCCAGCTGTGGCACAGTATCCTTTATTATCTATCGGGGAATTATCAACAAACATTATAAGGCCTTCAGACGGGATCACACGAGAAAAATGTCGGAAGTACTTACGAATACGGACTTACCTAACAGATTTTTACTCAGCTCAGACCCATTCATTACTAGTCTTCGGAAAATTCCCCGTAAGAAAAAGAGCATTATGTCGATGCAGGTTTTAGATTTATTACGAATTTAGTTTAAATTGAAATTAGATTGGTGGTCAAGTACTATTTTAACTTAGTTGTGGTTGTGATGACATTTGTAAATAAATTGTAGAATTTTGCTTTTTGTTGTATATAATATGTTTAATATTTAAAAGAATACATATTTAATAATAACCCCTTCATGAATAGCGTTAATATCATATTCAGGTGTATTTCCGAACGAGGGACAATAAATCTCAAATATTGACTATTAAAATTTGTATATAAACAGTACATATTGTACAGTTTATTGTATATTATGTATTGAATTATGTAAATAAAGCATTAATGTACATTTGTGAAGTATTTTTTATTATTTACCCTTCAGAAAAAAAATCCATTTAACAAATTTAATAAAGTAAGGTATTTATGACCGCATTTGTAGGGCGCTTGTACCACCGTGTGTCGGTGACATTTTATTTGAAATGAGACTAACATACATACATACATTCACGCATTTTCCCATGGAGGTATGCAGAAAACACAGAACGCCACCTGCTACGATCCTTACATACTCCTTCTGCCTCCATGTTCATTCATCTGGTTATAGATGCACAGGTTGCGAGTGCTACGCACCTGACCTGTCTGAAGAACCTCACCATTCCCTCTTGGCGTTGCCACTCACATCTGCCCTGTAAATACCTTTTGATAGTCGCCTTTCACTCATCCTCTCCTCATGACCAAATCATCTAAGCATACTCTTTCAAATTGTTGCCACTACATCTTCTTATAAACCGCAACGTTCTCCCTAAGACTAAACTAATAAACTCATATTTCGAAATAAAAATCACTGTTACAAAGAAAATCTTTAATAATACATGACATAGGTACACATAACATCACGCCGGTTGTTCCTGAAGAGTTGGGTAAACCTAAGTAAGTACATCCACATTTCGCCAGTTATATAATTTTAAATGAGCCGGTGACAAGAGACGAATCCAAGTACCTCGGTAGGTACCATTCTTACGTGGCCAAAATTCCTTCCATGCCACTCCAATCCAGTCTGTAGTTTGATGTAAATTATCTTGCTAATCTGAAAAGATACAATAATACAGTCTGTACTTATTGTTATATTACTAAAATGATTCTTTGCTGTTAGTAAAATAATGGACTGTTACTGATTCATTGATAACAATATTGCTCAGATCCTCGAGGGCAAAATACCATTAGTTGGAGTGATGCGATAGCAGCACTGACTGTGTACAAAATACTATGTGCAAAAGAGGTATTTAATTCTACGCAAATCTGCAGCAGACATCTGATATCACTCAGTCGCGTAGAAACGGGGAGCACAAATAATAATGGTTTAGGCTGTCCTTTTGTGCACCAGGTAGGTACATATAATTAAAATAAATAATCGTTTGGTAGGTACTTACATATTTGTTGGAAACTATTTTGTCGTCAACAGACTCCAATACAGACAGAACTGTTGCTTTCGTGAGATGAAACCGTGTAATAAATTCCTGGTCATCAAGGGTAACAAAGTGTTCCTTTCTCTCGCGTATCGATCTTGGGCGACGAATGTCCTGATGCTAACATTCACGTAACATTAACAGTGTTCTTATTTTGCATAGCCAAATACCAACAAAATCAATATTTTTAGTAAAATACATAAAACAATATGATTCACAACAATGATGACACCTGTGGATGACACTGACAGCAAAAATCGGGCGTTTACATGACAAACTCCTTTACGGTCAAACGGGTTTACTTTGTGTTGGTGAAATCAAAATTATAAATTAATCCTCGATTAAGCGCAAAAACGCGATCTCATTCAATTGGTGAAATCCACCCTAAGTCTGCAAGTTACGATTCAATCGAGAACAGATTCGCGCTAAACGTATATAAGTTTCACTTAGTTCGGATTTATTCCACTGGGGGCGTGGCGATAGCTGGAGCTATGTTAAGCCGTAGAGAGGTGATTTTTCGGTTCCATTTTTTCGGTATAAAAAAGTGGTGGTGATGATTTGTGGCAGGTAAATGCCGGATTACTTACTGTTATTTGAAGCATACTGAGCTGTTTTTTTCATCAATCTATCTATACTTATAATAAATCTGTAGAGAGGTCAATTCTGTACATGAAATATATTTCCAAAATAACTATCAGGGGGTGATTAGGGATCGATACTGATGCCAAAAATGCAATCAGTAAAATTTTTGTCTGTCTGTCTGTCTGTCTGTATAACCGTTATAGAAACAAAAACTACTCGACGGATTTTAACGAAACTTGGTACAATTATTTTTCATACTCCTGAGTTGGTTATAGTATACTTTTCATCACGCTACAATCAATAGGAGCAGAGCAGTAAAGGGAAATGTTGGGAAAACGGGAGAAGTTACTCCATTTTTTAAGCTTCCGTCGCGTGTGCAACCTTAATGGTTAAAGCTACACAGAAATTATGTATGACGGAAATGTTCTCCATAAAATTATATAAAAAATATCCCACGACAGCATATGTCTATATTTTATGGTTGACTCACAATATCACGTGTAACTCCCGATAGCTTAGCAGTTCGAAGCTTTCTGATTATATTTGTCTACTCTTACGTTTAGAACACTCTCAGTCATCCCTAATTAAAAAAGTTAACATTATTAACTATTCCATAAAAAAGAATCATAGAAATCGGTATAGAAACACTCATTTATAGATTTGAAAAAAGTAGACGATGTTGTTTATCCAACTTATCATGCAGCTTGTCTTCTAATATATAAAATTCTCGTGTCACAGTTTTCGTTGCCATACTCCTCCGTAACGGCTTGACCGATTTTGATGAAATTTTTTGTGCTTATCCGGTATCTATGAGAATCGGCCAACATTTATTTTTCATCCCCCTAAATGTTAGGGGTAGTCCACCCCTACATTTTATTTTTTATTTTTTAGACAAAATTTTTAATTTCTATTTTTTTATGATACAACATACAAAAATATATACAATCGCGATGACGATGATGATCACGATCGCGATGACGCTCACGACCACAATCACGATCACAATCACAATCACGATAACGATCACGATCACAATCACGATGACGATGACGGTCCCGATCACGATCACGATGACGCTCACAATCACAATCACGATGACGATGACGCTCACTATCACGATGACGTTGACGATCACAATCACGATCACGATCACGATCACGATCACAATCACGATCACGATCACAATCACAATCACAATCACGATCACAATCACAATCACGATGACGATTAAGATGACGGTCACAATCACGATGACGATGACGATGAAGATGACGGTCACAATCACGATGACGATGACGGTCACTATCACGATGACGATCACAATCACGATGACGATGACGGTCACAATCACGATGATGATGACGGTCACTATCACGATGACGATCACAATCACGATGACGATGACGGTCACTATCACGATGACGATGACGATCACGATGACGATCACGATCACGATCACGATGACGATCACGATCGCGATGACGATCACGATGATGATCACGATCGCGATGCCGATCACGATCATGATGACGCTCACTATCACGATCACGATCACGATGACGCTCACTATCACAATCACGATCACGATCACGATGACGCTCACGATCACAATCACGATGATGATCACAATCACGATGACGCTCACGATCACAATCACGATCACAATCACTATCACGATCACGATCACAATCACGATGACGATCACGATGATGATCACGATCGCGATGACGATAACGATCACAATCACGATCACGATCACAATCACGATCACAATCACGATGACGATGACGCTCACTATCACGATGACGATGACGATCACAATCACAATCACGATCACGATCACGATAACGATCACGATCACAATCACGATGACGATGACGGTCCCGATCACGATCACGATGACGCTCACAATCACAATCACGATGACGATGACGCTCACTATCACGATGACGTTGACGATCACAATCACGATCGCGATCACGATCACGATCACGATCACGATCACAATCACAATCACGATCACGATCACGATCACAATCACAATCACGATCACAATCACAATCACGATGACGATGACGATGAAGATGACGGTCACAATCACGATGACGATGACGGTCACTATCACGATGACGATGACGATCACGATGACGATCACGATCACGATCACGATCACGATGACGATCACGATGATGATCACGATCGCGATGACGATCACGATCACGATGACGCTCACAATCACGATCACGATCACGATGACGCTCACTATCACAATCACGATCACGATCACGATGACGCTCACGATCACAATCACGATGAAGATCACAATCACGATGACGCTCACGATCACTATCACGATCACGATGATGATCACGATCACAATCACGATGACGATGACGGTCACAATCACGATGACGATGACGGTCACAATCACGATGATGATCACGATTGCGATGACGATCACGATCACAATGACGGTCACGATCACGATCACGATGACGGTCACGATCACGATGATGATCACGATCACGATGACGATCACGATCACAATCACGATGACGATGACGGTCACAATCACGATGACGATGACGGTCACAATCACGATGATGATCACGATTGCGATGACGATCACGATCACAATGACGGTCACGATCACAATCACGATGACGGTCACGATCACGATGATGATCACGATCACGATGACGATCACGATCACAATCACGATGACGATGACGGTCACAATCACGATGACGATGACGGTCACAATCACGATGATGATCACGATCGCGATGACGATCACGATCACAATGACGGTCACGATCACGATCACGATGACGGTCACGATCACTATGATGATCACGATCACGATCACGATGACGGTCACGATCACGATGATGATCACGATCACAATCACGATCACGATGACGATCACTTATTTTTAATATTTAATCAACTACAAAGGACTAGACAAAAGGCATTTTAAGGCATTAATGCCTTTGGCATTTTCTACCAGTCTACCTTAGGGTGATGCAGAGACAATTCCCAGTAGGTAATTGTATTGTGTGTGGTATTGTATTGTATTCTATTTTGTTTCCTGTACAATTACAGGAAACAAAATAAAAGTTATGTTAAGTTGGTTTGAAATAAAGAATATTTATAACCAAAATGTACACATAACACAAAATATACAACATGTAGTGTTGCATCCTCGTCAAAGTTCAGGAGGTTGTCATAGAAGACGTAAATCTAATATATAAAATTCTCGTGTCACAGTTTTCGTTGCCATACTCCTCCGAAACGGCTTGACCGTTTTTGATGAAATTTTTTGTGCTTATCCGGTATCTATGAGAATCGGCCAACATCTATTTTTCATCCCCCTAAATGTTAGGGGTAGTCCACCCCTACATTTTATTTTTTATTTTTTAGACAAAATTTTTAATTTCTATTTTTTTATGATACAACATACAAAAATACATACAATCCTCAATTTTCACCCTTCTACGATCAACCCTTATTTTTTAATAGCCATTTTAGTAATTTAATCATTTTTCCACTCCGGTCGAAAACTGATCAATCGTCATTTAATTAGTTATCCCCGCCAGATGTCTACAGGTGTCACTTCTGACCCAGTAAACAGCACGGAGTAGGGATGAGAACTCCCATACAAACGTTTTCTAAATAAAATGGAGAGTCAATTTGTAATTTATTACAGCTGCATAAAGATCAAATTAGCGTGCGCGTTGGAGGATCTAATGTCGCGTTCCGAAACTCAACAAAAGTGAATCGCGAACGCGACAAAATTGGTAGATAGGGATAGGTAGATAGGTACTAGGAGAGTAGGATAGGTAGGTAGGTACTAGGATAGTAGGATAGGTAGGTAGGTACTAGGAGAGTAGGGTAGGTAGGTACTAGGTGAATAGGATATGTAGATAGGTACTAGGAGAGTAGGGTAGGTAGGTACTAGGAGAGTAGGATAGGTAGATAGGTACTAGGAGAGTAGGATAGGTAGATAGGTACTAGGAGAGTAGGATAGGTAGGTAGGTACTAGGAGAGTAGGATAGGTAGGTACTAGGTGAATAGGATATGAAGGTAGGTACTAGGAGAGTAGGGTAGGTAGGTACTAGGAGAGTAGGATAGGTAGGTACTAGGTGAATAGGATATGAAGGTAGGTACTAGGAGAGTAGGGTAGGTAGGTACTAGGAGAGTAGGATAGGTAGATAGGTACTAGGAGAGTAGGATAGGTAGATAGGTACTAGGAGAGTAGGATAGGTAGGTAGGTACTAGGAGAATAGGATAGGTAGGTAGGTAGGGAGGGAGGGTAGGTGGGGTAGGATTCATTGACTGTTAGGCGGTACGAAGTTCGCCGGGACAGCTAGTATTAAATAAACTATGTAATTTTTGTTTTCTTAATACAACAGGCATAGACCGCTTCGTTGGTCGAGCGGTCGCAAGCGCGGCTGTTGAGCATGAGGTCCTGGGTTAAATTCCCGGGTCGGGAAAAGTGCTCCATAGCACTTTCTTCTTACAAATAGGGTACCAAATCTCAAATTTCTCAGTAGCAGCCACGGAGTCTGGATTTGTGCCAGGTTGATGGCTATAGGCTAGCTCCCTATTATATGGGACTTCAACATAACTGGCGAAATGTGGGTGTACTATTAGGTACACCTCTGCCTAACCCTTCGGGGATTACAGGCGTGATGTTATATTTATTTAATGTCTTAAAAAACCTACCAAATTTTTTTTGTTGAAACTAATCCAGTAATTTGGGCCTTAGGAGGTAACAAACATAGCCTATGATATTCAAAAAGGAAATGAACATTTAAAAAGATTTCAGCATTGCCGTGGCTAGGTAAATATCTATTCAAACACAGGTGTAATTAAAAACAGGAGGTTTCAAAAAGCAATTTGCGAAAATGCGAAAACAAACTGCAAACAATTCCATATGCGCGAGAACTATTTCAATAAAATATGGAAAATGGAATAATAATTCATAGTTGATACTGTTTGCGTTCTGTCTACTCCCAAAGGAAGGTGTTTCCAATCAGGGAGTCAGTTACTGGGAAAATGAAAACTGCAAACGATATCACACTCTAGCTTTCGAAGTTTTAAGTTCGAAATCTGTTGTAAGTGCGATGTAAAAGTGTCGCAGGTAATACTTCCTTTTTTTTTCTGTCGTCGCTTGGTTTCGTTTGAGAGAACTTTATTTTTCAAGCAAATAAATGGTTGGAAGATATTGAGTAGTGTCCAAAACTAGTTAGTAATTTTTGAATTTGAAAACCGTGTTTTAAAATAATTTAGTTAGGTAGATTTGTACCTAATAGTACACCCACATTTCACCAGTTATGTTTAAGTGCCATTTAATACAGACTCCGTGGCTGCTACTGAGAAATTCTTGATGGAAAACCCAATAACACTTTGTCCGACCCGGGAATCGAACCCAGGACTTCATGCTCAGCTGCCAGTCGCGCTTGCAACCGCTGGACCAGGGTTGGCGAACCTTTATGGATCAACGTGCCACTTTTTCTAAAGAATTTTTTGACTAAGTGATTATTTGGAAAACAACGACTCAAAACTCTTTATTTACCACAAAAAAATACATTTTGCACTGTATTTTAATAAATGTTTCAGTTTTACGTGTAACTCAAATTAAAGTAACACAATTTCGACTTCTGTGTTGCAGATAAGGTGACGGTAACTAATATTAGAGTTGTAAGAGCTTACTTTTAGTAGAATGCGTGCTGAACTGGAGTCATCTGCTAAACGGTTTCTAAGCGAGTCTATAATGTTAAGCATCTCTGAAAACTCGCAGCCCATAAGTAGATGAAATATGGGTACAATTGGTAGCGCGCCCAAAATGTTGTGTCGGATGCCACCAATGGCACGCGTGTCATTGGTTTGCAACCCCTGCACTAGACCAATGCAGTAGTATAATAGTAATAAGTCACTCCTTTATTTATTTTTCTTACTTACTAATTACATTTTAAAATATTCCTATATAAAATTCAAAATAAAAAAACATTTAAAAATATAAAACAAAAAAAAAAAAATAGTAGCCCACCGGTATCGGGAACAGGGTCCCAGCTACCGGCAGTCAGGGCTCCAGATAGAGGAACCTCCTAACAATAAGTCACTCCTATTCCAGCAGTCATCGATCTCTTTTAAATTTCCCGTTAAATTCACTCAAGGATCATAAACTCCAACATTAACTCCCATCCCGAAGTACCAGGAAATCATAAACGACAAGAATCCCTAATTAATTCCCAACATGCTCGCAAGTCACAAATATTCGCAGCCCTCACCTTATAAGAACATTGCTCCTTAATAGCAATTCCTTACGTTGTTCAAGTATCATCTGAGTACTCGAAGATTTTTCCTCTTTTATTTTCTCCAACTCAGGCACGTTCAGAATTCAGCAATGTACAGACATTACCCTTTAAAATTACCATCGGAATTTGTTTGACTGAATTCAGAAGAGCTATTCGAACCGTCTTTATCTTAGTTTCAATTTTCGTCTTGGAAATCGGAGGGCATCCTATGCTCTTGGATGTTGTATGAGTTTTCGGGGGATTTTGTGAAGGTAGATTTAATGGTTTTGACGTAGGTTTTGTTAAAGATGAAAACCTTCTATCCATACACAAACATAACATCACGCCTGTAAGCCCCGTAGGGTTAGACAGAGGTGTACTTTATAGTAGACCACCATTTCGCCAGTTATGTTTTAAGTACCATGTAATATTATTATCCTATTGCCATCAACCGGGCACAATTCCTGCTTAGTAACTTACCTGGTGACAGAGTTTTTATGCCACCCATGGGCCTCTGACTTGGCTTACAACTGCGAAGTGGAGATGACTCGAAATATTTTTTATACAGATATTTCGGCGTATCTTAATCGTCGAATAGCTTTGTGACACCTAGTCCAAAAATAAACTTCGAAATAGAGTGTTTATCCGTCAACTCCCATATAAACAGGAAAACACACAAAAATATTCAAAAAAATACAACACAAAGCGTAATATCTTAAATTACAAAGCTAAAATTGAGGAGGCAAATTAACCATGGCATCAAGTTTTCTTTTGAAGCCCGTCGCCGGCCGAAGATTGCCGAACACGCCCGAGTTTTTCCCGAAGTTTATTTATTTAGATAGAAGCCATTCATATTACGTCAGAGAGACGACGTACCTCCAAATATCGTGAGAAAAAAGGGGTTTGAAATGATAAATGGTGAGAAAACAAAGGACATGGCTCGAAACGTTCTATGAATGTAGGTATGAAATCTGTATGATAATTTCTACTTTATTTTGTTGTGGTTTAGATATCAATTGGTATGTGTTAAAATATTTGTGTGATTTTTTAGTGATTACACGTATTCGTTAAAATTACGTGAACATTGTATCACGATTTCGTTATCGTTGATCTTATTTTTAGTAAAACATAACCATGCAAAAATAAAAATCACTAAGTATCTCACCAAGTATAGTTTTTATGTTAAAACACAAATTATGGTGTTTTATTCTAGTACCATAAGTGGCAAAGACATCGAACTCTTCAGCGTTATCTCTGACGTGATCACGAGCAAGTTGGAAATTTACTAAAAATTAACTACAGGCTGGAATACGAAAATATTGAAATTTGTTGCTTTAAGTACAAAATAAAGAAAAAAATACCTGAATAATACTTTAGTTACATACGGAAATAATATTGACACTGAAAGCTCTTGAAGGCCTTCTAGACATACGGATCCCGGTCAGTTTATTCGCCCTTAAAGGACATGCCCTTTGAAAGAGAGCAAGAAACAAAAGCCAAAGACGGACCCGCACACAAAGGGTTCCGTACTCCCGTTAAACGTTTGTATGTATTGCCATTATTAAAATCGAGCAAAAAATGCCGAAAATCTTTGTTATTTGTGTATTATTTTCTTTTCTTACTGCTATTATTTACATCTTTGAACATTAAAAAATATGAAAAATGGTAGCTCATCAGGAACAGGGTCCGAGATACCGGTGGTCAGGGCTTGTGAGAGAGGAACCTCCTAACAATAAGCGCCATGTCCAGAAGTACTGCTTTCTGAATCAAGCCCGTGATCTTGATTAATTGTGTATTAATTTTTTTTAAAGCAGTCATACAGTTATACACATTCTGTGAAAATTTCAAGTGTCTACTAATTACGGTTAAAAAGATACAGCCCTGTGACAGACAGACAACGGAGCATTAGTAATAGAATCCTGTTGGCATCTGTTGGTTACGGAACCGTAAAAACGAGTTGAAAAAAATAAAGAATTCGGTTTACGTTACAATATTTTCTTTTGTATGTGAAATTGCCAAAATTACATATACTTTTACCTTTTTTTTGTTTCGCAACAGATATTGTTTTGTTTCGTTTTCATGGTTCATGTATTTCTTTCCGATTTGTGTCACTTTGATGAAATTTTCATGTCCTCCGAGAAATATGTTTGAAGTGAAATACGTCATTATACTGAACGTTTGTTTTATACATTTTTATCGTTCTTGATACAATTTTCAGCAATGTTTTCAAAGGGCTCTAAAAATTACTTTTGAAAGAGATTGGAAAGTCTTTTTATTGTCATAGCAGTGGCATTCGATAGTTTTATTGCGTTTAATAACGGCAACAATTAAAGTCGGGAGGGAACGCTTTGGAAGGACATTCACTGACCTCATTGGTGTCAACCGGCGTGAGTGTATGACCTGATTTATGAACGTCGACGAAGCGAAAAGTGTATGTAAGGATCGTATCGAAGCAGATGGCGTTCTGTAGTTCTTGCCTACACCCACGGGAAAAAAAAACGCGGTTTATATTATGAATTTATGCGTTGTCTTTATTTTGAAGCGATTTGTGTGTTTGTAAGTTTGTATGTAGGGGGTAATCTTAGAAACTGCTGTTCCGATTCCGAAAATTCTTTTACTAACGTGAAGTTACATGATCTCCGACTGTTCTACGTTACGTTTAAAACGTTTCTGTGGGTACATTCTGTACATAACGGGAGCGGAGCCGCGAGCAAAAGCTAGTTATCAAATAAATACCTATCCCATATTGCATTCACATAAACATTTATAACATTACTTCTACCTCACTAGATTAACAAAAACACAATTTACGCTGAAGTCCGCACATTAACACTTTTAAATCTAGAAGTTCGGTTTTTAAACTTGATTTATGTTAACCACGGCAGTGAATCCCGCGATAAATAAAGTTAAGTGCCTATTGGTTAAGAGATTGGCCAATCGGGGAGAACTATTGCCTTTAATGGCTTTCGATGGCCACGTGGTCTCCTTTTGACCTATATTAGGATGAAAAATGAGAAGATTTAATTGGTTTTGTTCTTAAATACATAGATTGTTGAGTAAATTATTTTAACTGGAGTGTATTTTACTCTTAATTTGTTCATTTTAAAAGTGATAACTTCAGTTCAGGTTAAGGAGGAGCTCGTGGCTAAATAAAAATCAGCCGCACGGGTCGATCTTCAAGGTGAAGACGCGCTTGTCAAGGATCGGTCTGTGGATGGGTGACCATCCATTACTTACCGAGTTTCCTCCGTGCCTCGGAAAGCACGTTCGACCGTTAGTCCAGGCTGCCATTTTTAGATCTTTGTCAGTCGTTATAGGAAGTCAGTGGCCCGAAAGTCTGACAACCATTTTTACCAGGGGCCATTTTACCATATTACCCAGCACTAACTAGTATGCCGAGGTCGGATAGCTTATCGGACCTCCGTTTAACATGTTTTCCGAGGCACGGAGGCCACTCGGTGTATAATGAGTGGTCACCTATCCACGGACCAACCTAGGCCAGCCTGAAAATCGACCCGGGCGGCTGTTACACGAGTTCCTCTTACGGCTTCCCTGTAAGCCGTAAGAGGAACGACTGGCTGAATGGAATTAAAAAAAACGTGTTGCTCCAACTCCAAGAAACATAGTATGAGGGCAGGAAGATTATGGCTACGAGTAAGCAACGTCGTATACCGAATTACTTGTTTTATTGAAACAACTTGTAAGCCAATATAGGCAGCTGTAAGCTATTTAAGTTTCGCCAGCAATACTATCTTGTCGGTGAAACATATCTGAAACATCAACATTGGATCGCGCTGAAATCTACGGAACTGCGGTCTTATATGTTTGAGTAGGATAAGCAAATATTGAATACACTATAACGTAACATGAAAAGTTAGCATAGTTACTTACACACATTATCTGCCTAGCTTGATTCCAACTATATGGTCGGCTTCCAGTCTAACCGGATGCAGCTGAATACTTACATTTGGCATGGAGCGACTGCATATCTTCATCTTTTTAACCGACTTCAAAAAAAAGAGGAGGTTCTCAATTCGGTTGTTTTTTTTGTGTTTGTTACCTCATATCTTCGTCGTTTATGAACCCATTTGAAAAATTCTTCTTTTATTGGAAAGGATATAACTTCCCGATTGGTCCCACAGAAATTTCATTAAAAGCCGTTCAGTAGTTTAGTTTTTAAATCAAAATAGCTGGAAAAATATGTCATCCAAGTAAAAGAAATTGCGAAATTGATACTTGACAAGGATTTGTGTGTGATACGATAACTAAAAAGGGTAAAGTAAAAACTTATTTGCAAACAATAACCGACTTCCAAAAAAAAAAACACAAAAAAAATAGAAAATAACTTTACTTTCGGAAGTCGGCGCCAAAAAAGTCAATGAAACAAACAATAGTCACCGACTTCCGAAAGTAAAGTTATTTTCCACTTTTTTTTTGTGTTTCTTTGGATGTCGGTTATTGTTTGCAAAATACTGTTACTGTTAACTTGCATCATCCCACTGCTGGGCAAAGACTCCCCATGACTTCCAGTTGTATCGATCCAGAGCTCGTCCCGCCATCTTCTACGGGGTCTGCCGCAACGCCTTCTGGTTGTGTCAGGGCTCCAGAAACTGGTTATATTCGCCTACAGATCATCGGTCCAGTCCCACTTCAGCTTAGCGGCTTTTTGAACAACGTTAGTAATTTGTGTTCTGAAGCGTAGTGTGGCGTTGCGTACTTGGTCGGTTAGTTTGACGCCTAGAATGCTGCGCTTCACTGCACGTTGGCACACCTTGAGTTTTTGTCAAAGACTTTTGAATGTTTGTCAAAGACCAAGTCTGGGATCCATAAGTGAAAATGGGAAGAATGCACATGTCCATGATTTTTCGCTTTAGTGACAAAGGAAGGTTTCCCTTCATAAGGAAGACCTTCATGGACTGAATACTGAAGACTGTTAATATGTAATGTTACCCCACACTAGGATTTTTCCTGCATCGTCGGTGCGTCTACAAACGTTTAAGCTCAATACACAAACAGCCAGCCAACATACAAATATTTGTACTGTGCGGGAATCCAATCCGCTACACGCAGCCAATTGCTCAGCCACGACGCCAACTTTGCCGACCAGAACCCAGCTTCTTGTACAAGTGATACCTGTACAAGTAATTTCTTCTTGATAAAATGTAATAAATTAAACTGATAATTATGGATTCATGCCCGAAAATTCTAATTAAAACTTAACAAATTAATTTTATTCTGAATTTTTATTATAATAATTAATTATATTCTAAATGTTTATTATAGAAAATGATTGTATCCTCAATAATTTGCATGTATTGATTTTGAATTCTAATTTGTTGAATAGCGTATAATGGGTAGTTTTTTGAGTTACCATAACCTAACTATAAGACCTACTGTATCACCAAAAATCACACTAATAAATACTTTGACTTTGAGCAGAAACGTCAGCAGGGTTATGTACACACACATCATTTGCTTCGCCCGTTTCCAATTATGTATGTCAGCTTCCAATCTAACATGATGCAGTTGAATACCTGTATTTTACATGGAGGTACTGCCTATCTGACCTTCTCAAATCAGTTACTGGGTAATTCGAATTGGTAAGAATGTATGTCAGAGTCAGGCTTCAAACTACCCGTAAGAACTGTCAAAGATCTACAAATGACAGCCATGGTCACGGAGGGAACTCGGTGTGTAATGAATGATCACAAACCGACTTCGGCAAGCATTGCTCAACCTTAAACATCGATCCATGTGGCGCCATTTAGCTACAAGCCCAATAGTTGCATAGTACATGCACATTTAATCAAGTTTATTCCAAATTAGTTTTGTAATACTCATGTTTGCACCTAAACCATTAATTCTGCTAGTAAAATCTTGAGGATAATCTCGCCAGAGGTACGCTGATGGCCACAGATGCTCTTTACAGAATCACGGACGGAGTATGGCAAGGGCTTAAGCTATACAGCTGGGCAAAAAGGATGGAACCATTTAGCTCATACGGTTGCCTAAAACTACAGTTTTCTATCCCAGATGTGTTTGTTATTTTTTTATCCGGCAATGGTACAAGTTGCCGTCTCAAAAAGTTTATATAATATCTTCGACTTGGAACAAGTTTGACGTAAACTTGTTGTTTATGTCAATTTGTTATATAAAGTTTGTTTTGGGTATTTCGTTTATATTTTTATTTTGTGGATTGGGTTGTTTTAAGCAACTGATTTCAATATTTTTTTATTCCCGCTGTGGTTAATTTTTGATGACGTCATGGATGAGGCTGAAGAGTTAAAACACCAAATTTTGATGTTATTGGTTTTTATTAGAAACTTCAAACTTGACACTAGTCACATGAAATTTGGTACCCTCAATCGGCCCAACGTGTCACGTCATTTAGAGGTGAAATGAAATCAAAGTGTTTTCCTGTATTTTTGTTAAAATAAACGCCATCTTATAATTTTAAGAGCTCAATAAAGCAAATCAAAATAAAGTTTAGAAAGCTAAAATCTCAAAATTGTTTCGGTCTAAGCATAGGTTAATTTTTAATTTACATACCGAATCCAATAGGATTTTGACTGGTCAATTCTTTACAAAGTGTTCGTATTTAACATCAAGGAATATAAATCGGTTATCTAGATGATAATATCATTTATGATGTTAAAATAGGCGGTTTTTTTTTTGCTAGCCTAGCCTGCGCTGTCCCACTCTTGGGCAAGAGCCCCCCTCCACTCTTTCCACTTCTCGCGAACCCGCGCGTCCTCCTTCCAGTTCAGACGGAACCTCTCCAGTTCGTCCCGCCCTCTCCTTCGTGGCCTGCCGCGACCCCGCATCACTTCAATTCAATTCATTTATTCAATAACAATTTTAACATTGTGTCTGAATTCCTATAGCTAAATATAAAAGTAACATCATACATGCAATCCATATTTAAATCATTACAATCATCCAAAATACATTAAAATTAGAATAATAAAAAGAATAATACAAAAAAAAAAATTAAGAAAAAGATATAAGAATTAGTGGCATAAGTCAATATCATAAAATACAATAAAATTTCCATTTCAATTAACAGAAACAACATATTATTATTCATCAACAGAATATAGACACTTGATTAACAAGAACCGTTTAAGCTTACTCTGAAACCCACTTGTATATACTAGACTTTTTATCTCTGCTGGCAGTTTCTTGAACATTTTTAATGACTTGTGGTAGGCGCTATGCTTTGCGACGTTCAGGCGAGGCACTGTGTCACGTTAGTTCCTAAAATTACTGCAATACATAGAACTTGAAATTAAGAATTCATTGGTATAGTGGTCGGGCAAGGTGTTATTGGGATTTTCCATCAGGAATTTCTTGATAGCAAACCGGAGACTGGATTTGTACCCAGTTGATGGCAATAGACCCGCCCCCTATTGCATGGGACTTAAAGATAACTGGCAAAATTTGGGTGTAGTATAGGACGCCTCTGCCGAACCCTTCGGGGAAACTGACTTGATGTTTAGGCCGTGCCTCGGAAAGTACGTTAAGCCATAAGTCCCGATAGGACTAACTGGGTTGTGGAGGACAGATAGGCAGCCGCTCGATGTAAAATACTGGTGTTCAGCTGCCTCCGGTAAGACTGGAAGCCGAACCCAACATAGTTGGGAAAAGGCTAGACAGATGATGATGATACTATTTAATAATATAATATTTTAATACAGTGATAACATGGTTATAGACATCTTCAAGTACAAAATACAATATAATGTCACACAGATAGATACCCTGGCTCCTAAACTAGGTTTTCACCTATGACTTGGGAGACAGTGTTACCCAGTGTTGTAGTTTGTGTTGTGTTATTGTTGTTGTTGTGTGTGTGTTGTTTAGTGTGATCCTCCAACATCATAAAGCACCAATTAAAGCCGATCACTGCAAACGCAATGACAACGATATTTAAAAAAACATTTTCAATACACATACTCGAAAACTAGCTCTTATCGCACTACGATTAGGTTCAACATGCTATGGATGTCACCCTCGTGGTTTTCTTCTTATATTCCCGCACTATAGTGCGGAAATAAAAATTCCACAGCCAGGCGGCTCGCCCCCACACGCATTTTTATTTTTCTTTTTTTTCTATTCGATTGAATCAATTTGGAGTTTGAACATATTTGGACTAAAAACTAAAACCAAAAAACTAAAAGTGTATTGAAAAACATCGTTTGATGCACGTGGGCATTTGTTATTGCAGTTTTCGGCTCCATAACACCCTCGCCTGCGGCTCGTGTACACACACGAGGCGAAATACATATTTCGCTTCGGCCGCAATAACAAACTTTCCCCACTTATATCAAAATGTACTATTCCTCCATCTTGCAGCCTCCACACTGAGCACGCTTTGCATATCGTTAACCAAGTTTTCTTTCATAAATTAATTTAATTTTTATCCGCAGCTGAGGGTCCCGACTATCTGCAGCTGAGGCAACTGTCAACGACAAATTCCTGCGGGCGAGAGGGGAAAGAGAACTGTGTTTTGGGACACACTGGTAAAGAAGAACGGAAAACATTCACTGTTTTATTTCGAAACCGGTTTTTGTGTGAGCTGACCTCAAGTTTTTGATCAGAAATAACAGTTGATTTTGTAAGAAAGCAAGAACTTCATGTCAGAACTGGAAGGAGAACGCGCGAGAAGTGGAAAGAGTGGAGGCAGGCCTTCGCCCAGGAGTGGGACAGAACACGCTAGGAAAAAAAATAACAGACTTCTTTCGACGGATTGAAGTTTACTAGTTCTGGTTTAATTAAAATTAAACCAGAACAGACTAGTAATCTACAATCCGAGCCTTAACTTTGTATAAATACATAATACTAAGATATATGTATAAACAAATAAAAATAAAAATACACATATGTTTTTATGAATCATAATTGAGAGGAAAAGTATTACTCTTTCACCCTGTTTTTGCACAATGAAATGGTCTATGGTATATGTTATGTTTGTGATTCTAACCAGTTCACCATTTCAAAAGTCCGTGTGTCCTGATCGCCTGTGGTCTCTCAACAATGTTCACAATTACCACTACACATCGCTGACTCCACTTGCGTCCGACGGTTTAGTTATCCACTTTGTCTCACCTTTGCTACTTCACTACTTCAGCTGTTATCTTCTGGAGAATAAATGTTCGTTAACTAGTTTTTGTTCGCGACTTTGTTTGGATGCAAAGTTCAAAGTACGCTTCTGAAAGCCAGGGACTGCCGTGGCATAAGTTAACGATTGCGATAATACCGCCGGGAGAGGAAGGCCTAAAAGGACTACACTGATTTTATTTATTTATCCTTACTTATGATATTATAAACGCGAAAGTCTGTATGTATGGATGTTTGTTACTCTGTCACGTAAAAACTACTGAACGGATTTGGATGAAACTTGGCATACGGATAGTTCATAACATAGTAAGAACTATGTTATGAACTATCTGTATGCCAAGTTTCATTTGAAAATTGAAAAAAGTAAAGCCAGTAAAAAGAAAATCCTGAAATCGCTAATCCACCTAGAGCGAACGAAGCATACGATTCTTTTTAAGAGAATTTGATCTGCAGAGGGAGATAGCAACAGTCTGGTATTATCTATTCTAATATTAATATATAATATAATAAAGTAATAAATAAATAATAATACAAATAATAATAAAGAGGTAAAAATTGTTTGTAAGTTTGTATGTAGGGGGTAATCTCCGGAACTAATGATCCAATTCTTAAGTTTTTTTCACTGGTAAAAGCTACATTATTCGTGGGTGCTATAGGCTATAAATTATTTTTATATCATGCTTATTAGCCGAGCTATCACAATTTTTGCGGACGAAGTCGCGGGCGAAGTGCTAGTAATATTATAAACTAATAAATACTTTTTTTTACAATTTAAAAACTAATTTAAATAAAAATTAATCCCTACATTAATTATTGCAAGCACAACAGCAGAAAATCTGTGCGAGGCGTGTACAATTTAATTAGAACTTTCGAACCATTTGCTAATTTATACGTATCGTAAAGCATTAAGTAATTATGCAGTCTAACTTAGAACACATAAAAATAAGTTATATGCGCTAAACGAGATTTATGAAATCGCCTTTTAAGCTAGTTAAGTTTAACTTTAGTTAAGTAACGTTAAATTTTTATGCTGTTATGGGATTTAACGTGAAATGCAGAAAAATAACAAAATTATGAGTTTTAAATTCGAAAATGTTAATGTTGGATTTGAAAATTTTGGCTTATTATTTGTCGATTGCATATGCAAGATAAAAATTACGCCTGGTTTACTAACACACATAACCACGATGCAACTTGGTTATGTTCACGCATAATCTTCGTATAATCTACAAAATTTTTCATTTTTATCACTGATGTCAGTGATGTCCAAGATAAACATAGAAAGATAACTAAAATAAACTAACTATAAACTATAAAAGGGCATCAAAAAACTCCTCCATCTTTCAAGGAAACAAAGACATGCCGTCCGGTCTTTTAGCATAGAAAGTATATAAGAATTTCAAAATGTGAAATTGTCACTTGCCCGGATCTGAATTCACAACTGTGAAGATGTGTGGTAGATGAGAGACGAGGACTTAATTTTCCAAACTCCTTTAATAAAATCATTTTTAAATTCACCTAAGTTTCATCATCTGACTAGGCTTTTCCCAACTATGATGGGGTCAGCTTTCAGTCTGACTGGGTGCAGCTGAATACCAGTATTTTACATAAAGCGACTGCTTATCTGACCTCCACAACCCAGTTAGTTCTGGGTACCCCTTAGTAAGACTGGTTGTCAGACTTGCGGGCCACTGACCACCTGTAACGACTGTAAATTCACCCAAGTTTACGCCCGAGTTAATAGGTTACCTTAGGTTACCATTTCTACAAAAGTCAGGTAACTCTCCCAAAAATAAATCTCCGACGTACTCGTATAAAGCGTTCCCCATAACTACAATCTCTCGCTCGTCGACAAACAACTCACTTTGCACGTTGATCAGAATGTTGACCCCTCACTGCAGACTTTCTGGCGTCAGTGACGTCACAAACCACAGAATAAATGTGCGATTCTTTCGGTTACAAGGAAAAACAGTCACTGTATGGATGTGTATTCTGAATGTTTGTAAAAGTGCTCGATTGAACAAAAGTGGTCATTTGTAGCTTTAATAAATAAATTCTTTTATTTCAACAAAGCGATCACATTAAAATATCCATAAAATAAGAACACTTGAGGCTTATCACTAGGTCACAATAATTTAGATACTCTGTCTCCTAAACTATTTGTAACTTAGGAGTCAGTGATTCTGCGTCAACACAACATAACTAACATAAGAACATAACATTCATATAACTTTAGAATGTGTGTCATCATCATCTGCTTAGCCTTTTCTCAACTATCTTGGGGTCGGCTTCCAGTCTGACCGGATACTGCTGAATACCAGTATTTTACATGGAGCGACTGCCTATCTGAACTACACAACCCAGTTAGTACTGGGTAATACGATACCCCTTGGTAAGGATGGTTATAACACTTTCGGGTACCTGGCTACCTGTAACGACTGTCAAAGATCTAAAAATTACAGCCAGGACCAACGTACCGAACGTCTTCGTGAAGGGTCTGTTTACACCTTGTATACGCGATGGTAACTGCTGCAAGGTTCAATTTATAAGGTCTTCCATCAATTTCCTGTTTTGTTTCAGGGTCGCGCAAAAATTGAAGTCTCATGAACTGGACACTCGTATTCCCAACGCATGAAAACTTTTCTGATTTTGTAGTAACTTACATTACATAACATCACGCCTGTAATGTCCGAAGGATTATGCAGAGGTGTACCTAATAGTAATCCCACATTTCGCCAGTTATGTTTAAGTCCCAAGTAAAAGGGGCGAGCCCATTGCCATTAACTAGGCAAAAATCCAGACTCCGTGGCTGCTACTGGGAAATTCCTGATGGAAAAACCCTATAACAATTTGCACGACCCGGGTTTCGAACCCAGAATCTCATGCTCAGCACTAGACCAACGAGACAGTTAGTAACTTACATTACTAACCGAGAAAACGTGTTTCTGAAACCAAAATACACCCACGACTTAAGAATCGAAACAAAATAAAGTCACAAATAACTTCGTAAGTCAGACATTTTGAATAAGAACTCATTACAAGAACTAGGTAAGTTTAAGGTGAAATTAAAGCTCGAGTTAATATGAAATGAAATGGGGTTTCAAATAATTAAATATACATTGTTGCTCTTAATTTATAGTTTAATTTGTAGCGTGGGTATTACATTCGCCACCATCTTTGTTTCAACAAGTTTGGAACAATGATTAAATAGTTTTAGTTAATTCGTTTGCGTTGAAACGCTTTTGCGAATGAAATGTGTCTCTGTTTTTGGTGCTGGCCACTGTTTTGTTTCCTTTCGTTGGTTTTTGTTTATGTAAAATGGTTTTTAATATATAAAACTAGCTTTGGTTCTCATGGATGTCGGTAATTATCCCACGGGAACGTAATTCAGAGATATAAAGTGCTATGCTTACACTGTCACTTATTACTCCCGATATTTCGACGCTGTTGCAAGCGCCATGATCGTGGGATGACTGGAGAATGCGGACGGATCGGGATGGTAAATAAATAATCTGTCTACCCTCTTTCTTCGTCTTTTGCTCACAATAATTGATAATTACGGAAGAACCCGTAAGTGACCGTGTAAGTTTATTTATAAACCGTAAAAACTTAAAACAGTATAATAAAGTACTATATTCTAAACTATGTCAGGGTCTACCTATTTCCCTAAATCCATCGAAATCCGTTTAGCCTATGAGGTGTGAAAAAGTAGACAGACAGGCAAACCGATTTGCTTTCGTTGGTAAATATTTTAGTACGATAAATATTTCGCAGAAATGTATGCGATATATTTATTCTTTTAAAATATTTATAAGCCAATGCAAGCCAAGCTCTACTGTGAGCTTTTTATGAAAATACTCTTTGAGGGAAGTAATGCTAGGTATATTTTGTCTTAAAGCTTGTTATTTTTTAAATCTTAATTCTAAAGTAATGACTGGCATTATAAATTCTAAAGTAATGACTGGAATTTTAAACTTATGGATGAATTAATGTTTGTTACTCTTTTACGCTAAAACTACTGAACGGTTTAATGAAATTCGGCACACCGATAGTTTAATACTTTTTATCCCAGTAACGATCCCTTGGGACAATTACCCGACTCCACGAGAGTGAAGCCGTGGGAAGATGCTAGTTTTGTATGTCCTTGTTCCAAAACCTGCTTATCTATTCAATTTCTAGGTCTTTTTAATTAGTTACCGCCTACATAACGAGACCAAGGACAGTCGATACCGCTTCGTTTATATCTCCAAACAATTTCACTTCACTACACGTCTTATTAAGCTTTCAAGTAATTTGTGAGCATTTTCTTTCTATTTTTTATTCATAATGACCGAAGTTTCCCCATCTCTTTCTTCATTACTGTATTAACATTAGGTAAGAAAGAGATGACAAGATAAACAAATACTAAATGTTAATCTGAGTGTTCACATTTTTGCGGTCAAACGATTTTGTTTAGGAAATTGTGAAGTAACCTTTGTTTTAATCAGCCGATTTGTATTTAAACTCTGGTTAAATGACCTGAAACAACGATCACAAAAGAAATTCAGGAAGGAGGCTGTTGGCATTTAGTTTTTATGGCGTAGATGGGGGAATGGGCTTCCGGAGACCTTGGCCTTTCTTTGCATGTATTGTTATTCGGCCCTGAATATTACATAAATTTGCGAAATTGGGTAGTGTCCTTTGAAATGGGTGAGTTGAAGGTTGACGATTTAAGTTTCAAGTTCGCGGTCGCGCTGCCGGGAGTGTGGCGATCTCAGAGTAGGTTATGTAGCTACTACATTGAAATTATTATTGTACCATATTTACAAATGCTTCATATTTAATTGAAAGTATTGTCGACTCTTTTTTAAAGATTTTGGGATATCCGTTATACGGGGTGGAAGGAACTACCAGGTTACTACGAATTTAGTACATTATTTTGAACCCCTACATAGAAATTTTATATCGGTTATTAAAAAAAGTCAGCTGTTCCAAACATTTTGACCGTGATTGCACTTTTTGTAGGAAACAGCTGTTTCTTTAACCGACTTCCAAAAAAGGAGGAGGTTCTTAATTCAGTTGTATTTTTTTTTGTGTGTTTGTTACCTCATATCTTCGTCATTTATGAACCGATTTGAAAAATTCTTCTTTTATCTGAATGGATCTACTTCCCGATTGGTCCCATAGAAATTTCATCAAAATCGGTTCAACAGTTTGGTTTGAAATCAAAATAGCTGGAAAAAATATGTCATCCAAGTACAAGAAATTGCGAAATTGATATTTGATTGATATTTGATAACTAAAAAGGGTATAATAAAAACTTTTTTGCAAAAAAAACCGACTTCCAAAAAAAAACACAAAAAAAGTGGAAAATAACTTTACTTTCGGAAGTCGGTATTGTTTGTTTCATTTATTTTTTTGCCATCGACTTCCGAAAGTAAAGTTTTTTTTTGTTTTTAATAACCGACGAAACATTTCTATGTGGGGGTGTTCAGAATGATGTACTGAGTATGTGGTTTCAGTTTTCGCGTTGTGCGTGTCAAGGACACCACCCCGTATATAAAACACATTTTTTTTCTACAAATGTCCGTTATAGACTTTGAAACCAACTAACGAACAACTAACTAACTAACTTAGATGTTTAAAACCGTTTTCATTAGAAAGGAAGAAACGAAGATGGATACGAAGAGGGTGTTAAACCTCTAAAACAATGGATTAGGCACTATAGCGTAGTAGTATATGCCGGGTATCCGCTAGTTGAAAATATTGTAAACTCTTTTTTAAAGATTTTGGGATATCCGTTATACAGGGTGGCAGGGACATCGACTCACAAAAGATTACCACGTGATCAGTACATCGTTTTAACCGCCCACATAGAAATTTAACATCTGTAATTACGAAAATAAATCAGCTATTTCCTACAAAAGTGCAATACCTACACGGTCAAAATGTATGGAATGTATTTATTTTCAGAATGATATACTGAGTACGTGGTAACCGTTTGTGCGGCGTTGTCCCTTAAACCCTGTATATTGAACATGACTTTTCGAGAATTAGGACGGGCACCTATAGTGGGACCTATAGTGCGGCACTTCTGTTTTTGCGTATTTTTTTAAATTATGTTAATATTGGAACATGTTAATGTTCCATGTAGGGTAGGTATTTTGATTTTCGGTATTGAGAACGCAACTATAATTGTGGTAATAATTAAAACCTGTGATTGCTCTACGAGACTCTATATTGTATTCTCTAATTAAAATATTTACCTTAACGAAGCTAGACTTACGTAATAAAATTTTATTCAACATTTCATCTGCTGACGGTACTTTTAAGCTAAACTGACTTTTGATTGACTTTCTCAAGATAAAAATAAATCGTGGTCCTCCGGCACGGGTGCCTCGGGGATCGGGGTACTCAGGTACTAACCCGACAACACAGGCTCCAAAAAAACAACTGCCAACATACAAACATTCTATTTCCAAAATTACTACTGCAATATACCCCATAGTTTTCTTTTACGGCAACCCATAATAATAGAATGTAAATCCCTTGTTTTCGCCAAGGTTTGGGTACGGAAAAGTCTCCTATTAGGAAAGATTTTAAACATTAGTTCAGAAGGAAAATGCCATTAATTTTATTAAATCGTTATTGGGTTAGGTTGCTTTCCGAGGTTCGGTAAAAGTGGAGAAAAAGAAGTTTTGTGTTGATCAATTGGTTGTATTGGCAGTAACTAAGAAATACTTTTAAAAATGTAGGTGAATAGCTGCATCCGATTATACTGGATGGCCCTTGTTGGGAAATGGACAATATTTTACACAACCTAGAGAATATCGAAATAGAATTCTTTTTCGCTTGGTTATGCCTGCTCGGTACGAACGCGTAACTGAACGTGTGTGGCAAGTCGCATGCACAGTTCAGAGTTCTCATTTTTTTATTTTTATAACATGTAATAACCTTCTAAAGCAACCATATGAAAACTGCAATTGGCTCTGTGTTCCATATGCAATTGTTATACATTTGTTAGCTGTTGGTTCTCCTATAATAAAAAAATAAGTAAATAAATATAATATCTGAAAATAAATGAATTAATAATATTTTGTAGTGTGTTGCCGGCGATGGTATGTTTGCAAATGTGCTAACCGACAGGTTTGCAGTTACGTGTGTGTCCTTTCAGGAAATCGGTTTTGCATGAAGGTTTTGCATGCCCATTTAAATCTGTCATTCATTACGTATCGTCTATGGCCGGCTTTGCGTCAATCTAGTTAAAAATCATTAAAAATCATGTACACTTCAACCAACTTATCCGTGCACCCGTGAAAACACAGAACTAAAATAAATGTACCAAGTTTGACATATCGATGAATTTTGGCTTGAAAAGCAGCGCTACCTTGAACTGCATACTTAAAGTGGTCATCCCATAAAAATACGAAACAGTTTTAAAGTGATTGTCACTTGTCTAAACTTTCTGGATCAAGGACTCACAAGTACAATGTAGTAAAATGTACCGGGACAGTAACATTCTGAATTTTTCAAGCTCATAAAAGAAGCTATTTCGACAGATTGCCTTGACTCGTGATCAACATTTATGATGGTCTGCTGGCCGTTAAACTCTTCGCGGGAAGGTTTCTTGACCAAGACTGCAAGAGGCTAATAATAAAAAAACTTTTTTGGAAAAAATTACCGACTTCAAAAAAAAAAAACACTAAAAAACGTGGAAAATAACTTTACTTTCGGAAGTCTGTGTCAAAAAAGTCAATGAAACAAACAATAGTCACTGAATTCCGAAAGTAAAGTTATTTTCCAGTTTTTTGTGTTTTCTTTGGAAGTCGGTTATTTTTTTCCAAAAAAGTTTTTATTTTACCCTTTTTAGTTATCGTAGCACACAGAAATGCTTGTTTTACTTGGATGATATATATTTTTCCAGCTATTTTGATTTTAAAACCAAACTACTGAACTGATTTTGATGAAACTTCTTCATCAAAATCATTAGACCAATCGTGAAGAATATCCTTTCAGATAAAAGAAGATTTTTTCAAATCGGTTCATAAATGACGAAGATATGAAGTAACAAACACAAAAAAATACAACTGAATTGAGAACCTCCTCCTTTTTTTGAAGTCGTTCAATAAATATAAACTGTAACATGGAGCATCGTTTTACCCAGTACTAATAGGCAGCCGCTCAATTTACCAAATATACAGGTGTTCAGCTGCATCCGGTTAGATTGGAGACCGACCCCACAATATAAAAGTTGTTTTATGGCTAGGCTGATGATCTTGCACGGAATTGCCCGATCACCTTTAACATTTCACAGCGAAGCCTATTGCGTTCAACCGGGCACAAATCTAGACTCCGTGGCTCCTGATGGAAAAACCCAATAACACTTTGGGAATCGAAGGCAGGATCTCATGCTCAGTAGTTGCTCTTGCGACCATCATTTGCCTAGTTTTTTTCCCAAGTACGTTGGGGTCGGCTTCCAGTCCAACCGGATGCAGCTGAGTACCAGTGTTTTACATGGATATAGTGCCTATCTGACCTCCTCAACCCAGTTAGCACTGGGTAATACAATACCCTTGGTAAGACTGGCTGTCGGACTTTCTGGCCAATGACTATCTTTAACGACTGTCAAACATCTACAAATGATAGCCGCGTCCAAAAACTTAACGTGCTTTCCGAGGCACGGAGGAAACTCGGTAAATAATAGGTGGTCACCCATCCACGGATCAACTAAGGTAAAGATCGACCAGAGCGGTCGTTATTTTTTTTTTTTTTTAGTTGCTCTTGCGACCACTACGTTAGGAGTGCACCTAAAAACTTTTTAAGTCATCGCAACTATTTTTACCATAACACACCAGCTCACACGGCCGTCAAAAAAGCATTAGTGGAAGTCGTTAAATCTGTTGTTACTTATGTTGTGTAGCAAGCATTACAATGTCATTAAACACAATCGTTGCTCCCGGTCACGCGCGACGTTGCTTGTATATCGCTGGGTTTTTTCTCTTGCATCCCTAATAGTGTGGTTGGGAAGCAAGCGATTTGTTCAAGATAATGCACTGAGGGTAAAGATTTTAAGGATCAGTTTTGCGTGTTACTGTGTCTGGATTTAAACCTGGTAGGTATCAATGTGTGGTTCTTTAAAAAGGTCATGCACAATTATCTATATCCACAAATTCAAACGCTTGGCCAAACGGGTTTTTTCATTTTTTATTAGCCTGTTCTGTCCCACTGCTGGGCAAAGGCCTCCCCCAAAACCTTCGGTTAGGGATGCAAGAGAAAAACCCAGTAACGCTTGATGCTTTTTTTTAAACCCTCGCTGCAGTGAAAATGGTTACAGAAAATTAGACGATCAATTGTATATGACTTTTATGAAGCCACACATTGATACCTACCAGGTTGAAGTCGGCACGCAGTACCATGCAAAACAGATCCTTAAATTTTTGTTCAAACCAAACAGGTTCCAAATCGAAGGTGGTCTTAGCAAAAATCAAAAATAATTGAAGAATCGCTGTAACTATAATCACATTCCCCGCCTGTTTCTAAGCCCAACGCTAAAACAACGAAACAGGCGCGCGGATCGAATGAGAAGCGCGCTCATTACGGCCGGCACATCCATCGAGTCTGTTCATGGAGCTGTTCTTTTGACACCCCACACCGAATTTGGGATATTTATCGATGTTATTTAGAGGGTTGTAATATCGATGGTAATACCCACGTTTCTTTTTTTTTAAATAATAAATAGACTTTCGTTTGGCCGCAACTCGACTGATGTGAAGCGATGATGCGGCCTAGGGTGGAGCACACTTGCCTAGACTCACTCACTCGAACTTTGAATAGATCCAGATTATAATGAACACGTAATGTTTTAAAAGAGATGCGAATTAAAAAGTGTCACACGCTATTTTTATTATGACATGCTTTAAAGTCATCTTCATAAATAAATAAAATAAAATAAATAAATATCGCTGGACATTAAACACAGCGCCATCTAGTGCCACACTAAGCAACGAGGCTTGTGTCGTGGACGCCAGATAGTTGATATACTACATATATACTTTTTGTTTGTAAATACATACTTATTATACATATAAACATCCATGACTCGGAAACAAATGTCCATGCTCATCACACAAACACTTGCTCCTACCGGGATTCGAACCCGGAACCCTATGAACGTAAGGCAGCCTCACTACCGCTGCGCCATTCGGGTCGTCAAAAATTCCTGCCCTTTGTCCCATGTTGTTTGCGGTTGGTGCCACATGGTCTATTAATACCAGAGACCGGATTACACGCGACTTAAAACCGCCAAAATATGCAACATAAAATTGAAATAAGTACCTACTATAAAATTAAGTATTTTTTTAATTGAATGAATTTTCGATTAGTTAGCATCATTTTTGTTCATGAAAACTTTAATAATCGAGAACAGTTTCCAAATTATTATTAGTACGATTGAGCATTGTATTTTTTTTATATTTTTATTATTTGAAAACGATCGTTCTACATCCACTGAAGTGAAAGTTAAGTCCATATTTCTATTGTGTGAAAAAAATTTAATAATAAAACCCAATAATTAAGCCACGTGATGGCAATAATAAGCAGTGGCGGACAAAATAAAAGGGGAAAATGTTATAACACAAACAGAATTTGTGAGTGTGTTTGAGTTGTGGGGCAACTCGTTTGACATTTTGGAATGTTACTGGAATAAATAATAAATATGTGTGGTGAGTATTTGGAAAAGGGCATAAAGAGTTGAGTGACAGACTGAATCGTTGGTTTAATGATTGCAAGCAATACTACTGAGCATGGGGTCTTGGCTTCGATTCCCAAAGTGTTATTGGGTTTTTCCATCAGGAATTTGTAGTGGCCCGGAGACTAGATTTGTGCTCAGTTCATCGCAATAGGCTCGCCTCCTTATCATGGGACTTAAAACATAACTGGCGAAATGTGGGTGTACTATTAGATACAGACACGAAGATCAATATGTACACACTTAGCAACTTTGAAAAGTGATTTTCTACGAACTACTGTTCTGATAAAAGAATCATGTTGTTACGAACTTTTTGGAACTCATATTTTATGAAATAGACCCTATCTCCAAATTACAATCGTTAGTTGTCGTAAATACTTTTAATATTCTTTGTAGAGAGTTCTTATTCGACCCATTTACCACTAAATCCTACTCTGCACGCACGCGGCTGAACGCAGAATTTTTTAAAAGCGCGTAGTGCTTTCATGTTTTTATTTTTTTTCTTTCCCGTGTGATTAGTGCCTATCCTGGTGTCAGAGTGTTTACAGTGCTATTGTACCTTATTTTAATTCTTTTTACTATTTTTTTTTTATCGTGCTTATTAGTGATCCTAAGATTTCTACAACTTTTTCTGTTTTTACTCGTGGGAACCTGTAATTGGCTCTGTGTTATATATTCAATTGTTATCCATTTGTTACAGCTGTTGGTTCTCCTACTTATAAATAAATAAATTTAGGAAAATTTATACATGCTCAAGTTTATGCGTGCTCGTTACTGTTCACCTCTTTTATGTGCTGTCGATTCTTTACCACTTTTGAAGACAATAGTTTACTATAAGGTTGAAACTTCTCTTACTACTATTATAAATGCGAAAGTTTCTGAGAATGGATAGATATTTGTTACTTGATAACCTGGATAAAAACATAGGATACTTTTGTCTCGGTAGCACGATCCCGTGGGACAATTACCGAATTCCAAGCGCGAAGCCGCGGGCATGAGCTAGTTTTTTATTTTAATTATGATAAAAGAATGGTGGGCGTTGTATTTTTTCTATGGGGAGTTGTAAATCAAGAGATCGCTAGTTCTGCTAAAGTAACATTTCAGCCATGCTACAATAAGTCGAATTACGCTGCCGCACCGCAACCAGTACAATACGTGCCAAAATAACGGGTACACCTACGGTCACAATTATAACTGCTCCTAAAGGAATATAAATTTCAATTTTTAAATCTCCATATTGCCGCACGGCGTTGTGTTTGCAAAAATGCGGAAAACAATTCATAATGTATGTATACATTTATTTTGTTTCCAGTGTAATTTCTGGGTCTTTGCTGTTCAGTCCCCGTTCACGGCCACGGGTGAAGAGAGTTGCGTCCAGCGGCACGCGCGCATTTTTTCCTTGTCGTGAGTACCGAGGCACTCGTATGAGTACGCGGTGCAAGAGCAGTTTTAGACTAGCTTATTTTATTAGCGTAGCTCGTACCGGCTTATGTGCGTGCACGCTTGCCACGTTAAGAGCTTCAAAAAGTCAAACGCGCGTAAACGCGCTTATTCACGTTCGCGTGGTGTCCAGAAGGGGCGAGAGGACGCGCGTGGAGGCGTGTTTTGTGGCTCACGGTTATACG
This sequence comes from Standfussiana lucernea, assembly GCA_964057025.1. Lineage (NCBI taxonomy): Eukaryota > Metazoa > Arthropoda > Insecta > Lepidoptera > Noctuidae > Standfussiana > Standfussiana lucernea. Next base: position 8,382,250 of record OZ059808.1, on the reverse strand, counting down.
AGTTTATAAGCGCGGCAACCCTCGTAAGAGTCACTCGTGAAACAAAAGGCGCGAGTAAACTCGCGTACACGCGCTTCCAAAAACGAGCTTTTACGTGTTTAAAATAATAATCGCCTTAAACGTAACGTAAATACAAAAAAAACCCTCTCGTGCTAATGCCTCCGTCACTCTTTAAGTCACATCGTATTGACTTGTGACACGTTCTAAAAAACTTCTTTCATTGGTTTTCTCTGGAGTCGCTGTCGCAAGATGCGTGTTGCTTGTGTTACGTGGCCAAGGGGTTACAGTTGAAGCTTGCTACTGTTAGTATTCGTATAGTTATGCAAATATGTACCCAATGCAAAGTGGATTTAGGCTTTTTTAAGCGAAATGAAACGGTCTCTATAAGTGTTTTTGTTTGTAGTTTCTTCTTTGTGCTTATTTTGCGAGAAGTCGCGCAGCATGCTAGTCTGAATTCGTACCCAGTTGGTGACCAAGGCTCGCCCTCGAGTTACATGGGACTTAGACATAACTTGTAAAATGTGTAAATCCACAACCTTGTATTTGAGAGACGAGGCCTTAACCTTTGGGCCATCACCACATTTTATACAAATTCCAACTCAAAGCAATTAGACTATTACAGGCACTTTTGGATGTCAAAAAAACAAAAAAAGCGAAGCTACAGACCCAGTCACAAATCATAATAACTTGTAAAAGTACTGTAGTTGCCCATTCCAAAGCGTAGATCTCTATGGAGAAGAATGGGCATGAAACTCCATGGACACTCTTTACAAAAGTAGACGCCAGCCTAGAAATAACCTAATCAGTCAAGAGATACAAGATTCCTTAGCTTTCGCAATATTTCACGCATCTACCGCTAAATGTGAGAGTTATCAAAGAAGATATCACGATCCAGTTCCCAATTGATATTCCGAGCACAATCCAATTATCTGATGATGAAGTTTAATGTCTGAAAAGATTTACTCTCAGGCATTCCGGACCGATGTGTTGCGGTGAATCGAAATGTTCATAGAGATGCTTACAATTTTGCTCGAATTTCGTCCTGATTGGGATCGAAAAAAACACAGTCTGTTAACAGTTCACGACATCAAAAGTATAAGCTCGGATGTACAAATACAGAGAGGTTATACATCCGATGTTATGGTTCTCATGTCCAGATTTATTCAACACGCTTATGTTAGCTTCAATGGTACCAAGAAATGTTATCAAAACTTGGAAGTTAATTTTAAGCTACTTTTAATTTGTCTTATCGAAATTAAACTTTTTAAGTATACCAGGTGTAAACGGACCCTTCACGAAGCCTTCATCCAAGCTTTCTGTACATTAAACTAAGTTACTATACGCAAAAATTATTGCTGGGAAATGACTTTTTTTGTGGTGAAAAATGACGTTTTACGGTAGGACTCAATGTAACGCACTCAAAAAATTGTGCTGATGTATGCATTAAGTAGTGGAGAGGTCAAGGAGGTATTCAAAGTAAACTTATTACATTAAATGCGTGTATTTAAAAAAAAAGTTGTGAAATAGGAAATAGTTCGACGACCCGAATGGTAGTGAGGCTGCCTTACGTTCATAGGGTTCCGGGTTCGAATCCCGGTAGGAGCAAGTGTTTGTGTGATGAGCATGGACATTTGTTTCCGAGTCATGGATGTTTATATGTATAATAAGTATGTATTTACAAACAAAAAGTATCTATGTAGTATATCAACTATCTGGTGTCCACGACACAAGCCTCGTTGCTTAGTGTGGCACCAGATGGCGCTGTGTGTAATGTCCAGCGATATTTATATTTATTTATTTATTTGACCTCCAATATCTCTGTAACTAGATGGTTCCCAGGTATGGTCCAGAACAAAAATATGATCGCAATGATTGCGCGAACAAGTGCCTTTCGGCTTGGTTTAGGGTCTATTTACACCCTTTATACTCATCTGAACTTAAAAAATTAAGAGCGTGTTTTTTGAAACACAAAACTACGTTAGGTAGTTCTTGAGGCGCCCTGTTGGATTTTCAATTTTCAATCCACGGGTCAGCGTTGAGAGTTGAAATTGCAACAGAGCCACAATATAGGCATTCGTTTCGGTGTTAATATGTGTGTCGTGTTAAGATCAAAGACATCAAAATGATCCTTATTTATGTCAAATGTCAGTACTAGGACCGTTTCTAAAGACATTTCTATCGCCCTATTAATCATCCTATTAGATTTCTGAAATAGGTCTAGATTATCTAGGTAACTGTAATTTAGGCTAAGCAACAATTAATTACACTAATTAGGCTTTCCTTGGAAGATTGATTAGTAGGAATATTTAGAGCTTAGAGAAGAATATTACGGATTTAGATTTATGATTAGACTGTCTCATTGGTCTAGAGGTCCTGGGTTTGATTCCCAGTTCGGGCAAAGTGTTATTGGGTTTTTTTGTTAGGAATTTCTCAGCCACGGGGTCTGGATTTGTGCCCGGGTTGATTGCAGTAGGCTCGCCCCCTATTGCTTGGGACTTAAACATAAAATGTTTGTGAACTATTAGGTACACCTCTGCCAAACCCTTCGGGAATTACAGGCGAGATGTTATTATGTAAGATGATTAGTTTTCAAATATACAGTGTAGGTTAAACATTCAGATTGAGAATCGTAAGTTTATTGTATTCGTTGGTCATTGATTAATTACTTGTTATGGCAGTACAAATAATTTTCAAAGCGTTGTAATATTCAAAACCAACGCCGCTATTTTGTTTTATTTTTTTAACACATATTTCATTTTTTGACGTGACAACGTCTTATAATTCGATGGAGCCGGCTGCACGCACGAAAAAATGCGGCGTTACCTCGCTCTGAGCCGTTCCATTTAAGGCTTGAAGTGCAAGCGAGAGCGCGGAACGAGCGACAAAGAGGTTCAACTATCGTCAGGATACCGACTTTACAGACAACCGATTTTTTTTCCGCAAATGTTCAACAACAGCGCCTAGTGCATGAGAAGAAGATGAGAAAATCAAGCAGTACTAACAGCTACGCAGCTAATGAACAACACTGATACAAGAAATGGGATGTCAAAGTTATTGGAGCGCCGCAAAATCCTTGTATCTATACTAATCTATATTATTAATATTATAAAGCTGAAGAGTGTGTTTGTTTGGTTGAACGCGGTAACCTCAGGAACTACTGGTTCGAATTGAAAAATTCTTTAAGTGTTGGATAGTCCATTTATGCAGGAAGGCTATAGGCTATGTAACATCACGCTGCGACCAATATAGAGCAGAGCATCAATCAAATCAAATATGTTACGCAGACGAAGTTGCGTGGGTCAGCTAGTAACCGTATAGTAAGCAACCAAAGCTTAATTTTTTGCAAGTATATTTTTTAGAGCACTTTTGTTTGGTCTAATTTATTATAATGTTAGTAGTAATAATTAAACAAATATGTACAGATAAAAGAAGAAAAGTATTAAAGGGCGTCAAAAAATTCGTCCACATCGCTGTCAACAGGAATAGTATAGTAGTACAGGAGTAGTAGTAGTATAGCTCTGGAACGCGCTACCTATTGCCATTAAAAAAGCTGAAAACAAATTCACTTTTAAAAGAAAAGTTCGGAACCACTATCTAAGTCAGACTAAATAGCTCTCAATTACCCAGAAGTCTTGTCATAGTAATTGTGCACGCCATAGTGTGCACCTGCCGCACTAAAACCGTACCGCACGCGGCACATCACTACATCGGCGGTCATCTGGCAACACTGCGCGCCGCGTCATCTGGCAACACTGCGCGGCGCCCGTCATTATAATATTCGAACTGCGGCGAGAACCGGCGCAAGCGACGAGGCACGTCAATATAAATGTACACGTGTCTAATACTTGTAAATGCAAGAATCAATAAAAGTTTATAAAAGAAGAGGACTTTAATATCAAGCCCCTTCAAGTGGCGACCGTGAAGATTTGAAGCTGCTACGAGAAAACCCATTACTGCTGTCGTCGATCGGAAGAATTCAATGTGTGACTAAGATGGCGGCGGCGTCTCAACAGCGATAAAAAGGAAGTAAGCCCGTTCCTTATTCTATCCTTTTCCCTATTTCCCAGCTTTTGGTTGCGTGTAAATGCCGTGCTGATTTGAGGCTGTGGGGGAGGTGCCTGGATGCGTGTTTTTGATGATTGGCGATAGCTAGACGCTTGCATATTCCGCTAGGTGTGAGCACGCGGCACGAAAATACTCTAAATTAAAAGAATAGTTCATCGTTTTTGGTTCCTAGGTAAACTAAGATTGTATTTATTAGTTGTAAACAGTTATTTGCCGAACATTCCAGAAGTTCCTGCGTCGATACGCGGCGGACTTAACGTGCTGTCCGCGTGCTCGGCAACGGAGCCGGCAGCGGCGCCCTACGAGTGCTGACCGTCCGGTTGACGGGCTCGGTGGCAGCTGCTGCGAGGTTTGAGCTGGTTTGCACTCCTGGATCCCTCGGTTAGAGTGAACATTTTAATTAACTTTACACCTTTCTCATTGTTGAAGTTAGTGAAGTAAGCCTGCGTAGGCGTTCTGTGGAGGCTTCGGTGGTTAAGTCACAGTGTAATTCGTAGAATTCTTAAAACGAAACAAAATGTCGGACAGTGAACAAGATAACGATAGTTCAAATTCCATTTTGGTTAAATTAATCCGTAAACGAGCTGGTATACGCAGTCGCGTAACGTTTTTTAAAAACTATATTACTAAGTTTCAAATAGACAAGTTGGATAGCGTAACTAGTATAGATATAAGAGAATTATCGGTAAAGTTAGCACAGTTACAAGAATTGGTTCAAAAATTCGATGAGGTTCAAACTCAAATAGAAGAACTCTCTGTAAATGCAGAGAAAGAATATTCAGAAAGAAATACCACTGAAGGTGAATTCAGCTCCCAAATTGCGTTAGCACAGGAAATAATAGATTTGTATTCAACTAAAAACAAAAATTTGGTAAATGATTCAATAAAATCCAGTTGTGGAGTAAATGCTTCCATAAAATTGCCTACTATTAATCTACCAAGTTTTGATGGGAACTTTGTAAAATGGTTGGAGTTTCGAGACACGTTCCAATCTCTTATAGATGACAATGACTCCATACCATTAATAAATAAATATCATTATTTGAGAAATTCCTTGGTAGGTAGCGCTAAGATTGCTATTAGTTCAACAAATTTTGCGGCTAAGGATTATAAAAACGCATGGCAAGCTTTATGTAAGAGATATGATAATCCAAATATCCTTATGAACTATCACTTAAACGCATTAGTAAATATTGCTCCTATTCAAAAGGAATCCTTCACTGCGTTAAGGGATATAACAGATGTAATTTTTAAAAATTTAAGTGCGCTAAACACCTTAGAGATTTCTACAGATGGTTGGGATCCATTAGTAATACATTTGGTGGCCGCAAAGTTAGATCCTAGGACTAGGAATAAGTGGGAAGATCATAAAGCCAGTTTGTTATCCCGTCCTACACTTGAAGAATTTCAGGATTTTTTAATACAAAGAGCTAACGTTTTGCAAACAGCTTACCATAATAATGGTAATAATGATGGTAAAAACTCTTCTAGGGATAATAATAACAAAGAAAATAAATGTGTGAAGTCATTTGCTGCCGTTACAGATAACACTCATAATAAGGCATGTGTTGTGTGTGATAAAAACCATTACATACATCAGTGTTTTAAATTTAAAGGGATGAAGTTAAATGATAGGCATTCCTTGGTAAATAAACAAAAGCTGTGTATCAACTGTCTTCGTAGTGGTCACACACATGCAGAATGTACTTTGAAAGGTTTGTGTAGGAAATGTGCAGAGAAACACAATAGTTTATTACATAAAAGCAGTACGGTTATAAATGTAGCTACTGAAAATGTAGAGACTTCAGCCACTAGCGTCCCTGTTAGTTTATCTGCAGTCTCGCCGGGCCAAGTCTTACTGTGTACTGCTCAGGTTGAAGTAGTTAATACTGAAACAAATTGTACTTACTTAGCTCGTGCTTTGCTGGATATGGGAAGCCAGTCTTCATTTATGACTGGCAACCTGAAAGAAAAGCTAGGACTACAGACTGAGAAGTTGAATGTCTTTAATGTAACAGGCATAAACAATGTAGCATGTGAAATTAAAGAAAGGTGCAAAATTAAATTAAATTCAAGAATAGGTATGTTTAGTGCACATGTCAGCTGTTTTATTCTTCCAAGGATTACTGGTAATTTACCTAGCATTCAAGTTAATGTAGAAAGTTTAGGTTTACCAAATAATATTCAATTAGCTGATCCTCTGTTTTACAAGCCATCTGAAGTAGATATTTTGCTGGGTGCAGATCATTTCTTTAATATTATATTACCAAATAAAATAAGTTTAGGCACCAACAGACCTGTCTTACAAGAGAGCATGCTAGGTTGGATAGTGGCTGGGCCCACAGGGGGGAGTCACAATAACAAGAAAATACATTGTAACTTTGTTCAAAACGGTTTAAATATTCAGCAAGATTTAAATGATTCTTTAATTAAATTCTGGGAGGTTGAAGATGTACCTTCAGAAGCTAATATTTATTCTGCAGATGAACAGTTTTGTGAATCACATTTTAATAAAAATACTTGTCGCTTACCTGATGGTAGATTCTCAGTAATGATGCCGTTGATGGAGGTTCCTGAGCAGGCTCTTGGCAATTCATTTCCTTTAGCAATTAAGCGTTTTCTTAATTTAGAAAGTAAATTAAATAAAAATCCAAAATTAAAAGAACAATATGCCAATTTTATAAATGAATATGCTAAACTAGGACACTTGGTTGAAATTGATAGGCCAGAGTTTGGATGTTTCTTACCGCACCATTGTGTTATACGCGAACAACATGAAACCACAAAACTTCGGGTGGTTTTTGATGCCTCTGCCAAAACAAGATCAGGCAAATCTCTCAATGACATCCAGGCAGTTGGCCCCGTTATGCAAAATGATTTGTTTTCAATACTTATCCAATTTAGATTACATAAATGTGTATTAACAGCTGATGTCGAAAAGATGTACCGTCAAATCGACTTAAATGAGTCGCAGCGGCATCTACAGCTGATATTGTGGAGAGACAAATCATCGGAGCCTATTAAAATTCTGCAACTCAAAACCTTAACATATGGAATGGCATCTGCTCCATTTTTGAGTACCAGGTGTCTGTTTGAGCTAGGTACCCAATGTAGTGATAAGGTTATTGCTGAGGTAATTAAAAATAATTTTTATATGGATGATGTAATAACTGGTGCCTCTTCTGAGGACGAATTAAAGCACATATATTTAGGTGTATCACAAGCTTTGAATGCGGCTTGTTTTCCGTTAAGAAAGTTTAGAACAAATTGTCCTAAAATCCTCAATGATAATTCAGAGTCTAATAATTGCCTTACTTTTCATGATGAAGCCACTGTTTTAGGGTTAAAATGGACACCTTTGTCAGACAATTTACATTTTCCAAGTGACATTGATATCCCTAATAAGGCTACAAAAAGAATAATCATTTCTACTACATGTAAGCTATTTGATCCATTGGGACTGGTTAGTTGCTGTATAATCAAGGCTAAAATATTATTACAAGATTTATGGGCTCTCAAATTGGATTGGGATGACCCAGTACCAGAATATTATGTTAAAAAATGGTTTGGTTTTATAAAAAAATTACATTTGTTGTCTGATATTGTCTTACCACGCTATGTTTTGGGTGAGAGTTTAGATGTTCAATCTGTGGAGATGCACTGCTTCGTCGATGCATCACAACAAGCTTATGGAGCATGTGTATATATGTGCTCTACTAATAATATAGATGATACAGTTACGGTTAGGCTACTATGCGCTAAAACAAGAGTAGCACCAATTAAAACACTTACTATTCCACGATTAGAATTATGTGCTGCCTTAACAGGAGCTGAGTTGTGTGCTAAAGTATTAAAGTCAGTTCCATATAAAGTTAGAAAAATATACATGTGGACTGACTCCACGGTGGTACTTGGATGGTTAAAAACACAAAATAAAGCCTTACAAGCATTTGTGCGTAACCGTGTTAATAAAATAAATCAATTTACAAAGGAAGTTCAATGGAAACATGTTCCGACAAAATCTAACCCTGCTGACTTAGCGTCCAGGGGTATTGATCCACAGCATGTGCAGGCAGCATCGTTGTGGTGGGAAGGACCTTCATTCCTAAAGGAAGATAAATCTAAATGGCCTACCCAGCCACAGCTTAGCCTTAATAATTTACCCGAAACAAAGGTACTAGTTTCAGTTGATGAAACATTAGATAACATTAATTCATTTATCCAATTTGATAGATATTCTAGTTATTTAAAAATAAAAAGATGTTTTGCGTATGTTCTACGTTTTGTACATAATTGTAAAAAGAATACTGTTAACGTGTTAGGACCTTTGCAAATTGAGGAACTTGATCACTCACTGACATTACTATTAAAGTTTAGTCAGCTAGAGTCATTTGCAACGGAGATTAAAATAATAAAGGATGGTAAAGCTTTACATCATAAAAGCAAATTGTTGCCTTTAAACCCATTTTGTGATAATAATGGCTTAATAAGAGTAGGAGGTAGGATAAATAAGTCTGATTGTAAATATGATAAGAAACATCCAATTCTATTAGATTCTAAGCAACATTTAACTAGGTTAATAATGCACTGTGAACATTTTAGATTGTTTCATGCAGGTCCCCAGTTACTTTTGTCCTCTGTTCGCGAGAGGTTTTGGCCGCTGGGTGGAAGAAACTTAGCTCGAAATATTGTTAAGACTTGTGTGGTTTGTACTCGATTTCGAGGTCAGCCGATACAGCCTTTAATGGGGGACTTGCCTAGTGTAAGAGTTAATCCTGATTTTCCGTTCAGTACATGTGGGATCGACTTTGCGGGACCATTTATGATATCCTCTAAAAAAGGTCGAGGTAACCGCGTCACTAAAGCCTACCTCTGCGTTTTTGTATGCCTAGTCACGAAGGCTCTACATCTAGAAGTTGTCAGTGACCTGACCACTGAAGCTTTTATAGCTTGTTTGCGTAGGTTTGTTTCACGTCGCGGCAAGCCTTGCGCTATTTATTGCGACAATGGAAAAAATTTCGTAGGGGCCAACAATGAGTTAGGGAGAGTTATAAGGGCCAGTCGTAAATCAGTATCAGATTTCGCGTCAAATGAGGAAATTAAATTCATGTTTTGTCTCGCCTACTCACCACACTTCGGTGGAATATGGGAGGCTGGAGTTAAATCCGCTAAACATCATTTGAAACGAGTTGCTGGTAGTGCCTCCCTTACATTCGAAGAATTGGCAACGCTTTTTGCGCAAATAGAAGCTATCCTTAACTCCCGCCCCATTTCCCCTCTCTCATCTGATCCTGCAGACATTAATCCCTTGACTCCTGGGCACTTCCTTATAGGCCGCCCGTTGATGTCTGTGCCGTCGTTACCAGCTAACTGCGTTAGACTCAATAGATACCAGCGCATCGAGCAGATCCGGCAGCAGTTTTGGGCAAGATGGCACCGGGAGTTCATGGCCGAGCTGCAGAGCAGATCTAAATGGAGGAGAGAGCAGCCAGCACTTCAGGTCGGCGACATGGTTGTGCTGCGGGAGGACAACCTCATGCCTCTCGACTGGCGCATGGGGCGCGTAATGAAGACATACCCTGGAAATGATGGGATTGTTCGGGTTGCGGACGTCCATACCAACAAAGGACTTATAAAACGGGCAGTCCACAAAATGTGTCTGTTGCCCACGACACCATAGCTGTTGAAATTGCTTCAACGCCGCGGAGTATGTGCACGCCATAGTGTGCACCTGCCGCACTAAAACCGTACCGCACGCGGCACATCACTACATCGGCGGTCATCTGGCAACACTGCGCGCCGCGTCATCTGGCAACACTGCGCGGCGCCCGTCATTATATTATTCGAACTGCGGCGAGAACCGGCGCAAGCGACGAGGCACGTCAATATAAATGTACACGTGTCTAATACTTGTAAATGCAAGAATCAATAAAAGTTTATAAAAGAAGAGGACTTTAATATCAAGCCCCTTCAGTAATTATTATCAGGTTAATCGTTTTTTATTTTGGTATCTGTTAAAATATTTGTCGGAGAAAGCGATAACTTTTAAACATCAAGTTGCTGATTTGACCATTGTAGTAGGGGTAAACGCCGTGACGTCAGATGTCGTTTTAATGGCGGCACGTGGACAGAGTCGTTTTGTAGAGTGGGGATTGTGCCGAGATCACTTTTGCTCGGAACTCCAACCAAGTCACTCCTTCAGAACGAAACTGTCGGTTTGCCCATTTTGTGGAGATTATTTGTTAGTGTTATTTAATGTAAATTTGTGTTAAATAATAAACTGTGATTTTTGTGTACCGAAACCGAAACTATTATTTTAACATTTCATCATGAACCTGGTACCACCGAACCCTAATGACAACGGCGCTATCGCTCAGCCATCGCTTACGCCGTCATCAGAATTGGGATCTGGACTCGATTCCCACTGGCGTGCTATGTTCGAGATGCAGCAGAAAAACATGATGCAGCTGATCGAAGCTATCAGGACACCAACAGTGGCACCTCAGATCATGCTGCCAGAAATTAATCCGGAGCTACCAGATACCGATCCACGTGCTTGGTGCGATTCTATCGATATTTGCCTCGACGAACGTCCACTGGAGGGTGCATCGCTTATTATAGCTCTGGCGAGTGCAAGTCTGAAGCGGAAGTTCGATCGCAGTACCGGTGATGGCGCCACTGATGCAAAGCGTTTAAAGCCACAAACTTCCACTATGTTCACGTGCCATAAGTGCGGAAAACCGGGACACAAAGCGGTGAACTGTCGTTCGAAGTTTACGCAGCCTGCTGGAGCTAACGCCCAGAAAACTACACCGGCGGCGACTTCATCGGGTTCCAGCAAAAGAATAACGTGTTTCCGTTGTGGAGAAGCCGGACACATCTCTACGAACTGCCAACGCGGCAGTGCGGGTGGCGCGTCATCGTCGGCGGGCAGCGCTGCCAACGCAACGGCGGAGCGACGCGTCGATAGCTGCGAAATAGCAGGTGTTTGCGGGCAATTGGAACAATCCGGTGAGTCGTTTTCATTTTGTTTTGATTCCGGCGCCGAGTGTTCTCTCGTTAAACAAAGTGTAGCTTATAAATTCTCGGGCAAACGTTCACTTTCAACCGTGCAAGTAATTGGTATCGGTAATAATTCCAATGTTTTTAGCACTGAACAAATTCTTAGTGATGTTGTGGTCGACAATAACGAACTGTCAATTTTATTTTACGTACTACCCGACGATTGTATGAAATACGATGTTATGATCGGACGCGATATTTTGACACTTGGCTATACGGTACATTTAACTGAATCTACCCTACGTATTTCGAAAGTTACAAATGTAGGTTGTTGCGATTTACCTCCCGTAATTGATGACAATAATGAGTGACAATGTTGATTCTGATATTTCAAACGAAAACAAGGACCGGTTGACGTCCCTTTTGAATGAGTATTCGAATGCTTTTATCAATGGTTTACCGTTAACTCGAGTGACTACGGGTGAATTAAACATTCGATAAGTGGATCCAGCACGTACGGTACAACGTCGCCCACATAGGCTTAGTCTCCATGAGCAGCCAGCACTATTAAAGCTTTGAAGTCCAGCTTTGCTTTATTTGGCTCTCCTAGTCGTATAATCGCCGACCAAGGTCGTTCCTTTGCCAACAAAGTGTTGAAGGAGTTTTGCGATTCACACAACATTTCCTTGCATTTAATTGCTACGGGATCTAGTCGCGCGAATGGTCAAGTCGAAAGGGAGATGGGTTTGTTAAAGGGTATGCTAACCGCGGTAGAGACGTCGGAAAGGTCGTGGCAGGATGCTTTGGACGATGTACAGTTGGCTATCAACTGCACAATGAACCGTGTTACGAAATCAAGCCCCTTAGAGCTTTTGATAGGAAAAGTTGCTAGGCCTCTGACGCTAATGGCTTATAATGACCATGATGAAACCGGAATTGACCTAACAGAAGCGAGAGAACACGCGGTGGACGGTATTGAGAAGAGTGCGGCTTATGAAAAAGCCCGTTTTGACAAAAATAAGGCCAAAGTAGTTAATTTCAGTGTTGGTGATTTGGTTTTAATTCAAAATGAAGAACGGAATCAGACTAAATTAGACCCCAAATATAAGGGACCGTTTAAAGTTGTAGAAGTACTTGACGGTGATCGTTATCTTTTAAAATCTTTGAATGGTAATAGAACCTACAAGTACGCTCACGATCGTATACGAAAGATGCCCCTAAGTAGTGTTCCTAATGAGTTAAACGTAGAGGACGGTGATGAAAGTACCTCCACCGAGTAGTAGACACATACCATGGCTATTTGGTCGCACCGTACGCACTAGTCTGTAGTCGTAACTGCAGCTCACTTGTGAGCTGTTCAGGGGGCGATGGGCAGCTGGTGGTACGGCGGGGACCTGGGTCTCAATGGAGACTATTGTTGTTTTGGTCTTGTACTGACCTGGGAGTCGCAGACTCTATGTGATGTGTGTGGTCGTATCACATGAGGTGATGACGATATGGGTGGCATAAGTGTCACTAGCTGCTGCGGCAGCTGGGCCATGAGCGTTGTATGTGATCGAAGTTTATTTAGTTGCTGAGTAAATATGATTGAGACTTAGAGGAACCTTTTGTTTGATAACTGTTATTTTCAAGTTATGCTTTTCCATAAAGATGTGGTCAGGTTGACCGAGCCTGTACTGTTGCTCCAGATTTGACTGTTTGGTTACAGGTACTCACGAGGACGTGTAACTTGTCAGGCTGGCCGTGTCGGAGAAAGCGATAACTTTTAAACATCAAGTTGCTGATTTGACCATTGTAGTAGGGGTAAACGCCGTGACGTCAGATGTCGTTTTAATGGCGGCACGTGGACAGAGTCGTTTTGTAGAGTGGGGATTGTGCCGAGATCACTTTTGCTCGGAACTCCAACCAAGTCACTCCTTCAGAACGAAACTGTCGGTTTGCCCATTTTGTGGAGATTATTTGTTAGTGTTATTTAATGTAAATTTGTGTTAAATAATAAACTGTGATTTTTGTGTACCGAAACCGAAACTATTATTTTAACATTTCATCATGAACCTGGTACCACCGAACCCTAATGACAACGGCGCTATCGCTCAGCCATCGCTTACGCCGTCATATTTATTAGTTTATTTTAATTGTATATGTGTATTAGTATCTATAAAAGTATATACCTACATTTTCGAAAACAAGTAGTATTCTTATTTCATTTTTTGTACCCTATCACAATTTTTGTCCAATTTAACCCAAAGGTTGACTGGTAGAGAATGCCTTGTGGCATTAAGTACGCCTATGTACATCTATTGTACATGAAGTTTAAATAAATAAATAATAGTGCCCAGAAGGCTGACAGCATTGCCACGTTGAATGGCACTGCTGATTCTTTGACCCAAAAATAGACCAGCCCTCTGGTCACGAGAAGGGTCGACCAACCGCTTGGCGATGTCCCGAAAGAGTAGGTACGCACTCGGACCCCATGGCCCTAGTGTTTGGTCTTAACTGAATTTTTCATTAGTTGCGTAGCTGATAGAACTGCTTGATTATCTATTGCTGATTTCCTTCCTCTCAAATACTATTATAGTAACGTCTTTTTAAGTGGTCAATTTTCTTGCCCCAATCCTAACTACCTATGTTACATATGTGAAAAGTGAGACACGCAAAAGCTTGTCTAAAATAAACTTAATTTACTCAGCTGCAGATGTCATAATAAGATTTTGCTACCCCCAAATTACCAAAACCCCAATACTCGACATATTTATCGCGCCAACATACTTACAAAACTAATCAAAAACCCGGCTTTCATACCACAAATTTTTGAACCTCCCTCGAACGAACTGGGGTCAAAAATACTATTAGCACGACATCTTACAACCCTACTTTCAATTACGGAGGCAAACGGCGTTCGGAATTGAGTGACAGCCCTCCCAGACGGAGTGACCCTCTTTTGCAGTCAAGAATTTCCCTCTGAGTTCAACTTTGAATAAATTGAAGAGGAATAATTGCTTTGATAACGATGGTATATGAGAAAATGACATTGAATTTTCGGGGAATTAAGACAAGAATTTTAAATGATATTGTCACAGTTGACCTTTACAGTACTTTGCTTATGACCACGGCTTCGCCCGAGTAAGTCGGGCTTGTCACATCGAGATACGTGGTTACGTATTATGTGTGTAGTGCAACATAGCATAAAGATTAGTTGACAACCCTAACACCCGAAGCCTAATTCTTTTTCTAAAATGAAAGTAGCCTCACTTACTCCTTATAACATCAGCTACCTTTACCAGTCAAAATCCCGTCAAAATCGGTCCAGCCGTTTTGGAGATTAGCCGGAACAAACCGCCAGACAGACAGACAATTTCTTTTTTTTTTGTTATGAGTAGGTACGGTTTAAAACTTTAAACTTTCGTAGTTAAAAGCTGTTATTTTGAAATTCAGAAAAAACAGACACTTCAATTTTATTTATTTGTATAGATATTGTGTCTGGAATTTCTGTCTAGGTTTCGGAAAGGTAAGGCACTTTGAAACTGGCTATTCGAGTTATTTCCCGACGGTTGTTAGTTTAGCTTAAATAAATTCCTCAACAGTTCCTTCGGTTAGCCAAAATGCTGGGAAAATCAAACGCTGGTGCCTAAATTTTCTCAACCAAGAATGGACATCGGTAGTATCTACGCATAGCTGGTACATTGCCATACCAGAGAGGAAGATGAAATATGCCTGTAATTCCACCGGAATACGGTATGTGTTACTGTTTTGGGAATATGTGGAACAGAGCTTAAAGCTCCATTGAAAAAGAGGATCCTCCAATCAGACGGGTGTAGTGTCTACTGGGCCGATAGTTAATGTCGGATTTTTCCATGTTTTTAACCGACTTCAAAAAAAGGAGGAGGTTCTCAATTGGGTTGTATTTTTTTTGTGTTTGTTTCCTCATATCTTCGTCATTTATGAACCGATTTGAAATATTCTTCTTTTATATAAAAGGATACACTTTCCAATTGGTTCCATAGAAATTTCATCACAATCGGTTCAGTAGTTTGGTTTTTATATCCAAATAGCTGGAAAAAATTATTATTGAAGCAAAATAAATTGCGAAATTGATACTTGACAGGGATTTGTGTGATACGATAACTAAAAAAGGTAAAATAAAAACATTTCTGCAAAAAATAACCGACTTCCAAAAAAAAAAACAAAAAAAAGTGGAAAATAACTTTACTTTCGGAAGTCGGTAACAAAAAAGTCAATGAAACAAACAGTAGTCACCGACTTCCGAAAGTAAAGTTATTTTCCACTTTTTTTGTGTTATTTTTTTCGGAAGTCGGTTATTTTTTGCAAAAAAGTTTTCTTCACTCCCGGCAAACATTAATATCGTGATTCAGGATTTAGATCTTTAGTTCTCCATTGGTGTTATAGATTGCGCTGTAGTACATTTTGTACTATGCTGATACACTGTTAGTCTGCGTCATTCTACAACTGTACAAAAGCCCCTATGACTTCCAGTGTTTTTGATCCAGGGTTGTGAAGCAGTGGTCGTTGGCTTTGTCCAGCTCGTCCCTCCATCTTCTACGAGGTCTGCTGCTACACCTTCTGGTTGTGTCACAGCTCCACCAAGTGCCTATTTTAGCCCACAGCTCATTGACAACGTAATATTAAATTAGCAGTGTAAAACTGACTATCGGAAAAGCATCCAGACTCTGAGAATTCCCAATAAAACTTCGAGGTCGATTTTAGGACTCGCAAGATACATTTCTAGGCCAAGCAATGCAAGAATATTTTGTCACGAGTTCTATCTGCTTAGCCTTAATTTAATTATGTTGAGGTCGGCTTCCAGTCTTAACGGATGCAACTGAATACCCATATTTTACATGAAGCGACTGCCTGTCTTACTTCCACAAGCAAGTTATCATTCTCGTGCCCTTATCCAAATCTGTTTGGGGTCGGAGCAGCATGTCTTGTTCTTCTTCCATACTTCTCTATTACTCATCTCAGCAGTTATCCTTCATACAATCCATCCATCGTTTTTTTGGTCTTCCACTACTCTTATAGGCTAGTAATATACAACTTAGTAACAAAACCCCTTGGTAGGGCTGGTTTATTTATTTAACTATTTATGTACACGCTAAATACAGAAATCAAGAAAGGAACAGAAAAGAGTACAAAGGTAATTCTTATTTCTAATGAAATCTCTTCCAGCATACCTGCGAAAGGAGATACTAAAAAAGACATAGTGTGTAAAAGAAGAAGAGAAAATGGAATACATAAAACATAAGGCAGAAAACTGTACTGGTTGTCAGGATTTCGGACTTCACGATGACTATCGAACTACGTATAACCAACGGCATACCGTGGTTTCCAGGCTATCATTTAATAAAGTCATCGACGGACAGGCCTCCGCAATTACTTACCCAAGAGCACTCAAATCATCTGTAACATAATAATACATCCATTACTTATCCTTAACCTTGATTCCCAAATCTTATATCATAATTATTCACTTGAAATGACGTTAACCCTATTAGAAATGATTGCTCGACTTGTCCCGATGCAGAACTTGGGCGACTAACTTAATAGACCCTTGTCAGCCGGTGTTACTTCATTCAGATAACTTTGAAGAGCTACAGATATACCTAGAGATAAGGTCTAAGTTCGCTACATTTATATTAATTAGGCTAGTTTTTCGTGGACTATTTTGAGAGAATGGAGTGTTAGGTTATTATTTGGCTAATCATTTTTTGCGGTTATATTAGTTGAGGTCGGGATTTTAGTTTAATGTAGAAATAATGTTTTGCTGCTTTAAATCTACGCATCATCCGCTTAACCTTTTCCCAACTATGTTGGGGTCAGCTTCCAGTCTAACCTGATGCAGATGCTGCCGAACACCAGTATTTTACATGAAGCGACTGCCTATCTGACCTCCTCAACTCAGTGGGTTCTGGGTAATACGATATCCCTTGGTGAGATTGGTTGACAGACGGCTTTAAATCTACATGATAATCAATATATCTAAGATGCGTCTCTGTGAATCTAAACAGTATGACCTGGCTTCCTAATATAAGTGACCATACCGTGGTTACACGATCGTCGTTAATGTCACTCATTCGTTTGGAAAATAAGAGCGTGCCATCCATCGGTTCGCCGATCAAAATGAATGTGACGGTCGCGAATTAACTCGACGATTGATTTGATTAGGATACGGCGAAAGAGAAAATTGGGTGTTATTAAATACTTTGAAACAATATGCACAGAGAAAATACCATTGTATTATTTTATTTATGTTTCAAAATTGTGAGTTTTTGGCCTTAAAGTATAATGGTAAACAAGTAGTGCAGCAAACAAGCGTGGTAGTGAAATCTCGTTCCTTTTTTGAGTGAAAATCCTTTATAATGTTACATTCTTTGATTATATAATGTCTAGATAGAGCGTCGCCCTACAATCGTATCAAAGAAAACGAGTCAACATTTTCAAGTATGTGTGCGTGCAGGCGTCGTTTTACACTATGCGTCTATGTCTTTGGGTGCGTAAATAATGATACCAGCTACTACAATTCTCTCATAAATCACATTAAAAAATAGACTTATTAAATAAGATAAGTTTTAGGTGTATGACACGATCTGCACTGATTGGCGGGCAAGCACTTGTGAACCAATAGTTGGTTGACACTTTTTGACACGTTTGCGCGCACTTGACGCTCCATCTAGACATTATATAATCAAAGGGTACATTGTTATAATTTGTAAACCCATTCGTTACAAATCCATTTATTGTCTACTCCATGTCCCGTGTTTACCAAACGAAAGTTTGGCGGAATTCCACTAAACTAGTGGTTTTTGTTAGAATCCGGAACCAACCGCGAAATCGAGGCGGAAGTTTTTATAAGGATTATGGAACTAACCATCAACAGTCGAGTAGATAGTGGTGATAGAAAAAACAATGTGTTCGGAACTAAAGGTTTAGATATTGGATTTCGGTGTTGTATTTTAAATCATCTTTACGAGCGTGCCTTTTGATTGAATCCTACCTTTAATCAGCTCAGTTATTAAGCTAATCTTACGATTTTACATACATAAACTCACGCCTTTTCCCATGGGGTAGGCAGAAACTACAGAACGCCACCTGCTACGATCCTTACATACTCCTTGCGCCTCGTCCACGTTCATACATCAGGCCATACACGCACGCCTTTGTCGAGTACCGCGCACCAGCCCTTACGATTCTTTACGAGCTGGTAAACAATAATATTGATCCCATTTATGTACTAGCTAGTCCTAGTTAAGTCGGATGATAGTCGAAGTTATCAAAATCTCAGCACAGAAAAAATAACTCAGACTTCAATAAAAACTCCTTTCTCATTACGTTATGTAAACTGCTCTACATCCCAACCCATGCACAAAAGCTAATTAAAACCCTTTCACAAA
Organism: Standfussiana lucernea; assembly: GCA_964057025.1. NCBI lineage: Eukaryota > Metazoa > Arthropoda > Insecta > Lepidoptera > Noctuidae > Standfussiana > Standfussiana lucernea. The sequence goes on along the minus strand of OZ059808.1, from coordinate 8,363,774 downwards.
TATAATAAGAACTGTGACAAATAGAGATACTTTCGTACGTATTTATATTTTCGCAATTTTGTTTGAATAATTGCTAAAGGTAATTAGTAGAATGCGATACTAAAAGCGTTGCATTTTGGCAAATTATAATTGTAGCTTATTTAGTGCTGGTATGTGAGACTCGCCTTTCTATAAGTACATATAGAAAGCATTTTTGTCTGTCTGTTTTTTAGTTTGTTTGTTTGTATGTAAAGGATATTATGAAAAAACATTTTTGCAAAAAAAAAACCATTATCCATTCGGTATGTAAAGTAAAAATTAATCTATGCTTAGACCGAAACCATTTTGAGTTTTTAGCTTTCTAAACTTTATTTTGATTTGCTTTATTGGGCTCTTAAAATTATAAGATGGCGTTTATTTTAACAAAAATACAGGAGAACACTTGACTTTCATTTCACCTTCAAATGACGTCACAAGTTGGGCCGATTGAGGGTACCAAATTTCATCTGAATAGTGTCAAGTTTAAAGTTTCTAATAAAAACCAATAACATCAAAATTTGGTGTTTTAACTCTTCAGCCTCATCCATGACGTCATCAAAAATTAACCACAGCTGGAATAAAAAGATATTGAAATAAGTTGCTTAAAACAACCCAATCCACAAAATAATAAAAACTTTTTTGCAAAAAAAAACCGACTTCCAAAAAAAATCACTAAAAAAGTGGAAAATAACTTTACTTTCGGAAGTCGGGGACTATTGTTTGTTTCATTGACTTTTTTGCCACCGACTTCCGAAAGTAAAGTTATTTCCCACTTTTTAGTGTTTTTTTTGGAAGTCGGTTTTTTTTTGCAAAAAAGTTTTTATTTTACCCTTTTTAGTTATCGCATCACACACAAATCCTTGTCAAGTATCAATTTCGCAATCTCTTTTACTTGGATGACATATTGTTTCCAGCTATTTTGATTTCAAAACCAAACTGCTGAACCGATTTTGATGAAATTTCTATGGGACCAATCGAGAAGTAGATCCATTCAGATAAAAGAAGAATTTTTTAAATCGGTTCATAAATGACGAAGATATGAGGTAACAAACACAAAAATTTCCAGCTATTTTGATTTCAAAACCAAACTGCTGAACCGATTTTGATGAAATTTCTATGGGACCAATCGAGAAGTAGATCCATTCAGATAAAAGAAGAATTTTTCAAATCGGTTCATAAATGACGGAGATATGAGGTAACAAACACAAAAAAAAAAAAAAACATACAACCGAATTGAGAACCTCCTCCTTTTTTAAATAGAATGCCTCATTGGTCTAGTGGTTCGATTCCCGGGTCAGGCAAAGTGTTGTTGGGTTTTTCCATGAGGAATTTCACAGTAGCACGTAGCCACGGAATCTGGATTTGCGCCCGGTTGATGGCAATAGGCTCGCCCTCTATTACATGGGACTTAAACATAACTGAAGAAATGAGAGTATACTATTAGGTACACCCTTGCTTAACCCTTCAGGGATTGCAGGCATGATGTTATGTTATTTTAGTTTCTGAAGTAAATTTTCCACAGATATACGAAACACCATGCACTTTTACGAATTGCAATAAAGTTGCTGTAAAAATTTATTTCCGTATTTTTGCGGCAGACGCGTCGCAATAAATTCAAGTGAAGCGTTTGTGTCGTTTTGTCGTAGTGCTGTTAGTCGCACGGTTATGTCGCACTTTGTATAAGTGGCTATATTGTTTGTCTGTTGCGTTTATTAATTGGTGTGTGGGGTTTACAGTCTTTGAAGTTTTTTTGTTTGATTGATACATTTATTTAAATATTACGCCATTGGTGTCTTACGTTATGGGTCGATTTTCAAGAATAAGCAGTGCTTCCCGAGTTCGGCCCGACGATGGGTAGGACCCAATACATACCGAGTTCTCTTCGATCCTCAGAAAGCACGTAAAGCCACTGGTTCCTGCTGTCCATCATTATTAACAACAATTTTAAACTGGGTTATATTAGCTTCACCTGTAACTATGTAAAAAATCTTAGAAGTTAAATTTGAAACCCTTCCCGATTGAGCTGTTGCGCTCAAATTTGGCGAACATGTTAAGTTTGCATAACAATGCATGGTTAGCTAAGTGACTTCATTCTAAATCCAATATGGCGGACTCTCAAAGATTACGGACTAGTAATTACTTATGCATTCCCATAGTATGGATATCAAATGAAAGGGTTTACGTAGAAGAATATGAGAAAGCGTGTTTTTTAACTATTATTATTATTGAATAACTTTAAATCCAGAAGCAGAACCGGGTGAAAACCCGATACAACAACCAGGTCTGTAGCTTGCACACAAACTAATTACCATCGTAGTACAGTTCTAAGCCACTAAATAATTCAGTTGTACTAAGGATATTAACCACGATAAGTTTTCTCTAACTTTATTAACAAACACACTACACAGTAATTAGGTTAATAACCAACGAAATTAGGAATATGAATATCCTAATTCATTCCGCTTTTAGGTTACTTGGTCAGAAGTTCAGAACTGTCAGAATTCTGACGTTTGTAGAACTGTGGCGAATGTTAGACGTGGGATAAACATTTGGATATCTATGAAATTAGTTTTATTTGATGCTGAATTTCAGGGTGATACTAGCTTTGCCCGCGTTTTTGCTTGCCTGGGTGTAAAAAGACGTCAATAGAGGGTGAAAGGGACACCGATGGTTACCACGTATTTAGTACAACATTCTGAACACCTCCATGTAAGATTTTTTCGTCGGTTATTAAAAAAATATAGCTTTTTCCTACAAAACTGCAATTTCTACCAAGTCGATGCTGCCTGCTTTGAGACCAATATATTTGGAAATTCAACGAAACACCAAATGGAAACCAGAAGAGCATGCAGACTATGATATTTATAATTTTAACAACAATGTTTTCGATTTGCCAAACATTAATTAGAATATAGTATACAAACATAATTTGTAATAATTACTAGACAAAGTACATAATTTCTGTTTATATTTAATTGTCTGTTCTCTTTCAGTGATAATATTGTCGTTGATTTATTATGTATCGTGTGATTCGTCAAGGGGTCTAAGCGGTATTAAAAATGCATGCTAGTATTGGACCACCAAATTAATTTTTCATATAACGAGTATAATCATAAGAATTAATAATATTATGTTTCAGTAATATTTTCAGTTTTGTCAACGGGATAGTCTACAATGCCGGTGAGAATGCTATGTGAACGATTGTTTGTACTTTATCGATTTGTCTTATTTCAATTTTGTAACTAATAACTATTTTTTTGTGAAATTGTATAGAACAGCTGATTTAAAACAAAATCCGATGAGAAATTTCTATGCGGGAAGGTTCACAATGATGTACTGCATACGTGGAACTGTTTAGCATCGGCGTCTCTTCCACCTTATATAACAAGTTTTCAATAAAGCTTTAACTGCGCAATGGAATGGCACGATTTTTCAATTAGGGCTTATTCGTTCGTCACCCGCCCGTTTGATCAAGTAAACAAAAATATTTTAATTAAAAGAGTGTCCATGGAGTATCTAGCCCATTCTTTTCCATAGAGATCAACACTTTGGAATGGGACATTTTTTTCAGTTTTTGTTTACGGCTGGCTTGTAGCTACATGTTTTTGTTTTATGCCTTTACTTTAACTAAGGCCGGATGTCAAATGGGGAGATCCCCAAAAAAATAAACACAGCAGAAACAATTCGTTGAATTTGTTTCGTTACGCTATTTTATGCGTTACGTTTCGTCGAATTTCTTGTTTGCTTTGTATTTTTTAGTTTTGCACAGCCAGATTTGTGCCTGTTTAGTTATTTTCGGTGCAAAAACTGCTATTGGGTTTTTCATTATAAATGTCTCAGTACCCCCGTACCTCGGAAAGCACGTTAAGCCATGTTTATATCGGTATGTCTTCACTCTCATAGTCCGATGAGACGGCAATCCGATAGAAAAAAAAAGGAAAAGAAAAGGAATAGAGAGTGCACCTGTGTTTGCGCGAACACTTGTGCACTATGATGTCTCTCGCGCCGATGGCTAATCTCCGCTAAGATTGGCCGGCGTGACAGAAAACCGCCAGGAGGATTAAAGTTACTTTCGCCACGGCAGCACGAAATGGCCTGTTTTTTTATCAACACATTTCTTCAACCATAAACATCTGACACACATATCCTTCCTACATCCTTATTGCAACCCCCTTCGGCGTATCAGAGTCTCATATTCGTTTGCCTGCTAATAACACAAATATGTTTGCTTCCCTAATGGACCGGCGTTGCTTACTCTATGGGAAGGGGTTAATCGATCTATGTTTGCTCTGACCTGGCTTAGAACGAAATCTGTTATATTACTTACTAGCGACCCGCCCCGGCTTCGCACGGGTAGTAGAGCATATTAGGCGGCTTGACTTTTTTCGACACTGCCAACAATTATCGTCATATTTCAACCAATTTACACAAAACCTTGACAAATTGCATACTTGAACCTTCCTCTTGAATCACTCTATCTATTAAAAAAAACGCATCAAAATCCGTTTCGTAGTTTTAAAGATCTAAGCATACATAGGGACAGACAGACAACGGGAAGCGACTTTGTTTTATACTAAGTAGTGATGTTGATTTTGAGTGTGTTTCGGTGGTTTCCTGATGTAATAGAGCTTGTGTCTATGGCTTCGCTTGGGTGGTATAATGTGTACTTAGATATTTCCAGAGACGATGACTGTAATAGGGCGCGTAGAGCGTCATACTTTAGCTTTGGCTTCCTCGTTGAACGCATTTTGCTGACACACCAATCATCATCTTCCTGGCCTTGTCCCATTCTACTTGGGGCCGGCGCAACACGTTTTCTTCTTCCATTCTCCCCTGTCAGACGTCACGGCATCATTTACTCCTTTCTCTTTCATATCATTTCTCACGCAATCCATCCATCTTTTCTTTGGCCTTCCTCTCCCTCTCCATCGATCAACATTTATATCCATCACTCTTTTAGTGACATGCGTTTCATCTTTCCTCATAAAATGTTCATACTAAGACAGGCGACTTCCTTTCAATTTTTCTGTAACAGGCGCCACTTTCAAACTTCCTCTAATATACTCATTCCTTACTTTATCCATTCTTTTTACTCTACACATTTATCTCAACTGCTACATGCATTAGTTTTCATCAGACGATATTTCTACTAGAACATACTTCCCATCGATATTTTTATTGTCCAAGCATATTTTAGTAGCTAGGTGCAAATATCGAATATAAACATGAGCGCCTCGAATGTTTTTTGCAACCAAGCCAAATATTTTTTCTGTAATAATTATGTGTTTAGTTTTAAGTTAGTATAGTTTAAGTTAATTAAAATAAGCTTACCATTAGGTTAAATATTAAACATAAAAACTAATGTCATACATATAAGGTGTAGTTTTGCATTCTCGTCAAAATTCAGGAGGTTGTCATAGAAGACGTAAATAATCAATATAAATTACGGCACCGAACAACGTTTGTTATTATTGACCATAATAATAAACGTTGTTTTTTTAGTTGTTTTAATTTGACACCATTTCAGAATGAAGCCCTTCTCAAAAGAAGAGAATCACCCGTTTATCGAATAAACGTCTGCGTTTGTTTTGTGTGTGTGAAAGCGCACTTATAGGGCTAGTATTAGACGGCCGCGATTTTATACGGGTGGTGAACACTTACCGATTTCCTATGTTAAGAAAAAAAAAATTACCTACCCATTTTATTATTGAGTTGGGTCGAGAATCATTAGCATAGTTACCTCCTTGAATTTGACGCGTATGCAAAGCAACACCTTGTATAGCATATTGTTAGATTTTCTACAGCCTGTGATACAGGATTATTCTAGTACAGCCATCTAACATTATTATGCCTACATTTTTACCTTTTGGGATTCTAAATAAAGTTTCATTTGTAAAAAAAAATACATTCATAAAGTCACGTCTTCTTCCTCACTCACACGAGAAGTCTCGGCGAGAAGGCTCGCCGGGACATAGCGCGAGAACCGAGAAGGTCTCTACACTCATGCGACATGACGTGATACCGTTCTCTTTAATTACTCGAGGAACCCTTTGAAGCGGGCAAAAAAACCGACACCGATCGGAGAACAGGCGAGCGCGAGAAAGAGATGGCGAGAAACCAATCATACTCACGCTTCTCGGGTGTTCTCGGGGGTTCTCGGCGTGAGTTTGTATGGCCCTTTACATAATCCTTTCGCGTCGTTCAAGTTCATACATCTAGTCATAGTCGATACCGATGTGCGTTACTTCCCAGAGCTTAATCCTTAATGGCGACGCTATCGTATGGTGTAATATACGGTGTATGTGTTTTTATTTTTCAAAATCAACGTGTTCGGTTCCTGGCTAGGAATATTGATTTTTCACAAATATCATGATGCAGTTTTAATTTTCATCAAAAACGGACTCGGGACTCCTTTGAGTATTTTTCGCTATTCCTCAGAGCTACGGATAGAGCCATCCACGCCCACTTGAAAAATTCAGCCTGTATATTTCGATATCACGATATTTTCCTTCACCGTTTTGAAAGCAGTAGTGAGGAAATAAATTACGGACAGTAACGTAACTTTTACATGGAGCGACTGCCTATCTGATCTCCACAATCCAGTTAGTACTGGGTAATACGAACCCTTTGGTCAGACTTTTGGGCTACTGACTATCTGTGACGACTGTCAAAGATCTACAATTGACAGCCGGGATCAACGGCTTAACGTGTTTTCCGACGCACGAAGGAAACTCGGTATGTAATGGGTGGCCACCCATTTACGGACCAACCTAGGCAAGCGCGGCTTAACCTAAAGATCGACCCGAGGGGTGTTATTATTTAGCCACAAGCTCCTCATTCCTTTTTTCATCTATCCAGGTAATATTCTATCAGTGCAGCGGCCAAACTGGCGCTTAGGATAAAAAAAAGTTGGTTGTCATGCTGCAGTTGGGATAGGAATGTCAAAACTTATACAGTACAGGGGTTTTTACTCTGCAAACTGATGTTATTGTTCGTTTTCTACTTTTTTCGGTTTTAACGTACGCAAACTTTTGGCTGAAACCTTTTTTGCGAGGGGTTGTTTTCTCGTAAACTGGTGAATGGGTTTCCTAAAAAACAGGCCAGTTACAGCCAGTTTTGTTTGTTCTAGTTTTTGTTGATTTTTTTGTGATTAAATAAACTTTTTGTTTTTTTGATTACATTCAAAATTTTATTATTGATCTGAGCGTTTTTTTCTGTGTACTCATTTCGTTTAATTTTTCCATTATTAAGAAAACATGTTAAATTTTCAAATCCACTTCGTATATTACACTTATTTATTTTTGCTCAAGAACAAAAAGTTAAATATTTCATGTCAGCTTTAGTGTGGTTTTAGACTAGCATACTTTACACGTACCAACGCCGAAACCGAACGTGCGTACACGCGCTTATTGCTGCGTGTTTGTGTGGGGTGAGTGGGGAGGCGTCTCTCGCGGCTCGCCGGTATACGAGCTTATAAGCGCGTCTACCCTCGTGCGAGTTATGCGTGTGGCAAAAAGCCCACGTATAGGTTCGCGCCTAAATGGATCTGTATAGTTTTGTAGAAGAAAAAAAGTGTTTCAAAATAAAGACAATGCGCATCGTCATTATTTATAATGCGATTCAATATTATTTTATTTGCATACGACAATAAAACCCTACTAATATTGTAATGTGGAAGTTTTAATATTTGTTACTCAATCACGCAAAAACGGCTGAACGGATTTGGATGAAAATTGACACACATACCTATAGTTTATAACCTGATTTAACACTTGTGATACTTTTTATCTCAGTAAACAAGGCTACGCAGATGAAGTCGCATGCAGAAGTTAGTGAATGAATAAAGTGTTCGTAGAAAATAAGGTTCTATTATGTCCAGAATGCACTCTGCAATTTATTTAAGTAGTGCAATGTTCTGAAAAATATAAAGATCTTTTATATTCTGGTTGGTCTCCCGTACTCATAGTAGAATGGTAGTTTGGACGTAAAAAACGGCATATAACAGACTTCCATGAAAAATTGTTCAATTTGCATTCGAGTTTCAAAGTAAAAATATTTTTGCAAGGAATTGGCCAACGATTTTTTTTAACATTTAATCATATGGTTGTGTATTTATTTTGAACATTATTTTACACTATTCTCCTAATCGTTATACAGGTTGAATTTTTCAATTGGACGCCCACTTGAAAAATGGCTTAATCCGAAGCTATGAGGAATAGCGAGAATACTCAAACGAGTCTCGGGCCCAAAAAACTCAACCTGTATACTGATTTTGTAGACTCAGGATTCGAATCAAGTTAAAACTCATTTATTTAAGCCAACGCCAACATTGGACAAATCGTAGCTCCTGAAAATAGCCAACCTACACAATTCAGGCTTTTCTCAATGCCTAAGGTGTTCCCTTTGTCCTATAAAGGTCACGAAGAAAGATAAACATAGCAACGGAGTGTCTAAGAGTTGTTTGTGAGATTTCTTAAATAAATATTTGTCATAAAGGTTCGACTGAATAATTTTGACGTCATGTTTCTTAAAGTAAGCGAATTCTAAATAGAAAATATTAATATTTTTCCAGTTATGAGACCTAGGAAGAGATTCGATAACAAATTCGCCACCGTAAATAGTATATATAGGATTAAGTCACTCACCAGGAAAAAACTTTAGAAGAAAAGCTCCTACGATAAAAAAAAACACACACAGACACATAAACCAGTAAGTATCTACAACAAAGAAAAACTAAAACGCACCTCAAACCGAATACAAAATACCCTCATAATTTAACAGTAAAGATTTACAAACTCAATAAAAGGCTAGATTCACGCAAATGGTCGGATCCGATCGTCTAGTGAAGTACTGAGATGGACGCATACATCTTCCCTGGTCGGCTAGATGCGAACATTACGTACCGAGCGATCAATAAATTCTACAGATTGCATAGGCGGGTTGAATATTGTTTGATAGTGTTTTGTTTTTGATTCGAGGAGCTCGCGGCTATATAACATCCGCTCGGGTCGATCTTTAGGTTAAGCCGCACTTGCCTAGGTTGTTCCGTGGATGGGTGACCACCCATTACATAGCGAGTTTCTTCCGTGCCTCAGAAAGCATGTTAAGCCATTGGTCCTGGCTGTCATTTGTAGATGTTTGACAGTCGTTACAGGCAGTCAGTGGCTCGTAAGTCTGACAATTAGTCTTACCAAAGTCAGGTATAATTATTGCCAAGTAAGTATACTCCTGCCACGAGGCAGTTCATATTATCCATAACTTTCATCTTCGCCTTTTTTTTTGTTGTAAAGTATCTACAAGGTGTTGCTTTGCATCCTCGTCAAATTCAAGGAGGTACATATATGAGGAGGTATATATATGAGGAGGTACATATATGAGGAGATACATAATAATATAAACAATAATAAAATGGGTAGGTAATTTTTTTATTTTTTTCTTAATTATGGAAATCGATAAGTGTACACCACCCGTATTAAAACGTGGTCCGTCTTATACTAGCCCTATAACCGCGCTTTCACACACACAAACAAACGCAGACGTTTATTCGATAAACGGGTGATTCTCCTCTTTTGAAAAGGGCTTCATTCCGAAATACTGTCAAATTAAAAAAAAAACAGCGTTTATTATTATTATTGACCAGGTACCGTAATTTATATTGATTGTTTACGTCTTCTATGACAACCTCCTGAATTTTGACGAGGTTGCAAAACTACACCTTGTATAGGCAGAACAATAAGCAATAATTTCTAAAAATTTTCAGCTGAAGCAAGTGAGTGACGGTTATCGTACACATTCTTTGCCGATTTTCCCTCAAACATCGTATCTAGAACATTTATGTTTTTCTAGTGTAATGCCTTGATTCATTGTTTAGGTTCCACTAAAGTAAAGTTCAAGTCTGTTGAGGACTTTTGTAGGGCTAGAGAAGGTCACATTACGTATTTGAAGGACAGCGGGATTTTATTTGAGGGGCCGTAAGTAAAATCTAGCACATAAATAAATATTTGATGGCATGAGACAAGAGGTATTCGCTTTTAAAGCGAGTCTTACTCATTCGGTTGCTTTAAAGAGGAATAACATAAATAAGTTTTTTGATGGTTTTTATCAATCTTATACATTTTTAGGTTGGTTTAGTCGGGTTTATTTTGTCGGGTGGCTTCTGTTGAACAAGTGTCAAATCAGTCATATAGTGTAGGTACTACATATTGAAATAGCCATACCAAGCGTCAGTGTGGCTATTGCAATAACGAGAATAAAAAATAACCGACTTCCAAAAAAAAAAAACAAAAAAATTGAAAATAATTTTAGTTTCGAAAGTCGGTGACTATTGTTTGTTTCATTGACTTTTTTCCCACCGACTTTCGAAAGTAAAGTTATTCTCAATTTTTTCGTGTTTTTTTTTTTGGAAGTCGGTTATTTTTGTGCAAAAAAGTTTTTCTTTTACCCTTTTTAGTTATCGTATCACACACAGAGCCTTGTCAACTATCAATTTCGCAATTTCTTTTACTTTGAAAATGACACTTGTTCTCGCCGTCATGTTATAACTTTAATTTAAATACTTACATGGCCCTTGTTCTATTCAATGCATCCATCAGCGTGATTTTTCACCAAAAAAAAAATTGGTTCTCAGCAATCATATTTGCTTAGAGTTCCTTAGTTTGATGTACAGCTTGGTTGACGTCCGTTTACACATTGTATGAAGTTAAATCATGCATGTAGCATATCACTAAGCACACAGAGCAGCACTTTTAGCACTGTAAGCAAAGTTCTTTAATGTGTGGTTTCGAACTTAAAGAAACAGTAGTTTAAGAGCGTGTATTTTGTTATACAAGCGCATTTATCGACGGAACAAGGAGAGGATAAATGAAAATAATAAATATAATATAATATAATCGATCTTTAGGCAAATGCGGCTTAGCTAGGAGATCGACCCGAGCGTCTGTTATTATTTAGCCACCAGTATCGTTCAATAATAATCACAATAAAGTGAATTAAGTGAAGGACGGCACGGTCGACATATGTCGGGCATGCCACCGTCCGGGCGAATCAATTCGTCACATTATCTCCGGGTGTTCTCGTCTAGCTAACGGTGAGTACTTGCATAGACACAACCTTGTAGCCAGGATTATCCATCAGCAACTTGCTCTAAAATACAACCTTGTGGAATCGGAAGTGCCGTACTATAGGTATGTGCCCGACCCAGTTCTCGAAAATGGCAATATCACACTGTACTGGGATCAATCCATCATCACTGACAGGACTATTGTGGCCAACAAGCCTGATATAGTGGTGATGGATCGATCAGAACTGCGCGCAATGATTGTTGACATAACGGTCCCGCATGATGGGAACCTCGTGAAAGCCGAGAAAGATAAACAAATCAAGTATCTTGACTTGGCTCGCGAGGTTGTCGACATGTGGGAAGTGGACACGGCGATCATTGTGCCGATAGTAGTTTCAGCCCATGGCTTAATTGCCAAGAGCCTCGACCAATACCTGAGGAGGCTCTCGTTAGGCGGCTGGATCAAGGGCTTGATTCAGAAAGCGGTACTCCTGGACACGGCTCGTATTGTTAGGAGGTTCCTCTCTCTGGAGCCCTGACCGCCGGTAGCTTGGACCCTGTTCCCGATACCGGTGGGCTACTATTTTTTATATTTTTAAATGTTTTTTTTTTATAGGAATATTTAAAAATGTAATTAGTAAGTAAGAGAAATAAATACAGGAAATCACAATAATAAAAAAAAAGTTCAGTAGGCATCAAGATCTTGCCATTGAAATTAAAACCCAATGGAATGCACAAACTGTCCATATTGTACCCATTGTTCTCTCATCTACTGGCATTATACCAAAGCTTCTCACACAAAGCCTCAACACTCTACAGATGTCTACTCATATACTTTACATTCTACAAAAAACCACCATCTTAACACCTGTCTCATCAACTGAAAGTTTCTGACTTCTTCTACATTATCATCCACTTTCTCTATCTAAATTTCACCTTATATCCTTGGTTCTGACCCATGTGTAAGGTTTCTTAGGCTCTCCTAAATGAGAAGAAACATAAAGAACAAAAATAATACTAAATTAGGTATTTAAACAGTTTCAGATGAAAAAAAAAGTTAAAAGTTTCCAAAATGATTTTTATACAGCTGAACAGTGTATTTTGTAACCGTTTACCTACCTTCAGAAAATAAATCGTCACACATTTACTTCGTATCCCGTCCTTCTCGCAAGATTTCCAACGTGAGGTAGAATTTTTGAATACGATGGAAAAAAAAGGTAATACGTACCTAAATGCGTTCGATTCGGTTTGTTCATCATTTTTGCCCAAATGACGGGTCCCTAAATTCGTGTAGGATTTTGCTTGCGTTTCGAAGATTTTGAGAAAAACCCTCGCCATATTTTATGCACTGCGCAGAAGGAAAATATCCGGGTTAGTGAGTTTTTTGGGCAATGGTTCAGAATCTAAGCTTGGTTTTGGTCGATGTAGTGATTGCTCGAAGTAAAGCTTTGTCCCAATTAGACAGTTTGATTTTTGAGTTGTATTGACTGGAACGTCCAATTTGGTTGGTTTTTTGGAGTTCTAACGAGTTTTCGGTTGTTTTCTGTGGAGTTATATATGTAAAGGTTCATACTGTTACGGACAAATTGGAAGCCAACTGCGAAAACCAGTCACAGACAGATCATTCAGTAAGCATTTGTATCTAGGTTGGCGCATCTGCTATTTCAAAAAAGAAGTAGTGGCAATAAGAAGATGTACTGACAATTTTTTTTAAAGTAAGCTTGGTCTAATGTGGATTGGTCTAAAAAGGTGCTAAGATTGTTTGGTCATGTTGAGACGATGAGTGAGAGGCAAATAACAAAAAACATTTTTGCAAAAAAATAACCAACTTCCAAATTACATATTTGTATTATCATTTTAAATTTTTACTTATCAGTCAGATGCATTTGCTGGGGAGTTTGTGAAAACACTAGATTCTAGTATTTTATATACAACACTAGTATTTTGATGTAAAGAATCTATGTACAAAATTTCAAAACCGTATCATGAAAAATCACAAAGTTATAAGCTTTGTTATGTTACCTGGTTGTCCGTACAAAAACATAATCGTGCGCCCGCGCCTAATGCCTGCGTTGTGCGCGTATGATTGCGGATAGGTACTAATTGTCGCAGGGTGTCCAATTCATACCCTTTTTAAATATTTTTGGGACAAAATATAACATGATAAAAAAATTATTGGAATCGATTCAGTTACTTATTCTGAACAAACTATATTCTGGTTTCGCATATAGGTACTAAAAATAATGTTGTATATTTTATACAATTTTGACGCTCAAAGTGCTATTTGGACTGATCCTCAAACGGTTGTTTAGGGACAGTTGACAATTACATGTAACCTACATTCATGTGAACTATTTGGTACTAAATGACAAACATTTTGTAGGTCAAGTACTCAAACACGAATAATTTCAGCCATTACTGTTCCCTCATATGTCACGGTCAAGTATTCAAATATCTTGTAAGAGTGATGGTCCTTGAATATGTCCTTAGTACACTCTAGATCAGTTTTGCAACTTAACTACTTAATCTCTGACTCGAACATAACTGGCGAAATGTGGGTGTAGGTAGTATTGGATACACCTTTGCCAAACGCTTAGAGGCGTGATTTTATTTTTTCATATTTATAATCACTAGCTTATGCCAGCGGCTTTGCGGTTTTGCGAAATTAAATTAAATATAATAATTAATATATAATTAATTTAATATAATAATAGATATAAGTAAGTATAGATTATTTGTGTGAATTTCTTTATTCCACGTTAACTTGTGCATGTTTCCAACATTTAGGTAAAAGGTTTTCAGTCTAGTCAAATGTGTCTGAAATATAATTCATCGTATAAAATTTTGCGTCGTCACAGAGAAATCAAATATATTCCCAGATTTACACCTAAAACATGTTTTCAAATCACAGTTTTAAAGTTCAGTTCAAACTTTTTAACAAAACTCGTTTCAATCGTAACATTTAAAACTGCATATTGAGATTTAAATATTGGTTTTTTATGTCTGAGCTGAATTTATTGCTGTTGGGCAACTAAAACTAAACATTTTAAATTATTGTATTTTTTATGAGTATCACACGTCCAGTCTAACTGGATACATAAATATGATGTTATTTTCTTTATTTATTTTTCTATCTTACTGATTACATTTTTAAATATTCCTATATAAAATCCAAAATAAAAAAGGTTTTGTAACAATATTCTCATTTTAAAAGAGTGTCCATGGAGTTTCTTACACGTTCTTCTCCGTAAGAGATCTACGTTTGGAATTGATTACGCTACAATTCTTTCATACTACAAAACTTTCACAGTTATTATGCCCTGTGACTACTGACTATAGCTTAATTTTATTGTGGTCTTTGTGTCGACAGTTCAAAAGAGCCTGTAATTGGCCTGCTTGAAATAAATGCTTTCATTTTTATTTCACATCTAGATAGATAGAATATTCCTTAGTATGTACACTATACAATAATTTACATAAAAGAAATCATTTCACAACGGGTGACACAATGGGCGGTCTTATCTCTAAAAGCAATCTTTTCAAGACAAACTTAGGATGGATTAGATACCAGTATTTTAAATGGAGCGCCTGCCTATCACACCTCGAAAACCCAGTTACTGGGTAACATTAAAACTCTTCACCGTAATATATGTACATCATTTACAAACTAATATTAGATCTAAAATAAGAATAAAAATACGTACAATTACGGGGTGTCAAAAAATTCGTCCACATCGCTGTAAACAGGAAAAGTGCCCAGAAGGCTGGCAGCATTGCCACGTTGGATGGCAATGCTGATTCTTTGGCCAAAAAAAATGCCAGCCCTCTGGTCACGTGAAGAGTCGACCAACCGCTTGGCGATATCCCGAAATAATAGGTGGGTACTCGGACCCAATGGCCCTAGCGTTTCAACCCCAAACGGCTCAAACAATTATGTTATTTAGTTTAAAGTAAGCTGGAGAAGTAAGACATGTATAACCTACATTGTTAGGGGTCGGGTGGCTCTCGGGACCAGGACCGCGGTCCCCGATTTCAACTATAAAGAAAATAATTATTTGTACTGGTATTTGTGTTTGTGGTCCCAACGAGAAAAAAAAAGTTAAAGTACAGTTAACTAGAAAGCTGATCTAATATTTTGATAACAATTGCATGAATGATCAGTACCAGTACAAAATAAAGTAAATATTTGAATGTCTTCAGATTTTCCAACTCTGAAACGCGATGAGAAAATTAAGAAGTACTAACTAGGCTGTCATAAATTTAGGATTGTATTCTGTTCGCGACACGTTTTGTGCAAATTCTGGGCAGTAACTGGGAAAAGTACTAGGTTAGCATAAGCTCAAGGTGATATGTCCTTTAATCATTCTGGGTAAGTGAGTGAGTGGTAGGTTAAGAATACTAGAATATAATAATTATGATTGAAATACCACCTTGGATGCATGCAGGCCTAGTACTTTTTTTCGCCAAAGACGATTTTAGATAAAAAATAATATTATCACTTGCAGCTCAGGGCGTCCACTCCCCCCTCCCCGCGTTCCCTCCCTTCCCTTTGTGTTCCGCGGCCCCGGAACACAAAGGGCGATGAAGGAACATGGGTGGGTTTTAGTCAGTAAAAGTCTGACACTCCCTCCCGCTCAGCCCAGAGCGGGAGAAGTCATTTGATGATTTCCCATCCGAAAAAAAAAAGGCCGTCCACTAAAACTCGCGTGGTGTATTGTAAATAAAATAAGCGTGAGTTTTGGCACTTTGCGAATATCACAATGTATGCGACTGTTCCTTTAAACCCTATTTGAACCAGATTTTGTTGACAATTGGGTTTTTTTTTTTGCACGGAGCCCTAATCCTTTTTCCAAAGTAAAAGTAGCTAAAGTTACTCCTTCTAAACTCGACTATCTGCCAGTAAAAGGCCCGTCAATATCATTCCAGCCATTTTGGAGATTAGCCAGAACAAACTGACAGGCAGACAGACCGACAGACAGACAGATAAAAAAAAGTTTATACTTGTTGTAAGTACCGTATATACTTTCATATGCATTCAGTAAATAGCTGTTTTTGAAATTTCAAACAGACACTTTAATTTTATTTATTTGTATTTTAAATGTATGGATGAAAGATTATTCTCCCCAGGATTCACGCTCCACAATGACTTTCATGTATCAAAATATTCCGATTTGCACCTAACTCTGTCAAAACATAGAAACAAATCACCTTGTTTACGTCCCAACTTTTGAATAACCATTGAAAATACAATATGACCCTGTTCCGCCTGCCAAACAGTAAGTTGTAAATAAAAACATATACATGACTTCACCAACATAACTTGAGATATCACGGTGGCACTGCTTGTGAGCACTAGCGGCTCGGGAGTTAGTTGAACTGGGCCTATTTGATGCAGCCGTGAGACATAAAATATTACATGTTTCGATTTAAAATTTCTATTCAATTTTTTGTTTTATGCATTTGTGGCATGTGCCAAATAAATGTGTTTCCTTGCTTTTTTTAAAATTCTTTTTAAGAAAACTGTCATCCACCTGTTTTGACATTCACCATCTTCCTGCCATTGTCCCATTCTACTAGGAATCGGCGCAACACGTTTTCTTCTTCCATTCTCCCCTGACAGACATCACGGCATCATTTACTCCTTTCTCTTTCACATCATTCCTCACACAATCCATCCATCTTTTCTTTTCCACCTGTTTTAGCCAGAACATTTTCAGCATCATCATTCTGGCCTTTTCCTATGTTGGGGTCAGCCTACAGTCAAACTGGATGCAGCTGAATACCAGTATTTTACATGGAGCGACTGCCTATCTAAAACCCCCACAACCCAGTTAGTACTCGGAAATACGATACTCCTTGGTAAGACTAGCTGTCAGACTTTCGGGCCATTGACTACCTGTAACGACTGACAAAGATCTACAAATGACAGCTGGGATCAATGGCTTAACGTGTTTTCTGAGGCACAGAGGGAACTATGTATGTAATGGGTGTTCACCCATCTAAGGACCAAGGGAAAGTGCTTCTTATCCTTGAAGATCGACCCGAGCCGCTAATATTATTTAGCCACGAGCTCCTCCAGTACATTTCAAACGTACATAGTTCCAAATTCTACCGCGTCTCAAGATATGTTGGTCAAGTAATAGGTACACTAAAATGCTGAACGAAATTGCACATTTGCGGTTTTATTGCGTTGGAAACTTGTTATGGAAACATGGAATATTTTGAGGTGGAGCAACGTGAGGTGGTTTATATATTTCTCTTTCTGAACGCGTAGTATGGCCACTTCTGTGTCTATCACCATAACATAACATTACGCAAGGGTTAGGCAGAGGTGTACCTAATACTTCACCAACATTTTATGTTTAAGTCCCATGTAATAGGGGGCGAGCCTATTGCCATCAACTGGGCACAAATTAACACACCGTGGCTGCTACTGAGAAATTCCTAATGGAAAATTCCAATAACACTTTGCCTGCCCCGGGAATCAATCCCAGGAACCCGTACTCACCAGTCGCACTTTCGACCATTTGTAAAACGAGGCAATATGCGGCAGTTGCTTATAAAATGTCGAATAAAACGACCCCTCAACATCTTTCGTAAAATTGTCTTTAATTTGTGCCTCTAGCTTTATTACTAATAATAATTAGCCTTTAATATTCTCACTGCTTGGAGTGCGTTGGTACATAATATGCGTCTTCCATGTCCTCAAGATAATTTGGCGCAATTCGTAGATAATAAGATTTTAGCTATAATTATTTTATCAGGCGTTTCACCTTACTGTCCTTGGGTTCTTTATCAATGTCAAAAAATCAATATACAAATTACGAGTTGGCTCACTGCGTGCCACATCCAATTTTTTTTTAATTCCCTAAATTCCTGCGAAGTTCCTTCTGTTTATTTTACATGGTGTGAGACGAAAAGGGCCGTAATTCACCGAGTGGGCTCAGTGCGGCTGGTATATGGTTGACAAAATAATATCATGCTTATCGAACGTAATTTTACATGCCGCAAGGCCTCGGGCGATGCGCTTTGCGACGCGACTTCCATTACCTGTTTTCATCAGTCGCTTATTTCATATGTTTTCGCTGTCGACGCGCTTGTGGCCACGTGTTTCAAAATGATAACATTCAGCAAATAATTTCTCCAAAATTAAATTTAGAAACAAACTATCAACAAACAGATTAATCTACTGGCAAACTAGATGTACACTGTTGACAAATCGAAGCTGAATCTATATTAATTGGACGTCGCAGCATCAAACAGCGAGGAGACGGTACAAACGTGGCTATCCGTGAGCTATCTACTCGTAGTTTCGTAAGTCTTCGGATAAGTTCGTCGCCGTTGAGAAATGTCGATGCACTGGGGAGATGTCGGTTCTTGGATTGAGAGTGGTGGATAAGAAAGAGCGAAGGAAGGTAACTGCGAAACGAATTTATTTATTTACGAGCTGTGCCCCGCGACATTCGTCCGCGTGAAATTATGATAAAAATATTACTTTCCTATTTGACTCGGATTGTGTTAACAATTCCAAGGGTTTTTTTTTGCACGGAACCCTAATACTTTTTCTAGCCTACGTTACTCCTTATGGCATTAGCTATCTGCCAGTAAAAGCTGCGCCAAAACCGTTCCAGCTGTTTCAGAGATAAGCCGGAACAAACAGACAGACAGACATACTACATTTAAAATAAATGTTTTTTTTTTGTTTTCAGTAATCATACTTATATATTACTGGCTGACTCGACTTTGTCTGCATAACATTTTTTATTGATGCTCCGCTCCTATTGGTAGCAGCGTGATGTTATATAAAGGCTTTCTCGATAAATGGGCTATCCAACACTAAAAGATTTTTTCAATTCGAACCAGTAGTTCCTGAGATTAGCGCGTTCAACCAAACCAACTCTTCAGCTTTATAATATTAGTATAGAAGTATAGATTATGCATTCAGTAAAAAGTTGTTAAGATTTAGCCATGGACACGCCATCTACAGTGCGCTTTGATCGACCATCCCTATTGCTCAGAAGAGAAACCAGCGTTTGGTGGATTCGTTCAAAACGTGAATGAACTTCTTGTTTTATACAACCGATAAAAGCCAGCTGTCACATAGAAAAACTGCGTCGAAATTTGACGCGTCCAAGTTTAAAAAGAGCGAAACGATTTGGTATCGGGTTAGTTTTCCAAGTGAATCAATTTTCCTTTTAAATATTTCCTGTGATTCTATGTAGCCAAATTGTTCATATTACTTGCCAGTATTATAATAATATTATCATATCGTACACAATATTTATATATAATTATTGAAACCTATTGACATCCGCACTCACTCACCATATAGGTTTAGTTGAAAACCAGCGTCGGGCACTAGTTGTCCGGCATTTTGCTGAACTGGGCCTATTTGGCGCAGCCGTGAGTAACAATAATAATAATCACACAATATTTCTTGTTTAGTTTTAAGTTTTATTTTATATTTGCTTTTTTATATTGTGTGTATTTGTGGCATATGCCAATAAACGTTTTTTTTGCTTCCTTTCTAGAAGGCGGTTTTGCTTCAAAAAAGTAAAACATCTGTAATAGGGCAGCAATATCCATCAAAATAACGTAGGTTTTCTGTTCTTTCACTATACTGTTACACTTAACGACATGCACGTTGGAAAGTCTTATCCATCGCTCTTGATTCTTAGTTTTATTTGGTGTGGAGCCAATCCAAATAATATAGCACATGCATGGCGAAGATCCGAAATATATTCGCTCCAGTCAAACACATTGGTTGTCTGAATGCATGATTTATAGCATATCTCAGAGGGTCACTCTATTTGAGATTTATTTGAATTGTGTCCCGTCGACGTAAGTTTTATTTGTGGATGTCGTCGTCCACGTCTACCTCGGAGGTTGTCGGCTGCTTGGTGGAGCTATCCTATGGGTCCATTTAAACCCTCCAGCCAGGACATCAACTTGACTAAAGTTCGAAGCGAACCTAACAAAATTTAACCTTTGTTTACCTTTGGTATGCCTGTATGTGGATCCGCGTAATCCTGCTATACTGGCAGAACGCGGATCCACGACAAAACGACATCACGCGTTTTTTTTTAGATAATTTTAGTTTAGTTCGCAGATTTACGTTTTGACATACCAAAGGTTGAATAATTATATCGTTGCGACTGAATTTCAGCCACGGTGGCAAATAATAACGGAGATGGCTAAGTAAGAGAAGATATTTTACAGTGTACAATTTAGACCCCTAGAGCGTTTTAGGGGTCTAAAATGGCCACTTTAGCAGAACATAATATGATAATAATATGGATTACGTTACAATTCGTAAAATGGTCACAAACTGATAATCAAACATATTAACTGTGTCTGTGACCATTTTAAGAACTTTAATGTGATTCATATTGTTATCCTATTATGTTCTGATAAAGTGGCCATTTTAGGCCCCGTGTTCCTTCACTTTCATTGTGCGATGACTGAAAACATTACTGATTTATGCTGATTTTTGAGGATTCACGTATATCTTGTCATGCTACATTATTTAATAATAATAAAGTATATAGTATTAAAGTCAGACAATTTTTTCAGTCGTCTTGCATATCAAAAACAAATTATGATTTTAAGTACAAATAATAAAACATTCATGCTCCTAAGACGAAATAGAATTTACTTTTGAAATATATTTTTTTCAGTCAACTTTAAACATTTGCGAAAGTCTCACAGTTTAATCTATACTAATATTATATTTTCGAAAGTGACTCTGTCGGTCTATCTTACCTCACCTGTTGAACCTCATCTGTCAGCACGGAATCACTCTTTTCCGTCGCTCAGAACTATCATTTGCTAGACGAGAAAAAGAGCGGGAATGCTATCGCACGGGGCAGCATCGACGATGCGATCGGCAGCAAGCTCTGTCAGATGAAGTTCAACCATTGTTCACTTGGCTACGAGCTACGCGCTCAAGTGGCTCGTGCGTAGAGCGACAGCAGCTGTGAAGAAAACAAATGAAAGAAGTAGCCTAGAGCATTTCATAAGTCACCGGGCCGCGGAAACAAGTGACATACGCACGTGTCGCATCGCCTGACGCCGAGAACATGGTGTAACGGTTTATCGGATGTAGAAGAAATTCAACACACAATCATATAGACCATTATCTGGGTTAGGACATGGAATTTTTATTCTGGTACCATTGGCTGGTCTTAGCAAACTTACAAATGTTTATGAGTGTTACGCGGAGGATCGCGGCTTGAGATACAACACGGACAAAGGTGAGGCATCCAACATGGGTGCAGTGAACTATCCAACTGTCACTTTAAATAGCGGTGTCTTGAACCGTGTCCGTCAGTTTAAATATCTGGGGCATATTGTAACTGAGGATATGAAGGACAATATCGAGATATAGACCGGGAGCGAAGAGCATTAGAGATGTAATTTGCTGATCCGAAGGCAGTTAAAATAACACATTTTAAGGCGTATTGTCAAGTGTTCTACTCGTGTAGCCTCTAGTATAGCTTCACGCAAAAAGCTGTTAATGTTCTTCGCGTCCAGTATAACAATGCATTCAGGATGCTGTTGGGGTTACCACGCTTCTGCTTTGCCTCGGGTGTATTCGCGGACGCGCATACTTATGGATTTGCTTCAATCAGGCGCAAACGCTCAGCAACCCTGTTGCGCAGAGTGCGTGTTAACTCCAATAGTCTCCTCAGTGTAATAGCTAACGCACTGGATTGACGTATCTTGTTTCATTTAAGTCAGCTGCACGTGCCAGCTCATTATAACTCATTTTTATAATCTATTATTTAAATTCTACTAACTTAGTTTTGTAAGTAAATGTTTACTAACGTTATGAGTCGTATGTCACTTGAAAATGAATGTTTTATTTTTATATTACTATTACTGGTCCCGGCTGTAATTTGTAGATCTTTGACAGTCGTTACAGGTAGTCAGTGGCTCGATAGTCTGACAACCAGTCTTATCGTATTACCCAGTACTAACTGGGCTGTGGTGGTCAGATAGGCAGTCCCTTCATTTAAAATACTGGTATTAAGTTGCATCCAGTTGGACTGGAAGCCGACTCCAACATGGTTGGGAAAAGGCTTGGAAGATGATGATGATGTTCCTGTTGAATAATTTCCGACTTCTAAGCATTCAAAGCCGCGTTCAAAAGCTACTCATCTAGTTTGCTATATTGCGTCTCGAAGGACCACCGCTCTGAAATTCTGAATCATTTGAAATGCACTGTGTACACGTCGAATTACGTTTAACTGGATTAAAGTCTGCCTAACTTCGAGAGAGCAATGTATGTAGGTAATTTAATTCGTTACTGATATGTGTGTATTTTGATGTATTTGACTTGGTATCAGACAATAACCTTAACTAGGTTTGTGTTCGGAAAATTTTGGTGATTAATTACAACGGCGTGTGGATCGATCGATTTGTGAGGTTTATCTCATTATTTCACTGTCTAGTGGTCGCAATCGTGACTGCTGAGCATGTGATCGGTTTGATTCTCGGATCGGGCAAATTGTTATTGGGATCTTTCATCAGGAATTTCTCAGTAGCAGCCACGCAGTCTGGATTTGTGCCCAACTGATGGCAATAGGCTCACCCCCTATTTACATGGGACTCAAACATTACCGGCGATATGTGGGTGTACTATTAGGTACACTTCTGCCTAACCCTTCGGGGATTACAGGCGTGATGTTATGTTATGTAATTCTTCTATTGAAAACATTACTGGCTGATTATACTATGATGCCCATTGGATGTTTTTACTATTATTATAAATAAATTATATTTGAATTCTATTTTTTTGTTTGAGTCCCTTCAGGGGTTACTAGAGAAGTGCTATTACAGCGTAGATGAATTTTTAAATGATGTTTTCCCTGTATAGAATTTCTTAAAAAGCGTATAATTTGGTTTTATTATCAGTATGTATGTAATTTCAATTAAAATTTCGACATTGTATTTTTGAAATGAATTTAAATTTTGACATTGAGATGAAGAATTAAATTTTGACATTGTAATTTTTAATCCTCGAAGAAATCCTCGAAGAAATCTTTAAGAAGCTGGCAGCCGATTGGAGGGAAAGAGGCATTGTTCTCGGCGAAACGAGACTGTCAAATCTGCGTTTCGCCGACGACATTGTTCTCTTTGCCTCCTCAGCCACAGAACTTCAGCTAATGCTTCAAAACCTAAGCGATGCAAGCCTTGAGGTTGGTCTGAAGATGAATATGTCGAAGACCAAAGTTATGTGCAATGAAACACCAAAAATAATAAAAGTAGACGGGGAGACAATACAACATGTCCAGGAATACCTTTACTTGGGCCAAGTAGTCTCTTTCCAGGCGAGGCAAGACAAAGAAGTCGCAAGACGAACAGAAAACGCCTGGAAGAGCTACTGGTCCATGAAAGAACTATTCAAGGGTGAGTTGCCTATGGCACTAAAACGAAAACTTATGGACATGTGTGTTCTCCCCGTCTTAACCTATGGTGCACAGACTTGGTCTTTGACTAACATCCAGAAGTCCAAACTCAAGGTTTGCCAACGAGCAATGGAGCGCAGTACACTAGGTGTTAAATTAACGGATCGTGTTCGAAACACAATACTGCGCTCCAAAACAAATATAGCTGACGTGGCTCAAAAGGCTGCCCAACTCAAATGGGACTGGGCAGGACATGTCTGCCGCATGCCGGACAAACTGTGGGCCAAAATAGCAGGAAACTGGTGCCCTGATACAGTAAGGCGGGGTCGCGGCAGGCCACGAAGGAGATGGCGGGACGAACTAGACAGGTTCCGTCCGAACTGGAAGGAAGACGCGCGGGTTCGCGAAAAGTGGAAGGAGTGGAGGGAGGCCTTTGCCCAGGAGTGGTACAGAGCAGGCTAGAAAAAAAATAATAATTTAATTTTTGAGAGTGTAATTTTTTTTTTATCGTATATATTTTTTTGCATTGTTTGTCTAGTGCGACTAATTTTGTACGTCTTAAATGGCAAAACATGTAGCTACCTCATTAATTATAAGACCTTTACACCATACTCATGTTTTACAAAATAAATAAATCTAATCTAATCTAATCTAATTATAAACATTATTATATTTATAATTCATATATTATATTATTAATTAATAAATATTATTATATTTATAATTCCTGAATTTTGAATCACACCCCCAAAATCAAAACTCTAAGGACCAGGAATTAAGCTCACGACATTGAACAATACCGTTACCCTGTCAGATGTGCTACGTAACCCTCAGATGCTCGCAAACACCAAGACACGGAGTAAACATAAGATGATTAATTAAACCACAGAAGATTAGGGACCTTTAAGGTCTTCGTGCACGACACAGACTCAACGCCACTCCGCCTCACTTCACTTCATATATATCACCACGCCTGTAATACCCAAATGGTTAGGCTGAAGTGTACTTTATAGCACACCCTTCATTTTGCCAGTTATGTTTTAAATTCCACGTAAGAGGGGGTGAGCCTATTGCCATCAACCGGGCACAAATTTCACTTCATACATTTTCAGCATTTATACTTGAGAGATATGGAGGTGTATGTAGGAGCTCGTGACTAAATAATAACAGCTGCACGAGTTGATTTTCAGGGTTAAGCAGCACTTGCCAAGGTTGGTCCATGGATGGGTTACCATCCATGACATGCCGAATTTCCTCCGTACACACGTAACACGTAAAGCCATTGGTCCCGGCTGTCATTTGTAAAACTTTGACAGGTGTTACTGGTAGTGGCTCCAAAGTCAAGATAACGAGTCTTACCAAGTAACTGGTTGTGGAGGTCAGATAGGCAGTCACTCCGAACCCAACATATGTAGTTTGGAAAATACTACGCTACGCAAATGGTTATTTAAAAGAAGTGTACTACACGTAAGCAACGTATGTTCCATTCTTATGGCCATGTTGAAATTTCTACCATAAAGAATATGTTATATAGCTCAGATTGCAATGACATGCTGCGAGTTGAGTTGAAATGTTGTTGTTGGCTGTGAGTTGAGTTGTAGTGAAGTTGGCGTCAAAGTCTGTGTAATATGCGAAGACCTTTAAGCCACGGAGGATTGGTCCCTTAAAAGGCTAACGTTTAGTATGCGTGTATTTGAGTTGGAGTGTTTGTATAATAATTAGGTTTGAGTTTCAACAATCAGGTGAAATGGTTTGAGCTTTTTGGGTCATTTTTAACCGACTTCAAAAAAAGGTGGAGGTTATGTCCCGGTCCCGGAGGTCCCATATACATTTTATTAACTTGGCTTCGGTACTTTATGACTTCTTCTTATGTCTTCTAGTTACTATGTAAAGTTGATACTTGACAAGGTTTTGTGTGAGATAACCACAACTAAAAAGAGTCAAACAAAAACTAAAAAAAAGACACTTGTTAAGGGTGGATCACTGAGTCACAACAAACCCAACAAGGCCAGGCCAGACCATACGAGACCATCGAGCTGTACCAAATAGGGTCCTGTTCCTGAGAGTCGCCAGAATGTTCAAAAAAAAACACAAAAAAAAGTGGAAAATAACTTTACTTTCGAAAGTCGGTGACTATTGTTTGTTTCATTGCTTTTTTGGCACCGACTTCCGAAAGTAAAGTTATTTTTTTGTGTTTTGTTTTGTTTTGGAAGTCGGTTATTTTATTGCAAAAACGTTTTTTATTTTACCCTTTTTAGTAATCGCATCAACACAAATCCTTGTCAAGTATCAATTTCGCATTTTTTTTTAACTTGGATGACATATTTTTTCCAGCTATTTTGATTTAAAAACCAAACTGCTAAACCGATTTTGATGAAATTTCTATGGAACCAATCGGGAAGTAGATCCATTCAGATAAAAGAAGAATTTTTCAAATCGGTTCATAAATGACGAAGATATGAGGTAACAAACACGAAAAAAAAACAAAAAAAATACAACCGAATTGAGAACCTCCTCCTTTTTTTTTAAGTGGGTTAAAAAGTAGTATATTGTAAATAAATCACATTTGAGTTTTATATTCATGTCTCATTACCCCTCACTGTGGCCAAGACACCCTGTGTAAGGGTACACCGAACCTGGTATTCCTATCTACTATCCGTCTGTAAGCTTAGGTCGCATGGTGCAGACATCCTGCACTTATTTATATATTTATTAATCACACTCTAGGCAAATGATAGGTTAGGGTTGTAGGGCTTATAGGGTTTAGGGTCGTAGGAACTGTTAGGCTCGAAAGTCTTAGAAGGTTCCTTTAACTTATCATATATTTTCATGTACAGTCATACCCTCAACAGTACTGCGGCCTTACGTGACGTTTGTTAAGGGTGGATGTACAATACTTAAATTTATATTACTTTACACACTTTGACACTTTATTTTATGTACAAAGTGTTGCTTTGCATCCTCGTCAAATTCAAGGAGGTAACTATGCTAATGATTCTCGACCCGAATCAATAATAAAATGGTAAGGTATTTTTTTTTTTAATATCTGAAATCGATAAGTGTACACCACCCGTATTAAAACACGGTCCGTCTAATACTAGCCCTTTAACCGCTCTTTCACACACACAAACAAACGCAGACGTTTATTCGATAAACGGGTGATTCTTCTCTTTTGATAAGGGTTTCATTCTGAAATAGTCTCAAATTAAAAGAACTAAATAAAGCAGCGTTTATTATTATTGACCAGGTATCGTAATTTATATTGATTATTTACGTCTTCTATGACAACCTCCTGAATTTTGACGAAGTTGCAAAACTACACCTTGTATAGACAGAACACCAATAATTTCTAAAAACTTTCAGCTGAAGCAAGTGTGTGACGGTTATCGTACACATTCTTTCCCGTTTTTCCCTCAAATTTCGTTGACAACCTCCTGAATTTTGACGAGGTTGCAAAACTACACCTTGTTTACATTAAATCGTGAAAAAGAACTTTACTTTCGGAGCTCGATGGCAAAAGAGTCAATGAAAAACAAATCTCTTTTGCAAAAAAAAAACCGACTTCCAAAAAAAAAACACTAAAACAGTGGAAAATAACTTTACTTTCGGAAGTCGGTGACTATTGTTTGTTTCATTGACTTTTTTGCCACCGACTTCCGAAAGTAAAGTTATTTTCCACTTTTTTAGTGTTTTTTTTTTTGGAAGTCGGTTTTTTTTTGCAAAAAAGTTTTTATTTTATCCTTTTTAGTTATCGTATCACACACAAATCCTTGTCAAGTATCAATTTCGCAATTTCTTCTACTTGGATGAAATTTTTTCCAGCTATTTTGATTTCAAAACCAAACTGCTGCACCGATTTCGATGAAATTTCTATGGGACCAATCGGGAAGTAGATCCATTCAGATAAAAGAACAATTTTTCAAATCGGTTCAGAAATGACGGAGATATGAGGTAACAAACACAACAAAAAAAAAAAACAACCGAATTGAGAACCTCCTCCTTTTTTTGAAGTCGGTTAAAAACAAAAGTCACCGACTTCCGAAAGTTAAGTTATTTTTTACCTTTTAATGTTTTTTTAATAGTATCGGTTTGTTTGGAAAAATAAACTTATGAATAGGGCAAAAGTGTCTTTGTCCTGAAACTTTTGCCCTAATCAGAACCTTTCATTTGCTTTACTTGATTTGGTCGGAAATCATATTTTAATCAATATACAACCCGTCAATGACCTGCAAATTGCAAAAAACTTGAAAACATTTGAATATCGCGGCCTACTCTCGCGCTTTCACCTTAAAGTTGGTCCTTGGATCCGACCTGATTTCTCAATTAGTATGTTTTTTTTTGCATTTGCACCAATTTATTGCACTTATTATTTTCTTAAACGCTTTTCAGGTTATTTACTTCAAGTTGTCTATACATTAAGAAATACACACTGTACTACAAATCAATTAAACTTAAAAAAAACAAGCTTTTATTAGAACATTAGGTTTCTCTATCAACATTAAACACGTATACAAAATTTCGTGTCCGAACTATTAACCGTTGAGGAGTTCTCCTCTAAAAAGGCGATCTTTGTGCTGCAGGATCAAGTCATGAAAATGTATTGTCACCAGAAACAATGGTGTGTGCAAAATTTCAGCTCAATCGGTTTGGAGGAACTGGTTAGAAATTCAGTTGCAAGATTTGACCAATACATACTAACTGACATCATCTGCCTAGCCTTTTCCCAACTATGTTGGGGTCGGCTTCCAGTCTAACCGGATGCAGCTGAATACCAGTATTTTACATGGAGCGACTGTCCATCTAACGTCCACAACCCAGTTAGTACTGGGTAATACGATAACCTTAGTAAGACTGTTTGTCAGACTTTTGGGCCACTGACTACCTGTTATGACTGCCAAAGATGTATAATTGACAACCGGGACCAACGGCTTAACGTGCTTTCCGAGGCACGGAGGAAACTCGGTATGTAATGGGTGGTCACCGATCCACGGACCAACTCAGGCAAGCGCGGCTTAACCTGACGATCGACCCGAGCAACTGTTATTATTTTAGCCACGAGCTCCTCATATCAATACATGCTAACTAACAAGGCTAGTTAAATAAAAGCTTATACAAAATGTACTGTGGTTCTTGGGAGATACCCACGTCCAGCATAACTTAAAATACTGGTGCCAACAGACAAATCACAACTAAAAAACAAATCGGGAAAAGGTTTCAACGAAAAACCATCACTCATTTTTGTGCTTCCTATACCTAGATTGACACAAGCAAAGCTTTTAACCAAATCCTTTACATCCAAAACACCTGTAATACCTTCAAACCTTCGCCGGTATACAAAAAAGATATAAAGCTGTTAAGAGTAGCAAACAAAAACTAAATCGCGTACAATCCCTTGATCCTCTCAATTGAAATATTTCACTTGGAGGTATTAATCACTGCATAGATATATACAGAAGGTCAAAGGATAAACGCACGCACACATACATACATATATCTCTTTCAGTGGTATATTCGCATCACTGTCAAAACCCAAGTGACCTTTAGTTCCTTTGTAATAAAGTTGCTTGTAAAACCAGGTTGAGGCTCGCAGACCCGGGAAGAATGACACAAAAAGGAGGAGGCCAATACTTAGCCGTAGGTGGAAGAAAGCTGCCGATGATATTAATGATCATGAAGGTTGCTGGCTCTGATAAGTCAGTAAACATCACTGTTATTTTAACTTAGATTGTGCTGTCAGAAGTGAAATAGCTGTATTTATTGTTGGCTCCAGTTTTGAACTAGGGCGATGTGACTTGAGTCAAATGACACACGCGCGGGTCACTTGTTTTCTTCGGGTGAGTACCGTCGCTCCATAATAAGTAATACATAGTAGTATAATATACTACTCAAAACAGAATAAGGGCCACGAGGTATTTTGTCTGTACCATGAAAATAATAAAACCAATATAATTATATTTTTTTGTCTCCATAACGAAAACTAATGTTGTTTTTACCATGTAGACCAATACATTTATTCAAATAATAATGATTAAAAAGTTTATTTGCTTTTGAAAGAAAAAACACATTTTAGGTTAAAAATAAAAACAATGTAAAGTTACTGAAAACAAAAGAAAATACTCCATGCTCATCTTTTAGTATACCCGTTACTAAAAGATGAGCATGGAGTATTTTCCCCCCTCGTTTAGCTACGTACTCCTGAAGCCTGGAGTGCATGCTCTCAATCAAATGCCTGACATTTTCCATTGGAATCTCTTCCCAGGCCCTTTTAACAGCGTTGATGAGTTGCTGTTGGTTGTGGATTTCCTGATCACCGTCTCTAACTCTTCGTTTCAACTGATCCCACATGTGCTCTATTGGATTTAAGTCCGGACTGTTCGCCGGCCACGACAAGACTTGAATTTGAGAGGCTTCCAGTACAAACCGAGTCGCTTGAGCCGTGTGTGCACGAGCATTGTCTTTCATCAAGATGAATCCAGGACCCGCTCGCTGTGCAAATGGGATCACATGTGGTCTGACAACTTCCTCAATATACCGCTGAGCAGTAACAGTACCCTCATTTAAAATAGCGAGCTCAGTTTTGCCGTGTAAGCTTATCCCGCCCCAAATCATTACATTTGGACCACCAAAACGATCGACTTCATGGATGCAGGCTTCTGAAAATCTCTCGCCGCGTCTTCCCCATACTGTAATACGCCGATCGTCGTTAAAAAATTTAACTTTGCATTCGTCTGTGAAGAGCACCATGCCCCATTGGTTTATGTCCCAGTCCAAATGTTGACGGGAAAATCTTAAACGATTTGCACGATGATTTCTGGTTAATGGAACACGGACAACTCGCCTTCTTGATGCCTGCTGGTCTTCATGCAATCGATTACGAATAGTTTGGTCACTGACACGAGTACCCGTTGTCAGCCGTAAACGATTTTGCAGCTTGCGGGCCGTCGTTGTGCGATCTCGGCGCGCACTTAATCGAATGTAACGATCCTCTTGAGCTGTTGTAATGCGAACTCTGCCCGAACCAGGTCTTCTTCTAACACTACCGGTCTCATGGAAACGATTCCATAGATTTTGAATAGCTCTTCGAGAAAATCCCAATTGCAAACCCACAGATCGCTGCGAATGACCTTCTTCAATCATTGTAACGGCTCTGGTTGCTGTCAGCGAGTCCATATGACGCCTGCGTGCTTGTGGCATATTGCAAAAGACGTTTCTGACTCGAGATATCAATGAACTCTGATAATTTCTAATAAACCAAGAAGCTAAGGAAAGCAAAACGTCAAAGAAAATGGAATCAAAATCTTCAAAAAGAATTTTAAATCAAATTTTATTTAAAATTGTTGCCAGCATTAGATGAATACTACAATATTAAAAAGTTTAGGTATCAAAGAGTTTACTACTTTCAATATGTAAATGTTTACTAAATTACACCAAAATGTAAAAATACCTCGTGGCCCTTATTCTGTTTTGAGTAGTATATAATATAGTACTCATATAAGTCGCGTTGTATGCTCTTAAAACCTTGTTTAAATTGTTTTCTCCGCAGTCGCTGTCACGTCACGCGTGTCAATTGTTTCCAAGAGATATGAGACGCTTCACGTACAGCGAGTGCATGCGCGCTCGCGAACGGTATTTGTTTGAGATCGACCGTTGTATGAAGCTGACCTTCTGTACAATTTCTATTTTGTGGTATTAATGGTTCCATGTGTGAATCGAACTGTTATTTAGTCGATAGCGTTGTATATACAGGGTGCGAATATACGCGATGCGTGGAGTACCTGAAAATCCGAGGTCGACATTTTGGAACTTTGTTTTCAGTCAGTCGTTTAATAAAATTCACTTCTTCAAAAATATATCGGCCTATATTTTTAATTCAAATGATCAGATATTTACTAGAAACAGAAGATTTAGTGAAGGTGAGCTCTTCGGGGCAATACAACCTCCTTTTGTATTGTGTACTTGTGGCGTGTGCCAATAAACGTTTTTTCTTTCTTTCTTTCTCCGCCAAATATATTTATTTAACGGTATCTTTGCCTTTGGTATAACAGTTGTTCGTAGGTGTCGATGGCTATTTGACATCAGGTAAGCCTGTTTGTCTGTCATCCCTTTGGGGTGGACAGGGGTGATTACTGTTCACCAAAAATTTTTCTAGAGTCTATTGCCATCAAATAGGCAAAGACTCCGGTCTGCTTCTTAGAAATTCCGGGTCGAAACGTAGAGAAACACATTGCCGGAATCGTAAATCGAACCCGGAACCTTATGATCAGCAGCAGCGCTTGCAGCTACTACGCACAACCTACAATGCAGCCTCAATGAAAATACTTCTCAATAGGTAACTAGGTGTGAAATTGAGTTACCTTCTACGTCATTCGTTTTACCTCTGCCTATATACGTTTTAACATTTCTAAATATAGACGCGAGCCAGTAGTGGATATAAGGAAAGTTATGGATTACCTTTTTGTATCTGGTCCCTTGTATTAGACAGTCTCCTTTTTATTGACACTCGGCAAATTGAAAGAACTGTTTTGACAGGGCTTCACAGTCCATTGGATTGGCTGTGAAGTTATAATGTGTGCAGGAATATTATTGTTATATCCGTTTGTGGAATGAAAAATTCTCGACCATAACTGCTTGACCAAAAAGCAACACATACAAGGGTCGTGCGACAACAACAGCGGAGAAAGAAATGGACAGTGTTGTTTTAGAACTTGCCACGAGTTTGACTTGCCGAGCGACGCTTGTATCCCTCGCCTGAGGATACGCGTGGGAAACAAATGACGCGCGCGCGTCTCTCTTGCTGCAAGTCGCATTACCCGCATCCGTTGAAACGGTTGCTCAACGATGATTCGATCCTAGGTCGCAAAAAGGGTTGTCGAGATATTTTCTGTAAGAGCCCGCAGTTTGCAATAACAAAGACCTTATGGGAGGTAAAACACGAATGTAGCATTAACCTTTGCTTAAGCCTTCTAGGAAAACAGACATGACACTATGTATACACCGTGGAAGGGACACCGACAAACGGTTATTACATATTCAGAACATCATTGTGAACCATCCACAAAGAAGGTTTTAGTCGGTTATTAAAAAAAAAACCCAGCCGCTTCCTACAAAACTGCAATACCTACAAGGTCAAAATGAACATCAGATTTGTATAAAAAATCTATGGTTCAGAATGATGTATTGAATTATTAATTATGTAACTGTTTTAACTTCGGTGCCTTTCACCTTGTATACAAGGTGTTGCTTCGCATCCTCGTCAAATTCAAGGAGGTAACTATGCTTTATGATTCACGACCCGAATCAATAATAAAATGGGTAGGTAATTTTTTTTATTGTTTTCTTAATATCGGAAATCGATAAGTGTACACCACCCGTATTAAAACGCGGCCCGTCTAATACTAGCCCTATAACCGCGCTTTCACACACACAATCAAACGCAGACGTTTATTCGATAAACGGGTGATTCTTCTCTTTTGAAAAGGGTTTCGTTCTGAAATAGTGTCAAATTAAAACAAATAAAAAGCAGCGTTTATTATTAATGACCAGGTACCGTAATTTATATTGACTATCTACGTCTTCTATGACAACCTCCTGAATTTTGACGAGGATGCAAAGCAGCACCTCGTAGAAATTTTCAACGTCCATAAGCTTGTTGAAAACACTGAACCATTTTTATCTCAATAAGCGAACATTGATTTTAGTTTTATGTCCTACTACAAGTACATAAGTTTGAACCCAAGACACGTACCTCTGATTTGTTTGGACTCATGTGCGTATTGTATAATTATCACTTGTAACGGTGAAGGAAAACATCGTGAGGAAACCAGCATCCCTGAGCCTAAGATATTTCTCGACGGCATGTTAGTCCAAGTCAGAGGCCACACGATAAAGAAAGAGAGATAGAAGACAAGAACGTACAGTCTAGAACTGCTAATCCAAATTCAATATTCCCAAAAAACGCTCGAACACAAAATTCACAAAAAAAAAACTATCACGAACGTAATCCATGAGACTCAACTCTATTATCCTTCACTAAAAACGTCAGTGATTATTCGAATCCGAGCTTCGGGGTACCGCTTAGCGCTCAGGTGGCACCGAATCCCCTTGACAAATAGCTCGTGAGAGAAATTTACGGACACGGCTCTTACCAACTGAAATAATACTGCGCTAGCTTTTGTTTTTACATTGATTGCTTCAAGTTTGCGGTAGACTGGGATGTGGGGCGTGAAATATGTTGAAGGTTCTTATGTAAAAAGGGTTAGTAGGTGAGTACATGTTTGTCTGCCTGTCTGACTGCCTCGTTGGCATAGTGGCGTTTCAGTTTCAACCCAAGACACGCACTTCTAGTTTTTCGGAATTATGTGCGTATTGTACCTATAATTATCACTTGCTACGGTGAAGGAAAACATCGTGAGGAAACCAGCATGCCTGAGTGATATTTCTCGACGGCATGTAAAAGCCAAGTCAGAGGCCCTTGGGCGGCATAAAAACTCTGACACCAGGTTAGGCGTAAGACCTTCAGGCGGCGCAGGGTACTGTACTGGTGCTGGACAGTGGAGGCTCATTTATTGCATATTGCACTATTTTTAACTCAACCTTGTTTTATATAAAAGATTTCCGCGTTTGTTTAGGGGTCGATATCGCGCCTGCTGAGCATGAGATCTTGTGTTCCATTCCCAGGTCGGGTAAAATGTTATTGGATTTTTCCATTGGGAATTTCTCAGTAGCAGCCACGGAGTCTGGATTTGTGCCCGGTTGATGGCAATAGGCCCGCCTTCTAATACATGGGACTATAACATAAGTGGCGAAATGTGGGTGTATTATTAGGTACACCTCTGCCTAATACTTTGGGGATTTCAGGCGTGATGTTATGTTATGTTTATTTTCATGTGTTAGTCTTTGAGTACGAATCCTGTTTTGCTCGTCTTGCTATGTGGTTTTTCAGTACTAATTAAAATGCGCATGATTTTAGGTGTCATGCGGAAATATAGCAGCAATTTACCTGTTAAGTATGTACAGTGTACACATAAGAGTGTATGTAACAACACAATTACTTTGTAGTATACATGCAAGCTAATGAGACGCATCTATCACGGGTTAAGTGTAATAGACACTCGACTTCTAGTAGATTTTGCAAGCAAAATGTTTTATACGTGCAGTGTGTAAGTTTTTGTCGCTGTTTGTTTGTCGCTTGTGCTGTTAAACTGTGCTTGCTGAGATCGGGCCGTGGATGGGTGACCGACCATTACATACCGAATTTCCTCCATGCTTCGGAATGCACGTTAAGCCGTTGCGTTGGTTCCGGCTGTCATTTGTAGATCTTTGACAGTCGTTAAAGGTAGTCAGTGGCCCGAAAGTCTGACAACCAGTTTTACCAAGGGATACCGTATTGCCTAGAACTGACTGGGTTGTGGAGGTCGGATAGGCAGTCGCTCCGTGTAAAATACTGGTATTCAGCTGTATTCAGTGCAACTGGAAGCCGACCACAACATAGTTGGGAAAAAGCTAGGCAGATAACGATGACGCACGTTGTGACTACAACCTTGACAAACATAACATCACACCTGTAATCCCCGAAGAGCTAGGCAGAGGTGTACTTAATAGTACACCCACATTTCGCCAGTTATATTTAAGTCCCATGTAACAGGGGGCGAGCCCACTACCAACAACCGGGCACAAATCCAGACTCCGTGGCTGCTACTGAGAAATTCTTGATGGGAAAAAAATCACCTTGTCCGATCCGGGATTCGAACCCAGGACGTCATGCTCAGCAGTCGCGATTCCGACCCCTAGATTAACGAGGCAGTCTTTGCTATGAAAGACCTAATTCACCAGTGACAGTATCTTCCTACAAAAATAAATCCACTACCAAAACACCTGATATATTTCAACTCGAACAAAGTAAGGAAGACAGAGCACGCTGTAATAGACCACTGGAGAACACTCCATTTCCTCGTAACACGCGAAATTTTAATATTTTAACAGGCAAAACAGAATTATGTACATTCGGAAGCAAAGAAACCCTTTTAAATATACATTTTGTTTGAAACAAACACACGTATTTCGCTTGACAGAGATTGATGTGCTGGTTCTGTTTCCAAATGAGTCGTAATGATAAGTAATATTATGATGAATGCGGACGAGCTGTATGCTTGACTGGAAAAAATATGGACTATTCCACTTTGACCCACGAAATTGTCACACAGAAGGACAAAGTTTGATGTCCACTTTGTCCTACTAATTAAAATATTTCGTTTGGGTGGTGTTGAAATTATGAGAATTCGTAATATTAGTTGCAAGTTTTTTCAATATTTTTTTTAACAACAAACTGCCTCTCTGGTGAGGATGAGGTCCTGGGTCCGATGACCAGGTCAGACTAGTGTTATTAGGTTTTTCATAAGGAATGTCTCAGTAGCAGCCACGGAGTCTGGAATTGTGCCCGGTTGATGGCAATAGACTCCCCCCTATTACATGGGACTTAAACATAACTGGCAAAATATGGGTGTACTAATGGGCACAACTCTGCCTAATCCTTCGGGGATTACAGGCGTTATGTTATGTTTATAAGAAAATAGTGTTCGTTTTGACTAACTCTGATATTTTTCTTTGACTTTGTTTAGTATTCCTTATTCACAGCATTTTTTTCACCAAAAACCAGAAGTGGGATAAAGTAAACACCAAATTATTGACTAACTCTGATATTTTTCTTTGACTTCGTTTAGTATTCCTTATTTACAGCATTATTTTAATTTTCACCAAAAACCAGCAGTGGGATAAAGTAAACACCATAACTTTAAACACGGGGTAGAGTGGAATATTCCAAAATTAGTAGGAACCTTCGTTTTTTGTTTTCACATTGCCGTGAAGGTCTGCTGTCAAACCTTTTTTTGTGTGGGACCTCATGGATACCCTTCGTTAAGGGACGTTGAAGGTTTTTTTGCCAGGCTGAAACCCTACGGTGTTCCATATTTAGTTCGGTTACTGAGAAATAGGAGTTTAATGTGAATTCCTATTTCTCAGTAGACACTTAATGCCTCCACAGTTTGGCCGAGACCCAGTTTCGTCACTGTAATACTGCACTGTCGTGTAGTTTCTATTTTTCACTTTTTTTTAAATGTCTGTTACCTCATAACTCCGTGATTATTGGACCGATTTAGGAAGCTCAAAGTCAACGGATGCCTCAGTAATGTGATAAGTGAGCTGTGACGTGAATTGTTTTTTCTTTCACACTGTGGTCGAAAACGAGAAAAATCGCGTTCGATAGTTAGTCACACCATAAAATCGTTCATTATAGTTAACAAGATGACGATGTTAATTAATACACCACTTTTTGCTCCCATACACATCAGCCATTACACATTCTGCAGGGACGAATAAATTAGCCCTTTAAACCTCAGAGTATGTCCTTTTTGCGGTTCAACGACCTCATATATTTTAATATCATGACGTCACAACTCGAGACGACACGTGTCTATGTGAAGGAAGCTTTTTCTATACATTTTCCTCGTACTGAAATATTCATATTGAATAGATTTGGGACGTATAGACAATATATGGCGAACAACGGATTGACTGTTCAAGTACAAATGGCTCGGGTTTGTAGGTATATGAAAAACAAGTGAAAGTGAGGTAGAAATATTTTTAGTCGGCTTTGTGTATATTGGAGTTCTGGCAATTTTTTTTCGTTGCCTTTTGGACCAACCTATTTAAATATTTCTTATACAAAGAGATAGCTCTGATATTCGTAAATAAATAAAAAAGAAAAGGGGTTAGGCACACAATTACCTCTAAGTACACCCACATTTCGTCAGTTACGTTTAACATAACGCACCTTTAGTAATATAAAGGCTTAAAACAAAAAAGTAGTTTTTTGGGAATACGTGTTTAAAGATTCTGAATTGCAGTAAGAACGGAAGACGAGCGGGGGGAGTGTGAGAGAGATAACCGAGTCGTTACTGTTCTTTTTCTATCTCTTTCAGCGTTAGCCGGTTGATAATATCGTTTTGTGCCCTTAGCATTCAAAATCAAACTTTACAAAAATTTTGACTTGAGTCCTTATATTACTAAAGGTGCGATAAGTCAAATGTAGTATCTACGGGGCGAGCCTATTGCCAGCAACTGGGCATAAATCCAATCCAATCCTTACATACTCCTTTTGCCTCGTCCACGTTCATACATCTGGTCATGCACATAAGCCGCGCCGGTAGCGAGTACTATTCACCCGATCTTTCAGAAAAACTTCACCATTAAAGTCAGTGTATGTCCTTCAAGGACGTCCCCTCCCGGCATTGCCGAGTGACAACGCCGAGAGTGGACGCAAACCTACACAAAAAGGTTTTAAATAAAATAATAACCGACTTCCAAAAAAAAAACACCAAAAATTTGGAAAATAACTTTACTTTCGGAAGTCGGTGACTATTGTTTGTTTCATTGACTTTTTAGCCACCGATTTCCGTAAGTAAAGTTTTATTTTACTCTTTTTAGTTATCGTATCACACACAAAGCCTTGTCAACTATCAATTTCGCATTTTTTTACAAGTTTTTCTACCAGATATTTTGATTTAAAAACCAAACCACTAAACCGATTTAGACAAAATTTCCATGGGACTAATCGGGAATTATATCATTTCAGATAAAATAAGATTTTTTTCAAATCGGTTCATAAATGACGAAGATATGAGATAACAAACAAAACAAAATACAACCGAATTGAGAACCTCCTCTTTTTTTTGAAGTCTTTAAATAATTTTCGTCATTTCATTGTTGCTCAATCGAGGAAGCAAACCCAAGACCATAATTATGCGACACTACATACACAAGACAGCACATCAAAATAGAATATCCAAGTATTCGATCCTATACTTCCTCGCAGGACCTATTCCATAACACCCTGTCTTAACTCCAACACACGTATCCTATCGACTATCGAAACCTACTACACTACATAACGTAGACAACACGGCTTTTCCACGTTAACCAGAATACCGACCGTCGGATAGCATGTCGAACGTGGCCGGTGAACTACGGCTTGGCACCAATATCGGTTGTACACAAAAACGTTTCGGAATACGGACGCTTTGGAGTTACAACATCTAGCTTTATCTTATGGAAGGTGTTTTGTATGATTATGAATAGTAGAGATCATTAATATTGAGAGTAAATTGGACTTATTTCTGCAAAAAGAGACGTTGGTTGAGTGGTTGGACTGCTGAGCATGACGTTCAGGGTTCCATTTCTGGGTTATGCATAGTGTAATTGAAGTGTATGGAGTAAATGGCGAATGAAACAGCGTCCGGTATATATTTCTATATTATAAATGTTTCAACACTTCTAGTTATTACAAATAACTTAAGACGACGGAGGACAATTTACTTGATATCTATAAATGGCTAAGGAGACGATACTGAGTCCATTAGCGGGATCTAGGTCTATGAAGTAAGTCTAGATTTACTTGCGAGTTCGAGTGCGTTCTGATCAAGAGGCTCAAACGAGTACTGGCGTGGATGTTTTTTTTTTTTGAATGGCATCTCGCAGTTCAACCTAGGAGGTCGTCTGCATAACCAGACTCTGGCGTGGATGACAATGCTAAATTGCTTTATAGCAAGTCATACGCTCCGACGGAGGCCGAGTCTAGCCGAACGCACCCGAAGTTGCGTTCGGAAAGGTGGCGACCAGCATATTACAATGTTTGATTATATTTTGTACATTGTAAATATTTATTTGTATTGTTAAACTTGTAAATAGGTATTTTATGTGATATAAATAGAGCAATTAAATAAATGTGTAGATATATTTCTGTTACTGTTAGAGCCCCGCTGGCACAAAAACGTGCAAAACGATTTTAAGACTTATTTTTACTACAAATACCGTTTTAATACGGTCGGGGTTTGGTGGCACAAATTTGTGCCAGCGGGGCTCTAGAGGATGTTAGTTTTTGTCCAAAGACAGTAATCGTGTTTTGTGTTTGATGTCTATGGTAATTTGACATTAGTTCATATTTGACAGGTCTGTGTAACGGGTGAATAACATGTACTTGTATTGTAAAGTGTTTACAATTATGATTTAAAGTTTTAAATTAGCATCTAAATGCCGGTGTAGCGATGACCGCTACATAATAACTCTAAAAGCCACCAATAGGGGGTGCCCTTATCTCACAGCTGTGTGATCTATGGTGGCGATAGCAAAACGCTCTTTCCGTTAACCGCAACTGACGAAATATTGGCGTGTTAAATTCTCTCTCGTATCTCATTATAAGAATATGTGCAGTTATCTTAGGTTATCCTATCCTATTTATTCCTATACTATTGAATGAGTAATATTTGTGTATATATTTGTAATCACGTTCTCGAAAACGGCTCTAACGATATCGAAGACAGTTGCAATGTAGGGGTTACTGGGGCGAGCTCGGCCACCCAGGTACTGTTTATTAAGACAAAATGAACTATTTTTGTCTACAACTCACATAACATATAATCAGCCGAACGTTCCCACACTTGGGACTCAAGCCACTTCTCCGTGAGAGGCAGTTTTTTGTAATCCACCACATGAGCTCAATGTGCGTCACTATATGTCATATTTCTTCACCATAGTACATGACCACCATTTTCGTTCAAACACAAATATCAAACAGTGTTAAACGCCTTCTTACTATTAAAACACGACACACAAAATATTTACATAATGTCAGAGAAGCATTTGCGTATAAATAAAAGCC
The DNA here is from genome assembly GCA_964057025.1 of Standfussiana lucernea. NCBI lineage: Eukaryota > Metazoa > Arthropoda > Insecta > Lepidoptera > Noctuidae > Standfussiana > Standfussiana lucernea. Next base: position 8,323,576 of record OZ059808.1, on the reverse strand, counting down.
TTCTATGTAAGACAACACCGCTCCGTATAACAGAAGCTATACAGGTAGGTAGGTAGGTACTACTAACAAATACCACACGAAATGTTCGGGCGAAGTAAATTCAAACGTAAGGGTCGATTATTGAAGTAGAGAAGTTATAGTTTCTACCTATGTGGAAAATTAATTTTCGAGCCGTTTGGGGTTAAAACTCTTGGGCCGTGGGGTCCGAGTGCTCACAGCCTGGTTAAGGAAAATTTCGAAACGTCTAGTTGACGATTCCCGTGACACAATGGCTGGCTTTTACCTTGGCCAGAGGCTAAGTGTTGCCATACAACGTGGCAACGCCGCCAGTCTCTTGGGCACATTAACAACTGACAGCGTTGAGGAGGAGTTTTTTGATATGTTTGTTGTTAGGTTATTTATTTTAGTTTATTTAATAGTTTTTAATTGTAATAGTGTACATATAGTTAATCTATACAGATAAATATTTTCACAAAGGCTTAAATTCAAAATTTAAATTCAAAAATCTTTATTTCGAGCGGAGGCTTATAGAGGGTTAGTAACATAGTGCTTAAAAACTAAGTGTTAGTACACAACACGATACGGCGACACATGTAACTGACAGCAGTGAACCACATATGGACAGTCCACTCTGCCAGCAATCATTTGTAGAACCGTGTTAAAACCACGGTAGGGAAGTATTTCTATGACATACTTTTTTGCTTATAAGGGCGAATTGTACCAACGAAGAAAACGCTGTCTGTGTCAATATTCACCCAGGATGATGTCACGGACAACTTTTGAACGCAGTTTAGACGTCCCAATCACGTTCTGTTTATTTTTAGCATGGAGTCAAGATTTGTGCCCAGTTGGAGGCAATGGCCTTAAACAAAACTGAAAAGTAAGTGTACTAATTTGCTTCTGCCTAATCTTTGTTGAAGTACAGGCATGATTTAATTTCTTATTGTAATTAGATTTCAGGCACATGAAAACATCTTCACGAATAAACATATCAATCGTTCGACAATAACGAGTGATTATATTTGCGAGCGATACAAGAATCGGACGCTTTGTATGGAAATATTGAACGTGACAGTTAACAGGATGAAGAAAATTACCATTTTGTTTACTTACTAACGTGTAAATGTAGTGTACATAGATAGGATTAGGTAATATTTTAGTAACTTCATTTCATTCTTTTTAGGCATTAAATTTTTTTAACATTACTTTTATTTGTGACTGCTCACAGTCGTATAGTCGCACCTTCACAAGCTAAAGTTCGACTCATCGACGGTTTCTTTTTATATATTGTTTAACCGACTCCAAAAAAAAGGAGGTTCTCAATTCGGTTGTATGTTTTTTTTTGTGTTTGTTACCTCATATCTTCGTCATTTATGAACCGATTTGAAAAATTCTTCTTTTATCTGAATGGATCTACTTCCCGATTGGTTCCATAGAAGTTTCATCGAAATCGGTTCAGCAGTTTGGTTTTGAAATCAAAATAGCTGGAAAAAATATGTCATCCAAATAAAAGAAATTGCGAAATTGATACTTGACAAGGATTTGTGTGTGATGTGATAACTAATAAAAAGGGTAAAATAAAAACTTTTTGGAAGTCGGTTTTTTTTTTGCAAAAAGGTTTATTTTTTCAATAGCAGCCGATGTTAATAGACTTGTCTTCTATTACATGGAACTTAAACATAACTGGTGTACTATAAGTACACCTGTGCCTAACCCTTTGAGGAAACAAAGGTGATGTTATGTTATCCATATCCATAGCTGGTGTGAATAACTACATGTGATTAATGCGTTCACTATTTATGTTGATACTGATTTAAATCACACTGTGGCTGTCTTTACCATATGGAGGCGTCTGCAATATCTAGTGGTACGTAGCGGTGCTACGCCTTTGGCACATCCTGTAGGTCATTTAAGTCGTTTGGCTCAACACCCTTTGGGTGCCAGGCAGCATGTGACCGCTACATGTCAAAGCTAAGAGCCAGCAAAAGTTAACGTCACATCTAAGCCACGCTGTGCTGTCAGTATCGATTTGTGTTCTTCACACATTTTTGTCTTCTCGCTTTCTCCTGTCACAGTCAATAACAAGTGCGCATTGGTTCACTTTATTAAGGCGAATCATTTCAACCTCAATATCGTAATCAGTACTCTCGATAACCCCGAAATCGGCACCCATGACGAAATTATGAGAATTTTCACATCCACCATCTTGGATTTTCATTTCAACCTTAGTAAGTAAGTACATTTTTATTTGTTTAGGTAAACATGGTGTACATGATACGTGTATGCAAGATAATAATGAGACACATATTAAGTTCTAACATGTTCAGCCGCATGTCATGGCGTACAAATTGGTAGGAAGAGTAATCATAATTACATTTCATCATTATTCATTAAATATTAGATATCATTATAAGTCAATAAGCATATGTTTTGATACAATTCAATGTCAAACTAAGGTATACAGCATTGTCATCTTAAAAACAAAGAAAATTGTCTTGTTTCATAAATTCTTCTATACTGTAATATGCTCTTTCAGTTAGGAAGCTCTTCAATTTACTTTTAAGAGCAGACATATTTAATAATTTCCATGATTTGGGCAGTTTATTAAAAATGGTCGGAGCCATGCAAAACATGCTCTTACGCTTATGAGTTGTTTTAGCGCCGTGAACACAGAGTTAGAAATTATCACGTCTAATTGTCATCGTATCGTCATCTGCCGAGCCTTTTCCCAACTATGTTGGGGTCAGCTTTCCGCCTAACCGGATGCAGATGCAGTATTTTACAAAGAGCGACTGCCTATCTGACCTCCACAACCCAGTTACTGGGTCAGACGATACTCCTTGGTGAGATTAGACTTGCCATGATACAGTTTTCACTAGTACGGAGGTCAGAGTGAATTAAACTCAAACAACCACAGAACGTACTCAGGTATTTATACCTACAAACGCGATTATATTTGTAAGTATGTATGTATGTAAGTATGTATGTATGTAAGCATGTATGTATGTAAGTATGTATGTATGTATGTAATTATGTAAGTATGTAAGGTTTGTTCTTTTATATTGCCAATAAACTTTTTAACTTTCTTTTTTTACTTGAAAGATGAAAGAGAACATCCATCGTTTAACTATTCACCCTTTATAATCTAAACCACGAGTTTTAATTACTAACTAATGACTTAACTCATATTAGTTAATTATTAATTTCTCAGTTTGCCTTTACAAGTTCTAAGTAGTGGGTAATTAAGTGCCTTCATGAACCGAACATACAGGTTAGCACAACTGTTTAATTATATACTAGCGATCCGCCCCGGCTTCGCACGGGTAGTAGAGCATATTAGGCGGCTTGACTTTTGCCGTCACTTCCAACAATTATCGTCATATTTCAACCCATTTACACAAAACCTTGACAAATTGCATACTTAAACCTTCCTCTTGAATCGCTCTATCTATTAAAAAAAAACGCATCAAAATCCGTTGCGTAGTTCTAAAGATCTAAGCATACATAGGGACAGACAGACAGCGGGAAGCTACTTTGTTTTATACAATGTAGTGATGATTATTGAAGCTGTATTTTCGACATCAGGAGCATCAGTTCGGATGTATAAACTCTCTGTTCTTGAACATCCTACCTTATGCTCAGAAGGATAAGGTCAAATGTACAAAATCTCTGTATTGGTACATCGGAGCTTATGCTTGTAATGTCGAGTTCAACGGTGTTGAGATAGCAAACTGTTGTTGTTTCATACATTTCTATAAATTAATTATTTTAATGACAGCCGCAATGGGCCGATTGGAGGTTAAAGCTACGTTTGCTAAGGTCGGTCCTTTGAATAGGTGACTATTAATTTAATTTCTAGACTCACTATGTTTCGGAAAGCTCGTGGTCCCGGCTGTCTTTGGAACTTTGACAGTCCTAACAGGTAGTCAGAGGCCCGAAAGCTGACAACCAGTCTTACCACCCCATGTGTTGCATTACCCAGTATCTGTGGAGGTCCGACACGCAGTCGCGCCATGTAAAATACACGTCACATATAATAAAAAAAACAGCTGTTCCATACATTTGGCCGTGTAGGTATAGCACTTTTGTAGACAACAGCTGATTTACTTTTTTATCTCTGCTGGACCAGTTTAGTTCTCTTAGCGTGTCGATGACAATTCAAATTGAGTCAGCCCAATATTTGGCGACGAGTTTGGCACTTTCAGTAGCGTCCATCAGCTCCTGTTTAGCGAGTCTTATTTTAATTTTGTTCTTGAGTTTACTTTTTTTTTTTTTGTCAAGTTACCATTTTGTTTTGTCCAGTGCGAGACTAATAAATATTTTTTCTTTCTTTTTTATTTCTATTTTTTAAAAATACTGATGTAATATTTAAATGTGGGTTCAGAATGATGTACTGGTAACCGTTTGTGTGTTGGTGTCCCTTCCACCTTGTATATTAATTAAGCTGCATTCGGTGAGGTATAGTTCGAAAAATGCAAGGCTCATGATGTCTTTTAAAAACTAGATAAGTATTCTTTTTGTAACGTTAACGTTAACGATAAATGTTAACGATGAAGTCGTTAACATTTCATTAAGAACAAATTGCTAAAATAAAAGTCAAGAGTCCAATTTTCAACTAAGAAAATTAAATGCTCTGTCACACACAGTGAGGTACAGTCATGACCAATGAAATGTGGCCACTTAGCAAAGTTCAAAAAAAGCGAGTTTTTTCGTGAAATAATGGTTTCTACGTTGAGATAAGAGCTATTTAGTTAAACTGGCTTTCAAAATACTATCTATAAAACGTTAAGTAGTACGAGAAAAACTCTTTTGAATTTTGCTTAGTGTATGCGTACATTAGATTGCTCGTGACTGTACAGGTTAAACTAAAACTTTGCTTTTTAAATTGACGTTATTTTCTGCTAATTGGGTGAAAAACTTAAAAATGACTTCAATAATTATTTAGAATATTTTGTCTGAAAACCATAATACACATTATTTATTTTGCAATATTTAATAATAATGATAACTTGATTATACCCACATAGTATAACATTAATATATATGGCAATAGACTCGCCCCCTATTACTTACACCTCTTCTAAATAAGTACTATCAGATACACCTCTGCTTAACCCTTCAGGGATTATGATGTTACTACCTTATGCCCGCGACTTCGCCCACGTGGCGTTTGGTTATTGTTCCAGGGGATCGTACTACCGGGATAAAAGGTGCCCTATGTAGGTTATGAACTATCTGTATGCAAAGTTTCATCCAAATCCGTTCAGTAGTTTTTTGCGTGAAAGAGTAACAAACATCCATACATACAAAACTTTCGCGTTTATAATATTATAAGTAAGGATATACATATAAATAAGCTCAGTGTAGACCTATTAGGCCTTCCTCTCCCGGCGGTATTATTGCTATTGTTAACTTATGTCACTGCAGTCCCTGGCTTTCAGAAGTGTACTTTAAACTTTGCATCCAAACAAAGTCGCAAAAACTAGTTAACGAACATTATTCTCCAGCTGATAACAACTGAAGTAGTGAAGTACAAACTTTCGCGTTTATAATATTACTAAAGTAAGGATATTATAAGTAAGTATGTTATAATGCCACACCTGTATTTCCTCGTAGGGGTAGACAGAGGTGTACTATTATACAAAGTACACCCAAACGCCAGTTATGTCCAATTTTCAAGTAAAATTTAAATAAATTTAAATATTTTTTTTAAAATTTAAATATTTTTTTTTTAAATTTAAATAAATTTAAATAAATTTTTAATTTCTAAGATTTAGATTTTTAACTTTAGGTAATAAATGCACCTTTTAAATAATAATTTGCTGTGCCCTAACAGGGTCTACAACGGCTCTTAGCTCTAAGCCTTTTGTATCAGCTTGTTTTACCTTGTGGAATGCAAATAAATGAATATGAATATGAATAAATAAAAAGTCATCCATATTGTTTTTTTTTTTCAGTACTAACAAAACTAAGTTTTCAATACCATTTTATACATATTTTCAATACAAGCGATCGACGACCCAAAGTAAATATTTATACGCACACGTAAATCAGAAAATGATAAACGAATGTTGTCATTGTACAGAAAGCACACGAAATAAAACTTTAAAATATACGCCACGTCAACACGTAGTAATGAAATATTAATATCGAAATAAATAACAAGAGAGAAACGACGGAATTTACGACGCGAAATAAAAATAAGATGATATTTTTACTGGTTAAAGGCTTTCAATATGCAATGGCAAGCTTTCAATATACATGAAAAACTACTTCTGAAATACATATTTTTTGTTTCGTAAACATTGATTTTATCTTATCATATGAAATATTGGAGAGTCTGGTATAAAAGAATTTCTGAAAAAAAAACATAAATAAATTCACTAAAATGAGCCGAGTAGAAAAAGTCCTCCCCAACCCTTATCCTCAACATTTTATTATAGTTGGTGTTTGTACAAAATATTTTAGACTTTTATATGTGTTTATTTATGTTTTCGAGCTTGTGGCACTCGTGGGCTGCAGCTGAAAATCAGCGTCAGATGGTACACTTTGTGTTGCCATCTGGCATTATGCTGAACTGAGACCCTTCGGCATTAATAGATTTATTAATTTATTTTGTTTCTGTTTTTTTTATGCCAATAAACTAAATTTTCTTTCTTTTCCTTATAACCATCCACATTCATACCCAAAACTTATGTCACGACATTTTCTAATCCGCCACATAACTTTCCCATCAAATGACATCCTGCTGCTGTACAAATTCTCGGTTAAAGGTAAAGTCTTCACCTTCCCCGTATGCCTAACCTTTTCCCAAACGCGAGGATCGGTTGCCAATCCAGCTGGATGCAGCTGAATACCAGTGTTTCACATGCTGCAGCAGCCATATCACATCTACAATCCAGATACCGGGTGACACGAACCCCTTTTGTTCACAAATTTGGGCATAAATTCAGAGCCCGTGGGTGCTACTGAGGGATTGAACCCAGGACCTCATGTTCAACAGCCGCGATTGCCACCACTAGACCAATGAGTCAGTCTCGTATGGTATGTAATGGAGGAAACTCGGTATGTAATGAGTGTTTATCCATCCACGGACCAACCCAGGCAAGTGCGGCTTAACCTGAAGATTGACCCGAATGGCTGTTATTATTTAGCCACGAGCTCCTCCATTTTGCCATCTGGTATATATATTATATTTTTATAACTGGCGAAGTATGGGTGTACCAGGTAAATGCTCACCTCAGCCTAAACTAGCTCGTCCGGAAAATCATGCGTGATGTTATTTATGATATCCAATGCTCTAAAACACTTTAGCGCACAACACAAAATGGATGCATGGAGGACTTGTCGGCCATTTTGTGCACTTCAATTTCGCGACGAGTTATGATTTGCGTAAAATTTTATCGTCTGTTATTTGACAGTATTGATTGCTACGCTGTTATCGTTATTATGTCCAGACCCTGTCGTTAAAAATTATGACGATTTATTATGGTCGATACTTTGTCATCTAGAATGGTATTTTTTGAAACGCTTAACTTTTTTTTCGAAGGTAATGTCGCGATAAAATTGTCATGTGTTTGTTTGTTTTTTTTTTATATTTTCAAAACGGTTTGTCTTTTTTTTCGTTTGTTATTGGAATTCTCGTTTGATATGAAGGTAAAATAAAAGCAGCTTCCAAATCAAACTAATTCTGACGAAATCATTGGGTACATCATAATTATTTCAGCAGTTTTATGTATAATTTATATATAGGTTGGTCGACTCTTCCCGTGATTATCTAGAGGGCTGGCCTATTTATTTGTCAAAGAATCAGTATTGCCATCCAACGTGGCAATGCTGCCAGCCTTTTGGGCACTATTCCTATTGACAACGCACTTCTCATTTTCTATATGTACATATTTGTATTATTACTATTTTAAGTTTGGTTGTAGATAATTACGTAAATTGAAAAAATATAAAAGTTGCTTTTTGTGTCTCTGTGTGTATTGTTCTTATAAAATACGCAACAGGTTTTGTAAGATTTCAACATTACCTAGAGAAATAATTACAGAAGGTTAATGTGTATAAAATACAGCAACATTAACTTAACGTACAGTAAATAATGGACGTTTTTTGTCAAGCCTTAAAATCGTGAGAAGCAGAGTAGATTTAATTTAAAAAGCTTGGCAGTGTCTCTCATATAAAATTTGAAAATACTAGCTTTTGCTCGCGGCTTCGCTCCCGTTATGTATGGAAATTAACCCAGGGGAACCATTTAAATGTAGCCAGATACCTACATACAAACTCACAAACAAATTTCACCTGTTTATAATATTATTATTATAGATGAATTAGATGTTAAACAATACCGTTTATAAAACAAAACTTTAGAACAAAACTAAAATGTTTTCGACGGTCCCAGAAAACGTGTTTTATTCAATTTAACCATTTGCGTCAAAACGTCACGTGTCTCGTTACCATTTTATTCAACTCGCTTTTATTTCGTAACGAATGACATCTTGAGTTCAAACAAACTCAATTAGAAAGTCAACAGGCCTAAGTTTTTTGCCTTAAACTACCATAAAGTTTGAATAATATATAAATATAAAATAAAAAAATATAAAAAAAAACTTTATTGTTCTAGAGAGCATTATACAAGGTGAATATCACTAGCCTCGACACTAGGATTCCCTGTGTCGTGGAGACTAATCTCCTTCGTCTTACGAGAAAAATAGGGGGTAAACATAATATAAGGTACATAAAATAGCATATACCTATACCTATATAAAATATATAGATATATATATTTTATATTTAGTATTTGATTAAAGTTATTTTCAGATAACACACCTACCGTTGTTTGTCTCTACATCAGCCAAAGGTCGACTGGTAGAAAATGCCTATGGCATTAAGTCCGCCTCTGTACATTGTGCTTGAAGTGTTACATAAATAAATAAGGGTGTCATCTGACTGGGAGAGTTTGTTATACTTAGACTACTGGCTATAGCCCGCGGCTTCGCCCGCATGGAGTCTGGCAATTGTCCCACGGGATCGTACTACCAGGATAAAATATCATATCATATATGTAAATCACTATTAGGAGCTCGTGGCTTAATAATAACATCCGCATGGGTCGATCTTCCAGGTTAAGCCGCGCTTGTCGATCTGTGAGGATAGGTGACTATCATTACATAAGAGTAATGAGTTACACACACCGACACCGTATACATCCGAGTTTCCTCCGTGCCTCGGAAAGTAAGTTAAGCCGTTGGTTTCGGCTGTCATTTGTAGATCTTTGAGAGTCGTTACAGGTAGTCAGTGGCCCGAAAGTCTGAAAACCAGTCTTAAAAAGGGTACCGTATTACTCAGTACTAACTGGCTTGTGGAGATCAGATAGGCAGTCGCTCCATATACAGGGTGGCGCCGACAGTATTACAATAAATTAGACTGCGTATACCTCATGAAGTTCCCCGTTTGCTTACAAAAAATCATTCGAATATATCCAGTAGTTTAGTCACAGGACATTATTTTTCATATTCGGAATATTCTACTCGATGTAGATTATTAGGCTAGCACTGACAGGTTAACGACCTCCGCATCGGTATAAACACTAAATACATGTTGCCAACTCGCTATTTCAAAAACTTTTGCTAAATTTGTTCCTTAAATGTTATTTCCAGACGTGAATTAGTGCAAAATACCTATAGTTAGTAAACCAATATTTGTAAATGGTGTTGTATTTCGTTAACAGATATAGTTTGTTTATTTTTTTTTTAATTTCGTTGCTAGGATTTTCTTGATAGTTTGGAAATATTCCTAGGAATTAGTATTAACGGTGTTTTCAATTATTGTCGTATTTTCGTCGCCACCCTGTATAGTACTGGTATTCAGCTGCATCCGGTTAGACTGGAAGCCGACCCTAACATAGTTGGGAAAAGGCTGGGTAGATGATGATTTTTCTTCCACGCTTTTGTTTTACCCCGAAATCCTGCCCTTCCAGTTTTACCCTAGGGAAGTTTAGAATGCTTTTTAGAGTTGGTACTGTGACTCCATTCTACATTCGAACTACCCTGGCCTCACGCAAAAATCTACACCGCGCAAGCAGAGCCATCCGCGCTAACATTAACGCGCATATAATACAGGCTCCAGAAACAACACCTGTCTGTTCGGTGGATCGTCCTTTTTCAATGAGTAACTAACCCTGTTTCTCATAACATAAACTTTAAAAACCTCCCTTAGGCAGCAACCCTTAGAATCCACAACAACTAAGTTGGAAATATATTCCTAAAACTTAAGACATAGCCCTTAGTTTTTTGTTTAGGCCTTAAAGTAACTTTTTGTGTTCAGGTTTTTAGGAAATAAAAAGATACGTGATCTTTTAAAGAATCGTTAGGTATCTAGTTCTTTGAAAAGAGGTAAAAGAGTTTTTGAGAGCGTTCTTAGCTTACGCAGTTGTAAATCCGGTGTAGAAAAGTTGGAACGCAGAAAGTTTTCGCCAGCTTATGTCAGTCAGTGACGTTTCTATGACAGTTATCGCTTACAGATGACAGAGAGTCACTTTGTTTATTCATTCTGGTGTTATTGGGTCTTCCTCTAGAATAATAAGTAGTCGGGAACCAGAGAATTGTACTGACTGTACAGATTAGGGGAGATCATCAGGTTAAGCCGCGCTTGCCTTGAGTGGTCTGTGGATGGGTAAGTCCACCCATTACATACCATGTTTCCTCAGTGTCTCGTAAAGCATGGTAAGCCGTTGGTCCCGGCTGTCATTTGTAGATCTTTGACAGTCGTTACAGGTTGATAGCTTTTTTTCAAAATTTTTGCGAGGCCAATAGCTCTTTTAAAATAAAAACTAAAGCCATAATCCTTAAAAATAAATCACAAAAAAACAACGCTTTTCAAACTAACATCAAAATATAACAACACTCTAAGGAGTTACCAAACTAAGTCTGGAATTGAAATCAATAGAACAAAAAGTTTTAATACCAAATTTTTGGACTGAACGAGTTCTCTAACTAGTCGTTATCTGGGGTCCGTCTCTGGGCTCTTCAATAGAGGTTATATGATCTTGACCCTGTCTTTGTAATACTTGTACCTAGGTGATGTATGACTTGTATGTATTTTGATTGAAATACACAAAATCAAATCTTTCTTTAGAAAAATTCCTCCCGTAACCTGGCCTTCACCTTTGTGTGTAGTTACTGAGGCACACACTTGCTTAACAGGGGTCATGATGCAATGTAGAAAAAACTTAACTTACTTAAACTTAGGTGGAAAATAACTTTACTGTCGGTAGTCGGTAACTTTCGTTTGTTTCATTGACTTTTATGCCACCGACTTCCGACGGTAAAGTTATTTTCCACCTTTTAATATATATTTTTGGAAGTAGGTTATATTATTACATAGATATTTGTCTAGGATTTGTATGAGATACACAACTAATGAATACATAACCACCTCCTTGTTAGCAGTCGGTTAAAAATTAGTGCACTATATCATAAAACCGATCGCTCGGGAGCTTCTTGCCACAAACTGCCTTTGCGTGGTACCAAGACACAGCGTATGCATGAGTCTATCATTCAATTAGGGCGCGTTCGAGACTGCATGACCTTGTTAATTATATTAATGTCACTAGCTGTGCCCGCGACTTCGTTCGGGTGGATGTCGGTAAACAACAATGTGTTGCTTAGAGAAGGGAATATTTGATATTTACAATTACTTTTCCATTATGAGGGCGGCTAAATAATAACAGCCCCTCGGGTCGATATTTAGGTTAAGCTGTGCTTGCCTACGTTGGTCCGTGGATAGTTGACCACCCATAACATACCGAGTTTCCTCCGTGCATCGGAAAGCACGTTAAACCGTCAATAACACAACAACCACACCGCCTCTCAACAACCACACCGCCTCTCAACAACCACACCGCCTCTCAACCACCATCTGGTCTGACAACCAGTCTTACCAAAGGGTAAGAGTGGTGGTCAGACTTTCGGGTCACTGACTACATAACGACTGTCCAAGATCTGTAATTATCGACACCCGGGAACAACGGCTTAACGTGGTTTCCGAGGCACGGATGAAACTCGGTATGGAACGGGTGGTCACCCATCCACAGTCCAACCTAAGCAAGCGTGACTTAACCTAAGATCAGCCCGAGCGGCCATTATTATTTGCCCGCGAGCTCCTCTATTGACAGCAATGTCTCAAAAGAAAATTCTATACACGTTAAAAAGCTATTGAAATTATCGAAATGTCTTGTCTTGATGTTGATTAGCTCCTATGCTATGCAGTGTTCGAGCGGACTAGTTATTGTTGTCACTACACAGCGTACACTACGTAACACATAAGAGGTAACATTCTAAGCTCTTAGCTTGCAAAGGGCTTTGAGCAAGAAGTGAAAGACGAAGAAGAAAAGAGGGCAGAGAAATACGTACCCACATGTTTTATATTAACAGCAATGTGACATAACATCGCGTCTGTAATCCCCGAAGGTTAGTCCCATGTAATAGTAGGCGAGCCTATTTCCATCAACCGGGTTCAAATCCAGACTCCGTGGCTGCTATTAAGAAATTCCTGATGGAAAAATCCAATAACGCTTTGCCCGACCCGGGAATCGAATCCAGGATCTAACACTCAGCAGTCGCGCTTACGACCACTAGACTGAATGAAAGTGACTAGAATGAATGCAATGATGACTCGAGGTGACAGCAATGTCTAAAAAAAACAATAAAAAGCTATTGCAATATTCGAAATATTATCTTGTCTTGATGTTGCTCATCTCCTATGCAGTGTTCAAGCGGAATAGTTACTGTTGTCACTACACAGCGTAGTGAACTACGTAGCTCACGAGAGGTAACGTTGTTAGCAGTTAGTTTGCAAAGGGCTTTGAGCAAGAAGTGTGTTGTCGACATTTCTCGGGGTTGCAACTTTGTCATAGTATGCAGATACGGTCGATAAATTCCTCGGAGGATATCTATTTTAGACTGCTAAAATCAGTATTTTTAAGATGGTATTTGAGCGGCTTAGAATGCTTAAAACTCTTTTTTTGTGCACAATTATTTTGCTACTGAAGTAGAATTTTCGAGACGAAGCTCCACCGTTGTCCATCGTCGCTGAAGTTCTGACACCACGTAAGTAGATTTTTGTGGTTTTGACATTTTTATACCGTTCGCTAGAGAATCGGAAGACGCATTGTTTCTGCCAATAAGAAACAATCAACGTATCTATCTAATTTGAAATGAACACTAATTAAAAAATGGTTTTGTACTGTTAGGTTACCTAGGTAAAATTATGAAGAGCTCGTGGCTAAATAATAACAGCCGCTCGGATCAATCTTCAGGTTAAGCCGCGCTTGCTTAGGTTGGTCTGTGGATGACGTGGTGACCGCCCATTACCTACCGAGTTTCCTCCGTGCCTCGGAAAGCACGTTAAGCCATTGGTCCCGGCTGTCATTTAGTAGATCGTTGACATTCGTTACAGGTAGTCAGTGGCCCGTTAGTCTGACAACCAGTCTTACCCAGGGGTATCGTATTACCGAGTACTAACTGGGTTGTGGAGGCCAGATAGGCAGTCGCTCCATGCAAAACACTGGTATTCAGCTGCATCCGGTTGGACTGGAAGCCGACCCCAACGAGGTTGGGAAAAGGCTAGGCAGATGACCTTGCTATAATTATGCAGTTTTTTCACTCTCCCGTAAAGTTGGTATTTTTGGGTATACTGGGTAGACTGGAAGCCGACTCTCATCTTTAAATCCAACGGGATTCAGCCGATTACCCTGGTAAACATCATTCTCTCTCTCTCTCTCTCTCAAGTGCGTATGCTGCGTCCCCCACAAACAATGGCCCACCTTCCATCTTGCACTACATGCCCTATCACCTGCGCACGTAACGATATGTTGACTGCATCAGTGATCAGAGTTCGCGTAGCTGAACTTTTTGCCATCGTTACGCCAAGAAAAAGAACTAAACACCCTCAGCTTATCATCGCCATTAAATGACGATGAACTGATCTGTATGCCGTGAACTAAAATCGAGAATCAAAGTGCTGAAATTAAGGCTAAAATTAATAATTTAAAGCCATATAACCTTAAATATATAGTTCTAAACCTAATAAATTCCTATATTCCGCTACTCCCACAACTTTATTACAACAGCTTTTAATACACGAGCGATATATCTTCGGGTCGGGACCCGTGATATATGTTCCATACTTGCGACTAAATTCCTCTAATTTATATGGCAACTAACATTCTTTGTTTTTAGGTCGGCATGTAATGAGTACTTTATTATAAGTGATCTCGTTGGTGTAGAAGTCGCAAGCGCGACTGCTGAGCATGACGTCCTGGGCTCGATTCCCAGGTCGGACAAAGTGTTATTGAGTTTTTCCATCAGGAATTTCTCAGCAGCAGCCATAGAGTTGAACTAATAATTTTGTTTTTTAATTGTTTTTTTTTTGTTTGTACTAATGTACCATCTCAACAAGAATGATGTATCCAAGATTTTTGTAAAAACATTATGATTTAAAAGAGTGTCCATGGAGTTTCTTGCCCATTCTTCTCCATAGAGATCTACGCTTTGGAATGGGCAACTACAGTACTTTCACGGTTATTATGTCTTGTGACTGGGACTGTTGTTTTATTTTTTATTGCTGTCTTTGTTTCGACTATTCAAAAGTGCCTGTAATTGGCCTACTTGAAATAAATGCTTTGATTATGATTTTAGGAGTCTGGATTTGTGTCCGGTTAATGGCAATAGTCTTGCCCCCTCTTTATTACATGGGACTTGGCTGGCGAAATGTGGGTGTACTTGTTAGGTACACCTCTGCCTAACCCTTCGGAGATTACGAGGCGTGATGTTATATAATGTTATGTTATGTACATGTTTGTACGGATTTACATATAATTGTAATGTTATGTATTATAAGTGGCCATGTGCGCTTTTAAATGAAAAATTGTGCTGTAAAATGTTTTGGGGTAAGTTGAGAGGCTACGGGATAAGTGGGAATCACTTTCAAAGCCTTTAAATACATACATACATACATTAAATGGGGTCGACATAAGGTGATTCTCATACGATACCGCTGGTCTGCGCGGTCGTTGAAGTAGATCTCACGTTGCATTGGCTCGTATGAAATCCGCTGATGCCTTACACACGCAGAACAGAATGTCATTTAGTCTGGTCTATACCCTTCAAGGCCTCTCGAATCATCATTGCCTAACCTTTTACCGACAATTAGGGTCCTATCTAATCGGTTGCAGCTGAGTATTAATATTTTACATAAATTTACTGCCTATCTGAGCTCCACGACCCAGTTAGTACTGGGTAATACGATAACCGTTGATAAGACTGGTTGTCAGACTTCCGGCTTCTAACTGTGACGACTGTCACGGATCAGCGTATGTCAGTCTGAATCAACCGTCTTATCACGCTTTCCGAGACACGAAGGCACTTGGCAAAATGTAGGCGGTAATTACCAATACTCAAAGTAAGAAATAAATGAGTGATTTAATTATTCCCGACACTTCACTACAACATAGTATAAAACAAAGTCGCTTCCCTCTGTCTGTCCCTATGTATGCTTAGATCTTTAAAACTACGCAAAGGATTTTGATGTGGTTTTTTTTAGTAAAAAAGTTAATAGATAGAGTGATTCAAGAGAAAGGTTTATATGTATAATACATGCATGTTATAATAGAGAAAACATTAGTATCTACATTGCACCCGTGCGAAGCCGGGGCGGGTCGCTAGTATAACATATAATGATTTTAGCGCTCCACTGGCTAGACAAGTTTAAATCTTAAAGTCTTTGTATCCTAGAGGCTGTTTCTATAAATTCTCTTTAACAAACAATCAAGTATTCGAACTACGAAGAACCCAAAATTCGAAGAATGTTTACATTGTAAAGTTAACAATCCTTTTGACCTCGCTTTCCTAAAAAGGTAAGGAATTATACAGGGCTACCTCAATTTATTTAAATAGTCTAATGAGAGTGCTTATGTAGACATTAGGTTTACGTTACAGGTCGTTCGTCGTCTTCATATTTCTTGTTCCGTTGAGAGTCATGGTCTCTAGTAGGGATGGGCCTTATGCGTCCTTGCCTGCAATAAATATTTAAAAAAAATGTTATCTGTCTGTCTGTTTGTGCGCTTTATAACTGGAAGGCCACAGTCAAATTTACATGATATTCGTTTTAAATTATAGACAAGTTTTTACAATAACGTCACGCCTTCGTATTCCTCGAAAGGATAAGCAGAAGTGACCCATTTTGAAAGTCATGCTTAGTTTCTTAGTCATAAGGGGCGAGCATATTGTTATCAATCAGGCACAAATCCAGACTGGATGTTATCAAACGGGCACAAATCTAGAATTTAGAATCATCTTCAATCTCCTGCCCTTATCCTAATTTATTTAGGGTCGGCGCAGCATGTCGTCTTCTTCCATACTTCTCTATTACTCGTCATGTGCGCATGCTGCGTCCCCACAGACAACGTCCCAATAGAATCTGGGTTTGAAAATCTTTTGCCCTAAATTAAATCTTAATTGACGATCCTAGTGCCAACGGATCTAGGGATCGAAAACAAAATCGTTTAACCAAAACCATAGCCGAAAATACGTTGCAATCTTTCGGCCAACGTCTCACATCCCTACTTCTAAGTCACCTACGCGAAAGGTCTCTTTAATTTGGGATTTTCCAAGTGAACACACTCA
Source organism: Standfussiana lucernea (assembly GCA_964057025.1). NCBI lineage: Eukaryota > Metazoa > Arthropoda > Insecta > Lepidoptera > Noctuidae > Standfussiana > Standfussiana lucernea. Next base: position 8,306,891 of record OZ059808.1, on the reverse strand, counting down.
GCTTTTTAGATTAGAACATCGCGTAAATTTGTGTAAGTTACGGCGCAGAATGAAAATGTTCGCGCCCGTAATTTCAAGGTTACTTGGAGTAAAGCCATAAGGCTTGGAAATTTACGTTTAGATGAAGCCGTCCAGTGAATCTTTTGGTGGAGAAATTTAAATTTTTAGATAGAGATGTTGATTGCGATGGAATTTAATTTTGTTGTTGTTGGAGGGTGATTAATAAAATAAAGCAATATTTATTGAAAGTATCTCTGTGTTTACCAACTGCTTCAAGTAGTCTTGCTGTCCGTGTTTGGCCATGGGGCCAATCTTAGTGAAGACTAGCTATCGATGTGTGTACATTCTTTTCCATATCGGATCGATATGGATGAATGCTTTAGCGTCGTGCCTGTGACCGCGAGATTTTCACAAATAATTTGGTGTTAAATAGGAAAAAAACCAAGATATCAAGAGTTTCAATCAGTGTCGAAGGTCCACATCTTTGAAGAAAGATGAAGTTCTCAATTAGACTTAAAACGTGAAGACCTTAAAGCTAGACCAACTGCATATCCCCCTACCATGGTGTTCTGACATGACCGCTTTGTGCTGGGAGTTTTTTGGCTAAAGTTGGATATACTAGCTACTTGAGAGCACATCAAAGAGTAGCACACCAAAGCTCTTGACAACCACTCTGCAAAGCCATCGAATGCAGTCGCTGTGGCCAAAATCGGCTAGATGACATCATCACCATCATCAGGATTCATGGATAAAACCGGTTTCTGGGATCGCGATCAATATAACAGCCCGTTCACACGGCTTCCGTCATTGACGAACAAAACACGATACGACATGACGGATGGACGTTCACATTGCATACGGAACCGTGTTTTATCACGATCCGGCAAAAAAAACGAATTAGTGTTCACATTAGTTCCGTGATTTTTCGAGAGCGAGCGCATCAGTGAATCCGTTACAAAAAATTCACGATTCGTGTTTTTCGACGTAACTGATTTTTAAAACACGATACGTGATTTAAGACGTATCAGTCATTTTTCACTATTCGTGAAGCGTGTGAACACTATATTATTTAAAAAGCATTGACGCCGTCAAAAAATTTACGGATAAAACGAATCGTCGTCGTGTGAACGCGCTGTGACGAGGACCTCACATAACAATATATTTTTGATTTGTTAAAAAAAGTGGTATAGGTCCATAGGCTCGTAAGTTTTAGTAAGACAGATTCTTATAATGATGTCAAAACGGTTGATCTCAACCCGGAAGGACACCTGCCACCCGAATACGAAATGCAGTGACAAATCTAGTTATCTCTTAACCGATTGCGGGCCCAGGTTGGCCGCTGTAAATATAATCTGGCTAAGTTGGGTATCCTCGATCCATCCCAAACATATTGCTAGTGTGGAGCCCCTTTGCAGGATATGCCCCACCTACTGTCCTGCCCATCCTGCATCACCTGCAAACTTTAGAGCTGTGCAGGTGGTTACATACTAGTCTTACACCATTTGAGTTTCTTTGACACGAAAAGAAGAAGCGAAAAAAACGATTGATAGGGCAATCAGTCGATGTTATTGCTAACTCTACCGACAACTAACGCTAGATGCTAGATTTCACCAATGAAACTGAAAGCAATCAGCACATTTAAACCTAGTATTACCTTAGTATTTTATAAAACATACAATATATATATATATATATTTATATTTGTATTTATATCATATAATAAGTAGTGAATAACTTTTGTATAGTATTAGCAGTACACCACTGACTACCCCCCTTTTTTCTATTTCATGTTCGTACAGTTCATCCAAAGGTTGTCTGGAAGATATCGCTATCAGCGATAAGACCGCGATTGTATCCATAAAATTAACAATATTGTAAAACCGTTCTGTTTCAATTTTGGTGTACAATAAAGTATATTCTATTCTAGTTCAAGAGCTGTCAGACGACAGTGTCATCTTTGGTATAGAATATCGACAGTGCCAGTCCTTGAACGTGGTTTAGACGTTCTATTCAAATGACAAACGACGTGTCTTCAAAGTCCAAGTGATACGGTTTCTTCTAAACCAGCGTGTTCCAACCTTGGCCGCGTCATCGCTTTACATCAGGCGAATTGCGGCCAAACGCAAGCCTATTTAGTGTGTGTAAAAAACGTGCTCATCAGTCGTGTTATTGGTGAACTATGCTCTGAACTATGTAGTAGTTAATTCCCACGTCAGCTGTTAAATTTGGAACTCGTATACGGATTAACACCAGGGACGATCAACATAAAAATAAAATCCTTTTTCCGAGCTCCATTCGGACGGGAGAATAGCGCTAAAAATGGAAAACCTTTCCATGTCACCCCACTATCCGATAACAAATTCGATACAACTGAAATTTAAGGCTTTTCATGGCTAAATGTTAAATGAAATAGTTTCCTAAAAAAAGGGCAATGCCAGTATCAGGTAATTTGATTTTGGGAAAATGTATTTTAATGGTTAAGTTTATTCAGTACTGCCTCGTGGTCTACTGATCGCAAGCACGACTGCTGAGCACGAGGTCCTGGGCTTGATGCTCGGATCGGGCAAAGTGTTATTAGATTTTTCATCAGGAAGTCTAGATCTCTTTCTAGCCATGTTATCCTTCACACAGTCCATTGATTGATTTTTTGGTCTCCCTCTACTCTTATAACCATACATTAGAAATAAATAAAAAAACCTACACGTCAAAAAATTCCTCCTCAACGCTATTACCTTTTTATGTGCAGGTGCACAGCGAATTGTAACAACAATTTCCCAACATTTTCACGGAACCCAAGCTCTTAAGCAAAACAAACATTACTCGTTTCTAGAACAGCTATATTTACATAATCACAAGAGTTTCCTAGTGTCCATCTAAACACTGGGACATTAGCAAAGTCTCAAGGACTTGTGTCGTTTGCTGCGAGTACGGGGAACAGAATACCTTCGCTTTTTGGAATAGTGTAAGCTGATTATGTTCTTTAGTGGAAAGAGAGGTGGGTAGTTAAAATATTCTCATCATCTACCGAGATTTTTTATTTATTTGAAGAGGGTAAAGTAGTTATCAGCCTATGCATGTATGTTTATTCCTTTGTGGCGTTCTAGAGACCAAACGCCCGGGCCGATTTTGATGATTCTTACGTCAATCGATTCGTCATAATCTTGCGAGTGTGTGTATATTAAATTGAAATGCTGGAAATGAAAAAAAGTAATTGTAAAAACTAAAAAACCCGACTGAAAAGCGAAAAACAAATGCTATTGCCTTTTCAGTCGCGTTTTTTGTTTTTCCTAGCTTGAAATCAAGTCAAAGCAAAAATAGTATGTTCTTTAGTGAGTGCGTTCTTTTGTTTCTGCCTATCTCCATGGGGAAGGCGTGACTTTATATTTCTATGACCCTTTCAACAACCCAATGTAAATATTCCGTTGAATGAAAAAAGTATTTATTACCTAGTTCCACTAGTTCAAACTATTCCCTAACTAGATTTAACTAGCAAAAAAGTCTGAAAAATATATCCTGAAACTCGTTGGAACTACAATTAAATATTCAACATAAGCCGGGGCTAAAGTTGTTGGACATTTTTTACCCATAAATATATCAATATTATAATTTATGGGCCCAACTGGGATGAGGAGAAAAACGGGGAAGGTATCTATCAAATCGCTGTTAAGGTTCCGTATTGAGTTTTAAAACTCTTATGCTACGACACATGTTCGGCACGGCCGGGCGGCAAAATTGAATGTAAATGTGCTATCAGGAAAAACCTAGAGATGTGCCGGACATTAATTGAGTGATGGTAGAAGCCAAATGGTGTTTGCCGATCGGCACAAATTGACTGAAAGCCGAATATAATATGTAGTACTTGCTTCGGGTCGGCTTTGTCGTGTAACAAATACATTCGAGTTGTCTACACTCACATAAACGTGTAGCAAGCAGGAAGTAGGCGGGTGTATATATGCCGTTAACTAGATGAAAGATGGGCAGGATTGCTGGAGTGGAGAAAACAGACGGTATGAAGGTATGTGGGATGACAACCAACTAGATAGACCGACGATCTTATTAAAGTGGCCGGAAGATACTGGATAGCCATGACTCGAAACCGTTTAAAGAGGAGAGATTTGGACGAGACCTACACTCAGCATTGCGTGGCCAAAGGTTGAAGAAGAATAAGAACCCTTATTGATAATATCGCTAAATAATACCAGCCACTCGGGGTCGATCTTCAGGTTAAGCCGCGCTTGCCTTGTTTGGTCAGTGGATGGGTGACCTCCCGTAACAAAAGTAAAAAAAAAAACAAAAGTTTCCTCCGTGCCTCGAAAAGATAACCGACTTTTAAAAAAAATACCGTAATTTTTTTGCAAAAAAAGTTTTTATCTTGATCATTCTTTCAAAATAGTATATCTGTAATTGTTACTTGGCTACTAAATTCAGTATATTTGTCTGACTCTCACTTGGCAGGTTTTTATTTTTTTACAGGCAAAGGAACGAATGACGTCTTTAAACGTTTGTTAACTGTTCCAAATAAGGCTTTAGTTTTAATGTCTTTTTCTTTCTTTTCTTTTTGATGACTTTTTTCTAAGGTTGAAAGTTTGTTGAACGAAAGACTTTAAGGGTTGCAAGAAAGGAGATATTAATACAGTCGAAAGTTAATTGAGTTGAGAAATCAATGATTAATTATTTTTAATTGAATTGGATATTCGTTTTGGTTGAACAATCATCTAACTCCATTAATTATGTATTTTTTGCTCTTTTCATTAATCCGAATAGTGCTTTATAATTCTGATAATAATATCAAAGTAGTATTATGACTGTTAGTTTTCTTTGAAAGAGTTTAGAGGCGTTGAAGAGTTTAAGGCGCATTTAAATGTACTTTTTCAGCAAAGTCACTCAATAGCCATCACCGACCCACATAACTTTTCCGAACACCGGATTTTGATATATGTATAACGTAGAATAGAATAGAATAGAATATACTTTATTGTACACCAAAATTGAAACAGAACGGTTTTACAAAATTGTTAATTTTATGGTTGCAACGTACTGCAGTATTTGCCAATCTTTGATTGGGTTTTTCCGTCAATTTCTCAGTAGCAGCCACGGAGTCGGGATTTGTGCCCGATTGATGGCAATAGGCTTGCCCCCTCTTTATTACATGGGACTTAAACATAGCTGGCAAAATGACTGGTGAAATACGGATGTACTATTAGGTACACCTCTGCCTAACCCTTCGGGGATTGCAGGCGTAATGTAAATTAGTTTCTAATTTAAAATATGTTTGTCTAAAATGTTTGCAAAATATTTTAACAAAAAAAAAAAAAATACACATACAGTTTAGATTTTTTAAACAGTGTTCATTCAACAAAAACGGACTGCAACCATGAATACCTTACTCGAGAAAAACAAAACACTCGCTATCTACTCGATAGCTATCACAAACTCAAAGGATACAAGATCACACTCGAATGCTACGCTGGGAAAGTGGGAAACCACTAAAAGGATACTAGAACCACTAATAGGGATGTTCAAAGCGCACGGACTCGACTGAATCGCTTCAGGGCAAAGCCTTCTAATGACCACAAGCAAACATAATATAATCGAGAAACTGTTTCGATGCAACTGAATCGATACTGTTTGCTATATTGACGCTGCAAGTTCGAGGCTAAATAGTAAAAGCAGTTGCCTGCAGTTAAGCAGCGCTTGCCTGGGTTGGTTCGTGGATAGGTGACCATATCGAGTTTTCTCCGTGCTTCGGAAAGCGCGTTAAGTCGTTGATCCCGGATATTATATGTAGATCTTAGACAGTCGTTACAGATTGTCAGTGGCTCGAAAGTCTGACAGCCAGTCCATACCAAGGGGTATCGTATTACCCAATATTAATTTTGTTGTGAAAGTCAGAAGGCTGTCGCTCTATGTAAAATACTGGTATTCAGCTGCATCCGGTTAGACTGGAAGCCGAACTGGTAGTTGGAAAAAAAGCTAGGCAGATGATGACAGACGACAGTTTCGCGAATTCTGAGAAAGTAGCTGTCTAGCCATTATTATGGTTCTATGACAGACAGGCCCTGTAACAGACGGATGCACGACAGACAGGCCCTGTAACAGACGGATGCACGACAGACAGGCGGGTATGGTAACTAGGTCCCTTCGTTAACCAAAACACAAAAATACGATAAAAAATCTACAATGTAAAATTTTCAATTTTCCTACGCCTAACTTTGAAACAACTGTCTAACCCAGCATTTAAACGTCCACTTGATCCAAATAACAAATACAAGGCAAACAATATGGCCACCCGAAATACGACAATTAATTTACACAACGTAAACTAAATAAATTGTAACGACGCCGGTTGCCGAAACAGTGCAAAATATAAACCCTTTTTGACGAGTTTGACAAATAATTTGAGAAAAGGTACAATTTGTGTTTTCGGTGTCTGGGGTAGGGTAAATAGTTTCATTGGATGTTTTCATTCATTTTGCCTTGAATGCCAGTCTTCATTATCATCCTATACATACTTGTATAGAATTTATCTTCTTCATTAATTATTCTCATAAACATTTATAAATTAATAAAAAAAATGTGTATGTAATAAATAAATGAAGAAGATAAATTCATGGCATTTTATAAATTACACATTTCACAGTCACATTTTTGATTAATGCTCCGCTCCTGTTAGTCGCAGCGTGATGTTTTATAGCCTATAGCCTTCCTCAATAAATGAGCTATCCAACACTGAAATAATTTTTCAATTCGAACTAGTAGTTCCTGAGATAAGCGCGTTCAACCAAACAAACTCTTCAGCTTTATAATATTAGTGTAGATTAATCATTTCTTTAAAATACAATCTAAAGCCCAACGACTCAAGGTGCTATCTAATGCACGGAGAAAACTCGGTATGTAAAGGGTGGTCACCAATTCACGGATCAACCTAGGCATGCGTGGCTTACCCTGAAGATCGACCAGAGCGGCTGTTATTATTTTGCCACGAGCTCCTGTCCTCCGAGCGAAACTGTCGTCTCTATACTAACAAATAATAAGATGAATATAAATGACTAGCGACCCTCCAATGGTTCCCACGGTATTCAGAACTAAATAAGAAGTAATCTTACAAATCTTCGGCAATAACTGATCTATAATTCTAAATGTTGGCGAAAATCGAGTAACCTGCTGTGAAGTTTAAAAAACATTCGGTCTCACAGACAGACGCAAAAACCCACTTCAATTTATTTATACAGATATACTAGCTTATGCCCGCGGCTCCTCCCGCGTGGCGGTCGGTAATTGTCCCACGGGATCGTACTACCGGGATAAAAGTACTCGTGTTAATGCAGGTTATGACCTATCCGTGTACCAAATTTCATCCAAATCCGTACAGTAGTTTTGTGTGAAAGAATAACAAACATCCATCCATCCATCCATCCTCACAAACTTTCGCATTAATAATGGTAGTAAGATGTAGAAGACAGTTGTGGAGCCAAGAGTGCAGTGCCAAGAAAAAACTTCTCACTATAAAATCAAAGCAACTAATTACTGGACTTGGAAGATAATTGCTTTACAACTTAGATTGTATTGGTCCATCAACTCAACTCGAACAACACTCTGAGGCACCTCTGTTAATTGTCTATGCAATTACTGAAGTCATTGAACTTAAGTTAGAACTTGTTTAAGGAACTTGTGGAACATTTTCAAGCGTCCGTTTGTTCTGTTTATGGTTAAAATTTTCCTAATGCACTTCTGTGTTTAAGAATTCTTTATTTTTCGTGTGGTTAGTGCCTAACCTGGTGTCAGAGTTTTAATGACACCCATAACATTGGCCTTGACTTGGCTTTACATGCCGTTGAGAAACATCTCTCAGGCATGGCTCTCTAAGGCATGGCCTCACGATGTTTTCCTTCACCGAAGTAAATGATAATTATACAATGCGCACATGAATCCGAAAAATCAAAGGTGCGTGTCTTGGGTTCGAACTCGAGACCTATGACTTGGCTGTCCGACGGTCACGCAACTAGGCTATCACTGCTAAATTGTTTAAGAATTAATAATCATGCATTATCTTCCAGGAAAGAAAGAGAAGGCCTATAACTAGCAATGATTCCAGGCTGTTATGATGATAATTTTCTTCAGAACATCAACCAGACAGTCATAGAAAGTCTATTTTATTTCATTTCAAAATTAACGAAACCTACACACTAATCCGACGAGGCTGCGGCCACTTCTGCATGTATCTTATGCAAACACTAATAATATGCGTAACGCATACTTTCTGAGAGTCAGTCGCAGATTTAACGAAATTTCTCGTGAACCCGGTGTAGGGGCACTATCTACAAAAAGTACTACAGCGCCATCTATAATAATAAAGAACTGTAGCGGTCATCGCTACACCGGCATTTAAACGCTAATTTAAAACTTAAAATCATAATTGTAAACACTTCACAGTACAAGTACATGTTATTCACCCGTTACACAGACCTGTCAAATATGAACTAATGTATAAACTAATTACCATAGACATCAAACACAAAACACGATCATTGTCTTTGGATAAAAACTAACATTTATTAACAGAAATATATATACACATTTATTTAAATTGTTATATTTATATCACATAAAAAACCTATTTACAAATTTACCAATACCAATAAATATTTACACTGTACAAAATATAATCAAATATTGTAATATGCTGGTCGACACTTTCAGAACGCAACTTCGGGTGCGCTCGGCTAGACTCGGCCTCCGTCGGAGCATATGACGCTTTATAGCAATTTAGCATTGTCATCTACGCCATGGCCAGTACTCGTTTAGGCCTCTTGATCAGTACTCGAACTCGCTACTAAATCTAGACTTACTTCATAGCGTGAGCGTTTTTACCGTGAACTAATAGACTTCTCGTTGGAGCAAGATTGGACTTGTGTAGATACTAGTAGGTTGCAACTGTCGTCGCAAACGTTCACATTTGTTAGCGAAGCTCACGGTAGCAGGCGGTGGCTCGACCACTGCGTTGTGACTGACTCGGCTGTACATTGTATAACAGATGTGTTCGTGAAATACGATGTATATTGGTCTGACCATTTACCGCTAGTTATAACTTGTAATCTTGATGTTGTTAGGCAGAAAACAATTGGGAAAAACACTGCTTGTAATAAAATACAATGGGGCGAGAGGAATGCTGAGCAATGTGTAGTCTATAAAAACATGTGTAATTCACAATTAAAACATGTTGACTTAACAGTAGACTTGCAAAATTGCTGTGGCAAATTTTGTAGTGATCATAGCCATAAAGAGTTAATTAATAATTTATACAATGATATTGTGAAAATTTTATGTTCGTGTGCTACTGCCACATATGAAAGCAGGCGTGGTAAGCGAAAACCTCTGGCGGGCTGGAACAAGCATGTGAGCGAGGCTCATAGGAGGGCCAGGTTGGAGTTCAATATTTGGTGTTGGTACGCTCAACCGTCCACTGGTCCCATTTTTGACGCCATGATGATGGCACGAAAGATCTTTAAGGGAAAGCTTAAGTGGTGCCAAAAACACCAGGAACAAATTAAAATGGATTTATTAGCCAAACACCAAGCTAATTCAAATTTCAAAGGCTTTTGGAAAGCCACTAATAAATTGAATCCTAAACCTGGCATTCCTGTGAGCGTCGACGGGGTTTCCTGCCTTAAGGATATAGCTGAGGTGTTCAAAAAGCAATTTTCTATTAAATCGACACTGGGGCCGCCGTGCGGGGTGTTCGATGCTGGCCCTGAGCGCGAGGAGTTGTCCAATGTAATTCTTGCAAAGGAGATCAGGCACATATTGAAGAAGATGACAAGAGGCAAATCCCCTGGGCATGACGGACTCAGCATTGAGCACCTGCAGCATGCTGGTTCCCACTTACCACGGGTGCTGGCACTATTATTTAATCTATGTCTGTGTCATTCACATCTTCCGCCTGATCTAGTGCGAGGCCTATTTCACTCGCCACCGTCATAGCCAAGGTCCTTGACAGCGTGCTTAACTCACATCTAAATAAGCATGTGCGACTCTGTGATGCCCAGTTTGGATTCCGGCCTGGGCTGTCAACAGAGACTGCTATTGTTAGTTTGAAGCACGCTGTCAGGTATTACACGGATAGGAATACACCTGTTTATGCGGTTTTCCTAGATTTGTCCAGGGCCTTTGACCGTGTCCCATACGATCTTCTTTGGAAAAAGCTTGAAGAGACAGCGCTGCCGCCGGAGTTTGTATTACTCCTCAAGTACTGGTACCTGAACCAGGACACTCAGGTGCGGTGGGCGGGAGAGCTGTCGGAGCCATGCCGGCCGGAGTGCGGGGTAAGGCAGGGAGGCCTGTCATCGCCTTTGCTCTTCGGTCTGTATGTTAATGCTCTGATTGAGCGACTCAGTAGCGCACGTGTCGGCTGCTACGTGGATGGAGTTTGTTTTAACAACATTAGCTACGCAGACGACATGGTGCTTCTGGCTCCCTCGATCGGTGCTCTCCGAAAGCTACTCAATGTGTGTGAGTCTTATGCCGCGACTCATGGGTTAATTTATAATAGCTGTAAGACAGAATTCATGGTCTTCAGGTCTGGCACCAGGTGTCTCACTAGTGTTCCCCCTCTCCTAATGAAAGGTCACCCGATTAACAGGGTATATAAATTTAAATACCTGGGCCATCTGGTTACTGACGACCTGAAAGCTGACATGGATCTAGAGAGGGAGCGCAGAGCATTGTCAGTTAGGGCTAATATGTTGGCCCGCAGATTTTCTCGATGTACAGACGCAATTAAAATAACCCTTTTTAAGGCGTACTGTACAGCGCTGTACTCGGGAGCCCTGTGGTTCGCATATACCCAAAAGGCTTACAATGCTCTGCGTATCCAATACAATAATACATTTAGGGTATTGCTGCGATTGCCGCGCTTTTGTAGTGCCTCGGCAATGTTTGCAGACTCACGCACTGACAGCTTTGATGCACTGTGGCGAAAGAAATCTGCTTCGCTACTCCGCAGACTGCGTGGCAGTCCCAACACTATCCTGCAATCAATAGCCGCCCGGGCAGATAGCCCGCTAGTGTGGGCGCTTACGAACCGGACTCGCTCTGTTTTAGTAATTAAGTACTAACATAGGTTAAGTTATTTTGTTATTAACACTGTAGACCATTGTAGTTTGACTAAATAAATATTATTATTATAGACCTAGATCCCGCTAATGGATTCAGTATCGCCTCCTTAGCCATTTATACATATCAAGTAAATTGTCCTCCGTCGTCTTAAGTTATTTGTAATAAAAGAAGTGTTGAAACATTTATAATATAGAAATATTATATACCGGACGCTGTTTCATTCACCGTTTACTCTATACACTTCAGAACTAACATCAAAATCCTAAATCGTGCCGTTAAAGTCATCGGTGACTTAAGACTGTTTAGAAGAAACCCGACAACACATGTCGCGTAGTAACCCACCTTACACAACACCCGTCTGGTCAGAGGACCCTTCCTTTTCTGTGGGGGATGAAGAAATTTACACCCTGTTATTCATACCCCTATAATTGGTATTGACCTTTTCTGCACCAATGCAAACACAGTAAGGAAGCTCTTAGCAAAGGCAATTTTTTTAACCGACTTCAAAAAAAGGAGGAGGTTCTCAATTCGGTTGTATGTTTTTTTTTGTGTTTGTTACCTCATATCTTCGTCATTTATGAACCGATTTGAAAAATTATTTGATCTGAATGGATCTACTTCCCGATTGGTCCCATAGAAATTTCATCGAAATCGGTTCAGCAGTTTGGTTTTGAAATCAAAATGGCTGGAAAAAATATGTCATCCAAGTAAAAGAAATTGCGAAATTGATACTTGACAAGGATTTGTGTGTGATGTGATAACTAAAAAGGGTAAAATAAAAACTTTTTTGCAAAAAAAACCGACTTCCAAAAAAAAACACAAAAAAAGTGGAAAAAAGTTTTTTTTTACAACTTTTCGATTTAATTGTTTTTTGGAGCTAATCTATTTTGATTGAAAAAGTTAGATAGAATGATAATTAGGTAAATTACAATTAAGAAATCTCATTAATACCGAAGATTAGCTGTGAAGTTGGCTTCGAAGAACGTAAAAATAAAATTAGAAAGAATGAAACAAATTATGAGTGAATTAATAATATCTGAGAGCTTTTGTTTTTCAATTTGGTGTGCAGTGTTTTTACTAAAACAATATCCAATATAAGGAGGAGGCCATGGGACCTCTTTCGAACGTAACAAAAATTTATTCTTTCAGAATTTTGAACATAATACCACTTTGACACAATAAATAATGTTAGTAACTGCTTCGTAGGTTTAGTGACTGCTGAGCAACTGAGGTGCTAGGTTCGATTCCCAGGTTGGGCAAAGTGTTGTCGGGTTTTACCATAAGGAATTCCTCAGAAGCAGCCACGGAGTCTGGATTTGTTCTGGATGATGACAATAGGCTCGCCTCTATTACCTGGAACTTAAACTTAACTGGCGCAATGTGGGTGTACTATTAGGTTCACCTCTGCCTAACCGTTCGGGGATTACAGGCGTGATGTTATATTATGTAATGTTACTGATCTATATGTTACATACCGAGATCCGTAAGACAGTCGCTCTGTGTAAAATACTGTTGTTCAGCAGCACCAGCTTAGACTGGAAGCCTACACCACTAAACTTAAATATGCATATTCTTCTTATTCATCATCCTCATCATGTGAGCCGCCTCCAGGCTCCAAACTCCGTTCACGAAGTCCGGGCTAACCCGAGACATCGCCACCACTCATGAGGGCTGTGCAAGGCGATGACGATAGACTCCCCGATCTATCGCCGGCCGGAAATAGGCCTTCCTCAATCTTCGCCAAAAAGACCGGTCCTTTACCTGTATCCTGCGTCCTTTACTAGGTCATATTTATTAATTAACATAAGTATATAACCCTCAAAAACTCTCCTTCAACATAGCACCACATACTTAACATCAACACATTGTAAAAAGTACGCATGATCCGGGTACGGAAACGTCGAGCAATTACACCCAACTTTTAGGCAAATGAGGACTGACATTCATTCATTCGAACTTCATTGGGTACGGCTGACAAGCATTTATTTTACGGACCCAGCCAGTGTTGGTAGATTGGGGACTTTTCCCCTTTTTTTGGGGAAAAACTTTGGGAACATTAAATCCTTGGACAGGTTCTTTATTGGTGAAGTTTTTTAAATACACAGTCAGTGTTGGTAGTATGGGGAGATTTTTAACTTTTTTTGGGAAAAAAAATCGTTGTACAGGAAATTTTGAGAAAATAAATTCTTGAAGACGTTCTTTATTGGTGAAGTTTTTTTCAGAAAATAATGTCAGATGCGTAGTACTCGCAACCGGCGTATGTATGACCAGATGTATGAATGAAGCGAAAAAATCGTGAGTTTATGTTTGTAGCAACACTAAACAATAAGGTAAAATATAGGAAATCAAGAGATATTGTCAGTCAAATTAATAATTTGTAATAATAACTTGCGTATGAAGCGCCGGTTGCATCGTGTCGTGCGTCAATACGAGAATGGGTAATACAAACACAGATACAAAATTCGATACATAAAGCCCACTGGTACCTTTTGTGAATCAATTTAGTTTTATATCTCTCCGATTGCTTCATTTCCTGTGCGAACAACAGAATGGGAAAAAAGGTTGCAAAACGTATTATTTTAGGGAAAAAAAACGGGGGAAATTGAAAAACTCGATCTAGCAACCTTGGTCTCAGCAATTTCGTTTTAGGGAATGACTTGACATTTGAAGGGTTACCCCTGAAAATCTGTTTTGTTTACTTTAATTTGGGTATTGGACCTTTTAATTTTAGGTAAACTGTGATTATAAGGCAAATATAATAGTTTTTTGGGGAAGTTTGTAAAGGAAAGGTTATTCGTACGTAATTTGGGATAGGTCGGTAGTTGTGAATTTGTAAAGTAGTAGTTTTGACTGCGAATTTTGTTGTGTGATATAAGAGGTGATTTTGGAATTGGGATTGTGTTTCGGTGACGTATGAGGTGACTTTGGAATTGGGATTGTGTTTCTATTGGGTGACGTATGAGGTGACTTTGGAATTGGGATTGCGTTTCTATTGGGCGACGTATGAGGTGACTTTGGAATTGGGATTGCGTTTCTATTGGGTGACGTATGAGGTGACTTTGGGCTTGGAATATTATACAGATTTTTTCTACAATGGATGTGTATATCTGTTGTTTCCCCTATTACACACCATGAGACTTAAACTTAACTCGCGAAATGTAGGTGTACCTATGTGAATCTCTGCCTAACCCTCTTGGGAATGCAGTAGTAATATTAATAATGTATGTTGAAAAGCCTATAACCCGTTTTCGGTCTGGTAATCAAATTCAGAACCTCATGATCACAAGTAGCTCATGCCAACAGACTTGCACCAGACCAAGAGGCAGACTGATGGCTGTCTTCTTCTTCTTCTATATCGTGTGGTCAGTTAGGCCTAACCCGGTGTCAGAGTTTTTATGCCGCCCATGGGCCTCTGACTTGGCTTCTTACGCCTGTAATAGGCTGGAACTTATATGCTAATTCAGAACTTTCACGGAAAAAGTTTACACAAAAAAATACATAGGTACTAGAGAGAAGCAGTGATAGTCTAGTGCTTGCATAGATCTCGAGTTCGAAGCCGCACCTCTGATTTTTCGGAATAATGTGCGTATTGTATAATTATCAATTGCTTCGGTAAAGGAAAACATTGTGAGGAAACCAGCATGCCTGAGAGTTATTTCTCGACGGCATGTAAAGCCAAGTCAGAAGCTCACTAATCACTCATAATCACCAGGCTAGGCACTAACCACGCGATAAAGAAGAACAAAAGTGAAAAAGACTTTTGTTTAAAGTTTTTCAACGAATATAATCTGGTAACCCTTGAAACCAAACCAGTGTAATGCGTGACTCGTTATAATAATGTTCACAAATGTTGCCATACTCGAAACTTTGTAAATAGGTTAATAGCTTGTACTAGAAAAACTTCAGTAGTATGTACATAATCGATTTAGTTCCAAGCTACTTAATATCATAACACTGTAATGTTCTTATGTACTTCTAAACTTTCGAATTTCTTTCATTATTGGCGTTAGTGTAATACGCCCTACATATTCACGCGAGCAGTCTTGGCGTGAAGGTTCGCCGAGACTTGTTCTCAACGAGAGCGAGATGGCGAGAAACGAATTACATTCACGCTTCTCGGGTGTTCTCGGGGGTTATCGACGTGAGTCTGTAGGGCCCTTAACAATTGAAGGTATTGGAAATCTGTGATGGTCGATGACGGCCTGGATAGGATAAAGTTTAATAAAATACAAGGTATTGCTTTGCATCCTCGTCAAATTCAAGGAGGTAACTATGCTAATGATTCTCGACCCGAATCAATAATAAAATGGGTAGGTCATTTTTTTTTTAATATCGGAAATCGGTAAGTGTACACCACCCGTATTAAAACACTGTCATCATTCTGAAATAGTGTCAAATTAAAACGACTAAAAAAAGCAGCTTTTTATTATTATTGACCAGGTACCGTAATTTATATTGATTATTTACGTCTTCTATGACAACCTTCTGAATTTTGACGAGGATGCAAAACTACACCTTGTATAAAACAAACATTCATTTATTGTCAGGCAACTCACAGATTATCATACATATGATAAAATACAATTTGCGTTAGTGATGCAGCAACCATTTCATATATCAGTTTCGCTTCATCTGAATTAGGTGAAGATAATATTGTGATGATAGCCCCAACATCACCCAATCGATCATCATCCCAACATATTTTTATATATTTATATAACATAATAGCTCTGGGCTGCATCATTGGTTTAGTAGTCGCAAGCGTGTCTGCGGAGCACGAGGTCCTGGGTTTGATTCGTAGGTCGGGCAAAGTTTTGTTGGGTTTTTCCATCAGGAATTTCTCAGTAGCAGCTACGGAGTCTGGATTTGTGCCCGGATGATAGCAAAAAGTTCGTTCCCTTACGACTACGACTACGAATTAAACATGACTGGCGAAATGTCGGTGTACTATTAGATAATCCCCTGCCTAACCCTTCAGGACAAGCGTGATGTTATGTTTATGTAACATAATAGCTTGCAAAAGGTTTGTATTAAACGACAACATGTGCAGTCGCAAAAAAAACTACACTCCAACCTGCCTTTCCAAGATTCAAAAGAACCATAATCGTCAGATTCGCGAAACAAATTGTATGAAGACTGCACGTTTTCATAAAATTTGTCTCTGAAGCGTTTCTCTCGCACACTCGGTAACGTGGAGTGACAGGGCTTTGCCGGATATACGACGCAGTGCCACATAATTTGTTTTGAGAAAATGTTCCCGTTACCCCGTCTAGTTTTGTAAAGAAGATAAAAATTTTAGAAACTGTGTCTTTTTATTTGTTTCGCAGTGTAACTCGGTTGTTATAAGAATATTTATGTCAGATTTTATGCGTAGTTTTACTTCTTTAGCGAGACGAGTGGATATGTGTTGTAAGCCACCAATAGAATTTTATTGTTTCCACTTCGCATCTCTGCTAAGCTTTAGTGCAAACGGTTGAGTATAAAGCAGAGATGTCTCGTAATCGTTTAGGCCAACGGAGACGAAAACAGACGTGAGCGGCGTGCGGTAAGATGTTGCTGTGAGCGGCGTGCGGTGAGATGTGTGCTGTGTGCGGCGCGGCGGGCGGTGAGCGGTGTGCTGTGAGCGCGCTTTTCACATCTCCTCTCCTATCCGCTTTGCACATCTCCGTACAGCTTCTGTGACTACACCCTAGCTTTTACGCATCTCTTCTCTTCTCCGCTCGTCTCCAATTTGGTGGAGTCCGGCCCTGACACTCTCCAGCGTTACGCGTGTTGTCACAGTAACTGTGGAGAAAACAAAACAAAGAAGTGGTTTATATACCAGGAGTCACTACGATGCGACTTGTGATCCTGAGTGGTATTATTTATTATACGGGTATTTTTAATTTTAAAATCGAATCGAATCGAATTACACCGCGCGCTCGTGATAGGGCCTCCGGACTAGCTCACCTCGTACGACAACATAACAATGGAAGATAAAACCAAACTTCACTTCATTAAAAACGTTGAACTGATGTCACAAATCAGATTTGTATCACAACCAAATCCAGAGCCAACTACATCTTCAATCCCCAAAATGGAGCCCAGTCAAGTCATCGCCGCGGTCATAAACCGACAATTTCCCACCCACAACCTTATCAACAAGTATATGAAATTTCATGTAGTAAATGACCGAAAACAGTTAACCTTTAAACATATAACGGAGTGTGTTATGCCATAAAAAACATTTTATGACAGACTTGAGGGTCGTAAAATGAAGGGTTACGTGTCTTTGATCTGATGTTACTGCTTATGTCATATTCTGTTTGCGTGGTGGTTGCGATGCGAGGCGAGGCGATGGAAAATCACAAGATAAACGTCGGTTTTCTCCGAGGGTTTAGGCCGAGGTGAGCCCATTGCCGCCAACCGGGCTCAAATCCAGACTCCAGATTGTTCTTGACGAAGAGAAAAAACAAATAACACTTCTATTGGATCGGACTGAAGATGTCATGGAGCGCACGATAATCAGTCTTTTAAAATAAATTCTTAATCCAACAGCGCAAATAACGCAATGAATGTTGATGAGTTCAACTCATCAACATTTTCACTGTAAATTTGTTACGCAATTACTACCTCTTCCCCTTAGTAGTTCTCAATAACCGCTAAATAAATTATCCCGCAACCCTAACGATACCCATGGATATTGAATGGTCTATTTATAGTCCAAATAATAGCCATTAAGGCCATTGAAAACCATAATCGATGTTTTGAGTAAGACATAAAATCTAATCATGGTCTATGGGTAACAAGTGGGTGGTTATGGTACCTATGTCTACCCAAATCTACAATTATATTCCATTATAGTATACTTGAAACTTGGAGAAGGTGACAAGGCAATGTTTGGTTGCTGTTTCGGACTCTAGGTATTAAGGTCTTCTTCTTCGTGTTGAGGATTCCCATACTTTTGTTTCGACCAGAACTCAGCCACATCGACGACGTTGGTAGTGGCTTTGGACATGTCCCTTAAAGTGACCAAAGAGTTGCACACAGAGCAAGGTCTAGGCCATGGTTTGGGATGAGACTCCACACTTGCACTCAACTTTATTGGAATACACCCACCGGATCAAGTAGTTCTTGCAGCGACTTCCCTCTTTGGAGTTTTGCAGGTGGGCCATGGTAGTTGTTGGTGACCCGGTGGGAGCTTTTCTGCAGGCTCAGCATAGTGAGACGGAGGGGGATGTCTGAGGAGCCACAACTTTTTTCGGGCCTCACCAACGAGGAAGCTGTTATCTAAGGAAGCTGTGTATACTAAGGTGTAAGGAATGATCACACAAAGGAAGGAGCTGTGTGAGGTCTTTGAGATAATTCTTAGAGTTAAAAGACAACACCTGAGCGAAAAGCCATGAGCCAAAACATCTGAAGATGGGAGATTTGTAAGAGACCTGCACTCAGCATATTTCGGTGGCCAAAGGTTGAATTAGAAGTTAAAGAAAGAAGTTTAAAACACTTTGTCTTTCGAGATATCTCCAACCGGTTGGTCGACTCTGTAACTCTGGCCTTTTTTGGGCAAAGAATTAGCATTGCCATCTATCGTGGCAATGCTGTAAGCCTTCTGGGCACTTTTCCTTTTGTCAGTGATGTGGACGAAATTGTTTACACCCCTTTCGGATTTTGATACTTGTTTATATATATTTTTAGTCTATTTATAGTTAGTAAAAATGTACATATGCAAAGTAAATAAATAGTTTTATACTACATTTCGTTTTAGACATTGTTCTACTTTTGGTTTTAGTACAAGGATCTTTTGGCGCGGTACTGGGTAAGACTGGTTGTTAGACTAGCCGTAACGACTGTCGAAGATCTACAATAAATTGATAGCTACGGCCAACGGCTTATCATGCTTTCTGAAGCGCGGAAAGGACTTGGGAATGTATGTAATAGATGGTTACCCATCCCCGGATCAACCTCGGCAAGCGTTGCTTAACCAGAAAGCTCGACCCGAGCAGCTGTTATTATTAAGTAACCTAAGACTACAGTACTCCAAGAAATGTGTTCTCACGATCTTCGCTTTTTATTTTATGACTTTGTTTTCTTGCTGTCATGAAACTTGTCTAGACTAACGTTAAAATGGGCACGGATCATATTACAGAGGAGCACTTAGGAAGGATATTTTATGAGGTAATTCTGTTGTATATTCTTTTAAGTAGATGGGTAATAAAGCGTTGTTAGCAACACCGTATTGTTCATAAACAAAAATACAATTTTCTTAAGTTGAAAAAAAAAATCAATGAAGTACTTTTAATTTTATTTAGGAACAAAGAATGTTTACACATTTTTACAATTGGTAAGATAGCTTGCATTTCTGTTGTATATCATTAATTAAGCAACAACAAAAGAAACATTAATTTAATTAAAATTGCTTAGGTAATCAAAAGTAACTTAAACTTCAATGCGAGAGAAGATACGATTTCAAGATATTCTACCGTCTAAAAATACTTACCCTGGTATCTATAGTGAAGTTAAAGTAATCACTTGATTTTAAGGAATTACTTATGCAACAATTTTAATGCAATAGACAAGAATTTAAACAAAGTAAGAGCCGTCAGAATATGCGAACCTAAGAATTCTATCTTTTGACACTTGAAGCAATTACTAAATTATAGAATAAAAACCTTATCTTAAGTTATTACTTTTACTCAAGTTATGATTTTGACTTGTTTATAGATGCGGGTGATAGTGAAATGCAGATTTTGAATTAAGAAACTGCTAAAAAATTTTACTTAAGTTTTTGCTCAACTTGCCGTTTTTTTTTTAATTTTAAATGCGATCTTACTAATCTACCAAGTTTGGTTAGGTTAACTTTAATTTTAATTTAAATATATCCGGCGCATCTAGCCCGTACACTAAGGTTACTGATTAGGTTAGATTAGATTAGATTAGATTAGATTTATTTATTTTGTAAAACATGAGTATGGTATAAAGGTCTTATAATTAATGAGGTAGCTACATGCTTTGCCATTTAAGGCGTACAAATTTAGGCGCACTAGACATACAATGCAAAAAATATATATATACATACATAATAAAACATATATACATATATAATATATATATACTGATATTACATACATATATTCCTATTATATTACTACAGCTGTATTTTTATAATCCAAGCTAACAAAACAAAACAAGTTTTTGGTTTCTACACCAAAACTCACTCAAACACCACTATCATCATCTGCCTAGCCTTTTCCGAACTATGATGAGGTTTGCTTCGAGACAGTCAGTCAGTACTTTATTTGCTTTTATTTGCAGTCTAACCGAATCCCACTGAACACTAGTTTACATGGAGCGACTGCCGATCTAACCTTTTCAACCCTTTAACAAGTTACCCTCTAAAAAGACTAGTTGTGAGCAAAGCTTATTCAAACACAGTTTAAAATTAATTGAAACTACCAAACAACTTACACAGAACACGTCCCCACAAGAGAATACCTAACTTCACAACTTATTTACTGCACTCAAAGACATCATCTTTACCTTGCAACTTACCACTTTCCTAGTCAAATTGGCATGTGAATAAATTAAAAGTTACCTACGTCCTACATCGTCTCACCTTCAAGGTAATTTTCTTAGACAAAGTTAACTTTTCATGGATTTCGTGATGACTTTCACAATTGCCTTTCTTGTTGTAATGGTTGTTGTCACGAGCATTTGGCGCTCTATGATTTTTTTAATGTTTTTTTGGTTAAGCTCACCGCTTACCTTAACGACTTGACTTAAAGTATCTAAACATTGAAATGTGGGCTTTATGTCTGCCGCTTTGATCTTTGGTCTGGATTTATGCCCAGTTGATGGCAATAGGTTCGCTCCCTATTACATGGAAGTTAAACATAACTGGTGAGATGTGGGTGTACTATTAAGTACACCTCTGATTCCAGGCGTGTTTATTTGTAGGTATTTGATCTAGTGGTCGCAAGCGCGACTGTTGCTCTTTCTCACCAAGTTCGATTCCTATGTCAGGCAGTGAAAATGACATTAGTTGGATTTGCGTTGTCCACCGTGCTCACTGCCCACAAATCTCTTATAGACTGCGGGTTTACGCTTCACGGGAGGTCGTGGTCAGCGCACTGCCCAAGATTCGAATTGATTGTAGGTTCGATAGTTTCTAATCAGCTGTAGCCTTGTTCACGAACTGAGAGACTCCATTTCATCATTTTACCTTTCCTTTCAGTAAAAAAAAAAAAATTGAAAGTCCCTAAGTGCGGTGTTAAATAAAATATGTGCAAAGGCCTTATTTACTTGAACAGGTTAGTATGTGGGAAGATTATTACAGGTTAGCTGAATCTTATTACTGTGATCATTAAAAGACTGATTACCAACAGGGCCCTAGGGTAGATACAAAAAAATACAACCGAATTGAGAACCTCTTCCTTTTTTTGATGTCGGTTAAAAAAAGAAACAGAGCTGAGCTTTATTTAAAAAAGAAATGAAAACAGAATTTATTCAGTCAAGATTTTCTTCAGGTTAATAGACTACATATTTGATGAGAGATTTTATTCGAAAACTAGGTTATGGAACACAAAAATCTCAGGTTCATTGTTACCTGGAAGGATAAATCTCAATACGAAAGTAAAACTTTCTTTGTAAACAAATTTTCAGGAAAGATAAAGTAACACAGGTAAATGAGCAGTATTACCAGGATCATTAAAAACCTAATACATAAGAACTAAGCGGTGATAGCCTAGTGGTGTGACCGTTGGACTGTCAAGTCATAGGTCTCGAGTTCGAAACCAAGACACGCACCTCTGATTTTTCGGAATCATGTGCGTATTGTATAATTATCTGGTTGCTTCGGTGAAGGAAAACATCGTGAGGAGACCAGCATGCCTGACAGCATGTAAAGCCAAGTTAGAGGCCCATGGGCGGCACAAAAACTGACACCATGTTAGGCATTAACCACACGAAAAAGAAAAAGATAAGAACTGCCCCGTTGGTCGAGTGGTGGCAAGCTCGACTGCGGTGCAAGGGTCAGGGTCCTAGGAGCAATTCCCGGGTCAGGCAATGTGTTATTGGATTTTTTCATCAGGAATTATCTCAGTAGCAGCCACGGAGTCTGGATTCGTGCCCGGTTGATGGCAATAGGCTCGCCCTCTATTACGTGGGACTGAAACATAACTTGCGAAATGTGGGTGTACTACTATGTACACCTCTGCGTAACCCTTCAGGGATTACAGGCGTCATGTAATGTTATTTATGAAAATCAGGATTTTTACAAATATTCATGCCATTTTGTACAAAGCTAGACTTCTGAATCCCAAACTGAATAATGCTAAAGTGCCTTAATGTGTTTCTTATAAATAATGATTTTGTACTCCGAGCCTTCAAATTTTCATAGCAAAATGCTTTGGACACTCCATTAGCCCTTTTTCTTTTTATAACAAAAAAGGTTTTAGGTCGTAACATAATTCTGAATAAGATCTGTCTAGATTTTCTTGCGTAGTTTCTTTACGATTTGAAGTGTTTCGGGAAACTTTTTATTGAAATGACGATTGTTGTAATATTAATAGATTAAAATTACATAGACATCCGCCATTTAAAGTTGAAGTCAAACCACCACGGACAGATTGCGGTAATGTATACTTTCTGAGAGCCAGTCACTGTTTTAACCCGCCATTGGTTCTATTCTGCACCAATACAAGCACAGTACGTAAATTCTTAGCAAATCCATTCTTTGCACAAGAGGCACCTGTCTGAACTTGAACCGTTTGTAGCGCCACTACAAACAGTGCTACAGCAACATATAAAAAAAGTACTACAGCGCCATCTATGACAAATATGAAGAACTAACATCCAATTCCTACATCGCGCAAGCAAAGTTTTCCGCGACTTAAGAATAAATAGAAAAACTCTACAACAACTGGCGGGCTATGTAGGTGCGTCGTAGTGGATACCTCTGTCTCTGGTCGTCACTTGCGGGGCCTCCCCCGGGCAACTGGGGGTCTCACTCGGCAGGGACTGACCGCCAGGGTGTCGTGAAGAAAGCAGCGCTGTGGCGCGCCTACAGTAATAATCACAGCAACTACACACAGGGGAACACGTTAGCCACACGTGTACCCCAGAGCCGAAGCCTATACAGCCAACCAATTCTGGGCCCGTTTTTACGGGCAGGTTTTTACGGGCGGGTTTTTACGGGCGGCTAGGTGGAGAAGCCCCGTAACCACTCGCCGCGCCTCCTGACGGGGGCGCTGCGACAGCCCGATGGGAACTGTCGGGCAGTAGCCCACCAGACACAACATACGTCTGATCTGAGGATCCTCGCTTTTCCATGGAGTATTGCGGAACTTTACACCCTGGTCGTCATTCCCATCAACGTCTATTGTCCAAGTTAGTTAAAAATGTATAATAATTAAATTTATTGAACCAACTTTGAGGAAGTATCTTATGCTATAAGGAAGTAATAAATTTACATATATGTATATATGTGGAGGATAGCAAATAGCGATTTAGTTACATATCATCCTGTTGAAAGTCGCAGAACGCTTTCAAAGCGGCTCTGGTCCCTAGGCCCTGATGTTTAACAAGATTAAACTAATAAATCGTAATAATGTTCAGACAAGCTCATGCACGTGGTATCCCTTTTTTACACGACGTGTTTATCAGCTAACAGCAGGCTTATAATTATCATTATGTGGTGTATTCAACATTTGATCGGTTATTGTTATTATAATGTTATTAGTCTATGGTAAGCTTTCGTTAAATGTAAAAAAAAATATCTGTCAAAGCCAGGTATGATCGGCAAGTTGTGCATAGGTACCAGTTTCACCGAACCTCCAAAGGACCAAACAATATGACGCATCCTTGAAAAAGTTTTGTTTGATAATTACTAAATTGTTAAAAAAAATATTTAATGGTTTAATTCGATTCGTTTGGTCTTTCTAAAACACTTAGATTTTGCACTTAGCAGGAACGCCCAGATTCTTAAAATTATCATTCCTAAACAAATATTTGGTCTGTTCAGGAATCAAACCCACGTAACGTAGTGTAGAAGCAGATTGCTTACCAACACAACGGTCTGATTGTGAAATTCATCGAGTTCGTTAATGTTTGTTCCAACTCTGACTTTGCTTCACTGTCAAAACCACATTGATCCTTATTTGTGTTACAATAAGGGTGCTGTACATTTGCTGCAATTGGCAAGTCTGACAAATTACAGTGATCTTTACTATCATAGTAATAAGGTTGCTGATGGGTTGCTGCTGACAAAGTTAAATTACAGTACTTTCATAGCTTTTTTTCATCTGTCGTTGTATCGCTGTTAAAATGAAAGTAATCCTTATTCCACCAGTATTGAGGTT
This sequence comes from Standfussiana lucernea, assembly GCA_964057025.1. Classification (NCBI taxonomy): domain Eukaryota; kingdom Metazoa; phylum Arthropoda; class Insecta; order Lepidoptera; family Noctuidae; genus Standfussiana; species Standfussiana lucernea. The sequence continues at coordinate 8,282,439 of OZ059808.1, read as the reverse complement.
GCTATAAAAAAAAATCGGATCAAATAGTAGTCCATAATTATTGTTAGTAATAAAGGACTTAAAACTACGTTAGTATTGCATCATCAATAAAATTCAAATAATAAATAATTCAATATCTAAAAAAAAACTACTGTTAGCTATAATTATCTTAAAACTACGTTAGTATTGCACTAATTCTAATTCTAATTATAAATAGGTAGTCATAATCTCATGTCAGCAAGAATTTCAGTGTCACTTCGTCACATGAAGCAGGATTAATATTTCTAGCACTGCGGACTCTGGTCTCTCAGAAATCATTTTCACAATTCCATTGGTGCTATTCCTGACAAGACTGTCACATTATAGTGATCTTTATTATCGTTAAAGTAGGGTAGCACTTGGGCTGTCAAAGGTAAATTAAGTGTCAAAGCACCAACTTTGACAACATAAAATTGGGGTCCATTTTCAAACCCACGTTTCAGGTGACACCAAAAAGGTTCTAACACTCACAAATGATACCATTTCATTAATAAGGACTCACAACTCAACCCAAAATCGCTCCCCTCATTATAATTCTCTATGGCCGGTCCAAGTTTTCAGCAGTCGCGTTAACCCTGTAATGCTGTTAATAATTTACGCGAAGGTCGAGAGCGTCATTTAGCAAACAACGTTTTGAATGTTAATTTATTAAGACATTTCGGGGATGATGGCTCGTCATGATGGCACTTTGGGGTTGGCTGCTTTGAAAGCAGGCAGCGGGTGCGGCTGTCAAGCCTATAAGATCTTAAGGTAATAAAGTATAAGGTATAGTGAAAACTAATATTTTGATAAATCATGTTTTATTGTGATTCTAGACTGGGTTTCTATCAAAAATACTGATCATAAACTATAACTAATAAATTAATATCTACAATATGTCACAGCTTTTAAATAATGATCCGAGTTGAAAATTACCAAACTAATATTATGAATGTGGAAGTGGCTCTGTAAGTCTGTGTGTTTGTTACTTTTTTGCGCCTTAACGACTGAACGGATTTTGGTGAAATTAAGCACACAGATGAACCGTGACGTGGGTACATTAGGATACTTCTTATCTCGGTATTATAATCCCATGGGATAAATCCCGACAATCACGCGACCAAAGCCGAAAGCTAAATATAGTTAACAATAAAATACAGACCTAATAATAATTTTGTAATGTGGAGTAGTTTCCAAAATATGTTTGAAAAACTATTACGTTTTTGCACAACGCGTTCGTACTGACATAAGACAGATATAATTCAATTCTGAAGACATTTTATCTAGCAAAGATCATAGCAAATATGAATAATTCTCAACATTAAACCTAAGTACCTATAGTTCAAGCTTTCTTCCACTTTCTGCTGATTTGCAAATACATAAGAACATAGAATAATATTATCTGCTTACATTTCAACAAAGTAGTGAATCAGCTGATCCCTCTTGGCAGTGTTCCAAGTAACGTTTAGGTCAGGTCTGACGATAAATTGTGTGTTTAAATGTTGCAAATATTATGTGCAGTGACAAAATAGCTATCTGAAAGCTGAATCAAAAGCCTCCCCATGACTTCCAAATTCTTAGATCCAGGTCAAATATGAACTACTGGTCATTGGTTCTGTCAAGTTCGTCCCACCATATCCAGCGAGGTCTACCGCGACGACTTCTGGCTGAGTCAGGGATCCACATCGTAGTTATTTTGGGCAGCTCGTCGGGCATACAGCCCCACTTCAGCTTGGCGGCTTTTTGAGCAACGTCAGTAATTGGTGTTGCGTACATGGTCGGTAAGTTTGACGCCTAGGATATTGCGCTCCATTGCACGTTAGCTGATCTTGAGTTTGGTGTTTTGAATGTTTGTCAAAGACCAAGTCTGGGATCTATAGGTCCAAATAAGTCCATAAGTCCAATAAAAGGTATGAATATACCTATTAAGAAGTTTGATCATCAACACCAGCCCGCAGCAGTCCCCTGCTGAACATAGACCTCTCCAATAATACGCCACTCGATTTTTGGCAACTCTTATCTAGCTGTTACAAGTCCTGCTAAGGTCGTCGCTCCAACTAGCCTGAGGGCAACCCATCGATTTACTGTCTCTACTCAAGAATACCTTTACTTCAACGGTCATAGGTTTATAACCGGCCCCTTGCCACTTCAGCTTGCTTATTTTGTGATTTATGAAGACCATTTTGGCTCTCCGCTGGATCACCTTGTTCCGGATTCGATCCCTCAGAGAGACTGCAAGAATAGCCAATTCCATAGCTTGCTAAAATGACCTTGAATTTACGTGCATGTCCACTTTTGACCCCTTATGTAACAACGGACAACTTTAATTTGTAGAATAAAGTTCAAAATTAAACCTTAATTCTGCATTTCAAGTCAAATTTCTGATCTGTTAATCCGATGTTAACTTATCAAGTTATGGTACGATAAGAATTGTAGGAGAACTGTGATAATTTATTTATTTTATGATAGGTAGCTTCACAGCTGACAGTACATAAACATAAAAGGATTATACTAAACATTACGCCAATTACGAAGTACACAGAAAAATAATAAGATAATCAAAGAGTGACTCCAATTAATTGTCGTTAAAGTTTATAGTGTGTATCTATGTGCGTGTGGGTATCTGTACGGTGTGGGTGAGTATCTGTACGGTGTGGGTGTCTGTCTGTAAATGTGTGTGATGATGTGTGTATGTCTATATCTAATGACAACTGGCACTACTGAGGTAACTGGGTATCCTGCGTTTGATCCAAGATTGAAATGATCTCTTTTTTAAAACGGTTCCGTGTGGTATTAAAGGGGTCAAGTGTTGGGAACTTGTCATTATATAATGCGGGTAGACGCAAGAAAGGTGACTTCTTCATGTAATTAGTGGAGGCTGAAGGAACTGCTAACAGAGTGGTATGTCTGGTACGTCTGAGTGGGACGTTGAAGTAGATTTTGCCGAGCAATTGTGAACAGTCAAATTTATTATTAAGTAGGTCGTACAATAACACCATGTCATTTATCTGCCGTCTCTCTTCCAGAGTATTTAAATTGTGATATCGACAGGAGTCCGGGTAATTTAGGATGTCAACTTTGGTTTTATAATTTAGATGCTTTACAAATTTACGTTGGATAGATTCGATTAGATCAATATATTTCAAGGTCTCCATATAACACTTGCTGATTCTAGTATGCTCCTTACATAGCAGTAATATAAATTTTTTAGGCATAGTGGACTATTAAACTGCTGGCTGTTACGTATAACGAATCCGAGGGACTTGTATGCTTTACTGGTGATGTGATCAATGTGTGCCTCGAACGTGAACTTTTCGTCCAGTATCACACCCAAATCCCTAACCTGAGATGCTCGCGGAACAATATCACCACTGATACTGTAGTTATAAATAATTTTGTTGCGTTTTCTAGAGAAGGTTATTATTTGGCATTTATTAGTATTTACATTTATATTGTTCAACTCATAGTAATCACTAAGTCTATCTAAGTCAGATTGGATCAATTGACAGTCAGATCATTATAAGTCAGTCCCTAATGCGGTGGCAGGACTGACTGGCCTAGATGCATACTAGGTAAATTCTTGTTAATGTTTTGTGTGGCTGCTACGACATATGTACTTAAATATTTGTTGGTCCAAAACTTTGCAACTGCCATGGCGTCTTCGGTGGTAGCGCAGAGTTTTCGAGGAGTTGAGGGCAGGATAGGTGGTCGAACTTTTTTATCGTACCATAGGTTCATTTAAATATTGTAACTCAATGACTATTGCTTTATTAATTCTAATACAAACAACTCGATCAATAATCCTAGTCTTGGAAACAGAAACAAAACACAAACTTGTATGTTTACACGTTAAAACAATTGTTTTGTTAGTTGAAGACTAAACAATACTAATTAAAAAAGGAAAATTCTAGAACAACAATAAAGATATTAATATTGTTCTAGAACTTTACTTTTAATAACTGGATTTAAACACTGTTTACATATAAACGAACGAACTTGATTAAGAAAATGGCTATCAAAAACAAACATTAAAAGAGAAATTATACATTGAACAAAACATGTTTTACAACTTTGTTTCATACAAATTAACATAATGGATCTGAGCAAAATCTGTAGTAGTATGACGTCTTTTTTTTTAGCTTTTACTTAACTTGCATTGTTAGTTAGTGGGGTAATTAGTATAGATAGGTGGTGGTGGTGGTTAAATCTTACAACTGTATGTATTTCAAACCATGTCCCCCCATCCGATTGAGCTGAAATTTTGCACACACCTTTGGTACTGGTGACAATACGTTTTTATGACAGACATGACTTGATCCTGCAGCCAGCATTACCTCCTCACGATAGAATTCCTCAACGGTTAATATCACGGACACGAAACTTTATATGCGTGTTCAATGTTAATGGATAAAGCTAATTTTATTCTTTTCATTTTAAGTAGGTGCAGTGGATACACCGTCGATAAGCACATTGATTTCCAAAACAGTTCGTCGTCTGTCTATCTTGCATCTATTTTAATATAAAGTTTCATAGTCCTCTAAAAAGATAAAAACTGTGACTCCTACAACTTAACTCTCAAATTACTAATATACATATGTATAATAAGCTGACACCCACGCCAGACTTAAAAACATTCTTCTATATAATATCCAATCTTATAAAATCTGTAATTTTAGTCAAAGACAAGACCAATCATAGAGCATGGAACCACTGCGCCCGGCAGCATCGAAATGTGGCATTCATACAGGCAGACAGTAGCCCTCCAGCCAGAAAACCCGTCTGTTCGGAGCATCCTCCCTTTTTAACTCGGGATGAAAACTTTAAACCCAGTTCTTCATCCCAATAAACAATAATAAAAATCATTGAGAGGAATTTCCCGTGTCTGGAGCCCTTACCACCGGTAGCTTGGACTCTGCTCCCGACACCGGTGGACTACCTTTTTTTTGTTACTTTTTTTTCAAGAAATATTTAAAATTGTGCAAAATAAGATGAATCAATGAATAAATGACTAAAAACAAAGTTTAGGAACACTCTAAACGATGACACGATCAGTTTGTACGGAGACTATAGACAATGCCACCTCTACCATCGGTTGAGACTTCTTCCTTATTCTGAAACACCAATCAACTCCCATCCCCTATATTTTCCATTCAAAAAGTTATATAGGACCCTGATCTTTACGCAGGAAATGAGTCGATAAGAGCGTCATATGATGTCAATATCGAAATCTTAATATTACTTCGAAAATGTTAAAGCTTATTCTGATAAATCTTTCTCTCGTGTCGTTTTAGGAAATTGGATCACAGTTTGATTCATTTTCTTGCTTTAATGATGGTTTTAACTTTTTTGGGGCCGTTTTTTTGAGAGATTTGTCGGTGGTATATCATTGTGATAGTTATATTGAGAGGCATGGAGTGAAGAGACTGTCTCTTAAGTAAGTTCTTCTTTCTTTATCGTGTGGTTAGTGCCTAACTTGGTGTCAGAGTTTTTATGCCGCCCATGGGTCTCCGACTTGACTTTACATACCGTCGAGAAATATCTCTCAGGTATGCTGGTTTCCTCACGATGTTTTCCTTCACCGAAGCAAGTGATAATTATTCAATACGCACATGATTCCGAAAAATCAGAGGTGCATGTCTTGGGTTCGAACTCGAGACCTATGACTTGGCAGTCCAACGGTCACACCACTAGGCTATCACTGCTTTTAAGTAAGTTGAAGGTGAAATATGTAATAGAATAGTTGTAGGCTAATAAAGTAAACATGTGGCATTATTACATAACATCACGCATGTAATCCCCGAACGGTTAGGCAGAGGTGTACCTAATAGCACACACACATTTTACCAGTTATGTTTAAGTCCCATGTAATAGAAAGCGAGCCTATTACCATCAACAGGGTACAAATTCAGAGAAATTCCTGATGGAAGAACCCAATAACACTTTGCCCGATCTGGAAATCAAACCCATTACCTTATGCTCAGCAGTCGCCACTACACCAATGAGGCAGTCATATGACATTATCAATTTTGTAATAGGTGGATATGTGATTCAGATAATTACCTAATCTTAGTCATCACTAATGACTAATAGTGAAGAAAAACACCTTTATCCATACCAATATAATTAACGCGAAAATTTGTATGTATATATATTTATCTCAAAAACTGCTGAACGGATTTGGATGAAACTTGACATACAGATAGTTAATAACCTGGATTTATACATAGGCTACTTTTTATCCCGGTAGTACGATCCTGTAGGACAATAACCGAACTCTACGTGGGCGAAGCCGCGGGCATAAGCTGGTATAATAATAAGTTTAAAATTTCTGAAACCTTTTTACCCTGCCTTCTTAGTAAGAGAAGGGGCCTTTGCCTCATAAAGAAACAATCATAAGCGTGTTATTATCACAAAAAAAAAAAAAAACTTTTAAGTGAAAGCGCCAGTGTAGGCTACCCTTAAGTTTACATATTAAAGCAACAACCAAAAGAAAATCGACCTTAAAATCAACTTTATCCTTTACTAAAATTAAAATGTCGTCAGAATCCTAATTTAGCTCAGCCAAGTCACAACAAAGTAAGTAAAGTTATTCGACGAAATTCTCATAGTTATTCTGTAATTTCAATCTCAAATTATTTAGCTTCGAACCGGGCTAACTGTTTATATATTAATAGTTAATAATAGGAATAAAGTTTCAACAACTTCCTATAAAGACCCTTAAAGTGCGTTCAGACGAAAAATAGTAAAACGCGCGTTTGAAGTGCGTTAAGTTTTTAAGCTGTAAATATGACGAATGTGCGCAATGTTTTGCTGGTTTAATTCCGATGTAAAATAATACCGTTTTTAAATAAATCTACAATTGAATATTTGATTAAATCACGTAATATAACTACTAATTTATTATTCAAAATAAATAAATAAACTGACAAATTTTTAACTTCTCAAGAAATTAAGCGTTTTTTTTTCACTTTGTGTAAAATTTTGATTTAGTCAGTTAGGTGTTATTGGCACTTCGCCGTCTATATAAAATTATTATGGACAAAGATTTACAACTGAAAAGCGAGCAAATATCGTCTCTTTTTGAGTAAGATAACTGGATGAGGAATCAGTCAAGTGCATAAGCCACTGTGCTTGCATTGATTCCTAGCTACAAGCAAATGCCAATACCAGCGAATCTAAAACAGTTTGACGACAAACACAGAGGAACTTGAATATGGTGCTATTCATGAGAAGTCTCAAGGATTTTGGACATGTCTGTGCATTGACGAGTATAATTTTGCAAAGCAAACGACGATATAAAAAGATTTTCTGTCGATATTATTCTTTTAAAGTTAATTGTATTTCTATAAAACTAACTTTATGATACTAATATTGACCAGTTATGAATAAAGCAAGAACAATGATGTGAATGGCTTACATCCGAGTTACCCCAATCACTTTAAGTAATACTAAAGTAGAGTTGCCAAGTTCTCGACTTCCAATTTTCTATTTAGAAAAACGTTAATTTTAAATTTCCAAGTTTATGTCAAGGTTCTGTGAATTTAGTTGAAAACATATAATGTACGTCATGTAGGAAAGTAATTAGAATTTGACAGTCAATAATTATGTCATTTCTTAGTTGTTACATGAAAGCACACCGAAATACAATCTTCGCTCTTCTTTTAATTTTAAAGTTGCCGTCCACCGCTTGTCTGAACTGACCTTACAATTTAGGTGCTCGAAAACTATATTGTTCCACAAATTACAAACTTACCCTGAAATAAATACAAATTGAATATTGATTACAGGTACAAAACAACTATGTATCGGAATTTATATTTCATGATTGATTCTGTAAAATATTTCATTTTGCATATTTCCGATCGGAGAATTTATAAAGAGTTACAAATTGTAATAAATAATTAACGTTTTTTTTTGTTGTATTCTTTAAAAAATAAATATATTTTTAAGCATTTTTTCCTATTACGTAACGTAATTTGTTCTTATTCTGTTTTGTTCATTCCATAAACGTTTTTTACAATCTAATTAGTTTATTTTTTTAACTGTCCTTCTTCTGGTCAAAATCTTACCCAAATTCATTCCACATGTGTGTTTATTGTCGTTTATTGCTTGAAGTAGACTTAAGAGTAGATGGCGGGACTCCTTGGATGGCTTCCTCATGTGTGGCATGAATAAGTATAGCTTCTACATCTTCGATTTGCATTCACCACATACTTCTAATTTTGTTGGCCTAAACTTCGTTACTTTCACAGCGTCGTCGTGCCGTAGGTGGCGCAGAGGTCGCTTTTGCTACATTTTACTATAAATAGTTTTAGTTACGTTTTCGTTTTCAAATCAAATGCTGTTTTATCATGAAATACATAGCTACACTTGAAGCCAACCGAACGAATGACTTGCCAATATATCGCCACGTCTCTCGTTCGTTTCCTGAGCAATTCTATACGTTGATATCTTTAATTTCCTCATTCGACCGTCCTCGGGTCACTTTCGTTTTAAAAGGTTCAACTCGCTATGTTTCTGTTGGAGTCACGAAACACGATTTTCAGCCGAAACCGAAACCGGGAAAATTCGGCTTCTGTTCTAGTTTTGGCCGAAACCGAGTAATTGTAAATTCACAATATAAACTGAAAATTATTGTTATTGCGATTCGATATTTTATAAACAATTGATTTTTCATTTTGATTTCATGCATGGAGTCTAGGGTTCCCCAAGTTGGGCGAAATGTTAGTGTCGAACCCACGCGATGACTAGATCAACCCAATCTTTAAAGAACAGCAGTTTCGCCTACCCACAGTTTCAGCTCCTTCTTTGGCTTACAACGAAAGTACAGCCGAAACCAGCACTTTTGGACGAAACCGATACCATTACCGAATCCTCAGTCGGTTTCTACTTTCTGTAAAACTTTGCACATTTGTACTACCTCATATTTGATGAAGGTAGGGGAAATTGGTATTTTAAATTCTTATCATCTTTTATTCAAAATTTCGCTCATTGTTTCGTGTGTGTTTGATATCAACATTTATTATTTGTGGAGCGATGAGTCCTTTGGTTTTGACCCCTTTTTCTTTTGTTTTATTTGAAGCTTAACTTTTTAGTTAGGAAACTGGGTTATTTGGTCCACGTTTAGGTCTCATTCACGTCCTCGGGCGATGTGTTATTTTTTTCATACACTATATGATTTGCGTTTGGCCACAACTCGCCTGATGGAATAGAATAGAATATACTTTATTGTACACCAAAATTGAAACAGAACGGTTTTACAAAATTGATAATGAAGATAAAGAAAAGATAAAGATTGATTGATATTGATGTGAAGCGATGATGTGGCCTAAGGCGCAGCAAACTTGCTTAGAAGAAACCGATTCACTCTAACTTTGTAGAGATTCATATTATTATAATAATGATCAGAAAATAGAGAATCCGGCAGTGAATTCCACAGACTGGCGGTTCGCAGAATAATTGTGGAAGCAAAGCGCTTTGTTCGGATCAGTGAAACTTCAACTATTTAACGGTGACGCTTTGTCGTTTCTCTCCTCATCCGATAATAGAACAGGGATGTAATTAGATTATGTAATTCTAAATCACACTCTCGAAATGTAACCGGCCATACCATGCAAAAACCCGTCAGTGACGACAGCGACTTGTCAGATTGCGGTCAATGGTCGAATCCACTCCAAAGTCATGGCCACACATTTGATTCAATCGCGCGTCACCTGTTTCCGACAAATAACGCAAATTGCTTTCTGGACAATTATTTCGTTTCTTATCTTTGCACTACCAGTCACTTGACGCATGTCGGTTGATTATTTATTTATTTATTTATACACAAAACACATTACAGGAAAAAGACAAAAACGTGGACACAGTGTGTAAGAAGAATAAATTAACTACAAAATTAATAACTTAAACAATCATAATAATCATCATCATAATTGAATTGAATTGTTGATTGTGGGAGTCGTGGCCACGGGCTTGCGAAGAAAAGTTTAAAGTTAGTTTTGTAATTATATTTATTTATTTCCACTATATACATTATAATAATTAAAATGACTAAAATTAACTAACTATAAACTATAAAAGAATAAAATAATTAATAATATAATTTTGTAATAATTACTTAAAGAATTAAAGTACCCTTTTTCTAGACACCAAATGAAGTTTGCCGTCAAAAGTAGGCAGACAGTCTCTTAAATTCGCATTTAAGTATAACAATTTAGTGAACCATCACTCATGACTTACTAAGCTCTTCAACGATGAATAAATCTGAATACCCATTATCCACAACCATCGTAAACTTCTAGCTGAAGATTTGATTACATAAACCACCCCACTTCATGAACGGGCTCAAGTATCATTACGCGATCTACCCGCAAATGCTTTGGCCTAAAAATCAACTTTAAAATATACAGTTTGTTGAAAAGATTAGCTCTATCATCTGAAACCTTGAGACTTTGATACTTTCCCGAAGAATTTTTAAGAAACACTTTGGCAAAATTGTTCGGAAACGCGAGCCGTGTCAGAAAATTTACATTTTATTAATCTTCGAATGAGGAGAATCTTCGGATGAGCTCCGTGAAAAAGGGAGGAAAAAAAAAACAATATGAAAGCTCGACTGCGAAGATTGGAACCGTCCTCTTTCATTGATGAAATTTTGCAAAAGAAATTCTATAAAATTAAAGTTGACGTTTCAGAGAGCGGAGGAAGGAGCTTTGCCGTCGTGATTCTAAATCTTGGTCAAATATTTGAGATACTTTATGAGAAAGCATGTATTTTAAAGTTTGCCATTTTAAAGAAAGAAAGAAAAAATATTTATTAGTCTCGCACTGGACAAAACAAAATGGTAACTTAACAATAAAACAGGATTTAAAAAAAAGTTAACTTAAGAACAAATTAAAATAAGACTAACTAAACTGGTCCTGTACGAGGCCAAAAGGCCCTTATCTCAGCATGGTGCTGTAACATAAAAAAAGTCGTCAGTGACTTTTTTTTCTGATAGGGTCCAAAGTGATGCCACGGTCAGATACTAATAATAATAAATAAAGTGTATAAACGAATAAATATATAAGGTATAATAAGTGTGTAGAGTACACTAAGAAAAAGAAAACACCCAACGTCATCACTTTAATTTTACTTTTAAAATGTTAAGTGTACACGTCATCGACTCATAGTTTGTTGCCATGAATTCAGTACATGATTCTAGATCCACGAGCGTTGAAATGTTTCTGTGGTTACAAAAAAAATGCTGTTTCGTTTAGCATTGCAGTTTTTTATTTGTTTTAGATAACCGACCAAAAAACAATTACGAGTCTAAAATCATTTGCTAAGTTCATTGTGACATTTTGCCCGTCCACGTCTCACGACTTTGCCATAAGTAACTTTCTCGTTGCCTGTTTCTACTTCAATATAGGATCGCCAAAAATGTTTAATATTGACTGATAAATTAATTCAGAATCTGAATTATAACGAATACATAAAATAAAATTCTTCGTATGAACAATTTACAGGCTACGTAGGTACATACATAATTGTACGAAGATAGTTTATAACATAGTTGACAAAATCTACTGAACTAACTCAAACAGATGAGGTGTCGTTAAATTAGTCTCTAGTTAGGCCAAAAAGCTAGCTAGACTGAAAAATAGTCTCAGATCCAGACCTTAACTAGAAGTTATTATGTGAAGTTAACGTAATTTTTAATTTATTTTCTCATGGCTAAATAATAACAGCCGCAAGGGGCGATCGAAGGTTAAGCTACACTAGTCAAGGTCGTGCCGTGGATGGGTAAACATTAACTATAATTATATCGGGACCCCAATACTTCGGAAACCAGTTGGTCCCGACTGTCATATGTAAATCTGTTATATTCGGTAGTCAGAAATTTGAAAGTATGACGCCCAGTCTTACCAAGGGATATCGTATCACCGAGTTATTGGACCATGGAAGTCAGATAGGCAGTCGCAGATATATAATACTGAATTCCCGCTGCAACCTGCTAGACTGAAGCCGACCTCAAGATAGTTGGGATAAGGCTAGGCAGATGATGATATAATAAATAATGTAGATGTTTTGCCAAACTGTAAACCGTTCGATACAGGGGCGTATCAATTGTTTGTCCTCATAATAATAAATCTTAAAACTTAATTTTCGGTAGTTGTAAACTACCTTCCTCACAACAGACCTCACATAATCTATAATATTCTATAATGAGTTTCACATATAATCCTCTAAACACCAACATTTGAGTTTACCATAAACTTAGCTAATTAAACTTCGGGCCCAACTGAGGTCCTTGGGGTGTCCCCCGTGAGCCCATACGGAAGATAGTACAGAAGTCCGTCTCCATACAACGAGCAAAACAAGCGCACGCACACATAGACGCGTACGTACGGCGATTTCAAACAAATGACAATCGCGAGTGCGCTTGCACTCGCTGTACGTGTAGCGTGTTTGTTTTTATGTGTGCGAGCGTTTTTATTATTTTACGGAGCGGATCTTCTGTAACCATCTATTTTGCCTGTCTATGTTTATACGAAAAGCTAATTATTTTGCTCTGAAATATTAAAATAAAATTATATTGTTCGAAATTATGTTTTGATTTCTTAGAATTTTCCTATTAGAATGTTGTTTATTTGTTTTTAGTGAAATCGTTTCTTGTTAAAGACCTTGTGAGTTAATTGTTTGAGTTACCATGAGACTGAAATATAGAGAGTCGACTTGAGAATCTGATCCTTCTTTGTTTCGTAGTTAGGTAGCCTTTACCCAACTGAAACATGGATCGACTTCCTATCTGACCTCCACAACCCAGTTAGTACTAGGTACTACGCACGTACAATACCTCGGGTAAGATTGGTTGTCAGACTTTCGTGCCACTGACCTATAACGACTGTCAAAGATCTACAAATGTCAGCCGGGACCAACGGCTTAACGTGCCTTCCAAAGCACGGAAGAAACACGGAATGTAATAGATGACCACCCATCCACGGGCCAACCTAGGCAAGCGCTTAACCTGAAGATCGACCTGAGCGGCTGTTATTATTTGACCACGAGCTCCTCCTAAAAACCATTCCAACAAAAAGCCATATTGTTGTGCCAAAAAAATCCGTTTCTCTATCTACGTTTCGTCATTCTATGCTTCTTTCCATTGTGTAATGGCACATAAATTATATATGATTGATTACCCTCCCGTTACCCACATATCTAAATACCGCTCCATATTTTGTTTACACAATATAATCATTACAATATTTTTTGTCGTATAAAATGAACCGTTATTTTTGTTGGAATACAAATCATTGTTTTTGTTGTTGAAATATCTTATTTTCTGGGAGAATTGTGGTTATTTTTTTAGATTTTGTGGGTATGATAAGTTGCTATATTCATGTTATACAGGGTGGCGCCGACAATACGTCAATAAATAAAAACACTGTTATTACTAGTACCTACATAGGAATATTTTTAAACTATCAAAAATATCCTAGCAGCGAAATAAAAAAAAAATTAAAACAAAGTAAATAGCATAAAACTGTTAACGAAATACAACACCATTTATAAATATTGGTTTTCTAACTTTAGGTATAATTTGCACTAATTCGCGTCTGGTTATATACATATACATTTAAGGAACGAATTTGGCAAAGGTTTTTGAAATAGCGAGTTGGCAACATGTGTTTAGTGTTTATACCGATGCGGGGGTCGTTAACCTCTCAGTGCTAGCCTATTATTCTACATCATGTAGAAAATTCTAAATATCAAAAATAATGTCCTGTGAGTAAATTACTGGATATATTCGAATGAATTTTTGTACGCAGACTGGGAACGTCATGAGGTATACGCAGTTTAATTTATTGTCGTATTGTCGGCACCACCCTGTATAGGGTGGCCACCTCATAGCTTTGACAGTGGCCGGTTGTTAAGGGATACTGGATCTTCCACATTTGGTTTAGGACTGGCCTACCCCTTTCACCAAATGGGATTTACATTATTCGCAATATACTACTGAGTTCACTGACGGTCGACCATTTTTCTACCCTATTACTTGGCCATAAGGGTGAAAGTGGCATCATCATTGATAGCCCTGTTTCACCTGCTGCTGGGTCTCCTCCGTTTGGGCCATTCTCCCCTGGTCCGCACGAGTCTCATCCAGGTCTGACCCGTTACGTGTCTTCTTATTAGAAACCACTTGGCACGTGGGGTTCCTGGTTCTATCTTGGATCTTCGATTGTACTTTGTTATATAAGGTATAGTTTTGCATACTCGACAAATTCAAGGAGGTAACTACGCTATTGATTCTCGACCCGAATCAATTATAAAATGGGTAGGTAATTTTTTATATTTTTTTCTCAATATCGGAAATTGGTAAGTGTACACCGCCCGTATTAAAACGCGGCCCATCTAATAGCTAGCCCTATAACCGCGCTATCACATACACAAACAAACGCAGACGTTTATTCGATGAACGGGTGATTCTCCTCTTTTGAGAAGGGCTTCATTCTGAAATAGTGTCAAATTAAAACAACTGAAAAAGGCAACGTTTATTATTATTGACCAGGTACCATAATTTATATTGATTACTTACGTCTTCTATGACGACTTTCTGAATTTTGACGAGGATGCAAAACTACACCTTGTATAATATCGCCCATCTTACGTTCATCATTATTGGGTTTTTTTTTGTGGTATTTTGGATGCCAGGTTTTTGTCAGGCTATTCTCAGTAACAACCATACTTGCATTTGGTTAATGCTAATAGCCTGGTCCCCTATAAGATGTTACCTAAAATTGACAGAATATAATTTGAAATAGTTGCATATCGCAAGACTGAAGTCCTGAGACAGCTAGACGGGGTCACGGCAGACCGAGAAGTTAGCGGCACGCCTTGGATGGCTTCCAGAAGAACACCATCGTAAGAAGTGGAAGAAATGGGGGGAGGCCTTTGCCCAGAAGTGGGACAATACGGGCTAACAAAAAATTTAAAAAAATTGAAATATTTTCTAACTAAACAAATATGCTTTTATGGCACCTCGACCTTCATTCTTTTATCAGCTCTTTAAGTGTATCCAAAAACGTACTCCAAAACACTTCTCTCTTTACCACGTATAAACAACAGTTATCCGCCATCTTGTGTGACATATAGACCATTAGGCACGTCGACAAAACAGTAATATCTATTTATTGTATTGAAATAACATGAGAGAGAAGAAATATGTCTTCTGTTATAATGTTAGTCTTACGACTGATTTAGGACCGAAAATATACGGGAATATGTTTGTGTAAGACTATATTGTAATATATGGGCTTTCTTATAGACGGTAGGAATTGGGAGTTATGGGCTAGTGTTTAGGCTGGTTGTGGATGTAATGTTGTATCTATTGACATCCGCACACTTACCATATAAGTTCAGTTGAAAACTAGCGTCGGGCACTAGTTGTCCGGCATTTTGCTGAACTGGGCCTATTTGGCGCAGCCGTGAGTCACACAATATTTCTTGGTTAGTTTTAAATTTTATTTTATATTTGCTTTTTTATATTTTGTATTGTGTACTTGTAGCGTGGGCCAATAAACGTTTTTCTTTCTTTACTTATTAGTTTGGGAATAGTAGTGTTTATTTTATTAAGTTGTGCTGTTGTCAGAAATTTTAGAGCTGCCGTATATAATACTAAATCGAAAGTTCTAGTTCTGATTTCGTAATCCTGAAATGAATTTAATGTCGATCTCACGGTCAGGAAGTAATATTTTTTTTTTACCCGAAATGGTTTTGCGTTTGGCCGCATCTCGCCTCATGTGAAGCGATGATGCGGCCTAGGGTGAAGCATGCTTGCATAGAAGAAACCTGTAATGAACTAATGTGTGCGGAGACACACGAATACTCTCTGTTCCTTTACTCTCCTAATAGGAGTCTCCTAATAGGAATAAAACATCACGCCTGTAATCCCCGAAGGGTTAGGCAGAGGTGTACCTAATAGTACACCCACATTTCGCCATATGTGTTTAAGTCCCATATATTATTTATATTATTATTATAATATTGGGCGGCCTTTTGCCATCAACCGGGCATGAATCCAGACTCCGTGGCTGTTACTGAGAAATTCCTAATGGAAAAACCCAATAACAATTTGCTCGACCCGGGAATCGAATCCAGGACTTCATGCTCAGTAGTTGCGATTGCTGCGACTACAAAACCAACAAGGCAGTCCAGGTTTAATTATATATTTTATTATATATTATTAAGTATTCGTGTTTTTCATGTTCCAAAATATTTACTTGCTACTTTCCAAAGTATGAGCGTGGTAGCCTTGTTTGAGTGGCGTTCTTCATGCTGAAAAATATAATTAACGTAAAAATATAGTACAAAATATAAATTATATTTTCGTGAAACAAAATTTGTTAATTAAACGCGTAATAAAGTCCGTCATAAAAATATTTTTGGAAAACATGCCATTTCCATTTATGTTTTCATAACTGGCACACGTAGAAAGTTTTGTTCGAAATAAATATTACGTAACGTTATTATAATGTGCGTCGGTTAACGAAATTCCTAAATAAAAAATTTAGTATCCCGAAATTAATGAAAGGTTTTTGTTGGAGTTTCAGCATTTGCTGCGTGTATGGAGACTGAAGGTCGCATGATGAAGTCTACACCAGGAATTACTTTGAAAATCAGTATATTGCGAATATTATATATTACAGAGTGCGTGAAGTATGTGCGTGCGATGAGATGGTTCCAGAGATAAAAAAGGGGTGTTTTTTTGACGTTGATGCGTAGCTCGGCGATGATTGGTTGGCGGCATCCGCAGATGACCAAGTGATTATTTAAAATGGTACGGATCGACTCGTGAGACACAGAAAGTTCAGCGGCTATCTCTCCCAAACTTGAATGAGGATTTTCAGTCACTATTTCCTTCACCTTTGCGATATTGACTTCAGTTGAAGACGTTGATGGCCTACCAGAGCGAGGCAAATCTTCCATCACATCTCGACCGCTTTTGAAAGCTTTATACTACTCATAAGCACGTGTTTTTGTATAAAGTCGATTCACCGTAAGCCTTCTGTAACATTTTCAGGGACTCCGATCACGAAATTCCATTGGCGATGCAAAATGTAAGACAAAGTCTTCTTTATGAAATTCGCAATACGCACTAGATATGATCTAACTAAAAACAGCACTGTATTTAATCTAAATAACAGATGCAACTCAAACTCCGCGCCAAAATGGAAAACAGTTGTGCCAATCAAACAAAAAAAAAAAAACAATTTTCGATACTTTTTTGTAGGTATGAAGTATATACGGTTCTTATAACAAAACCAATATTCAAAATGTTTGTCTGTAGAGTTCAGTGAGCCTCTCTTTCTTTTGAAAAATAATTCTCTGAATCTCGCCTACTCTGTGTAGCTCTATTTATACACTAAATCCAACTTAACAACGCAGACACATAAAAACCGTTATCGTCCAGTATAATTCGCGAATTGAACAAAGCCGCTAAATTCATTGCTAAAGTTTAATAATGACGTACTTTGTTGGTATAAAGCTGGGTATTTTGGCCTTAGTATTTATTTTATCTACACATCTATCTTTACAAATAGATACAATTAAAGTGTCTGTTTGTTATTTCAAAATAACAGGTTTTTAATGAATGCGTATGTTTATTTTTCCTAATATATTTCTTTTAGGTTTTTTTTGACGACATTTCTTATGTGACATTTACAAGGAACTGTGCATCGAGATTTCTTTATATTTAATACTAGCTGTTGCCCGCCACCTTCATCCGCCTCAAATTCTTATAAAAAATATTACTTCCCTATTTGAATCGGATTTTGTTAACAATTTCAAGGTTTTTTTTTTGCACGGAACCCTAATCCTTTTTTAAATAAAAGTAGCCCATATTACCCCTGATGATATCGACTATCTGCCAGTAAAATTCCCGCTAAAATCGGCCGCGTCGTTTCGGAGATTAGTCGGAACAAACATACATACAGACCGACAGACAAAAGGTAAAAAAATACATTTTATTTTATATTTATTTTATATATAGTAAAAAACTGTTATTTTTAAATTACAAACAGACACTTCAGTTTTATTTATTCGTATAGGTTGTGATATTTCTAACATCCACTATAATTATGTAGTAAGTCGGTGGTGTCTAAGATATACTCAGAATTCATATTTACGAGGCACAAAGGGTCCTCTAACTTGTGTCTTGTCATTTACATAACTTAGCATCACGACAGAATTCCCCAACAGGGTAAGGTAGAGGTGTCTAGTAAACCCACATTCCGCTAGTAATGTTTTAGGCCCGTGTAATAGGGGGGCGGGCCTATTGCCATCAACCAAGCACCAATCTAGACACCGAGCTGCTCAATAAACTAGACTAAATGAAGTCATCAGCTTTTGTAAGTAAATAAAAATATACACTCAAACATCGCCTTTAAGAAAACAAAAAAAAAAAAAACAAAACTTTTTTGCAAAAAAAAAACCGACTTCCAAAAAAAACAAAAAAAAGTGGAAAATAACTTTACTTTCGGAAGTCGGTGACTATTGTTTGTTTCATTGACTTTTTTGCCACCGACTTCCGAAAGTAAAGTTATTTTCCACTTTTTTTGTGTTTTTTTGGAAGTCGGTTTTTTTTTGCAAAAAAGTTTTTATTTTACCCTTTTTAGTTATCGTATCACACACAAATCCTTGTCAAGTATCAGTTTCGCAATTTCTTTTACTTGGATGACATTTTTTCCAGCTATTTTGATTTCAAAACCAAACTGCTGAACCGATTTTGATGAAATTTCTATGGGACCAATCGGGAAGTAGATCCATTCAGATGAAAGAAGAATTTTTCAAATCGGTTCATAAATGACGGAGATATGAGGTAACAAAACTCCTCCTGCTTTTGAAGTCGGTTAAAAATGAAATTAAGACGTGAACAAGACCTACTACAGCTATAAACACCCCGCACAAATTACGGAAGAAAAAGTATCATGTATGAAGGATCCAAACTATATAATAAATTACCGAAATACATCACAGAATCCAAATACCTGAACACTTATAAAAAAACTACTCAAACAGCACATCATAAAAAATTCACATTCCCTACAATAATTTCAAGCCACATCCAGCTATTGTTTATCTGTGTTGAACGGAGACTTTGTTTACATTTGATGTTTTGAGCCCGTGTATCAAGCGAACATCGAGTTGTTCGTATTTTTTTTTTGTTTTTGATCTACCCACATAATAACTTTTGTACAAATGTCTAGTTTTTGTAAAACTATCAACAATATTTACTTATTAACCGACTTCAAAAAGAAGGAGGTTCTCAATTCGTCGGAACCTTTTTTTTTTGTATGTTACCTCATATCTTCGTCATTTATGAACCGACTTGAAAAAAATATATTTTATCTGAAAGGATTTCTTCCCGATTGGTTCCATAGAAATTTCATCAAAATCGGTTCAGTAGTTTGGTTTTTAAATCAAAATAGCTGGAAAAAATATGTCATCCAAGTAAAAGAAATTGCGAAATTGATACTTGACAAGGAGTTGTGTATGATACGATAACTAAAAAGGGTAAAATAAATCTTTACTTTCGGAAGTCGGTGACTATTGTTTGTTTTATTGACGTTTTTGCCACCAACTTCCGAAAGTAAAGTTATTTTCCACTTTTTTTGTGTTTTATTTTGGAAGTCCGTTTTTTTTTGCTAAAATTTTTGTTATAGTTTTAAGATTCTCATATGAGTGAATTTTGTATTCTTATGAGAATAAAGTTATCTCAAACCTCAAGCATAATACCTCGTACTGCCTGGTTGAACCAGTGGTCGCAAGCACGACTGCTGAGCATGGTCCTAGGTTTGATTCACAGGTCGGGCAAAGTGTTAAGTGCCACGGAGTCTGGATTTTTGCCCGGTTGATGGCAATAGGCTCGCCCTATTACATGGGAGTTAAGCATAACTGGCTAAATGTGGGTGTACGAATCCAAATACCTAAACACCTCTTCTTAACCCTTTGGGGGATACATGGGCATCAGGCATGATATAATGTTATGTTCATAAAGTATACAATCTGAAAATGGTAAAGGAGAACATCATGAGGAATCTAGCCGAGCCCCAGAATCTAAAATTCGAAGAAATGTGACATCTTGGTGGTACATGCACTGTACAATAAATCAAAACATATCAAAAGCAAAATTAGTAAAATTGCGCACTATACATATGAAGTAGCCCCTTTGAAGTGTATATTGTGAAAGGAGCAACTAATTTACTTCGGAAAACCTCCAGAGATGTTGCTTTTAATGGTGTTCAAATATGTTATTAAATGTTGTTTACTGTTTCCGTTAAAATTTCAAGGTAAGGACGGTAGTTAGTAACTAATTTAACTATAAGGTAAAATTAATATGTAAATATTAAATAAAGTCCCTGAGCTACCGAGCTCTGTTCAGGTGAAAATTAATTTTCCCGTTTATGAAATCTAGGTAGATCGATTTTCGCCCCCTTAAATTGGGGTATATGGCAATGTCTAATAACCAGTCTTACCAAGGGGTACCATACAGAAATAAAGTCAACTTAACGTTGTTAGCCCTACACAAACATCAGTTACCTGCAAATTATATCTACAGAAAACCACTTCACCAGCATAATGTAACAACCAAAAATACCTCAAAAATAAATCGACAAAAAAATACAGAAAGAAATTCCTTTCTTTTCTCTTCCAATCTCGAAACCCGTTAATAGCAATTGAGTTTAAACAATTCTTAGGAGAGTTCGTTACACTATTGATTTTGTAGATGAAGCTGGCAAACACTTTGTAACGAAGAAGGTTCTATTCTAATCTTAAAAATGCTATGCCCACAAAAATCACGCGGCGAAAATATCGTCTGTACGCTTGCAATACTTTTCTCGAGCCGAATATTGGGTCACATTTAGCGTATAAATCAAGAGGGCAGTTAGTGGCTTAGTGGGAACGGCCTCGACTTACGTCATGTAGGTCTGAGTTCAAACCCAAACAAGCGCATTCATCAATAACGGCTGCACGGGTCGATCTTCAAGGTTAAGCTGCCCTTACCAAGGTCGGTCTGTGGACAGGTAACCATCATTACATACTGAGTTTCCGCCATGCCTCGGAAAGCACGTTAAGCCGTTGGTCCCGGCTGTCATTTGTAGATCTTTAACAGCCGTTACAGGTAGTCAGTGGCCCGAATGTCTGACAACCAGACTTACCAAGGGGCACAGTATTACCCAGTACTAACTGGGTTGTGGAAGTCAGATAGGCAGTCGCTCCATGTAAAATACTGGTATTCAGCCGCAAGCAGCAACACTGGAAGCCGACCCCAATAAATTTGGAAAAAGGCTAAGCAGATGATGATGAAAAAAAAAAACATTAGAAGAAAACCCCTTCAAATATTGCTACATATTATACTGCTGTTTATACATTATTAGTATATGCACAGTCACGACTGTACCTCTGCACCAAATTAAGCAACAGAATTTCTCGGTAAGCGTGTCGCTAGACTAAAATCTAAGCAATCTTCGAGGCACACATTTCATTGGATCAAATTCGACGTGATTCGAATATCACAATACGAATTTTGAGAAAACGTGAACGTTATTTTAATGGTATTCCAATCTGGTGCTGGAGTAATCAGAATAGATGGTTTAATGAAATTCCTTATGCCATTCCTAGGTAAGAGTTTATGCTATGACTAGTTGTTGCCCGCGACTACGTTCGCGTCTAAATTTTGATGAGTATGTATGAGAAACACGACTTCAGCATTGACCAATGAAGTATGCATGAAAAAAAATTACTTCAAAATTGACACTTGTTTCATACACACTTTCAACCCTCGCTTTAACCTCTTAGGGGATGTATTTCCAAAAATTCCTTCTTATGTCATTTAAGGAACGTTTGTGCAAAAGTTCTTGTTTGTGCAAATTTTTAATTTTTTGTTTTGCTTGTAAACCATAGCTGTGCGTTGATCGATAGGTCAGCCAGTCAGTTTCTTACTTTATATGTATGTATAAGTAGATTCAGTCTTAATTGAATGCTGTCACAAACCTGGCTGCTTTAATATTGGCATTTTATGAAAACTAGAATTCAGTTAAGCTTTAATTTTCTCCAGAATCAAGCTCGTGTTTGACCACTATTTTTAGAGTTCAATTTCAGTTTTCGTTTGCGAATCGGGATTTGGAAAAACGTAGCAAATTGTAGAAGAATGGTAATCAAAAACGCTAATTTTATTTTTAAAATACGCTTTTTACCATTGCCACTCGGAAAAGGGCATTTGATTCATCGATAACAGTGAATAAAAGTCTTTTTAAGTCACTGAGTGAAAAAAAAACCATTTTGAATTTGGAACAAGCTCGAATCATACGAATTATGTACAAAAAATTAATAAAACATGCTGACAAGAAAACATTTTTAAAGATTATGTATAATCCTTTGTTCTCGTATTATTGATTATATATTATAAAATGGGACGTGAAAAAAAAAAACATTTCAGCCCTTGTATCTCTCGCTACGCTCAGGGTTCTAATGTAGAATCCCTTGCTACGCTCGGGATTCTAGAATCCTTCGTTAATCTCCTCGAATTAAATTCCCTTTTTTTCACTTGTTGTATAATCTACTATTTCAAATGAAACATCAGCATTCGCCTATAATTTTCCCAGTTATATTGGGGTCGGCGTCCATTCTAATCGAATTTTATATGAAACGCCTGCTTAAGACTGGTTGTCAAACTTTTGGGTTTTTGACTACTCGTTATGACTTTCACAGATCCTCAAATGACAGTTGAGACCAATAGCTTACTTCAGTATGTGATAGATAAAATGTGATAGATGGTCACCCATCCACGCGCCGACCTCGGCAATCACTGTTTAAGCTTGAAGATCGACCCGTCCGGCGGTTTTCATTTAGCAACGAGCCGCGTACACTTTTCAAAATAATGAAACCTATTCTCAAATCCCTAACCGATATCCCTGTTACACCCAAAAACATATAACCATATTATATTTAGGTATCCAACCCATTTACAATCCGATTCTTTTTACCTACCAACCAAAGTAAATGGATATTCGACCAGCCGTGATCTGCGAAATCCGACAAGGGAAATGACGAATGGGTAGCGAAATCATACAATAAGGAAACGAGCCGAAATCCGGGAGGTTTTTATCCCTATATCTCTTTGTAGAAGGCGGTCTGTATAAATTAATTTGGGTTTTTGTTCAGCATTTAGATTCTTGCTAATGGGATTCGGACTTTGGCGCTGATTTCGGAATTGTATTGTGTGGGTTTAGAGATAAAGGGTGTGTTTGGTGTTGTTTTTTACTCGGCTGCGGTGAAGCCCACGGGGTGAAATATACGGATCAAAAACAGACGGAACAAGGTAACCACGTAACGCCACGATGCACACGGAACAAATTTCTCGTCGTGCGAATTCACGTAACGCGTGGTGAAGATTCATTGTGGTAGACTATGCGTCGCGTAGCGTGAAGTAGCTACGAAATCAATATCTATGGTAAGGATTATGCCAACGCGTAGCGTCGCGCGTCGTAGGCTTTGGATACGCTACGCATTGGAGCTACGACACGCAACGTAGCTTACGAATTGTAGGCGCCATAGCGCAGCTCCCTTGCATGAACTCGTAGCACAATGTAACTTTGGAGGAGGAATAAGGTACTCATACTCCGTTGAAAAGGGAGGATTCTCCGACCAGACGGGTGTTGTGTCTGGTGGGTTACTGTACAACAGTTATACGAGTAGTCGGGTCCATATGATCTTATCTCGAAGAGAACTCTTATAGCGAGATGCAGGAGTTTGATTTTATGATGATGGCACTACGGTACTTTTCGTTTGTTTTTATCTATACTACATCTATCTACATAACTTCTGAACTCGTGCCTTTTGTTCTGAAGCGTAGCAACGGTAAGTAGCACGACTACACTGCTACGCGTTCTAAGCTCCGTAGCGTCACACAACGCCAAAAGCGTAGCAAAACCCGTGCTACGAACTGTTCGTAGCAAACATTATCCCTACCTTCATTAACGCACATACGATGTAGAAAAATTCTAATGTGGAGCGAAAAAAAAAGACAAAAGGGCGACATACTTTACAGTAATCTTTAAAATCTCAGTCGGCATGAGGAACGTACAGTCAGAGCCATAATGCTTACCTGGGTTCTTCGCAAAAAAACCCGCGTAATTTTTCCTCTGGGCCGTGTCAAAGGACAGTGCTCAATCACCTGCCGACTGCGGTTGGGCCTCTATTGAAGCGGGAGTGTGAACTTAATTTATTGTAATATAAATAAACTGCAGAATATGGTAAGGCTTGATCTCATAGAAGCAATCAACGAGCTTTGTTCACCACAGTTATTGACGCCATGTTAAGTAAGACCTTTTTAATCTAGGCTTGTGTCTAAATTGTGGCCCTATGAGAATACTGGCGCTGTGTTTTTTTTTTAATCTTACAGCACCATGCTTAGGTAGGGGCCTTTTGGCTTCGAAAAACAACAATTTAGTTTAATGTACGTAATTTTTTTTGGTTGTTTCCTTTCATTTTGTTCTATTGCTTCTCCCGTGCGAGTCAAATAAATATAATATTTTTATTTCTTGGTTAATAGTAGCATTCCCACGTACATATCTTTTGGGTTAAGCAACGCTTGCGAATGAGTGACCATTAACACCACAACGAAGAGACTCCTTCGTGCCTTGGAAACCAAGTTAATTTGTAGGTTCCGTATGCCATTTGTAGATCTTTGACAGTCA
Source organism: Standfussiana lucernea (assembly GCA_964057025.1). NCBI lineage: Eukaryota > Metazoa > Arthropoda > Insecta > Lepidoptera > Noctuidae > Standfussiana > Standfussiana lucernea. The sequence continues at coordinate 8,257,705 of OZ059808.1, read as the reverse complement.
TTGCGGGAAGTCAGAAGCCCGAAAGATTGGCAACCAGTCTCTTCAAAAAGTGGTACTACCTATGCCTTTGTAACTGGGTTGCGCAGCTCATTTAGGCAGTCATTCCGTGTTGTATAGGAATATTGATCTAGGATAAAATATATATTTTATCAGCTTATGGTAGTTTAGTAACATTCACATTGTAATTAGCAAAAGGCTAGAATGATGATATTTTGGTTGGAATGTATAATAGTCATACCTACGACATAATAAAGCTAAAGCTGTTTTAATGGCCCACAACTGATTCGACTGCATCTGCCGGTGACAAATGAACGCGGTTTTTTAAGCACGTTGAACATATCCGCATTTCGCAAATAGCATTACATCATAAACACCTTCGTGCTCACAACATAAGGTCCGTTTTCGCTTGTGGAGTAACATTAGATATTTTTGCCCCAAAACGCGAGATAGAATGAGAGAGCATAATGTAGGGTGTTTAAGTTATGTAGCGCTAAGTAAAGGTCTTTTATTATATTTTTTTGGCGTTTACCGCGATTTTGTGTGGGAATTAAAAATCGTGAGAGAAAAAAGTTTCTTTGCTTTTGTTTTTTTTTCGTCGAAACGTAGGTAAAGTGAATTGTTAAAGCCCTTTGTGGCCTATAGTTTTTTTGTTGCAAGATTTCTGGGGAGCAGAAAAGTTTAATTTGGGAAATTGTCCGGATGATACCAAGGTTTGTTTTTATTTAAAAATGTCTTGGTTTCGTGTTGTTACGGTTCAAATTCGCGGTGAAAGATAATAATACAGATCTCGAGCATTTAAATAGCAAATGAGGGTTTAGAGAAAGAGATGGTAACTTAGCTCTTAGGTATGAGTGAAAGAGATGACGCTTATATTTAAACTCGATATGCGATAATGTCGTGAGGAAAGTTTTGAGTATGAATATGGCTATAAGAGTACGGAAAGACCAAAGAAGCGACTGTGTGAAGGATGATATTGCAAGAAAGGAGGTAACTGCTGAGATCTTTCTTCTTTATTGTGTGGTTAGTGCCGAACCTGGTGTCAGAGTTTTTACCACATGCCACCCAAGGGCCTCTGACTTGGCTTTTACATGCCGTCGAGAAATATCTCTCAGGCATGCTGGTTTCATCACGATGTTTTCCTTCAAGCAAGTGATAATTATAATGCTGATACATATTATATATTAATATATAATATTCAAAACCTTTATTTATTTCCTTTACACATTATTTAACACTTTTAAATATTTCCTAATAAAACATACAAAAAAACATTTAAAAATAAAAAAAAATTATAGCCCACCGGCACCAGGAATAGGGCTACCGGTGGTCAGGGCTCTTGAGAGAGGATCCTCCTAACAATACGTGCCGTGTCAAATAATTTATATTTTACTGCTGAGATGGTGAGTAATAGTGACGTATGGAAGAAGAAGATATGCTGCGCCGACCTCAAATAGATTGGGATAAGGGCGGGAGGGTGAGGATAAACTCTTTTACTCGTCATGAACATAAGATAAACTACCAAAGCACTATCGGAAAGGGCTCCTCAAAGAATTCTCCCTTTGAAGAATTACGAAAACAGCGATTCTAGATTACCTTGAAGATGTCGAGTTCTAACATTTCTTTGAGCTTGTTTGCCTATCTATTTCTAAGCAAAACAGAAACGTATACTACTCACCTACGAGTTTCTTAGTAACATCATACAAAAGGTGCGTAAAGTGTGTCTTTGATAAGCAGACAAAACATTACATAAACCTACTCAAACTAGCACTATCTGCACGATTAGACCCCGTACACATTATTGGGTGATACGATTTGCGAAAGCGCGCGACTTTATGCCTTGCCAAGAGCTGTCGTGATGACGGTGACTAGTCTAACCGGTGTTGATTGTTACACAAGTTCTTAAGTAGCAGTCGCTGCGCTAAAAGAGCAGCAATTTTGCAGGGATGCAAAATGCAAAACAGGCACGAGATAGACTTCATGATGTCGCTGGCTGTATACCTTCGCTCGCATAACACCGTCATAACAATCTCGGAACGAGCCATGTTGGGCATCTCCCTCTACGACCGGTTGAAAAACACCGAAATACGGAGACGAACGCGACTTACATATACGAAATGGGCGAGACATACAAGGGGAAGAATGTGCTGGAGTGGAGACCACGGACGGGTCGGAGGAATGTGGGAAGACAACCGACTAGGTGGACAGAAGATCTCATTAAAGTGGCCGAAAGAAACTGGAGAGCCATGACACAACACCGCCAAAAGTGGTGAGACTTGGAAGAGATCTACTCTCAGCATTGGGTGGCCAAAGGTTGTAGAAGAAGAACAGTCAACATAGGTGATATGGATGCGCGATGCATCGCATCTGTCGCGAGTTATAAATACTACTATAGTAGCAATAAGCTAGCTACAAATTGTCACATGCACGCCAAATCACTCGTCAACTGTTTTGATGAGTCGTTGCACAATCTCTACAGATAGGGGTTCATGGGTGGCTCAGATCTCAGATGTGTACGCGTCGTGTCTCCACAGACAATGGCTCACCTTCCATCTTGCGCTGCATGTCCTGACACCTGTACATTTGACGATGTATAACTGCATCAGCGAGCGGAGTTCGCGTAGCTGAATTTTGGGTCAAATCTATTTAATGAAAGTTTGCCATCGACATGCGAGAAGAAATCGCTCTTAATAACTTATTTTATTTGTTAACGCAGTCGCTGTTGCAAGACGCGTCTCGCTTGAGCGTGTAGGTCGTGGCCAAAGGTTAAAGAAAATTTTCTCTCAAGCCTTCTTCAAGGTTAAGAACATAAATATGACAATGCTGAAAACATGTTTCCCCATGTTTTTGCGGGAAAAAGATCGCTGTACCGAATAAAAACGACATGTATTCGCCATTTGTTTTCTTGTGGGTACAGTTGGTGTCAAAAATATTAGGACGAACGCACTGTTCAAGATGATCTGATCGACAAAGAACGCTAAGTTTTTCTTCCTTTCGATTCGACGTTAATTTGATTAATTTGACAAATCATTGATATCGTTTGTGCCCAATAGGTGTCTACACTGATTCTGACAGCAGTGAAATTAATCAGGTACTCAATCGGTTGCAAGTAATCGGGAACTTTGGACACTCGAGTAACTGGGACAAAATTAACTATCTTAGTGGCAAAAGTGATATTCCAGAATAAAAGTTTTTGACGTTTAAACGTACCCTAGTATTCTACTTACAGTAATAAAACTGTAATATTAACCTCTCAATTGATTTAAGAACAATATATTCTACTGTGTTCCAAATAAAATGCAATGATGAGTTGAGTGTGTACACAACTGACACAAATCAAGTTTATTGTCTTAGTTGTTGAAAAAATTTCGCACAATGCGTTCGCCCCGATATTGTTTGTCGCTGACTGTACTAGCCCGAAACGAACTACCGAATACCTTCTCACGTTTCTATTGTCGTATCATATTTATTGTATGACTATAAAAGTGAACGGCCTATGTTGCGGTTGGAATTTGAAATAGGGTAGTTTGTTAAACTTCTTGTTTTGTGAATTGATTGGCCTAACTCTTTCTTTATCGTGTGGTTAGTGCCTAACCTGGTATCAGAGTTTTTATGCCGCCCATGGACCTCTGACTTGGCTTTACATGCCGTCGAGAAATATCTCTCAGCATAGCTTATAGTGCTGTAGCTGTTGCCCGTGAGTTCGTATTTTTTATTTTTTTATACAAATATCCAGACTGATCGTCAATTGCGAGGTGGGATGCTCTCAGGTGGAGCGACGATCTCCGCAGGGTGGCTTGTAGCAACTGGATTAGAGTTGCCAAGAATCGACTTAAGTGTCGTGCGTTTGAAGAGGCCTATGTCCAGCAGTCGACTGCTGTATGTTGATGATGATGACGATGATGATCCAGCCTGAAGAACACACCAGGTTCCAGACCACTTATTTATCTACAGATGAATTCAGTGGTTTAGCCATGTAATGGTAACGGACAGACAGAGATACATAGAGTAACTTGAAGTACATAAACACAAACTTAACCAAGTAAACTTTTCCTGTCTCACGTGGCAACACGTGTTATAAGCTCATGTCGCGGTATAGAGATTGTTCGGAAATGGAGCATTCGGTGTGGAGTAGTACTCATAAAAGCTCTTATAAGCCATGCCTATAACATCTTGGCTCCTACAAGTGGATACCTTACTTTAAGTAACACTTATTTCGGCTTCACTTTTTTGTTGTAGTTGTAGTATATTAATTGGCCTTTGCCCAGCAGTATAAAAAACACGTACAGGATAAAAAAAAATAAGATTATTAATTTCGACTGTTGAATTCAATTAATTTAGTCGAAGCATGACATGAAAGCATTTAAAATAAATTATCAATCTTACTTCCGAATATTAATTGTCACAACTGATAATTTTCCAAAAAAAAAACAATACTATACGTTTTCCCTGTTACACAAGTCCACAAAGTATCAGCTACAGACAAATGTCGCGAACAAGACTTGGAATTAATTCGCTGTATATAAAATGAGCACGACTCTTCTTCGGGGAGCTAAATCAGGCGGTGGCCGATCGGATTAACTGCTGAGTTACGGCAGTCGCCCGTCCGCAATGGATTTGACCCGATTTCCTAGATATTTTTTGGCGAAATACTTGGGAGGTGTGCTTTTATTTTCTGGGAGAAGTTGGGATTGTTTTTAAGGTTTGGTTAAATTTGCGGACACAGTTCTGACACAGGTGCCAGCGCAGGCTTACAATATGTTCAGACCAGTAAGACTGACCATGAACAGCATGTTCGTCGTCAGTGCTCCCGAGTTCATATGACCCCAATCTTTTTAAGTCGCGAGTTAATAGGCTCCTTTTGGGTTAGCTCGTTCCATCGTCGACTTCAACTCTGTTCTCGGGACATGATTGAGGACTTTACTGTAAGCCTTTTAAAAAGTTAAAATTCCATCGCAAATCAAATGATTTTATCGGCTGCTGGTATTTTAGCCAACCAATTAAATCATTAAAAAGTTTTTCAACTGCTGATTTGCCACTATAGCCCGATTTAATTTGAGCAGTGGATGCTAAAAATAATGAGGCTGGCAAAATCAGTAGGCTAAATAAAATGGGTTAAAATCACCAACACACAGTTGAGCAGAAATGGTGATACATGCTCGATCCTATTCTGTCCGAAAATAGGCGTTTACTTTGTAATGATACCAGTTACTGCCCTCGTAATTGCAGTACTTGCAAAATGGCGGTTTTGAGAAAAACGCGGTTAAGTGTTAAATAAGGCACTCTACTCTACTTTAACTGATAAGTTTTTAAAGTTCTGATTTTAAATAACTGTATTGTGTTGATTTTTTCAAAACCAGCTTTTTGCAAGTACTGAATTTATGTTACGAGGGCAGTATAGACCCATCGAGAAATAGCTCCTTGGCCACGTCCGAGTATGTAGTTAGTTAGTCGTACCACCTAAATATCTAGATTTATTTACAAGGAACTAAATCCAAGCATACTACACATGCGTACAAAGACAAAGCCGAAACTACAATATTAGGTTAACACAGCAAAGTTAGTCGTAAATTGAAAGTTTTGCGCGGTTTCGTTCGCGTTAGATGTTTGCGTATTGCTGCCCGTGCACGACCTCAACCGATGCAACTTGCGACGGAATTCACGTTAATGGATCAAGATTCTGTGACCATGATTCAGATTTAATAAAATGACGTTATTTCACTTACTATTTAACATACATTAAAGGTGAGGAGAATTATTTCTACTTATATTATTAATTCTTTTATTTTTTTAATGCTATTAAATTTTTCTGTTAAGACATGTTTTTTTGGAAAATGAAATGAAATTATTGGTTGGTATTTTGATAAATTTTATTGTATTGACATTGTTGTACATTTTTCTTTGATTGTTATACATTTTTTCTTTGATTATGATATTAGATTGTGATTGATATATTTTTCTTTTGATTTTTATGAATGTTCTGTTAACATGATATGAGATTGTTTTTTTAATTGTATAATATTGTTTTTAGCTTCAAATATTATTTTTGTAAAACATTCAGACACAATTTGTTAATTGTTATTGAATAAATGAAATGAAATGTCTGGCGGGGGTTTTTCACAAGACAAAGTGTCTGGCAGTGGAGGACGTAATCATCATACGAGCCCCTAATATAAAAAAAACTCCGCTTTATAGTATGACGTAACTTAGCAGCTATTTAGCACAAGTTTCTTACCTATCTGCCAAAGCCACCACGACCGACTTTTCATAATATGCAATTGTTCTAAATCTTATAGTAAGGTACTTCCACAGAAAAAACATCAGCTTTTATAAAATGACCTCCGTCTGGTGGTCATGGGATCTCCCTCTATAAACCACACACGCGTGTCACTTGTCTCTTTTGCGTGAATACCGCCGCGTCAAAAGTCGGTTCGCGGCGTCTCTTGGCTTGCTCCAAATAGCTTCTTTCATTCTTTTCTTCGCAGTGGCTGTCACAAACGAGTGTCGATGCGCGAGACTTACTTGTTTCCTTTGCAGCAACATAGTACAAACAAGTAGTATAGCAACATACTCGTAGTATAAAAACTGCTACAGCACCATCACCAACAAACATGAAGAACTATCATCAAATTCTGAGTCGTGCTATAAAAGTTATCCGCGACTCATGACCTTAGAAAAACTTGACAACAGCTGTCGGGCACATCACCCGATTGGACGGAGGATCCTCCATTTTCTATGGGCAATCTTTACACCCTATTCAAGCTTTAAACACCTTTTTTCAATTGTCTTCTCCGCAGTCGCTGCCACCACACGCCTGTGAGCGTGTTTCTCGTGGCCAAGCGGTTAGACTTAGACTTTGCACACGCTTGGAGGAACAACTTAAGCTTCTCGCCTTCGTTGAGGCTATGTGGAATGCTGCGGCCTGTAAGTTGGATAAACTTAGGGGCCGGGGTTTGAGTGCTAGGGTTTTAAGTAACTGAGTGCGGGTTCTTTGCTTGTGAGCAGGTGAATCTTTCAATGTGTTTTATGGACAATCAAGTGCCCACTTAAGTTGGAAGCGCTAAGGTAGCCCGCAAAATTCAAATTTTCTTACGTTTTTTTGCATGTTACAGGTCAGTGTCAGGTTGTATGTTGATTAAACTATGACTCACGCCAACAACAACTAAATTTTGTTAGTGCTCTGATTTAAATATGAAGTAAGATTTTCTTACTCACAAGAAGAAAAAACTCTAAGAGGAGCTCGTGACTAAATAATAACAGCCGCTCGGGCTGATCTTTTGCCAAGTTGGTCCGAGAATGGCTGACCACCCATTACATACCGAGGTTCCTCCACGCCTCGGAAACGAGCTAAGCCGTTGGTTCCAGCTGTCATTTGTAGATCTTTGACAGTCGTTACACGGAGTCAGTGGCCCGAAGGTCTGACAACCAGTTTTGCCAAAGGGTAACGAATTACCCGGTATTAACTGGGTTGTGGAGTTCAGATTGGAAGTCCCTCGCAATTCTGGTGTTCAGCTGCATCCGTTTAGACTGGAAGCCGTTCCCAAATATCACAGTTGCACACACACACAAACATGTTGCGTCACAGTTGGGAAAAGGCTAGCCAGATGATGTAGAAGAAAAAACTGTACTTACATACTTGTACTTGCTAAATTGCTTATGGAACACACTATCAATATTGAAGTTTAAAATTCACAAGCCAAAACTCGCAGGCCTAAAAAAGCAACAACAAATTCTTCTAAATAAAGCATAGAAACAAAAGTCATTAAGGTGGACGTACTCCAACGTTGGATGACACATGCAATTTGTCGGCACAATCGATATTGGCAGTCGCGTCGAAAACGTAGTCCTATGTATGACCCTGTGATGAATTCAATCTTCGAATGTAGACAGGAGTATCTGTGTAATCTACCTTTTTCTGTATTTGAATTTGAGTCTAGCTAGCTTTTGTTTGGAAACTTACTATTCATTTGTAGTTCCGTTCGCTTATAAACTGTATGTATAAAGTCACAAAGAAATAATATGAAAGATAATTGTTGCTTAGACTGATGTTTTGATGTGAAGAGTATGAAATTATTGGGATTCTGTTGTTTTTAAAAGATACCAGTGAATTCCCCATGTGGACATACACAGACCTGTTGGCAATGATCTTTACAAAAATTCATGCAGTTTCTCTTGTAATTTCTCATGTACCGTGGGTGCATTTACAAACATTTAAACTTACATACACAAAACAGCCAGATCCTAAACATCTACCTGTAGGCTATACAAATATTTTTTCCGAGGGGAACCGTAAAGCGGTGGAAGAAAGCGTAAATTTAGGTAGGATACCTATTAATTTGTTTTGCTATATGATCAGTACAACATGCAGTATTACTTACACACATATCCTGTTTGACTGCTCGTTGATCGAATGCTCGCAAGCGCGTCTGCTAAGAATGAGATCTTGGGCTCGATTCCCAGGTCGGGAAAAGTGTTATTGGGTTTTTCCATTAGGAATTTCTCAATAGCAGCCACGGAGTATGGATCTATGCCCGGTTGATGGCAATAAGTTCGCCCCCTATTCCACGGGACTTAAACATAACTGGCAAAATATGGATGAACTACTTAGGTACACTTCTGCCTAACCATTACGTTATGTATTATGTTATGTATAAATCTTGTTTGCTAGCTAAACCCTAAACTACCAAGTTATATATTCAAGGACGTAATACTGAACTAATGCGGTATTACCTAAAATACTGTTATGCCGAAGTGATTCGATTTGTTTGTTAGGTGTAAACAGATTTGTTTTGAATATGATTATGTTACGTAACTATTATATTACACTGTTTGTGGGCTGAGAAGTTTGAAAGTTGCGACAGAAAAGTTGAAAGGGAATCGTTTGTCTTGGTATCTGATATGGGATGGAGGGCATGTGACTAAAACAGCGATGAATAGTAATTTTGATCGATGGAGAGGGAGAGCAAGATCAAAGAACAGATGAAGAGATTGTGTCAGGAATGACATGAAAGAAAAATTTTATCATTTATATTATATTATATTATAATTATATCATTTATAAAAATTATATCATTTATATATATATGATATTATATTTTATCATTTCTGTTTTTCACTATACCCAATTTTAATTTAATTTATTGGCGCTTATTACTTAGTAAGTAAGCTTATTTTTCTAATTAATTATTTTGTGCATGTGTGGTGTTTACCTATACGAAATTGTTGCTTTGTTTTTATTTTTATTTTAAGAATGTATTGTGTCACTGTATTCAGTGTGACCAATTGTTGGTAAACCTATTTTAATAAATAAATGACGGTTGACAGAGGAGAATGGAAAAAAAATCGTGTTGCGCCGACCAAGAGCAGAAAAATGGTGATGATGAACTAGCGGCGAATACCAGAAAAACGCCGAAACAATGAAGTTCGACGATTCACTGAGAAACGATACAGCAAAGTCAATCTGAAAAAGAACAGCGGGTAGTAAGAAAAAAACATAATTTACACTTCAGATACATAGACAAGCGTAAAGCTATTATTATAAAAAACAATATCATGAATTTGAGTGCCCATAATCTTGTTGTTTATGCACTTGTTCGCTGATAACGACTTGTCCTATAGACATTATTTGGGATTAACGTGCCGTAACTGTCTTTGGGATTGACTGCTTTCAAGTTCTTTTGTGTGATAAGATAACAAAGTGGCTTTCTGTTATTTTGTTGTTGGGCTATAAAGTTGGAGGGAATTAAATTTTTTAAGAACAAATCTGCAGGGTTACCACGACCTCTTAATGCTGGAATTTTTTAGTTAGTTATTTCGAGAGAGAGAGAGAGAGAGAGAGAGAGAGAGAGAGAGAGAGAGAGAGATGGCGCTAGACAGCCGTCTAGCGCCATCTCTTTCCCACTCTCGAAATATATTAATTTCCTGCATTACGACGTCGTGGTAACCCTGTAGTCCTGTTGAATAACTGATAAGAAAGTATGTATCAAGCAATCAATTATATTATGTTGTACGGTCAGTCTTATAATGAACTCCATCGCCATGAAAGTTATATGATTGCAATCTACATATTATGTTCTTGCTGGGGAGTCTGTTCCGCCAATTCTTCTTCCCAGCTAAAACACTAGCTACACTGTTTCTTGTAAACTTTGATGTTCAAAAAGTGCGAATTTATCAGCCTAATTAGAATAAATGACTTTTGATTTTGATTTTTGATTTTGTTCGTGACATGTGTTAGTATAGCGTAATAGAATTATTTTTAAACAAAGACCATTTGAGAAAGCTTCTTAACTAAGTATCTTACCTACCTCTACGTTCCATAAAACTAAGGTTACTAACGGTACAAGACGGTTAGTTGCTCATTTTGTATGTTTAAATTCCCAATTACGAGACCACCCGTCTGGTAACACATACAAGGTGTAAACAGAGTTACCCTCTGCAAAAATTATTGCTGGGAAACGACTTTTTTTTGGGGTGAAAAATCACGTTTTACGATAAAACTCAATGTAACGCATTCAAAACATTGTTCTGATGGATGCATTCAATCGAAGGGGTCATGGAGGTATTTAAAGTAAAGTTATAACATTAAAATTCAGTATTTAAAAAAAAACTTGTGAAAAAGTTGGAACTTTGACCTCCAATATCTTCGTAACTAGAAGGTTTCCAGGTATGGTCCAGAACAAAAAAATGATGGCAATTACAGGGAGACCAAGGATCTTTCGGCTGCATTGAGGGTCTATTTACACCGTTTATGTTCTTGTAGGTTTCCACAGTGAAAACGCCAACTTATGTAAAAGCTTCAGATGAAGTAAGTTATGATTTTCAGAAAGTCTTTACATAAGTTGGCGATTTCGAAATAATTACTATCCATATTATCTGTATAAAATGGATAACATTTCGAAATCTACGTGAAGTGTCATTCAAAGAACATTCATTATTGCAGTTTCTTAACATCACCTTTTTTTTTTCACTGGCCTGCTCTGTCCCAATCCTAGGCAAAGGCCTTCTTACACTCCTTCCACTTCTCGCGAACCCGCGCGTCCTCCTTCCAGTTCAGACGGAACCTGTCCAGTTCGTCCCGCCCTCTCCTTCGTGGCCTGCTGCGACCCCGCCTCACTGTGTCAGGGCACCAGTTTCCTGCTACTTTGGCCCACAGTTTGTCCGACATGCGGCAGACATGTCCTGCCCAGTCCCATTTGAGTTGGGCAGCCTTTTGTGCCACGTTAGCTATATTTGTTTTTGGATTGATTGATATCACTATTCACACAATATTATAAGAACTTGAAACGTAAGTAGCTTCCTTCGTGGCCCCAACTAAGCAGTTTACCTCAGTAGCCACACTTTCTTTAATTCCACAAAGACTTCAGCGACTGCGACTAATAGCGAGTAATAATCATAAAGTGCTAAACGCTCGATTGTACCGGGAACAGTTATCGTTGAAAACTATGGAGGTTCGTTCCATAGAGTACACCTCGTTTTTTCGTATGGAATTCCCTGATGAATTGGCAATAATTTTCCTCATCGTCTTTGCTTCATCCAATGCGTCAATAGTATTATTAACACTTTCGATGCCAGCTTATGGGTCGAACAATAATTCGCTCGTGTGCCCACAACCCACCTCCCGAGTCGTCGTTATTCGTAGCTATGATGACTAGTGCATACAAATAAAAATTTATTATTTGAACTTAGCAGTGAAACTGTTATATATTGGCTTATGCCCGCGGCTTTGCCTGCATGTAGTTCGGTAATTGTCCCACAGGATCGTGCTACCGGGATAAAAGTTGTCTTATGTCTTATAGCAGGTTACAAACTATTTGTGTGACATATTTCATGCAAATCCATTCAGTGGTTTTTTCGTGAGTTTTGATCGTGCGTTGAAAGAGTAACAAACATCCATACATACATACATCCATCCTCACAAACGTTCGCATTTATAATAGTAAAGTATAAGCACTTTAGGCACAAAGATAACAAACTCATCAATACGCATTTTTCAACAGCAATGAAGACAAAAATGATAGGTGTTTAGACTTTACCACAACTCGCTGCGAAACGACTGTCGTGAACAAGGCCTTAGTATAATTATTATTAATAGGATAAGACTACGGCTTATGTTGTAGTCTCTGTTGATAGTTTTGTTACTTTAAGCTTTGTGCTTTGAAGACCATGAATGTATTAATGTTTATGTTTTCTTGTGCCCAATTACGTTATTCCATTTTATTTTTGTCGTGTTCACAAAAGGTAGAAAATAAGGTGAATGATAGAAGCTTTGGTGAAAAGATTTGACTGTCAGCTAGTTGCGTATCGGGGTTGATTCTCCAGGGTGTCCTTTTTTTTTCTCGATTTGGAAATCCGCAATAGATGTCCTTCGTCCTGGGGAGAGCGGAGGAGTCTGTCAAACTCGTACTGACTTAAACCACACCGATGTTCCCTCGCACACTTGCGTTCAGCGGGAACTAATGCGACTTCCGCTGCCCCGGACTAGTGCCGACCCGCTTGACCTGCCGACTTCGTCCCCGGGGAAGTGAGGTGTACAAAACTCCCCCGTTAGCAGGGTGTCCTGGGTTATCCTACCACAAATGACGGTATTTGTGTCATTTATTACCTTTACTCGAGCATATAAAACTTTTTTTTGTTCGCCTGTACTGTCCCACTCCTATGCAAATTCCTCGCCCATTCCTCCCCCTTTTCTCGATGATGCGCCTCTAAAGAAAACTAATGAATAAAATATGCTTTCACAGCCAAAACTTAACTAACAAACTAGATTTCTACCAAAGACCACACACCGCCATTTTTCAGATAGAATTTTCGAGATTAGGATAATTTGTAGCTTCGCCTTGGCAAGTAACAAAACTTATTTACACTCCGAACAAAATATGGTCCGAGCCTTTCAAAGTTATCTGGCAGCAAAATAAATAAATACAGTCCAAAGGCTATCTTGTAGTACATTATTCTTTGTCTCCGACTTAGAAATATAAGGTTGGTACAAAAATTACGGAGAAAACACGCTAAGTTTTGTTGTAATTTCACTAAGTATTTCAGTGAATATGAGGACATAAATATCCGAGATTGTTTTGTTTTTATTCTGTAACTAAATATTCTGTCATTAGCTCCATGACTATATGTAATGGAACCAGACATTACTTTACGGAAATCCAAGGCAATGAAATGTTATGCAATTTCAACTTTTGCCTCGTTGATTTAGTAATCGCAAGCGCGACTGCTGAGCATTACGTCTTGGGTTTGATTCCCAAGTCGGGCAAAGTGTTATTGGATTTTCCATCAGAAATTTCTCAGTAGCAGCCACGGAGTCTAGATTTCTGCCCGGTTTTTGGCAATAGGCTCGCCCACTATTACGTGGGACTTAAAACATAACTGGCAAAATGTGGGTGTGCTCTTAGGTACACCTCTGTCTAACCCTTCGGGGATTACAGGCATGATGTTACGTGACATTCAGTTTTAGTTTATGGTTGGGTGTCTTTCTTTTTTAAAGATTAAAAAAAACCGGCCATAAATAGATCCAGGCTTGGTTGCAAAATGAGTTGCTGAAGGAGCGCCTTCTGGCCCGCATAAAATGATGATTGACGGCACGGTTGGCGCAGTGGCTGAGCGATTGACTGCTGCGCTGCGTGTCGCGGGTTCGATCCCCGCACGGAACAAATATTTGTATGGCCTACAGATAGTTGTTCCGGGTCTGACTGTTTGTGTATGTGAGTTTAAATGTTTGTAAACGCACCCACGATACAGGAGAAATTCCTAGTGTGGGGCAACGTTTTATAAAAAAAAAAAAGATTATATAATTATGCAACATGCAACCAGAACCTCATATTGGTACTGTTGACTATTTCCCGTCTTCAGGGTCACAGAGTACCTATGATAATTAGCATGCTCAAGTTCAGTAAGAGATAATAAATAAATTATTTAACACCAGTAAAGCTAGGGTCAAACCAAAAACAAAACAAATTAAAGAAAATACACCCATAATAATTTATCTTCCACTTTTCCATTTTTTTTTTATCATAACAGGGATGACCATTAAAAATTCTCCTCATGTACTTAAACGCAAAATGTAAATTTATAATTAATCTCAAAAGCACGATTACTGTTTCTGTCACGTTCATATTAAGCGTAATGTTTTGAATATGTTTTCATTGTTGTTCCATGACTCTTAATTTCTCTAGAGAGACACATTTTCACGATATTTCCTACTATTTATAAAACTTACTATTGTGTTTTTCTTGAAGAAAATATGATACTGTTTGTTGCGGAAGTTTACAGGATTATATCTTTACAAATAAATAAAATTGAAGTGTCTGTTTGTAATTTCAAAATAATAGCATTCATCTTTTTTTTAATTTTGTCTGTCTGTTTGTTTGTTGCGCCTAATATCAGAAACAGCCGTACCGATTTTAACGAAACATTTACAGATAGATAGCGGATATTATAAGAAATAACTTTTAGGCGACTTTTATTTTAGAAAAAGGATTAACGTACCATGAAAAAATTGAAACCCTTGAAATCACTACATAATATAAAACAAAGTCGTTTCTCGCTGTCTGTTTGTCTGTCCCTATGTATGCTTAGATCTTTAAAACTACGCAACGGATTTTGATGCGATTTTTTTTAAATAGAGTGATTCAAGAGTAAGGTTTATATGTAAAGTGTATAATATTATAGTAGAGAAAACATTAGTATCTACATTGCACCCGAAGCCGGGGCGGGTCGCTAGTTGTTAACAAAATCCGATTCAAATAGGGAAGTAATATTTTCTAAATAATTTCACGCAGTCGAAGGTCGCGGGAAACAGCTAGTTGTCCTATAAAGCCGCTTGTGCTTTTTCATGAAATGCCTTTTGATAAGAAATTTCCAAAGAAACTTACGGTTAAGCTTTTATACATTTTTAACTATGAATGTATTTTAATGTCCTTGTTTTGAAACAACAGTTTTTTTTTTAATTTTTAAGTGTTGTATAATCTGCCTAGCCCATTTCCAACTATGTTGGTGTTGACTTCACCAATCTAACCAGATGCATCTGAATGACATTATGTTATCTGACCTCCACAACCCAGTTAGTACTAGGTAATACAATAACCCTTGGTAAGACGGTTGTCAGACTTTCGGGTCACTGAACTGGACTGGACTACCTGTAACGACGGTCAAAATTCTCCAAATTGACAGCCGGGACCTACATAACGTGCTTTTCGAGGCACAGAATAAGCTCAGTATGTAATGGATGGTCACCAATCCACGGAAAGACCTTGGCAAGCGCTGCTTGACCTTGAAGATGGACCCGTGTAGCTGTTATTATCCACAAGCTCAATAGTCAGAGCAACCTCTAAGAATCAGAAAACATAAATAAAAAACACTATCACAACCGCTAACTTCTTAGTACATTTTAAAATTCATACCCATTACATTTTAGAACACAGCATAAAAATTAAACTTGGCCCTTAGCTCCGCTTAATTTTCTTATTCAAAACCGACTTCAACAGCCGAAGCAGGGATAACGAATGTCCTACAAAAAGGGCCATAAAGGGCCAGATTAATGGACCAAATGGCCAGGCATTAAGTACAGTTAACAGGATCCACAGTGTCACGGGTTCGAGTGTATTTGTTACGGAATAAATTTTCTTAGCCAATGAGCTGGCTCTTGACATACGGGCGAGAGACTGTGAGAGAAAATTTCATTAGGGAACTAAGGTGTGTGTTTTATTATGGTGGATCCACACAGCACGGCGCCAGGGCCGCCGGCTTTTTGTGCGGCATTTTGCTTTTGCCGCCGCTAGCAGTGGCGAAACAGTTCGATCACGGCTTTCGATGAGAGTGGTGTCGTTTCGTATTCTTTGATGGGGAATATTCATCACCGATGAAATAAAAAGGCACTGGCATATTTCTTTCTTCTAATGCTTATAGTTGTGGTAAGTGTGCACATTCATCTTGTATCATTTGAAACAAACTAGTGTTAGGTAGAACTCCACCAACAGATATGGGCTAAAAAGTTACATTTCGCATCAACCACGTCGAGCAAAACAATACTGAAATATGACTTGTACGATTCACAGCCGCGTTTGCCGGCGTCCGCCGGCGGCACTTACCGGTGGCTTTTTGGCGGTTTTGCTTGTGGTCATGCCGCCGGCAGTGCCGCCGGGCTGTGTGGATCCACCATTAGTATTTGTTTTTAAAAGAAGGTTTGGAAATAACGAAACATTCATTTAGGTGAATCATCATCTGCCTATCTAAGGAGGAGGTTCTCATTTTTTTTATTTATTTTTTTTGTTTTTGTTACCTCATATCTTCGTTATTTATTTATTTTTTTATAACTGATTTGAAAAATTATTTTATCCGAAAGAATATACTTCCCGATTGGTCCCATAGAAATTTCATCAAAATCGGTTCTGTAGTTTGGTTTTTAAATCAAAATAGGTGGAAAAAATATGTCATCAAAGAAATTGAGAAATTGATACTTGACAAGGATTTGTGTGTGATACGATAACTAAAAAGAGTAAAGTAAAAACTTTTTTGCAAAAAAATAACCAACTTCCAAAAAAAAAACAATAAAAAGAGTGGAAAATAACTTTACTTTCGGAAACCGGTGGCAAAAAGTCAATGAAACAAACAAGTCAAGAAACTTTCATATATTTTTGTCCGCAGTCGTTGTTCGCAAAATGCGTGTAGCCAAGAGATGAGGTTCGGTATTTTCTTACGTTGGACAATCAATTGATTTAAGTTTAGTATCGTTTGCAGCATTTGCCTCTTTTTTTCTTTTAGCATAGGTCCCAGTGAGAGCGGGAAAAATTCATTGTTATTTTATTTCTTTCTTTAGTTTTTGTTCTCAGAAGAGCTGCTATTTTTATTGGATACTGGTTAGGTTATTGAGAATTCTATGTTTTTTTTTTAATATCAGGCTTGCTCCAGCAGGTTCTAAAAGTGAATAATAAAAGTACTTTATGAGAATTCATAAGTTTTACGGGTTTTTGGAAGACTAGTTGTAGGTTATTCGTTGTACGCACGATGACCAATCAAGTCATGCAAAACCAGTATAAGCGAATCTGTCAACGTACGGGAAATCTATAAAAAGCGAGGCCATGTTATACTGGATATGTATATCTTGATAAAGTCAACAATTTTACATTGATAACGCCTTTATCTTGTGGTTGTAAGGACGTTCCTTGTAGTTCAAGTTAACAGGTGAATGGAACCTTCTATTTTGCTGTTCACTGTGCTCATTGAGAATCGCTCTTAAAGGTTAAGTCGCGTTTGCCGAGGTCTGTGGATGGGTGACCATCATTACTTACCTAGTTTCCTCGGTTCCTCGGAAATCACGTTAAGCCGTTGGTAAATAATAATAGCCGCTCGTTGTTCTTTAAGTTAAGCCGCGGTTGTTTAGGCTGGTCCGTCGATGGGTGGCCAAACATTACATATCGAGTTTCATGGATGTGTGAGTGCCGTGGAAAGCACGTTAAGCCGTCGGTCCCGGTTGTCATTTGTACATCTTAGACAGTCGTTACAGGTAGTCTGTGGCCCGACAGTCTGCCAACCAGTCTTGCCAAGGGGTACCGTATTATCCAGTACTACCTGGGTTGTGGAGTTCAGATAGGCAGGCGCTCCATGTAAAATACTGGTATTCAACAGCATCCGGTAAGACTTGAAGCCGACCACAATAACATTGGGAAAAAGGCTAGGCAGATGATGAGTGCTCGTTGAGAATTTTTTGAGTTCAATGTCATGTGGTAGAGTTTTTCATATAAATTATGATGATGATATAAGTATGTCACTTTGAGGACAATACCAAAAAAAAAAAAAAAATGCGTGAAATCTCCCCGATGTCCAAAGGACCACACCCTAACTTCGTGCCTCCAAAGATCTTGAAAACAAAATGTTAATTAAAAACGACCAGCGTCCCAGAACTCATTAGGTATGCTTTGTGAATTTGCGGTACTTCTTCATTTATTTATGTATAAATTTATACATGTTTCTTTTTTTAAATATCTTTGCGTAGTTCCGTGATTGTTTTCGAATCGTGTTGCTGAAATATTCGGCTTGTTTGTTTCTTTTTCTTTTTACGTACGGTTCTCTTTTGTTGTCTGCTTTGCATTGTTTTTGTTTTTTATTTGAACGTTATTTGTGTCTTTTTATATAATTCAGTATTGGATTTTTTTTTGTGATAATTTGACTGGTCCAACTTGATAATAAAAAGCCCTAACACGAGTGCGCGTTGTAAACGTAACGCAAATACGTCGTACATGGCCCTTTAATTAGCTAGCATAACTCCTGAAACTTGATGGTTATCGATGCCTCACCATCTGTCTAGCCATTTCCCAAACTATGTTGAGATCGGCTACCAGTCTGACCGGATGTAGCTGAATATCAATATTTTACATGGAGCGATTGCCTATCTGACCTCATCGATACCTTACTAAGATAAAAGACCCACTGTTGTGTTTCGATAAATTTAGCGTCCGAATATTTTGTGAAAATTTTAACAAGCTATTTATATCTTTTGTAAAATATCCAATTTACATGAATATATATCTGGCTCGTGCAAGTCTGTCTAACTGTCACAGTTCTTGAATAAAACATGTCAGAGTATGAGCTGGGTCTAGAATTTTCATACAATAGGAAGAATATAAATGACCTAAATATCAAAATTCGTAACAATTGTTTCGAATTTTCTTTATTTACTAGCTCTTGATCTTCGTCCGTGTGATATTATTATAAAAATCTTACTTTCCTATTTGCATCGGATTTAGTTAGCAATTTCGAGGGTTTTAATTATTTGTACGGAACCCTAATCCTTTTTCTAAAATAAAAGTAACCTTAGTTACTCTTTATAACATCTGCTTTCTACCAATAAAAGTCCCGTCAAAATAGGTGAAACCGTTACGCAAACAGAATATTACTTGGAGCGAATGCAAGACCACCACAAAAAAATTTACTGGATAACTTTTCTTGGTTCGGCTCAACAAAAAAAGAAGAAGAAAGACAATAGGTTTATTTGGCATACGCCATTAAACAAAAAATAACTAGAATAAAGGATAAACATGACGAAATAACTAGGATAAACATGATAGTTAAGTAAGTTTAGTTAAGTTTAGTTTTTAATATTATTATGTATTATTACCCTAGCGTTTAATTGTCTAATATATTCCACAGTTAATCTGTGAACAGCGTTGTAGGCTACAATATTGTTCAATTGTTATGTGTATCTCTTTTTTTATACTTTATATTGTAACTGTTTGCTGTTCCTTTTGAATAAAATAAAAAAATATAAGAACCAGAACAATAAAAAGAACCAGAAAAATAAAACACAAAAAAATTAAATAAAGTAAACATCCAAAAGTCCAAACTCAAGGTTTGCCAACGTGCTATGGAGCGCAGTATCTTAGGTGTAAAATTAACAGATCATGTTCGAAACACTACACTGCGCTCCAAAACGCAAATCGCTAACGTGGCTCAAAAGACTGCCCGACTTAAATGGGACTGGGCAGGACATGTCTGTCGCATGCCGCACGAGCTGTGGGCCCGTAAAGCTCAGGATTGGTGCCCTGAAACAGTGACACGGGGTCGCGGTAGACCACGAAGGAGATGGCGGGAAGAACTGGATGTCTTCCTTGAGAATTGGAAAGAAGTAGCCCAGAATCGTGACCGTTGGAAGGAATGGAGGGAGGACTTTGCCCAGCAGTGGGACAGCACGGGCTAGCTATAATAATAATAATGAAATTTATTGTGTGTCTCATGGCTGCGCTAAATAGGCCCAGCCATCATCTGGCTACACTCCCCAAGTAAGTTGGTGTCCAGTCTTTAACATGAAAAAAAGAAATACCAGTATTTTACATGAAGCGACTGCCTATCTGGCCGCCGCAGACCTGGGTAACAATAAAATCTTTGGTAAGGCTCTCCAAGATGCCTCCTCTACGAAAAAGTACTTTTAACATATTATTATGAACAATATTATCTTGGAAATTTAAATATTTCTTATTGGATTTCGCCGTATGTAATTAAAAATTTAATTTCACCGTTTTTCTATAAAAAATACAACGTTGAATCATTTTAATCGTTTTCTCGTAGACGAAAATTAAACGAGAAATTTAAATTAGTAGAATGTTGCATTCGTTTATTTTTGATGAAAAAGTAATCAATTCCACAAGGTAGTTTAAAATACGCGATGTTATTTTTCAATAATTTATATCACGGCAAACATGAATAAAACATGAAATCATTTTCTTTGTTTTCAATGAAAAAAGCAGATATCGCTTTAACGTCCTAGGTATTATCGCCCTCGTAATTGCCTTACCACTTTTGGCCACGATTTCTCATAAACTGAAACTTTACTAGGATTTAAGCTGCCTCGTTGGTCTAACAATCGCAAGCGCAACTGCTGAGCACGAGGTGTTGGATGCGATTCCCGGGTCGGACAAAGCGTAATTGGGGTTTTCCATCAGGAATTTTTCAGTAGCAGCCACGGAGTCTGAATTTGTGCCCGGTTAATGGCAATAGGCTCGACCCCTATTACATGAGACTTAAACATAACTGGCGAAATGTGGGTGTACTATTAGGTACACCGCTGCCTAACCCTATGGAAATTACAGGCGTGATGTGATGTTACGTTATGTTTATCTATATCTGTGTGTTGATCCAACTTGCTCCATGCATGTTAACTTGAAAATCCAACTATTGTGCAACCAATATAAAATGTTGGAAACAGATCCAGTTTCAATGCACTATTGTGTATGTTTCCGAGTTGCAACTTCTATTGTTATGCCGTACAGTCACGAGCAGTAATATGTATACGTTACGGGACTCACCGGTTTTCCGGTTTACCGTGTCAGGATATACTAACCCAAACAACAATTACACTGCGACCGACTTCGTTGTGGCATTGTATGTCTAACCTAACCTAACCCGTTGCCAGGATTATCCATCAGCATCTTGCTTTGAAGTACAACCTTCTGGGATCGGAAGTGCCATACTATAGGTATGCGCCTGACCCAGTTCTCGTTGTATTGGGATCGCTCTAATGTCACAACTATTGTTGCCAATAAGCCTGATATTGTGGTGAAAGATCGATTGGAGCGTAGCGCAATGATGGTTGATATAGCAGTCTCGCTTGACGAGAATCTCGTACAAGCAGAGAAAGATAAGCCATTCAAGTATCTAATTCTATTTGTTGTACTAGTAATTATAGTTGTAGTGTGGGACGTAAGTACAGCAGTCATCGTGTCAATAGTCGTGTCGGCCAATGGCTTAATAACGATGGTCTTAATCAACATCTCAGGAGGCTTTTGCTGGGTAGCTGTATCCAGGGCTTGATTCAGAAAGCGGTACTACTGATCACGGCACGTATAATAAATAAATAAATAAATAAATATCGCTGGACATTACACACAGCGCCATCTAGTGCCACACTAAGCAACGAGGCTTGTGTCGTGGACACCAGATAGTTGATATACTACATAGATACTTTTTGTTTGTAAATACATACTTATTATACATATAAACATCCATGACTCGGTAACAAATGTCTATGCTCATCACACAAACACTTGCTCCTACCGGGACTCGAACCCGGAACCCTATGAACGTAAGGCAGCCTCACTACCGCTGCGCCATTCGGGTCGTCCGTATGGTTAGGAGATTCTTCTCTCAAGAGCGCTGACCACCAGTAGCTCAGATCTTGTTCCCGATTCTGGTGGGTGACTAGGCGATCATTAAGGCACTCTTGATGAGTCCTAGCCTGGTAACTATGGCCCATGTCATGAAATCGGATTTGGCTAAGTAGCAACTTTCAAAAACGCATTTTTCTGACTGCATTGATTGCTATTTTATCTTGTTCCGATCATGGTATTCGAAACGTATGCTATTTTGAAATAAGTCTCGAACTTGTTTATCTCAAAATTCCACGAGAAAATCGCTTTTGAATCTTGCTAAGTGTAAACATATCAGTGCCGGTAACTGTATTATACCGCATTGATGTTTTAGCAGTTAAATAAGTAGTTCTGTGGTTCAAACGGAGCTGTATTTGGAGTAAATACTGAGGTCTGGTTAGCTTTAGAGTGTATTTTCGTTACCTAAAGTAATTGTGTAATGTTTGTTTTGAATGAAATGCTTTAGTAGCAGTAGAGTTTTTGTGAAGGAGGTTGTCAGGGACTACTACCATCTTTTTTCAGCTTACCCTGCATCTGTGATAGCCAGACTAAATAACTCCGCTTAGCAATTGTCTTGATCTGTCTTGATCGTGTGGTTAGTGCCTAACCAGGCCAGGCATGCTGGTCTCCTCACGATGATTTCCTTCACCGCAGGTGATGATTATACAATACGCACATGAATCCAAAATGAAGTTTGAATTTGAGACCTATGACTTGGCAGTCCGACGGTCACACCACTAGGCTATGACTTCTTCGATTGCCTTGATTGTAGCATCTTCTTTATAAAAAAAACTATCTATTGCTCGCGGCTTTGTTTCCGTTATGTATGGAAATTAACCCACAAGAACGTTTTAAATGTAATGCCTATGCCATACGGGGATAGTGGGGCTTCCCGTTAGTGAAAGAATTATTGGAATTGGATCAGTAGTTTCGAAGACTTACCCTATACATACAAACACAAAAAAAACTATATTTTTAAAGATTGAATTCACTGACAAATAACGTTCAGCGTAAAGCAACGAAGGTGAGCAATAATAAGTGACGTGTAATTGATGATGGATCTTCGTCGTTTTTCATCACACTGTACAATTAAAGAATGTTGGTTAATACTGCCGAATTTAATTTATATGTTAGAAATTACTCGAAATTATTTAAAAAGTGTTGTATGGCTAAGTCATATTATTGGAGCTCGAAAATTAAAAACAGCAATAATATAATTAAAACGACATGGAATATTATAAATAATGAAACGGGAAGGTCTAGTAATAGTGACTATAGCTTAATTATAAAGGATAGCGCTATTAAATTAGATTCAGAAGTCGCCGCGGCTTTCGAAAATTTATTTTCTGATATTCCCGTTTCAACAACGAAATCCCTAAACTCATCACCTACTGTTGCCGAATCTTTGTTTAATGCATTTTCCTTAAAGTTTGCGACTCGGAATTTCATTTTGAACATGTCACGTATATATATACAACGTGTAACGGAAAGGGTATATACATACCAAGAGCAAGGCTTCTTTGGATGATAACAAACGATACGGCAAGGGTTTTTTAATCCTATCTCTAAATGTTCGGAAACATGAGAATTTTTAATACATAAGATACCAGAAACCGAATTTTTCTAATTGAAATAAATACATCACTAGCACTTAGTCAGCTGATCGGTGTCAACGAACTATTTGCAAGTAAAAATAAACCTCTTACTCCTGGTATTTCTGAATAAAGGGTTCTGCATGTTTACTTTTTGTTTACAAAATAATACTGACTTTTCCTAAACTAAGATTATGTTTGTGAACAAGATACAATACAATTAATTTGTCTAGGTATCAAAATTTAACGAAATAATATTTAGGTAGGTACCTGCTTGAATTGTCATGTATCATTTACACACTTGTTTGGTTTTTTCGTAGTTTTTCCTTTGTAATAGGTTACTTTGTAGATAATTATTATCTACATAGTAATATTCCACCCACCACCCAAATTACCATCGTACTAACAACACAGTAAATACCTAATTTAATAACAATATTCCTGTAAATTTCCGAACGTTATCCTTTTTTGGTGGTCATAAGGATCAACGATGTGATGTGAAGGATAACCGATTTTTTATCCCGTGAATCCCGTGCTCTTGAATCGATCTTCTCAAAATTGATTCAAAAAACGTAAAATAATAACACACCTTTATTTTGTGATATTTACAATTGCTAGGTAGGTAGGTATATCTAAACTTTAAAAAAGAATGATAACCTTTCCGGCGTAATTCGATGACTTTCATTCAGATGGTACCTACAGATTTAGTCGGTTATAATCACAATGACAACAATATCACAAATACAGAATACGACGCCGAGCGATAATTTATAAAATACAGCCATGTCATTCGAAATAAGAACTTCTATCAACTTCAAATGTTTCAATAAACAACTAACATAAACAATGCGGACAAGTTAAATAGTGTCATGTGCATGTAATTGATCTTGTTTGAAATATGTAGATAAGCCTACCTATTTGCTGTTTATTATTGTCAGCAGAATACTTTGGGCAAATATGAACTCGTATAAATTATTAGCCCTTTTCATAATAATTTTTACACGTACGATCCAGGAAATTCGATTCAAAGGTGAATGGAATTGGTGATTTAATCAAATAAAATACGAATAGTAAGGACTATTCGCATTTTATTTTATTAAATCAGCAAAATATTTACCATATTGAATCGATTTGCTTGAAGATCGCATTAAAACGAATTAATTCGAAAAATCGTCAGATCGTATACCATTGATCATAAAATCGAATCGTTACGTGCATACCAGGAATAAATTGCTTAAATAAACATAATTGTTTGCCATTAAAACTAAGAATAGAAAAAGGATTTAGAAACATAATTTATGTCCAACTGAACCCAAATCATCATCTTTAAGCAACTTATGCATCTCCTAGTATAAATAAAATCACAATGGTTCCGTTCATAATTTTTAAAATAAGGTTGTAATAGTTTTTTTCTAATACGTAATGATGACGAAAACGAAGTTTTCTTTTAATTACAAAATAATACACGCACGCATAATTACTGTCAGTCTGTAGGACTAACCGAAAGAATTATCGGAAGTTTACGCTCTGTCGGTGCTGTTTGAGTGGTACATGGGTTTTATTTTATTGATTTGAGCACGTTTAGTCTCTAAAATCCTAAGGAAGTTATAAAAAATGTCGCAAAACTGTATTGAACTGTGAAAAGAAATTAATAAATGGACCAGGACCGCATGAGTATCAGGAATTAATATTGCCGAGTTGAAAATTGTTTGTTCACACTGTTCACAGAACCCTGATTTCGTCCTTACACACACAATGTAATCATCATTGTGTGTATAAACGTAATGTGTTAGAGTTTAGGGTGCGCGAACCAATTGCTGTCCCTGTCCCTGTAGTTTAAATTACTCCTGGTAAATTCAACTTCTAATCCTAGATTTCAAAATAACATAATGTCTTTTGATCAAAGATTAACATAAATTTATGTTATTTTGAAATAAAAGCTCACGGGTTCAGATTCTTAAGTATTACAAACGTACAACACATGATGAAATGTACCACATTTATGATCTTTAATGGATTGATAAATGATTTTTAAATTTTGAATTTGAATTACGCAATTAATTCTTGTTTTATTTATGTTATGGTGTGTGATTTACATAAAAGATTATCGGAGTTTAGTTGAATAATTATAAGGACGTAAAATAATCTTGAACAATATTTTTAATAGTAGTGGACACATACATAAATTAGGACGGCCACCCTATTACCAGGATAGCAGGGAATAGGTTTATTTTGCATTATTGTTACCTATTGCTCGTCAGTCAGTCGTCAACTTTTCCGCGTGTAGTGCAGACTGCAGAATCGTTTCTGTCCGTGTGATACGCGAATCAGTTCAGTACGGCTACACCTAGTTGACTATTTTTTTATTGTTTGAAAAATGGCGTTAAGTAATAGCGAATATTACGAAATGATATTGTGTGTCGGAGCAGAAGATGGTAATTTGCGAGCTGCCCGAGAACTGTACCGTCACCGTTTTATCGAGGGTAGACCAGATGCTGAACGTCGACAGCTGCCTTCGTTGGCGTGTTTTAGTCGGATGGTACATCGTCTGCACCAAACTGGGTCATTCCACGCACCTGCTTCAGAGGGTCGCCCAAGTACTACCGATCCAGAATTTGAAGAAGCCGTATTGGAACATTTTAATAGCAATCCACGCACTAGCACACGTCGAGCTGCATTAGCGCTGGGTGCCTCTAACCATATGCAGGTATGGCGTGTGTTGAGCAATGACGGTCAGCACCCATACCACTTCCGTCGCACCCAGGAGCTGACACCGGCAGATTTTTTGCCTCGTGTGGCCTTTTGCGAGTGGTACCGAGGCCAGTTAGAAGCTTCGCCAGATTTTGGGTCAAGAGTGCTATGGACCGATGAGGCATCCTTCACGAGAGCGGGAATAAGTAACATCCACAATGAACATGTTTGGTCTCACACGAACCCGCATGCTTCGACAGAGTCGTCATTCCAACACCAATGGCGACTGAACGTGTGGGCAGGAATAATCGGAGATGTCGTCGTAGGACCAGTTTTCTTGCCACAAAGCTTAAACGGCCAAAATTATTTAAGCTTCCTAAGGAATGAATTAGACGATGTCCTCACAGTGCTACCAGTGTCAAGTTATGTGAATCTTGTGATGGGGAATAACTTCGTTTTCCAACACGACGGTGCACCGGCACACTTTGCTCGGGATGTGCGCCATTATTTAGATGCACGCTTTCCCCAGTGGATCGGGCGTGGCAGTAGAAGCGTGGCTTGGCCTCCGCGGTCCCCAGACCTAACCCCGTTAGACTTTTTTTTGTGGGGGTACATTAAAAACATAGTGTACGCAGTGCAGTGTGATACAGTGGACCAAATGAAAGTGCGGATTGAGGCCGCTTTCAGGACAATAACACCAGACATGCTACGCAATGTCCAGGTGTCCATGAACAAGCGAGCGGCCTTGTGCATACAATACCAAGGTCACCACATTGAACCCCATCTTTAAAAATGTAAGTCAATTTACTAAATTAAGCAAAGCTTTAAGATTTTACTGTTTATTTGGGAATAAGTAATAATATGGGATGAAACTAGATAGCCTATCTAAATTTTGTTTCGATTTTTTACGTAAGTTTTGTTATCTCAGTTTTTACGTGAAATTTCTGTCTTGAAATTTCGACGAGGAAACTGTAAATATGTAAATCAATAAATACCTACGCAAAAATTTTTACATCACGGTAAAGTAGGTATGTTTATTGCGCGCCCGCGCACTCGCTTTGGCGGCGCGCGGCGGCATGTTTTATTTCGTAAGTTCGCGCCGACAAAGAACACCGCCTGCAGTAGGCTACTAGGCGGTACTAGGCGCGCAGATTTCCGGAAGAGATTTATCGTGATATTAGGCAAGTAACGTGGAAAGTTATTGACCCACGTAGTGCGGTGACATGTTTGTTATGATTTGAATTTAAGAAACATATGAAACCGAAAATTTGGTATCAATTCTTAGAGTATTTTATTTTGAGCTGAAACCCTTGCCATATCGTTTGTTATCATCCAAAGAAGCCTTGCTCTTGGTATGTATATACCCTTTCCGTTACACGTTGTATATGACGGCGTAAGCGATGGCTGAGCGATAGCGCCGTTGTCATTAGGGTTCGGTGGTACCGGGTTAATGATGAAATGTTAAAATAATAGTTTCGGTTTCGATACACAAAAATCACAGTTTCTTATTTAACACAAATTTACATTAAATAACACTAACAAATAATCTCCACAAAATGGGCAAACCGACAGTTTCGTTCTGCAGGAGTGACTTGGTTGGAGTTCCGAGCAAAAGTGATCTCTGCACAATCCCCACTCTACAAAACGACTCTGTCCACGTGCCGCCATTAAAACAACATCTGACGTCACGGCGTTTACCCCTACTACAATGGTCAAATCAGCAACTTGATGTTTAAAAGTTATCGCTTTCTCCGACACGGCCATACTGACAAGTCACACGTCCTCGTGTGCTGTATTACCTGGCGACAAAACAAAATGCATTTGTAGACAATATAAGATTGCTCGGCCTACCTGACCTCAAACAAAGGACTTGCATTTGAAGCGACACATCAAGATTTAGAAAAGTCAAATGAAATAAACTAGAACACAATATCAATGCACCAAGTAAAAACAAAGTAGTCAACTTATTATCAGCCCTTCTCGCTGGTAATGTCTGATACATCACACACAGCCCTTCTCGCTGTCGTGCACACAATAGATTGGACAGTATCAGTCCTTCACACTGATAAGCCCTAAACAGGACGCATGTTACCGGGCCTTCTCTCCGGTAAACCGTCCGCTTAAGAAATACTTTGTGCATTAACATTAATCGGAACGAGTTGATGGGCCTTCACCCGCATCATCTAGATCCAATTCTTCACTAATTACGTCTAATTCGCTGGGGATATGACCTTGTGGCATCCTTCTTATGCGATCATGAGCATACTTGTATGTTCTATTACCATTCAAAGATTTTAAAAGATAACGATCACCGTCAAGTACTTCTACAACTTTAAACGGTCCCTTATATTTGGGGTCTAATTTAATCTGATTCCGTTCTTTATTTTGAATTAAAACCAAATCACCAACACTGAAATTAACTACTTTGGCCTTATTTTTGTCAAAACGGGCTTTTTCATAAGCCGCACTCTTAATACCGTCCACCGCGTGTTCTCTCGCCTCTGTTAGGTCAATTCCGGTTTCATCATCGTCGTTATAACCCATTGATAAAAGCATTCGAATACTCATTCAAAAGGGACGTCAACCGGTCCTTGTTTTCGTTTGAAATATCAGAATCAACATTGTAAAGATCAATTACGGGAGGTAAATCGCAACAACCTACATTTGTGACTTTCGAAATACGTAGGGTAGATTCAGTTAAATGTACCGTATAGCCAAGTGTCAAAATATCGCGTCCGATCATAACATCGTATTTCATACAATCGTCGGGTAGTACGTAAAATAAAATTGACAGTTCGTTATTGTCGACCACAACATCGCTAAGAATTTGTTCAGTGCTAAAAACATTCGAATTATTACCGATACCAATTACTTGCACGGTTGAAAGTGAACGTTTGCCCGAGAATTTATAAGCTACACTTTGTTTAACGAGAGAACACTCGGCGCCGGAATCAAACAAAATGAAAACGACTCACCGGATTGTTCCAATTGCCCGCAAACACCTGCTATTTCGCAGCTATCGACGCGTCGCTCCGCCGTTGCGTTGGCAGCGCTGCCCGCCGACGATGACGCGCCACCCGCACCGCCGCGTTGGCAGTTCGTAGAGATGTGTCCGGCTTCTCCACAACGGAAACACGTTATTCTTTTGCTGGAACCCGATGAAGTCGCCGCCGGTGTAGTTTTCTGGGCGTTAGCTCCAGCAGGCTGCGTAAACTTCGAACGACAGTTCACCGCTTTGTGTCCCGGTTTTCCGCACTTATGGCACGTGAACATAGTGGAAGTTTGTGGCTTTAAACGCTTTGCATCAGTGGCGCCATCACCGGTACTGCGATCAAACTTCCGCTTCAGACTTGCACTCGCCAGAGCTATAATAAGCGATGCACCCTCCAGTGGACGTTCGTCGAGGCAAATATCGATAGCATCGCACCAAGCACGTGGATCGGTATCTGGTAGCTCCGGATTAATTTCTGGCAGCATGATCTGAGGTGCCACTGTTGGTGTCCTGATGGCTTCGATCAGCTGCATCATGTTCTTCTGCTGCATCTCGAACATAGCACGCCAGTGGGAATCGAGTCCAGATCCCAATTCTGATGACGGCGTAAGCGATGGCTGAGCGATAGCGCCGTTGTCATTAGGGTTCGGTGGTACCGGGTTAATGATGAAATGTTAAAATAATAGTTTCGGTTTCGGTACACAAAAATCACAGTTTCTTATTTAACACAAATTTACATTAAATAACACTAACAAATAATCTCCACAAAATGGGCAAACCGACAGTTTCGTTCTGCAGGAGTGACTTGGTTGGAGTTCCGAGCAAAAGTGATCTCTGCACAATCCCCACTCTACAAAACGACTCTGTCCACGTGCCGCCATTAAAACAACATCTGACGTCACGGCGTTTACCCCTACTAAAATGGTCAAATCAGCAACTTGATGTTTAAAAGTTATCGCTTTCTCCGACATATATATATATATGTCATGCAGGGATGTAATCAAAACCTTTCAATCTTTAAATGTCAAGAAAACAGCGGATCTGTAGGGTAATTCTGTAGAAGTTGATAAGTCTATTATTGACATTGTAGCACCTACCTTAAGTTTAGTCTTTAATCATTGTATTGATTGTGGGGAGTTTCCTGACCTTATGAAAAATAGCAAAGTAATTCCTTTATTCAAAACGGGTAGTACATCAGATCCCACAAATTATAGACCTATTTCAATATTACCTACTTTTAGTAAAGTTTTTGAGAAATTAATTCTAGATCAACTGCAAAGACTGTTTAGTACACATACATTATTAAATAGCAAACAGTTCGATTTTTCGGGTCGTTCAACTACAGATATTGGTGTTGAACTTTTAGGACATATTTACAGTGCATGGGAAGATAAATGCGATGCTTTGGGCATTTTTTGCAATTTGTCCAAGGCATTCGATTGCGTTCTTCATGAAACGTTAATCAGGAAACTTCGCCACTACGGAATCCGGAATAGTGCTCTGGATCTTCTTACTTCATACCTCAGTAATAGGATCCAGAGAGTGGACGTCAACGGAAAAAGATCTCCCTGATCTATAGTAACAATGGGAGTCCCACAGGGCTCAATTCTTGGTCCTTTCTTGTTTCCTATATACAACGTGTAACGGAAAGGGTATATACATACCAAGAGCAAGGCTTCTTTGGATGATAACAAACGATACGGCAAGGGTTTCAGCTCAAAATAAAATACTCTAAGAATTGATACCAAATTTTCGGTTTCATATGTTTCTTAAATTCAAATCATAACAAACATGTCACCGCACTACGTGGGTCAATAACTTTCCACGTTACTTGCCTAATATCACGATAAATCTCTTCTGGATATCTGCGCGCCTAGTACCGCCTAGTAGCCTACTGCAGGCGGTGTTCTTTGTCGGCGCGAACTTACGAAATAAAACATGCCGCCGCGCGCCGCCAAAGCGAGTGCGCGGGCGCACAATAAACATACCTACTTTACCGTGATGTAAAAATTTTTGCGTAGGTATTTATTGATTTACATATTTACAGTTTCCTCGTCGAAATTTCAAGACAGAAATTTCACGTAAAAACTGAGATAACTAAACTTACGTAAAAAATCGAAACAAAATTTAGATAGGCTATCTAGTTTCATCCCATATTATTACTTATTCCCGAATAAACAGTAAAATCTTAAAGCTTTGCTTAATTTAGTAAATTGACTTACATTTTTAAAGATGGGGTTCAATGTGGTGACCTTGGTATTGTATGCACAAGGCCGCTCGCTTGTTCATGGACACCTGGACATTGCGTAGCATGTCTGGTGTTATTGTCCTGAAAGCGGCCTCAATCCGCACTTTCATTTGGTCCACTGTATCACACTGCACTGCGTACACTATGTTTTTAATGTACCCCCACAAAAAAAAGTCCAACGGGGTTAGGTCTGGGGACCGCGGAGGCCAAGCCACGCTTCTACTGCCACGCCCGATCCACTGGGGAAAGCGTGCATCTAAATAATGGCGCACATCCCGAGCAAAGTGTGCCGGTGCACCGTCGTGTTGGAAAACGAAGTTATTCCCCATCACAAGATTCACATAACTTGACACTGGTAGCACTGTGAGGACATCGTCTAATTCATTCCTTAGGAAGCTTAAATAATTTTGGCCGTTTAAGCTTTGTGGCAAGAAAACTGGTCCTACGACGACATCTCCGATTATTCCTGCCCACACGTTCAGTCGCCATTGGTGTTGGAATGACGACTCTGTCGAAGCATGCGGGTTCGTGTGAGACCAAACATGTTCATTGTGGATGTTACTTATTCCCGCTCTCGTGAAGGATGCCTCATCGGTCCATAGCACTCTTGACCCAAAATCTGGCGAAGCTTCTAACTGGCCTCGGTACCACTCGCAAAAGGCCACACGAGGCAAAAAATCTGCCGGTGTCAGCTCCTGGGTGCGACGGAAGTGGTATGGGTGCTGACCGTCATTGCTCAACACACGCCATACCTGCATATGGTTAGAGGCACCCAGCGCTAATGCAGCTCGACGTGTGCTAGTGCGTGGATTGCTATTAAAATGTTCCAACACGGCTTCTTCAAATTCTGGATCGGTAGTACTTGGGCGACCCTCTGAAGCAGGTGCGTGGAATGACCCAGTTTGGTGCAGACGATGTACCATCCGACTAAAACACGCCAACGAAGGCAGCTGTCGACGTTCAGCATCTGGTCTACCCTCGATAAAACGGTGACGGTACAGTTCTCGGGCAGCTCGCAAATTACCATCTTCTGCTCCGACACACAATATCATTTCATAATATTCGCTATTACTTAACGACATTTTGCAAACAATAAAAAAATAGTCAACTAGGTGTAGCCGTACTGAACTGATTCGCGTATCACACGGACAGAAACGATTCTGCAGTCTGCACTACACGCGGAAAAGTTGACGACTGACTGACGAGCAATAGGTAACAATAATGCAAAATAAACCTATTCCCTGCTATCCTGGTAATAGGGTGGCCGTCCTAATTTATGTATGTGTCCACTACTATTAAAAATATTGTTCAAGATTATTTTACGTCCTTATAATTATTCAACTAAACTCCGATAATCTTTTATGTAAATCACACACCATAACATAAATAAAACAAGAATTAATTGCGTAATTCAAATTCAAAATTTAAAAATCATTTATCAATCCATTAAAGATCATAAATGTGGTACATTTCATCATGTGTTGTACGTTTGTAATACTTAAGAATCTGAACCCGTGAGCTTTTATTTCAAAATAACATAAATTTATGTTAATCTTTGATCAAAAGACATTATGTTATTTTGAAATCTAGGATTAGAAGTTGAATTTACCAGGAGTAATTTAAACTACAGGGACAGCAATTGGTTCGCGCACCCTAAACTCTAACACATTACGTTTATACACACAATGATGATTACATTGTGTGTGTAAGGACGAAATCAGGGTTCTGTGAACAGTGTGAACAAACGATTTTCAACTCGGCAATATTAATTCCTGATACTCATGCGGTCCTGGTCCATTTATTAATTTCTTTTCACAGTTCAATACAGTTTTGCGACATTTTTTATAACTTCCTTAGGATTTTAGAGACTAAACGTGCTCAAATCAATAAAATAAAACCAATGTACCACTCAAACAGCACCGACAGAGCGTAAACTTCCGATAATTCTTTCGGTTAGTCCTACAGACTGACAGTAATTATGCGTGCGTGTATTATTTTGTAATTAAAAGAAAACTTCGTTTTCGTCATCATTACGTATTAGAAAAAAACTATTACAACCTTATTTTAAAAATTATGAACGGAACCATTGTGATTTTATTTATACTAGGAGATGCATAAGTTGCTTAAAGATGATGATTTGGGTTCAGTTGGACATAAATTATGTTTCTAAATCCTTTTTCTATTCTTAGTTTTAATGGCAAACAATTATGTTTAATTAAGCAATTTATTCCTGGTATGCACGTAACGATTCGATTTTATGATCAATGGTATACGATCTGACGATTTTTCGAATTAATTCGTTTTAATGCGATCTTCAAGCAAATCGATTCAATATGGTAAATATTTTGCTGATTTAATAAAATAAAATGCGAATAGTCCTTACTATTCGTATTTTATTTGATTAAATCACCAATTCCATTCACCTTTGAATCAAATTTCCTGGATCGTACGTGTAAAAATTATTATGAAAAGGGCTAATTAATAATTTATACGAGTTCATATTTGCCCAAAGTATTCTGCTGACAATAATAAACAGCAAATATGGTAGGCTTATCTACATATTTCAAACAAGATCAATTACATGCACATGACACTATTTAACTTGTCCGCATTGTTTATGTTAGTTGTTTATTGAAACATTTGAAGTTGATAGAAGTTCTTATTTCGAATGACATGGCTGTATTTTATAAATTATCGCTCGGCGTCGTATTCTGTATTTGTGATATTGTTGTCATTGTGATTATAACCGACTAAATCTGTAGGTACCATCTGAATGAAAGTCATCGAATTACGCCGGAAAGGTTATCATTCTTTTTTAAAGTTTAGATATACCTACCTACCTAGCAATTGTAAATATCACAAAATAAAGGTGTGTTATTATTTTACGTTTTTTGAATCAATTTTGAGAAGATCGATTCAAGAGCACGGGATTCACGGGATAAAAAATCGGTTATCCTTCACATCACATCGTTGATCCTTATGACCACCAAAAAAGGATAACGTTCGGAAATTTACAGGAATATTGTTATTAAATTAGGTATTTACTGTGTTGTTGGTACGATGGTAATTTGGGTGGTGGGTGGAATATTACTATGTAGATAATAATTATCTACAAAGTAACCTGTTACAAAGGAAAAACTACGAAAAAACCAAACAAGTGTGTAAATGATACATGACAATTCAATCAGGTACCTACCTAAATATTATTTCGTTAAATTTTGATACTTACCTAGACAAATTAATTGTATTGTATCTTGTTCACAAACATAATCTTAGTTTAGGAAAAGTCAGTATTATTTTGTAAACAAAAAGTAAACATGCAGAACCCTTTATTCAGAAATACCAGGAGTAAGAGGTTTATTTTTACTTGCAAATAGTTCGTTGACACCGATCAGCTGACTAAGTGCTAGTGATGTATTTATTTCAATTAGAAAAATTCGGTTTCTGGTATCTTATGTATTAAAAATTCTCATATTTCCGAACATGTAGAGATAGGATTAAAAAACCCTTGCCGTATCGTTTGTTATCATCCAAAGAAGCCTTGCTCTTGGTATGTATATACCCTTTCCGTTACACGTTGTATATTAATGACTTGCCTTACCTCATAAAGGATAACCACGATATAGTGTTGTTTGCGGATGACACTTCGCTTTCGTTTAAACTTAAACACATTTGTTTTGCAGAAAAGGGTGGTTCGATAAATTTATAATTGAGTTCGAGAGACACTCTCTCAGAGAAACGTTTAAGGAGAAGGAACAGTCGTTACATTTATGTAATGACTGTTCCTTCTTAGTATATTTATGAAAACCTTTTGTATGCTCACAAACATATAAAGCTGTTTAATATAGTGATATTCACAATATAAATACAAGGAATAAAAGGTAAGGTAAGGTATAAATTCATTGTACCCACAACAAGGCTCAAGAAAACAGGTGGATCATTTAGATGCCAATGTATACGCTTTTATAATAAACTATACAAGCCACATTCAAGAACTAAGCCTTAATAAATTCAAGTCTTTTGTAAACGTAAACTTTGCCAGAAAGCCTTCTATGCTGTTAAAGATTATATAGAGGACAAACAAGCTTGGGATTGAACTGCTCCAATTTTAAATTGAGATTAAATTGAATTTTTGTATTTTATTTTTTTACAGTTAGACATTTTATGAATATAAATTGTATACACAATAACATTATTTACTTTTCCAAGTACATATTGTATCATTTTATTTTTTTGGTATTATAATTTTTTTTTTCGATTTATTTGACATAATTTACTTTTATTTTTTATTACTGTGAATATGCGGACTATGTGGGTCATATATATTTTTTATTATTTCGATTTAGTTTAGTTTAACGATTGTCTGGCAGTTTGGGTTGTGAGTCGAGCAACACGACCACTGAAAAATGCTTGCACTGGCCGGACAGGTCCACTTAAATTTGTGTGATTCTGTCATCAAAACACCATCTCAGACACTAATCTGCATGGTCCTCATATAATTAGACCTTTCTCTGGACTTTAAAAGAGACAGTGACCTCTGAGTTTGTTTCGGCTGTTTCTTCTCAGAGTATTCAGAGACGAAGCAGCGACCCCATCTAGCTTTAAAACAACATGATGTGACGTGTAAAAGTGTTTCATAAAACCAATTTGCAGAAATAAATATGATTTATGATTTATCATCTGCCTAGCCTTTTCCCAACTATGTTGGGGTCGGCTTCCAGTCTAACCGGATGCAGCTGGATGCCAGTATTTTACATGGAGCAACTGCCTATCTGACCTCCACAACCCAGTTAGTACTGGGTAATACGAAAATCTTCGTTGTTTTTGCCATTGAGAAAAATATAGCTTGTTGCAAGTTTGTTTGAGTTACTACTATGTTGCAGTTGCAAGTCATTCGAGGGGCTAACATATGAGGACACAATGTGGGACACCGGACGTGTCGTTGTGGAAACAAAACAGTTCCTTTGACAGCGGCCATTTAATTTTATTCCGCCTAACTTTTGGCGTAGTGATGTGCCTTGTTGCGGATATTTGTGTCAAATATCCGATCCGAAATTACAATAATGTGAACTTCCTAGAATTCGTGGACGTAGTGTGTTGGAAATAGTAACATTGCGAATAGTTTTGAAATAACTTATGAAACCATAAATGTAGGTATTTGCATTTATGCTTTCATTACCTTGTTCAAAACATTATTGGAAACCATACCTGTATAAGTATTGTTTTGAAAATACCTATATCCTCCTATGGATGCTCCAAATTCCATCGCCAGCCAATGTGTCTATCCTTTGCCAGCTCGAAATCAAGACCCGATTGTCTATAGTTTTCTTATAGCGTATTTTGACCTATTTCAGCCACATAATGCGAAGGGGAGATAGCAGCCTTGAAAAACTGGCCATTGTTGGCAAAACCGAAGAAAAGAGAGTGCGAGGCCGGTCGCCAATACGATGGTCCAACCAAGTAAAAGCAGCTACGTCCACAAGCAAATTTCAGCAGTTGGTGATGGCAACTTTGGACCGGAGTCGATGGAGGTAGATTGTCCGTTTGAAGGGGTCCAGTGACCACGATCCTCAGTAATGAGAGACCGATTGAAGAGTATCCTGCTAAGGGGTTAGTAGGTAGATGTTATTATACTACACCGACATTCAGCCACTTATGTTCCAGTTCCATGTAATAAAGGACTTACCTTTTGCATCCAACCAAAAGTGAGAATGAAGTCCAAAATAAAGATACATTTTATCAGCGAAAACAACTGTAAATAGAGTACTCCTGGACACGGCTCGTATTGTTACGAGGTTCCTCTCTCTGGAACCCTGACCACCGCCGGTAGCTATCAAGTAATCTGACCACCCTAAGGGACCATCCTGTCCCCGATACCGGTGGGCTACTATTTTATAGTTTTTTTTTTGTATAAAAATAATTGAAAAAATTGTATCTAATTGACGTTGGCTATCTCAAAAGTTATATCAATAATGTTGAATGTTGTTGTAGGAGTACAAAACGCTATGAAATTGATTGACGCTAGTCCAGACCTTCTGGTTCCAATCCGGACTCTGGCCTGGCTACTGTGTAAATTTTAAAACTGAAAATAAAACCTTACAAAGATGATTAACCTACTGATTGAGTCTACACGTTACCCGCATATGTTGTGCTTGCTACTTCTTGATTAACAAGTTTTATAGAAAAATGGCCTTTAATTCAACCATAAATAATAATTTTCAATTATAATAATTATATTCATAATTTAATCTATACATATAAAGTATGAAACCGACCTGCTGACTAATTCACTGACACGCACAGCTGAAGCCGCTGGGTCTAGAAGCAAGAAATTTTGCACAAACGTTCCTTAAATGATGTAAGTGTGAACGAAGAAGGGTTTTTTTTTGAAAATTCATCCCCTAAAGGGTTAAAATAGGGGTTGAAAGTTTGTATGAAACTTCGTCCATGCGAACGAAGTTGCGGGCAACAGCTAGTTCTACCATAAATACATAGAACATACAAACTTGATTCATCGTAATTATTACAAAAGCTATTAACATTACTTTCATTTCATTACGGACATTACATTAACTAAATTACATTCATCGTGGCTATGTAATAACAGCCGTTCGGGTCGATCGTCAGGTTAAGTCGCGCTTGCCTGGATTGGTCCGTGGATAGGTGACCACCCATACATCCTGAGTTTCCTCCGAGCCTCGGAAAGTACGTTAAGCCGTTGGTACCGGCTGTCAATTTAAGTACTTTGACAGTCGTTACAGGTAGTCAGTGCCCCGAAAGTCTGACAACCAGTCTTACCAAGGGGTATCGTATTACCCAGTACTAACTGGGATGTGGACGTCAGATAGGCAGTCGCTCAATGTAAGATACTGGTATTCAGCTGTATTCGGTTAGACTGGAAGCCGACCCCAACATAGTTGGGAAACGGCTAGGCAGATGATGAATTAAATTACATTCATATACATAAATCAATGAATGTAAGATAGTTACATTTTAATAATTTCCCTCTGCACCAACCATTAGCGTGACTAAATAATCCGAGTTGCTAAGTAAGTAACATCACTACGGCTAGCTAGTTTCGTATCTAATCCCATGCGACAGTAAAGTTTGAATGTCTCCTTACTCTAAATAATTTAGGTACCAATCCTTTCGTACGCTTGGGGTTGAAACTACTGTTGAAACAGTTTTTTTTTCTGCATAGTTTTTGTTGATAAGGTTCTAGTGTTCTATGCCATTCTATCATTCTATGCCTTTTAATAGATAAACGAACGGTTCTGCATCAAAACATGTTTACAGTCTATGCAAGTTAAAACTCAAGATAAACAAAGATTTAAATTGTAAGATTGGCCCTCACCGTACTCATTTACTTGTTGGCCACGAGCTACACGTTCAACTGACACACGTCTTGTAACAATTACGAAGAAAACCAATGAAATAAGACACCGAGACGCGTAAAAAAACACTCGAAAAAAAAAGTGCACGAATATAACAAGTGACGCGAGCGAGTGCCATTTGACACAAGTCAGCTTGGCCTTAAATGTGCCCAAACGTCTCAATATTTAGAAGAGTGAGCCTACAAATGACGTTCTCTGTTCAAACAAAAAGTCACGTTCAATAGAGCACATCTACATGAAACCGAAACGAGAATATCTTTTGACCTAATAGTGCGAATCTTACGATTTAAATTTTTGATGATAGCTACTTGATGTTCGTTTCCTTTAATTGCACGAGGACATTTCACTGTATGCGCACGTTTATTGCATCTAACCGCACATATTTATTCATTTCAAAGTTCCTAGAATGATTGTAATTTGAATTAATAAATTTAATCATCATTATTGTTCACACCGCCATTTTATTACGTGGTTTTTAGTACAGTGAACTTTCGGCTATACCTTTTAAACATAACATTAATTTTATGATTTTTAAATTTGTTCGGTATACATTTTACTTTACAACTTACTTTTTTATAACTTTAGTAATTATAAAAAAGTAAGCTTGGCTGTCTTAGGTAGGTTCTGTTACCCTTTCACGGCTGAACTGATTGCGATGCAATTGCCAAAAAGAAACCTTGATCTGGTTTAGAACATAGGGTACTTTTCTCCCAGTAATACGTAAATAAATAAAGTTGGACGAAGCCGCGGTCAAACGCTAGTTTTTTATTAATTATATTAATTATAAAGCATGTATTGTATGCTCAACATATTGCATAAACTATGATGAATAATGGAGTGTGCATAATTGAACTATGTGTGCAATTTTGATGTTATAAAAATAGCTTTTGGCCACGCCTACACCTATGATAACACTACGCCCGACCTGGGAATTGAACCCAGGATCTCATGCTGTGCATATAAAAGCAAGATCATGGTGCAAATACTTCTACCGACCTAACCCACAAACATATTACAACCACCCATAATAATGGTAAAAATAACTTCCCCATCTCAATGTTATTGGAGAATATTTTTCGTTCCTTTTATCGAAAGAAACTGCACGGGATTTAATACTGGGAAAAGCTTGATGCAAACATTCTGACGAGAACGGAGATTTTTTTTTGCCGTTCGGAAAAAGCTTTAAGAAAACTTTTGATTATCTGAGCTTGCCTGAGTCTGAGAGTTTTTGCTTCTTGTTATTTAATCTCGAGTAAATTTTATCGTCTTACAAGCCGTGTTCCTCATGAGATTTTCTGTCATCAATAAGCAAGCTGCTGAGCATGAAGTCCTGGTTCGATTTCCAGGTTGGGCACAGTATTATCCCAGTGTAAGCTAGTGTTAGTGTGTGTCAGTGTTGTATGTAGTGTCAGAGTTACTCTGATACCAGGTTTGGTACAAACCACAGGATAAAGAATGAAGAAGACAGTGTTATCCCCGAAGGGTTGAGAAGAGGTGTACCATATAGTACACACACATTTCAGCTGTTATGTTTAAGTCCCATGTAATAGGAGGCTAACTTATTGCAATCAACAGGGGCACAAATCCAGACTCCGTAGCTGCTACTGAGGAATTCCTAATGGAAAAACCCAATAAAAATTTCGGGGGATCGAACCCAGGTCCTCATGCTGAACATTCGCGTTTGCGACGGCTAGACCAACGAGGTATGTAGTCCTTCAATGATTCCGGCAAAAAGCAGTGGAACTTTAAATGCTAATTAATGTGAAATAAAAAATGTAGGTACGTTCTGCGCACCCTAGGTTTTAGGAGATCATGGTATGCTTATAATATACATGGTTAAATTTAAGTCGTTTTAATCCTCTTAACTCTTTACTATAGGACTAACCCTGAAATCGCGTAAAAAATGCTGAAATGATCAGAAATTGCGATAAAAGATCAGCTGTTCAGTACACTTTGACGAGTTAGGCGAACATAAATGTACTGAACAGCTGATATTTATTTCGCGATTTCAGGTTTGGTCCCATAGTAAAAGTTGTTCGTTATAATGAGTACAATGACCCCTTAAGAGGATTAATACGACTTAAATTTAACCATGTAGATATTACTAAAACGAGTGATTAACTTTTAATACATCGTTTTAACTGAAAATCCATGCAATTTCCCCGTTCGAAAATATCTCTTTGCATAAATAAACAAAACATAAACCAGAGAATTGGATGCCACTAACTAAAAGTTGAAATGTTAAAGCCAAAGTTACACGGAAAAACTGCATGAACTAAAATAAAAACTACACGACGTATTTCCGTATCCGTTTCACATACTCCGGGAACGACAACAAACAAAACATTAGTTTAATTGTCCTAGATAACGCTGTTCTACCAACAATTAACACTACCTACGTTTTCCTTTGTTTCAACCGCTAGTTCTTTGTAAGGGTTGAAACCAAAATCTATGATACTCAACTCAAAGCATTTATTTCAATTAGACCATTACAGGCACTTTTGAATGTCAAA
Organism: Standfussiana lucernea; assembly: GCA_964057025.1. NCBI lineage: Eukaryota > Metazoa > Arthropoda > Insecta > Lepidoptera > Noctuidae > Standfussiana > Standfussiana lucernea. The sequence goes on along the minus strand of OZ059808.1, from coordinate 8,216,637 downwards.
ACACAAAAAATAAACTAAGCTACAGTCCCAGTCACAGGGCATAATAACTTGTGAAAGTACTGTAGTTGCCCATTCGAAAGCGTAGATCCTATCGAGAAGAATGGGCAAGAAACTCCATGGACACTCTTTTAAATCAATAAGTTTTTACAAAATCTTGGTTACATCATTCATGTCGAGATTATACATATACATATGTGAGAACAATGTAGAAAGACGTGCGAGTAAGAGCGTCCAGAGTACAAAGATAAAATCAACAATTCAAAAATACAATAATCCGTGGCAGCTGCGAGATGACCAGTCCCTACTGACAGCGCCCGTTCACGAACATGACGCATGGATCAGCCATCATTCAACTCAACCATTTTGAAGGGAATTAAAAGACCCGACACACGCGCCACCATCAGCGAGACATTTTAGTGAGCATGACATTCTCTCAGCCACCAGGGAAAATGCGAGTCAATAAAAGATGTAAATGGTAGCTTTATCGTACATAGTACTCACACATGTGCTATGCAATTATACAATACTACTGATAGCGTTCGAATGATATTCTTCGACTAGTTTTGTGATTTATCATCTGCTTTTACCTTGCCAAGGTCGGTCCTTAGAAGGGTGATCACCTATCACACACCGAGTCTCCTGCATCCTCGGAAATCAGTTTAAGCCGTGGGTCCCGACTGTCACTTGTAGATCTTTGACAGTCGTTATAAACAGACTTTATAAACTTATACCAAAGGGTCGTACTATCAAATATTAACTGGATTATGGAGGTCAGACAAGCAGTCGTTCTATGTAAAATACTGGTACTGGACTGGACTGGCAGCCGACCCCAACAGAGTTGGGAAAAGGCTAAGCAGATGATGACAGGTTAAAAGCCTATATATTTTGTTATATTTTGTGCATATTATGCGTTAGCGAAACTATCAGCTATCGGTATTTGCGCCTCTATTTATGCCAGAACGTCGCATGAACTGCTGGAGCAGCTACTTAAAAAGTTTTGTTTTGTTCCGCGTCCGACGTTGGACGGGTGTTAGGCCGGGCTGTTTCTAAATCGGTAGTTTCTGTTTAGGGCAACGATAATTTTTTTGGTAGGTTTTATTTTATTTTTTTAGGTTCTGCTTTAAAAGAACTAAAACTCATTTTCGCTTACCATAATCGACACGAAAATACTACGCACAATGACATGTTAGACAATTTTAACTTTGGGCCGAATGTTGAAAATCCAACATCCAACATAGCTATTTTAAGGTACTAAATAGTGTTGGAAACAAACGTAAGAGTGCAGGGCAAAATTTAAATTATATAGGCCTAATACTACATACTTTGTTGTTTATGACTTGAGATAATTAGAAAAATCTCCTATCCACATTCATCATAAATACCACAATAATTTGCCATTTGCATTTTTGTCATGATGATTCAAAATTACAATTCGGTGGCGTCAGCTAAAAAGGCTGTAATAAAAATTAACCCTTTTATTTTAAAATTACAGTTAATCAATCAAAACACTAAGTAAACTACAAAATCCCAAAAAGCTAACGTAATCATTAAATGAGCATTAAATCAGGCGGAAATTTAATTTGTTAATTAAAACGTTTAATTATAATTAATAATGCCGTTCCCTGCTGTTATTAAATCCAATAATTACATGATTGAGTGAACAAAATAATTTATGTGTCGTTCGGCGGTGAAACGTAATTAAAGACATTAGTTGTTAATAAATTGTTGCATGTGAACTTTGACATTCGATTGAATAATAAGTAATGTAGAGTATATAATAACTTGTAAGCTAGTAGAATCATCAACTCTTGAATAAAACAGACCGTTTAGTGGGAAAACCGGTGGATTCAGGGGTTGACCTTTAAAATAAAAATTAGAGCGAAGCTAGAAGTTAATACCTCATCAACCATTGACAAACACACAACAACACACAACAATTGACAAACACACAACACAATTGACAAACAACAATGTAAAATAATAACAACAAACAACACACACACACACACAATTTAAATTGTAAACACACTTTCCGCTGTGTAGCCGTTCTTAGAAGATACTTAGATAGAAGATTTAACTTATTTTATCAAATCCCAAATGAACTTTTCCCGAACTGGCATGCTACCAAATAACAACGAACGCCAAACTTGTGCCTTGGTGGACTCACACGGTAAAACTTGTACTGTATTTTATACTACACTCCTGATCTTAGTCCGCGTATACTTTATACTTTGATTTCTTGCTTTAAGCGGCTGCATTATACACTGGTTTAAAGTTGCAAAGCGCTTTTTAAGCTGGAGATGTTTGCAGAAATGTAGGATAGATTTTTGTTCGTTGCTTTTTATTGGACTTTTGACTGTTGCTGTATGCCAACAAATGCAAAGAAATTCTTTTATACAAAAAAGGAGCATTTGTCATTTGTAGTGGGAAAAATCGAGATAGTTATATATGAAGTTTTATTAAACGGGGATCTATTATGTGACGATATTATATTAGAATGTCCGGCGCGGACTAGGCATTTTATTGACATACCAATATTAAAAACATGAAAGCTGTGTATGTTACCTGTTGACACTTGAATGATGACGACGATGATGACTGGATGAATGATGAACGTATTGATATATAACCTCCTCCTTTTGAATGTCGGTTAAAAATAGCCCATGACCTGGGGGGATAGGACATAAAACTTTTATCCCGAGTGTAAGCTCCTGTCGGATGATTTAAAAAAGCATACAGACAAAGCCGCGGTCAAAAGCTAGATTAAAATATCCCATCGTCTCTGTAACGGAGTATTTGCCTCTTGACGTATAAAGAAACGAGCGAGCAATAATAACCACGTTTGTTTGGAGCGTGACTTCAGACCGAGAGGTTAGACTATCTTCTCTTTAGAGCCTACGTGAAGATCTTTAAGCTCGGGTCGATCTGTAGGTTAAGCTGCGCTTGCCTAGGTTGGTCCATGGATGGTCGTAGTGAATAAAACTAAAAGTATGCAGTTTCGACAGAGATTGACCGTTCCTGACATTAATATAACTTTTGACGATAACATAATTTAAGAAGTAGAGCATATAAAATTTCTAGGCTTGCATCAATTCTTATAACAAAAGTAGGGTCGCCTTTGCTTTATATAAGCATAAGAAAATAGTTAATCAGGCAGTTGTTGTAGCTGCGTTTTATGGCTACGTAGATTATTACGTTACGCAGTAATTTTTGGTGAAATTCCTGCAAAAATAAACATTTTTAAAGCACAGAAGAGGTGCATTAGATCGATATGTAATTGTAAACCAACGGAGAGTTGTAAACCGCATTTTAAATCTTTTAAAATATTCACATTACCTTGTCTTTACATACACGAGACCGCATTGTTCGTCATGAAAAATACCTAGTGAACTGTTTATAAAAGCTTCAAAGCAACGCTCGAAGGTCGACAAGACAAAAGTATCGACACGAATTTTGTCTAAGAGCTTCAAAGTCCGCCGTTATGCACAAAATATTTTCTGCATGGCTTCGAAAATATTAAATAAAATACCGAATGACATTAAATATTTAAGCTTGACACAATTTAAACGGAAAATAAATAATATTTTAATTGAAAAATGCTACTATACCATTGACGAATTTCTTCTTGAAAAAATGTAATAAACTATGCTGATAATTATATATTTATGAAAATTAAGAAACTTGACTTATTAATTGTATTCTGAATATTTATTGTAATAATTAATAATAATTGTGTTCTAAATGTTTATTATAAAAAATGATATTGTGATTATTAAGTTACCATAACCTAAATATAAGACCTACTGTTATACCTACCAAAAAACACACTAATGAATACTTTGACTTTGACATGCACTGCTAAACACGTCAACCCAATAAATAATCACGAAAATTAAAACCATAACCCGAATTCACGTTATTCACGTCTTATTAAATGTAAAATATTGAACATCTCCCGAAGTTTTCAAAGTTCCTAAGTCAAACTTTACTGTTTTATGGGGAACTTCGTTTAAACGATTTTGTTTGACTTCGCTACTTAGGTTTGGGTTGGTCTTTGGTCTTAATTTTTAAATTAGGTCTATAAATACGGGGTGATTGGTAATTGGGTGCAGTCCTTGATATGGGTGATACTAGAGCTAATTTGGAACAAATTTGACCCCGACAACTAGGGGTCCAATCTTCTTTTGGAAATTTTCCTCCTCTCTACCAAAAATTCATCTAGAAATACGTAATAACCAGTACGGTCAAAATACTACCTTGTCTGGAACAACTGTTGTTATTAAGTTGTAATGTTTCTCGAAGTAGGTGCTGTGATACCAATTTTTAAAGCTAATTAGACAAGGAAGTCGTTTCTGCAATTTGCACGTTAGCTATACCAGTATTTTACATGTAGCGACTGCCTATCTGACCTCCACAACCCAGTTAGTACTGGGTAATACGATACCCCTTGGTGAGACTGGTTATCAGACTTTCGGGTCACTGACTACCTGTAACGACTGTCAAAGATCTACAATTGACAGCCGGGACCAACGGCTTAACGTGCTTCCGAAGCATGGAGGAAACTCGGTATGTATGGACCCATCCACGGACCAACCCAGGCAAGCGCGGCTTAACCTAACGATCGACCCGAGCGGCTGTTATTATTTAGCCACGAGCTCCTCCATACCAAAACACCAAAATCACTGTGTATAATAAAACCAAAAGAAAAAACGATGCTGGTGGAATACATTACCTCCTTATTTTTTTGGAAGTCGGTTAAAAAATTGCGCGGTTGTGTTTTCGTAAGTTGATCCTTATAAACAGGCGTAAATAAGGACCCCGGCGTTCAAAGTACTAGTTATCTAAACCAACGGTGATTTACTAACAACATAAAACCTAAACACACACGTTCAAACTACCACGCAGTGATCTATACCATGCGTCCATCAGTCCAACCAATCTGGTCACAAAGGAGGTCCGTAAACTAAGTATCAACCTTCAATCAGGGTGCAAATATATTTTCTTTAGCACACAGACCTTGTTCCTAACAGCCAGTAACATATTCCCTGTTCGGGGTAAACGGATTACTCCACAAATATCCGTGTGTCACTCTGATTGTGGCATTCGTCTTTTTTACGATGTCCAATGACATTTCTATAGTCCGTTCACAGATTTTTTACCTGTGACATCTGAACCGCTGTCAAGTTACAGTGATCTTTATTACATCAGGATGAGTTTGCTGTTGGTTTGATGCCAATGCCAGCTATCCAAATCACTATGATCTTTATTGTTGTTTAGAATTAACATCTTTATTAAGAGCGTGTTAGCATTTTTCAACCGTAAATCGAGATCTTGGGAGATTTTGAAGTGATTTTGGGCATATAATTTATTGTTTTAGCTTCTTTTGACTTTAAACATCGTAATTATCATAGATTTTTGTTTAAAATCTATTAACAAAATCTCGTTCAAATTGGATTATTGACTATGAAAATAGCGGATTTCGAAGGTGCGATTTCCAGATGACGCGCGAGGGCACAACTTTGAAGTAATCTTACGCCAAATATTATTACTAAGTAAGAAGGTAAAAGGTATTCATTCGAAGAGGCATACCCTGAAATTTAAAGTGCATTGAGAAAAAATCGATTTTTAATTCATGAACTTGTAGTTTTATCACGTCAAAAAAAATTAAAAATCGAGAAATCGACTACAAAAAAACACGTCATATCTCATAATCTAAAAGTCATTTGGCAACATAAATAATTTTATACGTAAGAAGAAAGATTGCACCATAAATGTGTAAAAAAGAAAAAATATATGTCTTCAATCATTTATGAAAATAATTTTTCAAAGTAAGTATAAAATCGGTTGTATCTTACGGCCTAAATCAGTCGCGCTCTGGCGCTCGTCGACGTAGGACCTATGCCGGTTTACCTCCCGCCGCTGCGCAAGCGTCACGCGTGATATATACGTAAATTATAGTGCGACCAAATCTTTTTGATCCGTAAGTATTATTTATTTTATTTGTGAATCTGAATGAGGTTGTTCATTTAAGTAATATTTTAATAAGTAGGTAAAGTGGAACTATGTACTTAAAACTATTTTCTCTACAAACTTGTTATTATTTTACTTACAGAACATGGGGAGAATAAACAAAACATATTATTTTGGATAAAAGAAATCTATTAAGTCACGAAAAAGTAAAATGATTAATAATTTGTAGAAGGCAAGAGAAGCTGCGTAAGTACCTATTTAATTTTTTAACAGGGGGTCAATACATTTGTGTAAATTATTGTTTTTCTACCAACACAACACTCGTAGTCAGGTAAATGGCAAATCCACTAGCGGTGACCCATCAACCGTAACCGTTTCTTTTGAACACACTTATGTATATGTATAACCTTCACTTCTAACTAACTATGAAAGCAAATCTTAGAAGTAAAATTTGACCCACTTCTCGGTTTTCTATTAAGTTGAAATGTTGCGTACTTACATGTTTAGTTTGGATGAAAATGTATGGTAAGCTATGTGAAGTAATTCTGAATCCAATATGGCGGACTCCCAAAGATGGCAGACTAGTTATTTTGTATGCATTCCCATGATATGGGTATCAAATGAAGGGTTTTGCTAAGAAGAACACGAAAAATAAAAATTAAAGTGTGTTTTTAACCGACTTCAAAAAAAGGAGGAAGTTCTCAATTCGGTTGTATGTTTTTTTTTTTGTGTTTGTTACCTCATATCTCCGTCATTTATGAACCGATTTGAAAAATTCTTCTTTTATCTGAATGGATCTACTTCCCGGTACCATAGAAATTTCATCAAAATCGGTTCAGCAGTTTGGTTGAAATCAAAATAGCTGGAAAAAAAATCATCCAAGTAAAAGAAATTGTGAAATTGATACTTGGCAAGGATTTGTGTGTGATACTATAACTAAGCCGGTTTTTTTTTGCAAAAAAGTTTTTTTATTTTTTAAACTATACAAAATATTTTAAATGTATGACTATTACTGATTAAATTACTTACTAATAGTTAAATTAAATTACTTATTAATAACTAACTTAATAATTTTCTTTGTTTTTCTTTCAGATCAAAATTAAGAGCATCTTTGGTAAATAATATAATCCCCAATGCATCGTCAACTGTAACTGCTGTCTCCCTTCCTACTGTATCACCAGTAAATTTAACTTCTGGCTCATTCAAAAATGTAGCTTCCGACTCGCTCCCAACTTTTGACTCATCCACGGATATAATAGAAGAACCTGATATCAGTTATGTAAATGATCAAATATCGTAAGTTGAAACTAGTTTGTTTTTATTCTAGTAGATGAACTTTTGTTTTGTTTTCTTTAATATCAGCAATTTTATATGTAGGACTGAAAACATGGACCTTCGTTTAATTGAAGGACGAAACCCAAACGTGACTTTTGATTTACCCAGAAAAACACCTAGTACCAATAACTTCAATAATCAAACATCGTTGGTAGAAAATTGTTATTATTATTTCAGTGATTTCAGTACAGATATTTCAGTGTGTTTGTTTGCTGTGTGGACTGGCTGTAAATTTAACATAAAAGTCGTCAAAGTTTTCAGAGATGATAATTTCTGGGAACAAAAGATGGCTCCACGATTAACAACATTTTATTTTGATTGTGTTCTCCCAGAAATTATAGATCCAAGGAAAAGTCGAGCTATGCCCATTAGACAAATAGTTTTAAAAACTTCAATTAAGTAGGTACTTATACATACTTATGTAGGTTATTATAAGTAGCTACATAATGTTATTTTCTTCATCCATATTTGTATAAATTTAATTAAAATACACTAATAATCTATTGTGGACAGTCTTTTTATTTTCTTCGAAAACCTCTAGCTTTTTACTTCAATAAAATATAGGTACGCCATAGCTACAGATCAAGACCGTTTAGTCGTCGCAGCGTCGCAACTGTGTGCCGTACATGAGGAAAAACGCACACTAAGCGGCGTCGAGCGATAAAAACCTAAAACCCGAGCGCGTAGATTTGGAACAACGCTCTTAAGGAGCTCGTGGCTAAATAATAACAGCTGCATTGGTCGATCTTCAGGGTTAAGCAGCGTTTGCCAAGGTTAGTGAATGGGTGGCCATCCATTAGATACCGAGTTTCCACCGTGCCTCGGAAACCACGTGAAGCCGTTGGGTCCCGGCTGTCATTTGTAGATCTTTGGCAATCGTTACAGGTAGTCTGTGGACCGAAAGATTGAAATCCAGTCTAACTATGGGATATCGTATAACCCAATACTAACTGGATTATGGAGGTCAAATAGGTAGTCGCTTCATGTAAAATACAGATTGTTAGCTATATTTGGTTAGACTGGTAGCGGACCCGGTGATAGTTGAAAAAGGCTAGGCAGATGATGATAATCTGAATCAGTGTCAAATAACAGTAATCTTTATAAAATCATAATAAGGTTGCTTTTGGTTTGCTGCCACTGACTTCTTTGTAAAAATCACTTTCATTGTTATTATTATTTTACTAAGGTTGCATTTGTTTTTCTGTTTTTAAAAGTATAAAAAATGTGAGAAGACTGTATGGACACCGGCAGTGTCTTATAATTCCGTGACCTTCCAGATAAATGAAAAAGTTAGATTGGCTTTGATCTTTTAAGATTTTTATTTCGGCCCTGATCTCGTTTCGGGGGGTCTTCATAATTCAATTTTGGAATTTGGCCGGTGTGAAAGTATTCTAAGAGACTGTGTTACTGTGCTAGATACGTTTAAAGCAAATTGAACCTTAGATACGAAGCAACTACTCGTTTTTTTAAATTCTGTTCGATTTCCTACTCTTGGCTGAGCGATGAGAGTTGAAATCCTAACAGAGCAATAGTATTTTGGTGTTAACATAGGTGTTGTTTTGTATAAGTGATAAAGATTATGACCGTGTCATCTGACCTACCTTTTCCCAACTATGTTGGGGTCGGCTTCCAGTCTAACCGGATGCAGCTGAATACCAGTATTTTACATGGAGCGACAACTCAAACTCAACTCAGCTTACAAGTAAATCTTTTATTATAAAACACTGACTAATTTAAGATCCCCCAATATGCGTCGTGGTATATTTTGCGTGACTTAGGACCAAAAACTGGAATATTCCACTACCCCACCAAGTTGCGACAAAGTGGATGGTTTTAAACTTTGATGGTCCTTTGTCCCACTGATCGATTGATTACATTAGGGTGGTTGTGTTGGATTTTCTTTACTAATAATATATTAATAATAATATATTAATATTATGAAGTTTATAAGTTTAGATGTAGGGGGTAATCTTCGGAACTAGTGATTCGATTCCGTAAATTCTTTCACAAATAGGAAGAAATATTATTCCTAAGTGTCATAAGTTAGATTTAAAACGTGCCCGTGGGATAATTTCTGACTATAACGCGACCTTGTATATGGGGTGGAAGGGACACCGACGCGAAAACAGAAACCACATACTCAGTACATCATTCTGAACCCCCCCACCCAAATAGAAAATTTTGGTCGGTTATAAAAAAAATCTGCTGTTTCCTACAAAAGTGCAATACCTACATGGTCAAAATGTATAGTTGGTTCGCGTCGCTGGCCCTTCCACCCCGTTTAATAAATTTTATTATAATACTATGAATTACGAAAAACTGGCGAAATTTACAAAAAATCACGTTGGTTTTTGACTGAAACTATATCTTTATTACCTCATAGTATAAATAGACGTAGTGTATTTTTTAATAAGTGCAAATAGAAACCATTAAACTTCCCACTTCGCCCCACTGGTGGGCCGTTTTGAGACCCAGAGTGGAATAATCCCAAAAACGTGGTTAGGCAGAGGGTTACTGCACCCAGTACACCCACATTTCACCAGTTATGTTTAAGTCCCATGTTACGGGGGCGAGCCTATTGCCCTCAACCTGACACAAATGGAAATTGGCTGCTACTGAGAAATTTCTGATGGAAAACCCAATAACACTTTGCCCAACCTGTGAATCGAACCCAGGACCACGTCATGCTCAGCAGTCGTGATTGCAACCACTCGACCAACGAGGTACTGAACATAAAACCTATAATCTTTGCCCCACTGGTATTCCACTCTGGGTTCCAAGACGTCCGATCTTGAGACCCAGAGTGGAATATTCCCAAAAACTTTATAATATATTACGAAGTTAAATAAACCGGCGTTACATTAAAACAGGACTTATCTTCTTGACAAAAGAGACTTGATGCGTAACACTGTGGCATTTGTTATACAATTTTGTAAGATTAGACTTTTGAAAGAGCTCTCGAGTTTATGGAGAGGCATGTTCTGAAGTTTAGCTTTATAAAGCTTTTGTAAAAGATGCTTTATTATAATTTATTAAAGCATAATATTTGAAACGCTGGCGTGGCGATTTGGACTCGTTCCTGACTAATGGGGCCTATCGCGCATGATTTCGCCGCTAGAGGCGTTCGTGTAGAGTAAGGTCTTCAGAAATGTCAGATGTCATAGAGTGTTCCCGCGTTGCGCGCTTTTTTTATCACGTAGTTTTATTAATATTCACGAGTGTGGTCAAGATTGAGTCATTCCTGATTAATTATGACTTGAAGATTGTAGGTAGCAAGTTGAAACTTCTAATTAGTTAGTAATTAATGATTTTTAAATGTTCCATGCTTGCTAATTTTAGGGACAATATTGTAAATATGTACCTTAAGTTTACACTATGTTGTTAAACTTAATTAAATAAACTTTTTATGAAGTTATTGGTACTTTAAAGTATGAAATAGAATTGATGACAGGACTTTACTCGACAGTGGCGCCATCTGGTGAGCTCAAAAACGATAGCCCTCATTGGCCAGACAAAGCAAAACACCTAGAGAGTTTTAAAGGACCTAATAGGCTAAAAAAAGTAGCATAATTTGGTGTGTAGGTAGGTTGTGGAGGTGAGATGCAGAGTCGCATCATGTAAAATACTGGTGTTCAGCTGCGTTAGTTTAGACCAGCGGTCGGCAACGCGCGGCCCGCGCACGTCTTACTTGCGACCCGCGAATGTTTTGTAAATAAGTCCTAATAATATCAAAATAAATGCATAAACGAACCGCAAACAACCGTATAGTCAATAGTGTGTAACGCGCTTCGCTCTGCCCGCGGATGAAATGTGCATATATCAGAGATTAGTTTTTTTTTTACCTTGAAGCCTTTTAATTCATGAGTAATCCTTTTTTTGAAGCCATTAGTAACTGTAACATTGAAAGTATTATGTTGTAGCAAACATTATAAGTGTAAAATAAATAGGAATCTCACACTTTCTGTCCGCCGCGCGCGAACCCCGAACAACCGTATAGTAGTGTGGAACCCGCTTCGCTTGGTGGCCCTTGCCTGCCAAAAGGTTGCTGACCGCTGGTTTAGACTGAAAGCCGACCCCACCATGGTTGGGAAAAGCTAGACTGATAGAGTGATATGCATTTCAATAGCGCCCAGGAATGTTGATTATTAAGTAAGAACAATGTTTTAACCAAAGTGTGAGGTATTTTTATACAGTTTTATGATAGAAATACACTTTATAGTACACAAAAATTGTAACACACTGCTGGTTGGTACATATTTTCACAATATTTTGGAATTTTTGGTTCCAGAGTATACCGGTTTCCTTACGTGTTTCTTCACTTCATGTTAATAACTAAGCAAGTAACCAGTAATCCACAGTGTGCATTTTGAAGAGCTCGTTGATTTCTGAGCACGAGGTTCTGGGTTGGATTTCAAGGGCAGGCAGAAATTATTAGGTTTTTCCACCAGGAAATGTTTCAGTAGCAGTAGCCTGGAGTCTGATCAAATTATACCCAATTGATGCCAATAGAATAGAATTTAATATACTTTATTGTACACCAAAATTGAAACAGAACGGTTTTAAAATCCAAATAACCGGTTATCCATCCGGTTTTTTGGTTTTTCGCCAATCAATAGTTGCGAATGAAACACCTGTGCCTAAACCTTCGAAAAAGGCATGGTGTTGTATTATTTCTTTATTTATCTTTGTTTCATGCACTCTAAAATTGTTAGTATTGCTTAGTCTATGTTAGTATAAATCAACTAAGACACATAATAAATATGAACAATTCACTTTAAAAATAATACTTAATTATGCGATCTTCTGGAGACACCTGGCAACAGTACACATTATTATGTATCATCAAGAGCCTTTAGATGCAAGATACGTCTATCTATAAATGATCTCCAGAAACATTCTGGTACTCATTCTTAAAATAAACAACATTTTCACAACAAGAACCCGCTTCACACAACTTAATAGCATGCCCATTAAAATTACAACTCAAATTAATCCTTCACAGTAAAGTAATAAAGTTATAATTATAATAATCATACTCAACGAAGTGAACTCGAAAAAAATTAATTTACAACAAGGGCCCAACCCAAGAATTATGTGAGAACATATTACTTAAGACCCGTGTTCATTTGTTAGGTGCACACTCTGTCTAAAACCTACCTTAACACTTTTGTGGAAGGTTAAAAGTCCAGTGATAAAACCCTAGTCCTCGAACGCAAGTTACATATTATAAGAGGTAATATAGCGCTATATTTATGACAGGGACGGCTGGGTTGGTCCCCAGCCTCATATTCAGTGGTTCTACGGGAAATTACTTATCTCTCACCTGCCTGTAAGGGATTCTCGTATAGCCACAGAAACAGATGTACCTAGATAGTGCAAGTATCACGATCCGTATGAAAACCATGCGTGCCATTTTTGTGACCACCTACTATGACGTCACAAGCACTATTTTGTTACTATACAAACAACTTACTATACGAAACAAAAAAAAACGAATTAAAAATAACACAAAAAAAAATGAAAATAACTTTACTTTTGGAAGTCGGTGACTATTGTTTATTTCATTGACTTTTTTGCCATCGACTTCCGAAAGTAAAGGTATTTTACATTTTTTTTTGTGTTTTTTTTTGAAGTCGGTTATTTTTTTGCAAAAAATGTTTTTTTTACCCTTTTTAGTTATCGTATCACACAATAAGCCTTGTCAACTATCAATTTTGCAGTTTCTTTAACTTCGATGACATATTTTTACCAGATATTTTAATTTAAAAACCAAACTACTAAACCAATTTCGATAAAATTTCTATGGGACCAATCAAGAAGTATATCCTTTCAGACAAAAGAAGTATTTTTCAAATCGGTTCATAGATGACGAAGATATGAGGTAACAAACACAAAAAAGTCTGTTAAAAATAGGATACGTTCTTGTTCTTTAAATGACTAGGATTAAGTTTTTGATTTGTAACGTTGTTCTTTTAAACAAATTAGCTTGCTGCGACAGTGGTCACATCAAGCATAAAATGCTTAAGCCGGGCACGCGAAGTAGGTGCTCTTGCGTTATCTAGGTATATGTACATCTGTGGGTATAGTCTTTAAATCATCATGACTTACTGGATTAATACCTGCATGGTGCTTTTATGAAGTCTTTTTATGTTATTATCATAAACACTCGTTGGTCGAGTGGTCACAAACGCGGCTGCTGAGCATGAAGTCCTGAGTTCACTCCCGCTTCGGGAAAAGTGTTTCTATAAGGAAGTTGTTGCAGCCATGGAGCCTGGATTTATGCCCAGTTTATGGCAATAGGCTCGCCTCTTATTACAGGGGACTTAAAATATAACTGGCGAAATGTGGGTGTACTATTAAGTAAACTTCTGCCTAACCGTTCGGAGATTACAGGCTTGACGGTATGTTATGTGTTTTCATGATATTCGACCCAGACCTACGAGTTGTAGGCCCTGGGTTCGAACTCAGGTACATGCGTTACTTAGTGATTTTGATTTCATTTTGAAACCACTGTTTTCAAAACGGTGAAGAAAATAAACCATCGTACGAAATCCTGCATGTCCTGGTCTTGAGGTACAAGATATTGTTATTTTGGGGAAAAATTCGGCGGGTTCGATTTCTGCACTTAACAAATATTTGTATGGCCATGTAGCTGTTTCAGGGCTGGCTGTTTGTGTATGTGAGTTTAAATGTTTGTAAATGCACCCACGAAACAGGAGAAATTGTTAGCGTAGGGCAACGTATATCTTAAAAAAACAGAGTTCATCATAGTAAATCTGTGGTTTTTCATGACGAACGCGTCATGAAAAACACAGCTTTAAAATATCTTAAACAAATATTTCAAAAGTTAAAAAGCCACATTAAAAAAAGTCATTGAATGGGATTAAATTAATGAACATTGAGGGTTCTATGTTCATTTAATCCCATTCAATGACTTTTTTATCTTTAAATAGACATTTTCAACCAAACAATTCGTATACAATCACTCATTTTGCTTAGCTATTTCGCATCGATGTTGGGGTGGGTCGGCTTCCAATCCAGGCAAATTCATCGGAATACCAAAATAATCCTTGTACCATTTTACAACTGAAATACCCGTAATTAGTTTACATTTCAAAGTGAGCCCAAGAATACAAATAGATTCGCAAAGCTTCTGCAATCTGCAACAATTTATCCTGCAACTGTGATCTTCCGCACGGCATCTAAATCCTGAATACATAACGACAGTACCAAGCCAGGATAGTAAGCCAGCGGTATCAAGCCAGTTACTGGCTCGAATTGTGTAAACAACGTTTTCGATTCGATCAAGTAAATACTGAGCTTAGTGAGCGTGTTACGGGGTGAAATTAATCAAAGGTTGTTTTTTGGATTTTTTTCTTCTACGTTCAAAAATCTTTTGAAGAGTTCGTGGCTAAATAATTTTAGATTTTCAAGGCTTAGCTGCGTTTGCCAGGGTCGGTCTGTGGATGGGTGACCATCATTACATACCGAGTTTCCTATGTGCCTCGGAAAGCACGTTAAGACGCTGGTCCCGGCTGTCATTTTGTAGATTTTTGATAGTCGTTACAGGTAGTCAGTGGCCCGAAAGTCTGACAACCAGTCTTACCAATGGGTACGGTTTTGTCCAGTACTTAAGGCAAAGAAACAAGACATTACTAAGGATGCTCAAATGGTTGAAAATTAAAGTGTTAAACCTTGAAATTAATTTCATAACTTGTGAGTAGCGAAGGAATAAAACACAGAGATACTCTACTAGGTTCTCAATTAACTCACAAACTAATAATTACCACAGTTTTCACGAGCCGTGGTACCATGATATCCACTTTTAGTTGCCAATGTAAAAAAAAACCGACTTCCAAAAAAACACAAAAAAAGTGGATAATAACTTTACTTTCGGAAGTCGGTGACTATTGTTTGTTTCATTGACTTTTTTTTGCCACCGACTTCCGAAAGTAAAGTTATTTTCCACTTTTTTTGTATTTTTTTGGAAGTCGGTTTTTTTTTGCAAAAAGTTTTTATTTTACCCTTTTTAGTTATCGTATCACACACAAATCCTTGTAAAGTATCAATTTCGCAATTTCTTTTACTTGGATGACATTTTTCCAGCTATTTTGATTTCCAAACCACAACCGAATTGAGAACCTCCTCCTTTTTTTTGAAGTCGGTTAAAAAGCGTGATCAGTTCGGAAAACTATACAGGAAATTTTTTATTCAAAAATTATTTCATTAGTCTAACTTTTAACTCTCATAAAATAGTTTTAGGACAAAAGCCTTAAAACAAAGGCCTAGATTTTGGTGTAGAACAAAGTTTCGTTACATCAAATGGGATTAAAAAGGGATCAAAGTTTCAATGTTTAGCTGGTGTTTGTTCTACCAAAGCTGAGGTATTAAGCGGATCAAAGTAAAAGTAACTTTATGAAGTAAAAAGTTAGGATTAGTATTGTAAATCAACTATTTGATAAACGATATTTATTTGTGTAAATGGCTCGTGCAAACATTTTTTTAAGTCAAATAGTTTTTTTATTTATTTAAGATGGGTTTGCTCTTGACTCTAGTCTAGGTCAGAGGTGACAGAAACAGAGTTGACGATGGAGCGAGCTTACCCAGAAGAAGCCTGTTTACTCTAACTTTGAAGGGATTAGGGTTAAATGCGTTCGGAAACACAGACGCAGTCAGAGAGTTCCACTCCTTTGCTGTGCGCATAATAAAAGACGTTTGGAAACGCTTAGTGCGAATTGGCGGAATATCAACAAGGTAGGGATGGTAACCTGCAGTGCGTCTAAATGTCAGATGGTAGAAGGGAGCAGGAGGGATGAGGTTGTGGAGTTCATGGGCACACTCACGGACAGATGGGTTTTTAAACTATACTAGCTTTTGCTCGCGGCTTCGCTCCCGTTGTGTACGGAAATTTAAATTAACCCATGAGAATAATTTAAATGTACCGTACTCGGATTCCCGTAAATTTAAGATTTTTCGGGTTCGGGTCAGTAGTTCCGAAGAGAGAATTACTCCCTACATACAAACTTACAAACAATTATAACTCAACTTTTTGCCTTTTTTATAATATTAGTATAGATGAGGTCGTGTCGTGATTGCTCAGAGGTTACAGCCCCACCTCTCATGCACAAGGTTGTGAGTTCAAATCCGAGGAAGACCAATGTGACTTTTTTAAATTCAATGAGCTTTCTAAGTTTCTCTTGGACATCACTGATAGCTGGACAAGTAATTAATACCCAAACATTAATAATAGTGGAGTTGCGGACACCAGCCCGTTATATAATACAACAGTAATTATTAAGTCTGAATTCGCCAACTCGTCACGAGCAAGCGTGGTTCTTCTTTATCGTGAAGTTAGTGCCTAACCTGGTGTCAGAGTTTGTATGCCGCCCATGGGCCTCTGACTTGGCTTTACATGCCGTCGATAAATATTTCTCAGGCATGCTGGTTTCCTCACGATGTTTTCCTTCACCGAAGCAAGTGATAATTATATGTAGGTGCAATACGCACATAATTCCGAAAAATCAGAGGTGCGTGTCTTGGGTTCGAACTCGGGACCTATGACTTGGCAGTCCAACGGTCACACCACTAGACTATCACTGCACACTACACTGCTCACTCAGCAAACGTGGTGATCAGTTCTCGTGCCTTCTCTGTATGAGAAGAGGCCTTTGCCCAGCAGTGGGACTGTTACAGGCTGGTATTCAAATTACTATAGATGAGGTCGCAGTTTCGCATCTGACTGCTCCTATATAAACCACCGAAGAAACCCAAGGTTATAGAAAGTCTTTTTTAAAGTCCAGTCATTGTTTTAGTCATAATTTGTGAGGTTACCATGCAGATTAGAAAGATACGTACTACCGTTTTTCACCCTTCTGCCCTGAGTAATAAGGTTGAAAAGTAGTCGACCGTCAATGAGCGAGCGCTGTAGTATAAAGGACCTCTTTGGGTAACGCGACAGGTTCTCTTTAATAGCTGCACTATCATAAAATGGTTTATTTCTAGACAATTTATTTAAAAGATAAATGTTGCAATTTAACCCTTTATTTACGGAAGATGATTAATGCTTCTGTCAATATTAAAAAAATGTTTAAACTGCTAAAATAATGAAAAATTACTTCAGAATCAACTAACTACTTTTTCAGCTTCAAATAATACTTCATCTTCATTATTAGCTTTTTAAAAGTACACTGAACTTGCTTTGTAGTTTAAAGCTGCAAAATAATCCACAACAACTTTTAAAGCCCTCCCATACAAAAGCTCATATCTCTAAAATTTTCCTGATACTTACACCTGAGTTGCTCTGAATCGTTCATTCGTTCACTCACCTCCCTCGTTCACTGAACTGTCGCTATCTGCGCTATGGCATCATGAACGAATGAACGAGAATAGATTCAAAATACGCGAAGCATTTTTGCGAATTTTAAATTCCGATTTTCAAATTCTTTATTCGAATCTTGATATTAACGGATCATCTGTCTTATTTATCTTTGAGTGTTTTAAAGTTTTAAAAAATGTTAGTTCAGAATGATTGGATTATTAATGCGTTTTTTCTCAAGAAGGTTAATTTAAAACAGTTTTTGTACAAATATTAACCTGATCTTAACTGATTATTCGGCAGATTCTGTATTTATAGGTTCTAGGAATTTTAAGAAAAAATAACAATCCCGTATAACCTAATCCACCCGCCAGATAGCAAAAAAATATCTGAGAGTTTTATAATCATTAAGTTTTTAACTGCTCCGATTTATTTTTGAAATTTTAGAAAATTTGGTCCTTTAACGCTTGAAAATTATTCTAAGTATCGAGGGTAACTTTAATGGCTTCTATAACATAATATTTTAGTTTCTCTTATGTTTAAATTTTTTGAGAGAAATGTATTTATCTAACTTTTGAACTCTTGCATTTTTGCTCGGATCAGGCAAAGTATTATTGGATCATGCCATCAATTACTTATTACCAACCCGGAGTCTGGATTTGTGTCCAGTTGATGCCAATAGGATCGTCCTCGTGTTAACTGAAATGTGGGACTTCTTCTTCTTATCGTGTGGTTAGTGCCTAACCTGGTGTCAGAGTTTTTATGCCGCCCATGAGCCTCTGACTTGGCTTTACATACCGTCGAGAAATATCTGTCAGGTATGCTGGTTTCCTCACGATGTTTTCCTTCATCGAAGCAAGTGATAATTATAGGTACAATACCCACATAATTCCGAAAAATCAGTGGTGCGCATCTTGGGTTCGAACTCGAGACCTATGACTTGGCAGTCCAACGGTCACACCACTAGACTATCACTGCTGCAGTAAATGTGGGTATAATAGTTACATCTCTATCTAGCCCTACGGGTATTACAGGCGTGATATCATGATCTTGCTTTGTTGCAGTATTCAACCACAAAGACCCAGGTTAGGCACTAACCACACGAAAAACAAAACGAAATCATAAAGACCAGCCCTCAGACGCCACATGTTCGTAAAAATACCAAAAATTATTACCAAATAAATTCATACAAAGTCGCAAGGTTCAGAATAACTATTACCTGTGGCATGTTTTTCCTCATAGTAAGGTTAACATCACATTGTCATCATCTGCCTAGCCTTTTCCCAACTATGTTGGGGTCGGTTTCCAGTCTAACCGGATGCAGCTGAATACCAGTATTTTACATGGAGCGACTGCCTATCTGACCTCCACAACCCAGTTAGTACCGGGTAATACGATACCCCTGGGTAAGACTGGTTGTCAGACTTTCGGGCTGACTGCTTATAACGACTGTCAAAATCAAAATCAAAATCAAAATCAAAGCATTTATTTCAAGTAGGCCAATTACAGGCACTTTTGAATTGTCGAAACAAAGACAGCAATAAAAAATGAAGCTACAGTCCCAGTCACAAGACATAATAACTGTGAAAGTACTGTAGTTGCCCATTCCAAAGCGTAGATCTCTATGGAGAAGAATGGGCAAGAAACTCCATGGACACTCTTTTAAATCATAATGTTTTTACAAAAAATCTTGGATACATCATTCTTGTAGAGATGGTACATTATGTGAGAACGATGTAGCAAGACGTGCACGTTAAAAGTGTCCACAGTACAAAAAAAGGCAATTAAAAAACAAAATAATTAGTTCAAATAAACCGTGGCAACCAAGAGATGACCAGTCACAACTGACAGCGCCCGTTCACGAACATGACGCATGGATCAGCCATCATTCAACTCAACCATTTTGAAGGGAACTAAATGACCCGACACACACGCCACCATCAGCGAGACATTTGAGTGAGCATGACATACTCTTAACCGCCAGGGCACATTCAAGTCGAGAAAAAATAAAAAAAGTAGGTTTCCTGTGACTGATAGCTTTCTAGTACATAGTACTCACACAATATAGGCTATGCTGCTATATAATACTAAAAAGATTGAATTTATACAATGCAAAGACAGTTGAACAATCTTCAGCAGCCCCAACAATACTATTTAATGCTATCAATTTATGCGCCCCTGTCCTTGTGGAGCAGGACCAGCATTGAGCCAAGCATTATTATATCGCTGATAAACAAAAAATCTTGGATACATCATTCTTGTAGAGATGGTACATTATGTGAGAGCGATGTAGCAAGACGTGCACGTTAAAAGTGTCCACAGTACAAAAAAAAGGCAATTAAAAAACAAAATAATTAGTTCAAATAAACCGTGGCAACCAAGAGATGACCAGTCACAACTGACAGCGCCCGTTCACGAACATGACGCATGGATCAGCCATCATTCAACTCAACCATTTTGAAGGGAACTAAATGACCCGACACACACGCCACCATCAGCGAGACATTTGAGTGAGCATGACATACTCTTAACCGCCAGGGCACATTCAAGTCGAGAAAAAGTAAAAAAAGTAGGTTTCCTGTGACTGATAGCTTTCTAGTACATAGCACTCACACAATATAGGCTATGCTGCTATATAATACTAAAAAGATTGAATTTATACAATGCAAAGACAGTTGAACAATCTTCAGCAGCCCCAACAATACTATTTAATGCTATCAATTTTTGCGCCCCTGTCCTTGTGGAGCAGGACCAGCATTGAGCCAAGCATTATTGTCTTATAGTAATATGTTAATAAACTAAGTTTTTTTTTTTATTCTTATCTTTTCAAAGCTACCTACCCACTTATGGAAAAGTAATAGGTACCTTACCACAAAACAATTAGTTAATTCAATATTCAATTAGATACATTGAATATATAGTTAATCTTTTAAAGCTAATATAGTAGCCTACCTCATTTCATTTCATAATTGAACTTTTTCCCTATTTCTCCCCCTTTCATCGCTAACTTTTCTCAATTAGTTTATTCTATTAGTTCTCACCGTTTCTTTACTTCTAATTTTCAGTGACTTATCCTGAAACCATGCCTGTGATGACCCGTAAGGCTACCGCTCAGGATATGGAGCTAAAATTGAGAACGGCCCTCCAAGAGCTTAAAGAATCAAACCTCCAAGTCCAACAACTGTTACAGGAGAGAGAAGAGAGTGAGGTGGAAGTTGATAAGGTTAATGGCACAATCTCAAGCTTAAAGCGGGAGCTAGTAGTCCTACATCAGCAATACTTGGACGTTGTTGATGAACGGGATCAACTGAAGGTGGTCACGGATGGTTTCAATAATTGTAGTAACTTATATGAGGAGGCTTTAAATAAAATTAGGGACCTAGAAGATGAGTTAATTCATGCCAATAGTTGTATATCGTCGGTCGGAAACAGTAATGGAACATTTCAAAATGGCCTGTTCTGAGTAATTAAGGTTTAAAGTTTTTGAAAATTTTCAAATGCTATTTTATTTTATCTAGAGACCATTTTGTATTTTTTTTTTTATTGAATAATATGCAGGTTATAGGCAAGTTTATTGTGTATTACTAAGATTCAGGATATCATTTGTAATTAATGAGTTATCAGTATTTTTGTGAAATGTTCCAATAATGAATTAAAAATTTCCTGAAAATCTAAGAACTAATTGGAATATTTCGAAATAAGCCAGTAATGAAATCAAACAACCAATCAATTTAGAAACCTTAATGGTTTATTTATATTTGAAAATAATAAAAGAAATCAGTTAAATCTTAAAATAATTAGGTGCGTCAAATTAATCATTTTCGTTATGCTCATCGGGTTCAATATGATTGTCTCCAGCTTCCAAACTTGAGTAATACTCTCGGTATACTCTTGGAATGACATTTGAGTCGCATAAAGTAAGCAAGTCTTTTTTCTTTAGGCTTGATATCTTTGGTCGCTGGTGGTACTTATATCGTAAATTTAGTTCAACATTTACACCACCTCTGCCTCTCATTTTGTTGCGCACATTTAAGCACTTCATCGTTGCATTTGGATCATAGGTGTCGTTATAAAAAATTAAGTATGGAGAAGACGCTTGCATGAAGATTTTTTTGATGTCATTCCACACAACACGATCACCGTCATTATTAACCGTGAAGTTTTTACCAAACTGCGTTACGAGGTCCTTTAGATCGAGAATATCACTGAAGTCTAATTCGTGTACTGCGTATGGAGTTCCGGTCTTCTTGGCGCATTGTATTACCGATTTCCATTGTGTTGGTACAAAAATAGATCCATTTTTCAGTATTCGTGTCTTCTCCCGTTCAATTGTGCTATGCACGCTGTCACCTTCGTTCTGGGTGTGTCCAACAACTAAGTATTTGTGTGTTATTGACACAACACCCAAAACTTTGATAGCATAGTGGTAGAGACTTAGTAAATATTTATTTTTATTCTGTGCAGAACAATTGTCAGTGTAGAAAAAAACATTTTTCCCAACACAGTGGTCTTTCAAAAATTTGTAAATGCACGTCCCAACTTCATCGCAACCTTTTCCCCCTAACGATTCATTCCACAGGTAGCAATACGCAGCTTTTGATACAACGTCAAATACGGTGCAGTTGTACACATTAAGTCTTCTTTTATAAAAAAAGAGAGAATCGTTCCCGCATGGTGTCTGCAGAACTGCTTGCATGTCAAAACAACAAATTATCTTATTAGCATCATTCCTGCATGTTTCTATGTCAGCTTTCTTTTCCGATCTGCACAAATCTCTTTCTTTTAAATGTTTCTCATAATTGTGCATCAGTTGTAACTTATCATCGCCAACAGCATTTTGATACGACAAACAAATTGAACACTGATCCTTCTTGGGCTTGTGAAATGCAATGTTAAACTCGTTTCGAAAAATGTGTTCATAGGTTCCTTGCTTGATAATAGATTTACTATTCTGATGGCACCATTCCTTGTACTGTCGGTACATCATAGTCAAGTTTAAGTCACCATCCAGATAATCTTTTGTAGAACTTGCCCGACAGTAATGCGACTCTTTTCTCGGATAAGAATTTATATGTTCCCTTGCACCATCTTTGTCAGCCTGTGCTAAACATCTACCGATATTACCATGACGCCCTCTAAGATCTTCAGATATAACGCCCGTTGCTTCTGCTTTCTTTTTATTCACTGTAGATAAAAAAGAATGTCCTATGTCCAACGTTGACGTGAAGAATCGTTTGCACACTCGAATTTTCTCGGAATTAATTGTAAAATTGTATGACACATTCAGGGATCGCTTACTATCTTCTTTGTGTAGTGAATACTTTGGCTTAACAACTCCCAAACAATTAGCAACAAAGTAGCGCTGTCTTTCGAGATCACCAATGCCCCAGAAATCGTTGAAAATGTTTAATCTTTTTTCTTCATTAATTTTTTCAGTACATTTCAATCGACAATTAGTTGAACATGGAGTTTTTAGCTTTTTAGCGGGTATTATACGTCCTTTAAGGGTTTGATAAGACTTTCCTGTGTTCTTCAAACTTTTTTTCACATTTTTTTGCCATTTTTCTGGCTGTCTCTTCCTCTTTCTTGATCTTTTATTATTGGTATTCAAATCAGGTTGATCTAGCTCTTGATACAATTCACCACCTATTAAACATAAAGAAACAATTAAAACAATTTTTACAAATCGTACTTTCATAAAAAAATGAAAAGGAGAAGTTTTCAAAAAATAAATCACTGTGTTAGTACCCAAATTTTCGCAATCCGTTAAATCTGAATCATGTGGGCCTACGTTATCCAATTTATTGTTTTTTTCCACTTCCACCACAGGTTGATCTAGCTCTTGATCCAATTCACCGCCTATAAAACACAAACAAACAATCAAAACAAACTTACAAATCGTACTTCCATAAAAAATATGTAAAGGAGTAGTTTTCAAATAATGAATCACTATGTTAGTACCCGAATCTTCGCAATCCGTTAAATCTGAATCATGTGGGCCTATGTTATTCAAGTTATTGATTCTTTCCACTTCTACGACAGATTGATCTGGTTCTTGATCCAACTCATCATCTGCAAGACATAAAGAAACAATTAAGACAGACGCACCTACAACTCGTACTTACGTTCTTCAAAAATATGTAAAAGAGTAATAATGAATCACAATGCTAATACCTAGCATAGGCTCACCATGCTCCCGAAATAGAGTAGATGTCGTTTTTAAACGTTTATTTTCATTTGTAATCTCTTCCGGCTCTATAGATATTTTTTCTATTAGTTTAAGAATAGTAGTATCATTATTTTGTGGACCTATGTTAGGTAAGTTTAAGTTATTTTCTTCATCCATTACAATTGACTGCAACAGCTGATCCGATTCGATACCTATAAACAAATAAGTTTTCTATAATACCTATTTTTTTTATCAAACATTACAAGTAAACTAGCATTAAATTTTATGGGTGCACGATCAAATTCAAACCCGCGACTTAGGAATCGGAAGGCGGGGCAAGCTACCACTCGACCAACTGTGCTCGAAATATACCTATGTAGATTCGACTCACTAACTAACTAACAGGTAAAGATTGTAAACACCACTTCAAGTACAGCAAACATACCTACGTAGGTATGTTTGCTAACAAGCACCTAAACTTTCGATTTAATAATATTAGTGGGATGGGATAGTTTTCATTTCAAAAAATGTACGTGTTTTTGAAGTGTGCGAAACGTTAGCGATGACTTTTAAAGTCACATAAGTTATTATCATAAGTAGTTTATTTAAGTCTCTACGATACTGTGAAACAGGCATACAGGTAGATAGTTACAAATGAAGTATTTATCTAGCTAATTAGGTACATACGGAGGTACCTAGGTACTTACAAAGGATGTGTTGCCCACTCATTTTCTCAACCGGTTTGGTCTGATGATCTTCTTGCTCTTCGACAACATTAAGCGCAGAACTTTCTTTACGAACAGCATTTAATTTTGTCTCTGGAATGAAAGGAAATTCCACCACACAACCACCACCTAGTAAGAAAAAAAGAAAAGCAAAATACCTTTAAGCTACCGAAAGCTGCATTTTTTATCAGTTGTTTCTTCCTTTTCTATAATTTGAAAAAGGATTTACACACAAAAGTATCTAGTTAATTTAGGATTTAGTAGGTTACCTAGTATGTTGTAGGCAAGAAATAACCTACTACTTTGTTTAACTTAAGCAAAAAGAGACCCATACTAGTATTATAAGCTATCTGAAACTTCTTTTTTAGTCACCATTTCACTTTTTGGTAAATTATTTTAAAACATTCACACAAAAACGAAAAGTGAGGTTATGTTATGAAAAATAGTATTTGTATAAAACTTACCGTTAAACTCATCATGATCACTCTCTGAACTCCTTGTCATTGCTAATTTAAGCAATCTTTTAGCTCTGGAACTCATTTTTACAATTTATTTTATCAAATCTCAATCTCCGTCTGACCACTACACTGAGCGTTCAAAGCGCGACTGGCACATAACACGAATAAACAATAATCAAGTGAAGAATTTCAGAGCCATACTGGAACATTTCGAAATATTCGATTAATGAATCATGGCTGCACTTTAAAATTTATGCTGCCAGCGGGACATTTCTAAATAAACTGATACTGAAAACGAAGAGATCACTAAAATCTATATTTCTTTATCGGAATAAATAGTTTTCTGTCAAAGGGAAATGACATTTGAGTTGTACCGTTAGTGATTTGGATAAAATATTCAATTCCCTACCATTCTACATACTCATCTCAAAACACGTGATTTTGGAAATGTTCCGGTAATGAATCCGACCGACGATATTAAAGTTACAGAAAGAAAAAGAATGTACTCAGGTAAAAGAAACGAACATCTTATATAATGAATTATTAAATAGTAATTGTATGTCCCCTTCCTTATTAACTATTGATCTGACTGAAGATTCCCTACTAAAACATAATTATACAGTTAGCAATAAGAAAATAAAAAAATATGCTAAGCTGAACAGAATAATTAAAAAATGTAATCAATTTAGGAAACAACATAAACACTTTTCCAAATATATTCCACTGAGGAAAGAGCGTGTTGATTTAGTTAATAAGTTAAATAATTATCAAATAAAATTAGAAGACAGTATTAAAATTTATGAAATTGATACTCAGCATTTGCAGGCTGAAATACAGGTACTTCAGAACTCACTTAGTTCCCTTTCCAGTAGGTATGTGAGTTCTCAGAACCAAATTAGGGAACACATTCTTGCAGCAAATGAGTTAGTAATGTGTCAATGCAGCTGTCAGTCAGTTAACAACCATGATACTATCTTGCCTGAGGTAATGGAGGACCCATCCCAGGCTGAGAATTTATCTCAGGACTGTGTACTCAACCAAGAAATAGATTATTTACAAGTGGTACAGCCAGAGATATATGATAGTCATAATTGTTCTTGTTCAGTAATGTTCTCAGATAGTATAGGAAGAGGTGTAGGTAAATTAGTTAGTAATAACCTGAGTTTTCCCAATCAAAATCATTGTATGCCAGGGGCAACATACAAACAGTTAATGGCATCAGTAATTAGAAATGTTTATAATAGTAATACCGACATAACTATATTTATAGGAAATAGTTTAAAAATTAAAAAAGAAGACATCACGGACAGTGTAACTGAGTTGTTAAAGTTGAATTGTCGTAAAATAATATTGTGTGCTTTCCCATATTTTGAAAAATTGTCAAATAGGAAAAACAATTATATTCACATGCTGAATAAGCATGTAGATTTCTTAGTAGGTCACTATAGTGACAAACTTATGTATCTTGATGTCAACAGTTTTGTTGATAAACTTAGGTCGACACGGGGTAATGTGTATCTACCTGTTAGTTGTAGACACAAAATAGCTCGGCTATTAGCATATAATATTCACTCAGACATAAGTAGTATGTCTATGTTTAGTTCCATTATTAACATTGCGACTATTAGTAATAATACTAATATTCATTTTTACAATTTTTTTACAAAGGAGGATCCATGTGTACAAGATTCTCCAGTAGGGTCCACTAGTAGTAGGGTCTCATTGTCTTGTGAGGGCATAGGAGTCTTGGAGCTCACTCCGGATGCTCATTTAAACTAGTTAGTAAGACAACAGAAGATACCAGTAACATAAATGTTACGCTAACTGACAACACACAGGTACCTTCTTGCTCTCAAATAGCTAAATGTAAAAAAGGGGCTAAGCAGAATTCTATGCAATTATTTCACCAAAATATTCAAGGCTTCTCTTCAAAGCAATTAGAAATTGAATTGTTTCTAGAAAAAACTAAGTTTGAAATTGTTTGTTTCACTGAACATTGGTTAAAAGACTTTGAAATGCTAATTAATTACGCAAATTACAGTGTGGGCAGTTGCTTTAACCGGAAATCTAAGATGCGTGGGGGTTCATTAATCTTAGTTAAAAATTGTATTAAATTTAAGTCTCGTAATGATATTGTTGATCTATCGGTTGAGCATAATATTGAACTGTCTTGTGTTGAGCTAGATAAGCATGTAATAGTGTGCGTTTACAGACCCCCAAATTATCAGAACTACTCTTTATTTGAGTCAGTAATGGAGGATGCTTTAGCAAAACTTGCAACTGGTAATAAATCACTAGTTATCTGTGGTGACTTTAATATTAATATTT
Organism: Standfussiana lucernea; assembly: GCA_964057025.1. NCBI lineage: Eukaryota > Metazoa > Arthropoda > Insecta > Lepidoptera > Noctuidae > Standfussiana > Standfussiana lucernea. The sequence continues at coordinate 8,189,337 of OZ059808.1, read as the reverse complement.
TAGAGAAAAATTCAAATAGCAGTAGATTATTACATCTTTTTAAATCATTTAATTTGTTAAACGTGTTTTCGGAACCAACCCGAATTACTAAAAATACTGCTACATGTATTGATAATGTTTTTTGTTGTTGCGACTACTTAGATAAATCCATTGTAAATTACCTTCCTTCTGATCACAGCGGTCAAACCGTTGTTTTCGAGTCGTACACACCATTACAAAAAATCCAGATAAAATCTAGACAAATAACACTCAGCAATTTGAATAATTTTAATAATAACTTAATTGGTAATTTAGGCATTCCGGGATATATTTTAGAAAATGTAAATAAATTTTATGAGGAATTCTTTTCGGTAGTTTACACAGAGTTTAATAATACAATAAAAATTAAAACTAAATCTATTTGCCCAAAGTTTTTGTTCAGTGACTGGGCAACTAAGGGTATCAGGAAAAGTAGGGAGCGATTGTTTGAGCTGTACGGCCTTAAGCCTTATATCAACTCAGAAACTTTTAATAAATATGTAGCGACATACTCAAAAATTTTTAAAAACACTTGCAAGGTAGCTAAAGCCTTATTCATTAGCAACAAGATCAAATCAGCCGATAATAAAATAAAGACGGTTTGGAAAATTATCAATAGTGAAACTAATAGAAATAAAAAATATAATAATGATATCACACTAGAGACCTCACGTGGTCTTCTAAGCTCTAAAAGCGAAGTTGCTCAAGAATTTGTAGATTTCTTTACCGGTATCCCACTTAAAACTACCGAAACCTTAAATTCCTCACCCTCGCTTTCTATTGATTTATTAAGAGCGAACGTTTCAGCCTGTCCGGTTGAGTTTCAATTCAAGCATATAAACCCCATAGCAGTCATTAAAGCCTTTAAGGAAATCAAAATCAAATTAACGGAAGATCTATGGGGAATGTCTATTAAAGTTTGTCAAGCTATTATTGAGACTATAGCACCGTACTTAGCCTTAATATTTAATTTGTGTGTAGACCAAGGAGTCTTCCCGGACCTTATGAAATACAGCAAGGTAATACCACTTTTCAAATCCGGGGACAGTAAAGATACGAATAATTATAGACCCGTATCCGTATTGCCGGTTTTCAGCAAGGTGTTTGAAAAGGTAATGCTTAATCAGATGCTTAACCACTTTAATACCAATAAGATCTTACATGAGAAACAGTATGGTTTCACCAAAGGACGTTGTACGACTGACGCCGGTGTCACATTATTAAAACACATATTCACTGCGTGGGAAGAGGCACAAGATGCCATAGGAATCTTCTGTGACCTCTCGAAAGCATTCGATTGCGTAAGCCACGAAACCCTTCTCTTTAAACTTGAGCATTATGGTTTGGGGAAACTTGCACTCAGTTTAGTGAAATCGTATTTAAACGATAGACATCAGCAAGTACAAATAAATGGTGTCAATTCAATGGGTTTAAAAGTAAGGATGGGTGTACCACAAGGCTCTATATTGGGTCCTTTCCTCTTTCTAGTCTATATTAATGATCTACCCCATTTATTTAAAAACCAACCACAAATGGTGTTGTTTGCCGACGATACTTCTTTGATATTTAAGATAAACAGACGTGCCACAATTCTTGACGACGTAAATAGCGCCCTACTGCAAGTCCATAATTGGTTTACCGCGAATAATTTAGTATTAAATGGGAAAAAAACTAAGTGCATAAGATTTGCCCTACCAAATGTCAAAACTAGTGATTGTGACATAGTATTGAATCAAGAGAAACTAGAATTCGTCGATGAAACTGTTTTCTTAGGGATCACGCTCGACTCAAGGCTACAATGGGGTCCTCATTTAACATCTCTTGCAGGACGGCTGAGTTCAGCAGCATATGCTGTTAGGAAAATCCGTCAATTTACTGATGTAGATACCGCGAGGCTAGTCTATTTTAGTTATTTTCATAGTATTATGTCTTACGGTATTTTACTATGGGGACGGGCTGCAGACATCGAGTCTATATTTATTCTGCAGAAAAGAGCCATCAGAGCCATATATAATCTATGTAGGCGCGATTCTCTAAGAGAACTGTTTAAGGAAATTAACATCATGACAGTACCTTGCCAATACATCTATGAAAACATCATGTACGTTAGGAAAAATCTGCATTTATTTAGTAAAAGAGGCGACAGACACCACTACAATACTAGAACCAGGGACCATCTAGTTCAGCCAGGTTTCAGGCTAGCTAAAGTAGACTCATCTTTCATGGGGTACTGTTTAAAATGTTACAATAAAATTCCTCCCGGCATTCTACAACTGAATGAGACGAAATTTAAATCTTGTATAAAACGCACACTATGTAGGCAAGCATACTATAAGTTGGGAGATTACATTGATGATAAAAATGCTTGGCTCAATGCTGGTCCTGCTCCACAACCATAGGGGCAAACTAATTGATTACTTTGTGAAGTTATTGTAGAAGCTGCAGAAGATTGTAAACATATCTTTGCATTGTATAGATTCAGTCTCTTAGTATTATATAATTGCATAGCACATGTGTGAGTTCTATGTACGATAAAGCTACCATTTACATCTTTTACTGACTCGAATTTGCCCTGGCGGTTGAGAAATGTCATGCTCACTCAAATGTCTCGCTGATGGTGGCGCGTGTGTCGGGTCGTTTAGTTCCCTCCAAAATGGTTGAGTTGAATGATGGCTGATCCATGCGTCATGTTCGTGAACGGGCGCTGTCAGTTGTGACTGGTCATCTCGCAGCTGCCATGGATTATTGTATTTTTGAATTGTTAATTTTATGTTTTTATTCTGGACGCTCTTACTCGCACGTCTTTCTACATCGTTCTCACATGTATGTTTAATCTCGACATGAATGATGTAACCGAGACTTTGTAACAACATAATGATTTAAAAGAGTGTCCATGGAGTTTCTTGCCCATTCTTCTCCATAGAGATCTACGCTTTCGAATGGGCAACTACAGTACTTTCACAAGTTATTATGCCCTGTGACTGGGACTGTAGCTTAGTTTATTTTTTTGTGTTTTGACATTCAAAAGTGCCTGTAATGGTCTAATTGAAATAAATGCTTTGAGTTTGAGTTTGAGTTTATTATCAGCGATATAATCGCCCAACTTGTAATAAGCTTGCTTACACAGTGTGCGTTTAATGCATGTTTTAAATTTCGTCTCATTAAGTTCAAGAATACTTTGTGGTATTTTATTATAGCATCTCAAACAGTACCCCATGAAAGATGAGTCTACTTTAGCGAGTCTAAAGCCTGGCTGAACTAATTGGTCCCTATTTCTAGTATTGTAATTGTGTCTGTCACCTCTTTTTTTAAAAAGATGCAGATTTTTTCTAACGTACATTATGTTTTCATAAATGTATTGGCTATGTACCGTCATAATGTTAATGTCTTTAAACAGTTCCCTTAGAGAATCGCGCCTACGGAGGCCGTATATGGCTCTGATGGCTCTTTTTTGCAGAATAAAAATAGACTCGATGTCTGCAGCCCGTCCCCATAACAAAATGCCGTAAGACATTATACTATGGAAGTAACTAAAATAGACCAGTCTTGCGGTATCTACATCAGTGAATTGACGAATTTTTCTAACAGCATATGCTGCCGAACTCAGTCGCCCCGCAAGGGATGTTAAATGAGAACCCCATTGTAGCCTCGAATCCAGCGTAATCCCCAGGAAAACCGTTTTATCGACGAAATCTAGTTTCTCTTTATTCAATACTATCTCACAATCATTACTTTTAACATTCGGTAAAGCAAATCTTATGCATTTAGTCTTTTTTTCATTTAATACTAAATTGTTTGCTGTGAACCAATTATGGACCTGAAGTAGGGCATCATTCACGTCATCTAGATTTTGGGCCCGTCTACTTATCTTAAAAATTAGGGAAGTGTCATCAGCAAATAACACCATATTCTTAGGTTGGTTTTTCAATAAATAGGGTAGATCATTTATATATACTAGAAAGAGGAAAGGACCCAATATTGAGCCTTGCGGAACCCCCATCTTTACTTTTAAACCCTGTGAATTAACTCCATTTATTTGAACTTGCTGTTGCCTGTCACTCAAATAAGATTTTACCAAACCAAGTGCAAGTTTACCTAGTCCGTAATGCTCTAGTTTCAAAAGTAATGTTTCGTGATTAACGCAATCAAATGCTTTGGAGAGGTCACAAAAAATTCCAATTGCGTCTTGGGACTCTTCCCACGCAGCAAAAATGTGCTTTAATAAGGTTACACCGGCGTCAGTCGTACAACGTCCCTTGGTGAAACCATACTGTTGATCGTGTAAAATTTTGTTTGTGTTAAAATGATTGAGCATTTGATTAAGCATTACCTTTTCAAACACCTTGCTAAAAACTGGCAACACGGATACAGGTCTATAATTATTAGTATCTTTACTGTCCCCGGATTTGAAAAGTGGTATGACTTTACTGTATTTCATTAAATCAGGAAAACTCCTTGGTCCACACATAAATTAACCGCTAGGGCGCCGCTGGTACAAAAATGTACCACCAAACCCCGACCGAATTAAAACTCTATTTGTAGTAAAATAAGTCTTAAAATCGTTTAAGACGAAGCTCTACGACGGTGCTCTAGAGGTTAAAAATTAAAGCTAAGTATGGTGCTATAGTCTCAACTATGGATGTACAGACTTTGATAGACATTCCCCATAGATCTTCGGTCAGTTTGATTTTAATTTGCCGGAAAGCTTTAATAACTGTCATAGGGTTTATGTGTTTAAATTTAAATTTAGCCGGGCAGCCAGACACGTTCGCCTTTAATAAAGCCATTGAGACTTCAGGTGAGGAATTTAGAGCCTCCGTAGTTTTGAACGGTATATCGGTAAAGAAATTTACAAATTCTTGAGCTACTTCCTGATTTGAGGTTTTAGGACCACATGCTGTATCTAATGTATAGCTTGAGTTACGTATTTTTTTTCTGTTAGTCTCATTATTTATGACTTTCCAAACGGTCTTTATTTTATTTTCTGCTGTTTTGATCTTGTTGCTAATGTGTAAGGCTTTAGCAACCTTACATGTATTTCTAAAAATCTTTGAATAATTAGCAACATACTTGGTAAAAGTTTCAGTGTTTATGTAAGGCTTAAGGCCATACAGCTCAAATAGTTTTTCTCTACTTTTTCTTATACCTCTAGTTGCCCAATCACTAAATATAAATTTAGGGCAGATGGTTTTTATCTTCTTCAAAGATCTTCAAATGACAGCCGGGACCAACGGCTTAACGTGCTTTCCGAGGCACGGATGAAACTCGGTATGTAATGGCTGGTCACCCATCCACAGACCAACCTAGGCAAGCGCGGCTTAACCTGAGCTCCTCACATCGTCGTGATAATTGTAATCTCCGAAGGGTAAGGCAGAGTATATTCTATAGAACTAGCTTGTAAGTTGTTACAAAGTACGTTATAATCTATTTTAGAGTTACTGTTCAACTGTCCACTTACTGCTAAGTTACCTTACGTAACGTTACCATCTAGTTACTTTCTTAAGAATTCCACATTTAAAAACTTTGATTATATTTTATACTAGAGTTAAAACAGCCTAATCCATGCTAATATTATAATAAAGAGGTATTTCTCCTTTTTGATCGTGTGGTTAGTGCCTAACCTTGTGTCAGAGTTTTATGCCGCCCATGGGCCTCTGACTTGGCTTTACCTGCCGTCGAGAAATATCTCTCAGGCAAGCTGGTTTCCTCACGATGTTTTCCTTCACCGCAGCAAGTGATAATTATACAATACGCACATGATTCCGAGGAAAATCAGAGGTGCGAGTCTTGGGTTCGAACTCGAGACCTATGACTTGGCAATCCAACGGTCATACCACTATACTATATTCTAGTCTTATACAAAAATAAAGGATAAACTCTCCATACTTCTAAATATTCTTCTGAGAAAAATGAAAGTATACTCTGTACACAATATACAAAAAAAACACCATAAAAACCCGGCCGGCTACAGTAATACCGCACAAAGTACGCGCTCCGTCACAACGCGCTGAATAATTCAACACACCAATAACTAGTTGGTTTAAAAGTAAAATTTTAAATTTACTCTCAAAGTGTGTTCGCGTCACATTTGCTTAGAGCAGACAGGTTCCCTCATGTGGCTGGGAGAGTATTTTTTGTGGTTCAAGTGAGAGGAGACAGCGTTGTAGGTCGGGAATTGAAATCCCGTCAGCTTGATTGTTTTCGTCGGCGTGCTCCCCTGATTCCTTCCAGGAACTCATTCCTCATCTGTGTTATGGTTACATAATTTTACCACCTATGTATTTTTATGAACTTTGGACTGGTCAATAATTTGTTAAGACCGATGGTTTAAGTTGCCACTGCTGACACACAGACATCTTATCTGTAAGTGGGATTAGACCATAATCTACCACGAGAGGAAATGCGGGCTGATGGATGTCACCATATATCTTCGGATGTTAGGTTCTAAGAATCGCCGGTTTTTTGACGATTTTTTTCTTCGCCTCTATTAGTCACAAGCGCAACTTCTGAGTATGAAGTCCTGGGCTTAATTCCCGGGTCGGGAAAAACGGTATTGAGTTTTTCCATCAGGAATTTCTTACAGGAGTCTGGATTTGTGCTCGGTTGATGGCAATAGGCTCGCCCCTATTACATGGGATAGACATAACTAGCCAAAAGGGGTTGTACTATTAGGTAAACTTCTGTTTAATCCTTTGGGGATTACAGGCGTAATGTTATGTTATTTATGCTTTTCTTCAAAAGGCATGACAGGAATTTCTATGACAAGTAAGACGAGGAAATTGTCACTGGTCACTACTGTTTCAATTGCCCAAGTAAATTTAATTTTCCGTTGGTCGCTCATATTTGGGACACACAACAAAACCGTCGTCGTGTTCTCGCGAGAACATCTTATTTAAGCGCAAGCGAGTGTGATGTCTCCAGGATTTTCCTGGAATTTTCCGTTCAATAACAAATTTTGCTTTCAAAAGATCACCTATCGGTTACAATGTGCCCCTTAGGGAATGAGCAATGTTTGCGGCCCTTTGGAATAAATATCATAAAATTACAAGGTCCTATTTGTTAGTATTGGTTGGAGCTAAATTCATAAGAAAATACTTTGGTTTTTTTTTTGGTTTAATGACGCAATTTTGATATTTTTAAAGGAGACGGATGTGAAATACTAATCGAAAAATCATGGCTACACTGCACAAGATCATGGTCTATTTTCCGCTAGCTCACCAGATTATTTTCCTTTACAAGTATTTTTTTAAGAACACACGTTTATGAACAGTAGATGAAGAACGCCAAAGAAAAGATGGATGGATTGTGTTAGCCCGTCTTATTGGATTTTTTAAAATAAAAATAACGAGAGGCCATTTCATCAACCCGTTTACTCTCATAAGAAAAATAATACAAATAAATAATAAATATATATTCTTCTTCTTTTTAGTGTATCGATGGCAAATAAGTTAAATACATATTATGTTTAGCCCAAAACTCAGCCACGCGAACTCCGCTCACTGATGCAGTAAGCAGATCATCAAGTGCGCAGGTGATAGGGCATGCGGTGCAAGATGGAAGGTGTGCCATTGTCTGTGGGGAAACGTCACATATGCACTTGAGGTCTGAGTCGATATATAAATTATTGATATAATTATATTAAAAAAACGACGGATGACGTTGATGCGTTTTAAACTGTCAAACTGTGACGTTTACTAAATGAACGGTCGACGAGTTGTTGCGACGATTCGATAGATGGGCGACCCCAAGTAGAATCGGATAAGAGCAAGAAGATGATGATGACACGTTTATGAACACTCAATGAAATTTAAGATACAACCAGCTATTTAAGTATGTCAGATATCCGGTTGATTTTTAATTAAAAGTTGTTGATTTGAATTGTAACGGTGGTTAGTGAAGCACGTGGCTAGGTCACGTGGACAGAGTCATAGTGGGCTGGACGCCATTTTGGACGGACAGACTTAGACGAACCGCCGAAGCGACAGCACCACTCTGAAACTGTCTCTTCACCTACTTCCGCCTTAACGTATTTCGTGCACTTGTGATTTAGTTAAACGTAATATAAGATTGATTGAGTTTGTGTGGTTTTCTTGCTCGAACACCTACGCCATGTCAGAGTCTGAAGCGGGCAACCCCCCTGATGCCGGTTCTGTCGAGGACTCTATGCGCGTTCCGACAAATATATTAAAATGTCTTTGCGCTTAGTCTATAAAAATCAACTTGAACGCACACGTTTATGAACAGTCAATGAAATTTAAGAGACGACCAGCTATTTAAGTATATTAAAATGTCTTTGCCCTTAGTCTATAAAAATCAACTTGAACGCAAATATTTGTTTAGTTCTTCTAAAAACAAAAAACGAGAATACCAGCAACACAAACCTGCCTATTCAATTTTGAACCCTAAAAGCATAATTACACGTGCAATATAACACAATAATTAATTATGACACCACATTAAATGACTGCAATCTCATTACCATGTGAATTGAACTATAAATCACGTAATTAAGGCACATTATGACGTCAAACTATCGATGTGTCATGTACTGCCCGGCTTATCTTGGTATACAATTATGTTCATGGATTACATGTTGTAGACTTGTATGACTATTTGATGATTTGATTGATTTGTTTTGTTGTGTATTGTGTAAGTTTGGTATATCGGACGAAATGATTCACCAAAGGGGTAATTTATTATTTAGTTCACAATAAGGTGTGAGTGGTCTCCATCTATGAGGAGTTCATCGCTAAATAATATCAGCCGCACGAGTTGATCTTCAAGGTTAAGCAGCGCTTGCCAAGGTTGGTCTATCAACCAATATTGGCAAGTGATGGGCATCCATTACCTGCCGAGTTTCCTCCGTGGCTCGGAAAGCACGTAAAGCCGTCGGTACCGGCTGTCACAGTCGTTCCTGGTAGTCTGACATCCAGTTTTATCAAGGGGTATTACCCAGTAACTAGGTTTTAGAGGTCAGATAGGCAGTCGCTCTATGTAAAATACTGGAATTCAGCAGTATCCGGTTAGACTGGAAGCCGACCCCAATATAGTTGGGAAATGGCTAGGCCGATGATGATTCTGAGACCCCCGCACAAACGGTAATCACATTTGAAGTACATGTGTAAAAAAAATCCGAAGCCGAAAGAAATCCGTAGTAGAAATTTTTCATCGGTAATAAAAATCGGTAAAAAAAATCCGATGTTCCATAGTTTTCGAAAGAAAGAAAAAGGTATTTATTAGTCTCGCACTGGACTAAACAAAATGGTAACATGACAATAAAACAAGATAAAAAAAAAGTAAAGAAAGTAATTAGAAAAAACTTAAGAACAAATTAAAGTAAGACTAACTAAACTGGTCCCGTACGAGGCCAAAAGGCCCCTATCTCAGGATGGTGCTGTAACATTAAAAAAGTCCGTTTTTCAGGTGTATTACGTCAAAATGTATGGAAAAGCTGTTTTTTTTTGGTCCGGGTTCCGAATGATACGTGGTAACCGTTTGTGCGGCGGAGTCCCTTCCACACTATATAGTCCAAGGAGAAAATAAAACCATTTCACCCACCCGACCCTTGCGCAACGAGCCAGCCCGCGTCGCTCATCAAGTATCTTTAAATTCCCTAAATAATAATAATATGACCCAGCCTGTCCCCACTTGCTGCCCTCCCCAAAATGAAGCCCTAAGCCGAGGTCCGAGCCCCACAGGGGGTGCCCTTAGCGAGCGGTTATTTAGTTTTGTAACGTAGTTTGTAAGCCCTGGCTGGGGGCCTTAAATGCATTTGAGGTCACCACATGATAGTCCGGTTAAGCAGTAAACCAACCATAGCGAGTTGGCAAGCTGCGAGTGGCCATATCAACAAAAAAAAAAACATTACATAAGATTGCGAGGACAAAATGCTGACAGAAATTCTTCATAAGAGTCATGTTATGTGCACTTCTTAGAGAGAGTACTTGTAATATAACGTTACCACATAATAGTAACATCGTTTGCTGACTTCGATAACTATAAAATATTGAAGTAGTAATAAAATTCGGTCAAGCTCGTTCTGGTATAGGGCCAATGGTTTCGTACTGTTGTTTACTTCAGAAAATTTGAGCAATAGGAATTTCTTTGAAAGCTAAGTGTGTACCCTAAAATTAACTAAATTTTCTTGTAAAATTCTGGTTGATTAAGAAATTTATACTAGTTATAAGATGGCCCCAACATAGCTAGGAAACATCTGAGCAGAATCAAATGATGATGATATATTACTGCATATTATAGTTTCAAAAAACACGCTTTCGTCATTTTTATTTCTCGTATTCTTCTCAGCAAACCCTTTTATTTGATACACATATCATGGGAATGCATAAAAATTAACTAGTCCGCCATCTTTGGCAGTCCGCCATATTGGATTAATAATGACGATGACGTCACGTAGCTAATCATGCATTATCAACGAAACGTGTATGCAAAATTTTTGCTCAATCGGAAACCGGGAAGTGGGTCTTTACATCTAAGATTTTTTACACAGTTAGTTACAGGTGAAGCTAATAATAGCGTGTCAATAAAAAAATCGGTTGTCTGTAAAGTCGGTTTACTGACGATAGTTGAACGTGACAACGTCACCAATTGTGCCTCTTTGTCGCTCGTTCCGCGCTCTCGCTTGCACTTCAAGCCTTAAATGGAACGCCTCAGAGCGAGGTAACGCCGCATTTTTTCGTGCGTGCACTGTGCAGCCGGCTCCTTTGAATTATAAGACGTTGTCACGTCAATAACTAGTCAGACTTTCAACCTAGCTATGTAGCCGCGGCCGTAACGCGGATTAGTTCAAATCTTTCAATATATGCTACGTAACAGCTTATAAATACCAAACATTTTGTGTGCTGCCATAATTATAATTGCTTACTATTTCACAGCATAAGTAATTCAAATAGCATGAAACATTAATATTTCGTTTTCACCACCAATAAGCGTTGCCTAAATGAATGCCTAATTATTAAAACACTGTTGGAATTTCAACACTCGGTACTGAGCCAGAGTTGAAAATTTAAAAGTACACTTATACGAAAGGAAACCACCTTAAGTGGTAAGGTAAGTACGATAATAAACCTTCGGGTTCCGCATCTTATTATGCAAATAATCTTGTAGTATAGTTCTTGACGATACCTATACTAACACTACACGAGAATTTAACCCGTATAGTAAGGCAGTTAAGCGCTATTGAGCGTGCAAAGCGAAGCGGGAAGAATGAAGGTGAAACGCGTAGAAATGAACGATATTATTTACAGTTTGATGAAATGATTATATTATTCGTTAAAACAGTACAAACACTAAGATAGATAATAGAATAAATGATTTTGAGCAAGACAATATTATAATAGCAGCGCGACCGGTAAGCTAGCTAGTTGGAAGACCACTGGTGTCCGTGGCTCGGCGCACGCGCACGTTGACCCTCGATCACGCCGTCGCCCCGGCGCACTATGGGACCAAACAGTATTTTCCATCTCAAAAATGGTTTTGTCGAAAGTCGTAAATCCATAGATTGTTTTATGGTTTTATACTCTCAAAAGATGGAACTTACGAATAAATTACAAAATATAAAAAAATATAAAGTTTTACGTTTATAAAATGAACCTCAAACATTGGGCATAAATATTTTCATGCCAATTAAATTACCGTTAAGGGAGTTCAACACATAATTATTCGGAAGTTTTCCAAGGAAACATATTAGTGTTATACATCATTAGATAGCTTAGAATATACACTTTGCAACTACGTTCAGTTTTTGTAAAAAAATATTTTTATTTAGTTTTTTAATATTTTTTTAGTGAAGTAAAGAAAATTTATTTTTTGTTAATTTCAATTGGAGTTTTCGTTGTTGCCGAAAGCAGCCGGTGTCAAGTTAATTACTCTATTAGAGACCTTATCTACTCAGTAATATGAGGATTTAAAAAAAACTTGCGCGTTTTTTGCGCCAGAGGTGATTTTGAAGCAATAATGTCAATCGGGGAAAAATCCTCGAAAATTACGGTTCTTCTTTTTTATTATGAAATATTATATTTAGTTATTATCCTTTGATGTCTATATTGTTTTTTCTATTTCTATGATAAAAACATACATTTGCAAATTAAAAAACTGCTATTATATTTGAAAGAATCTTCCCATGGCAATTTTGTTTGGGGTGGTCACCTTAACCACAAGTATGATAAACTATATTGCTGCGGAAGTTCTATTTATCTGGAAGTTAAACATCAACTGTTTATGACAATGATTGATGGGAAAGTTGCTCAAGTGTTGACAAACACATCATCCAGTGCTACCTGCACTGTTTGTGGAGCAACTCCCAGACAAATGAATGATCTTTTAAAAGTTACAACGAGAGTTGAAAATGAAAATGCGTTTAAATACGGACTGTCGACGCTACACGCATGGATAAGATTTATGGAAATGATCCTCCATATTTCTTACAATTTAGGTTTTGAGAAGTGGTCTGCAACAACTCCAGAAAATAAGCAACTTAAAGAAGACAAGAAAAAATTTGTCCAAAAACGTTTCCGAGAAGTGCTTGGCTTGCATATTGATAAACCACGTCAAGGTTCCGGTAATAGCAATGACGGTAATTATTAATACGGCAAGGAGATTTTTCCAAAATTACCAATGTTCTGCAGAGATAACCGGAATTGATGAAGAATTAATCAAGAGACTATATGTAATTCTTCAAACTATGTCATCGGGATTTCCTATAAACGCAGAAAAATTTGGTCAGTATACATTGGTAACCGCGCAATTATATGTAAGCAAATATAACTGGTACTACATGCCATCTTCGGTCCATAAAGTACTTATACATGGTGCTAAAATAATAGAGCATTATGCAGTTTTGCCTATAGGACAATTATCCGAAGATGCCCACGAAGCTCGAAATAAAGATTATAAGAAATATAGGTTACATCACGCTAGGAAGTGTTCCAGATCAGCAACAAACGAAGACGTTCTGCATATTTTGTTATATACATCTGATCCTTATATATCTAGCTTAAATAAACCAAGTTTTCTAATATCCAAAGAATTATTTGACGAAGCTAAAGAATTGTTGGAAATAGAAAGTGATGAGTAGGATAAGTTTAAGTAATATTTTTTTTTTGTCATGTAACTGTTTGTTTAATAATAATAATTTAGTTTTAAACTTATTTTAAGCATAAGTGTAACTTTTATTGCTATTTTAATATAACTGTATGATTTTTTGTATGAAATTTCGTATAACTTTATCTTTGTCATTTTTTTTCGGAAAAAAAAAATTTTTTAGAATGATGATGTTTGATTTCTTTTATTGCCTAGATATTCACAAATACGTGAAAAAAAAATCAAGGAGATAAATCACAAAACAACAGAGTTATTGATTTTTGAGATGGAAAATACCGGTTGGTCCCATAGTGCGGCGCTCGAAGTCGTTGCCGGCCGCCGCAGTACATTAACCACGCGCCCGTTGTGTGCTTGCTCCACGTGTAAGCGGCAGTGCGTTCGCACTCGATGACAAACAAGACATCACCTGATTTGTATGCGTGGTACAGAATCATAAGCGGTAGCGGTTTTCTTGTTGTCGTTTAGTGGTGGTCTAGATATGTTCCGCCACATATTCCCCCTGGCCAGACCGTAACTACGGTCGATAATAATCGGGGAATTTCACTCGCCGCCCGCTTCTCGTCCTCTTTTCCTCTTCTGTAGATGGAGTTGTAGTGTCAGCAGGTGGGATTGGTTTTTCCCTTTCTTCTTCTTGTAGCAAGTAGGCTGGTTTGAGTCGATCAATGGACACGTTATTTGGCTTCCCTTGTATTTCGACGGTGAAGTATTTTTCGTGCCTCTGTAAAACCTTATAGGGTCCAGCATACGGTGGTTCTAGTGATCGTCGCACGTAGTCTCTACGTAGGAACACATGAGAGGAAGAGTGCAGATCTCGTGGCACGTAGAACGGTGATGTGCTATGCCACGTAGTAGGTTTTGGAGTCAGCTTGGCCATGTGACATCGTAGACGGTTTGCATACTCGGTGACGTCAGTTGTAGTGTAGTCGTCTCTTGCTGATAGGAACTGGCCTGGAAGCTGAAGTGCTTCTCCGTAGACGAGTTCGGCCGGCGTAGCTTGGATGTCTTCCTTCCAAGAGTTACGCATGCCGAGAAGTACCAGTGGAAGAGCTTCAGTCCAGTGTGAGGTGGTGTGGCACATGATGGCAGCCTTCAGCTGCCGGTGCAGCCGTTCCACGATGCCGTTCGCTGCGGGGTGGTAAGCTGTGGTTCGGAAGTGGTCTGCCCCCAACAAGGCAGTGAGAGCCTTGAACAGGTGGCTCTCGAATTGGCGACCACGGTCGGTGGTAACCCGGGCAGGGCAGCCAAACCTGGCCACCCAACCAGTCACCAGCGCGGTTGCGCAGGACTCCGCCGTGATGTCTTTCATGGGGTACACCTCAGGCCATCGAGTGAATCTATCGATGACGGTAAGGCAATACCTGTAATCAGATGAAGGGGTTAATGGCCCTACGATGTCGAGGTGAATGTGGGAGAAACGTGAGGATGGGGTCTGGTATGAGGAAAGTGGGGATTTAGTGTGACGTGTGATTTTACACGTCTGGCATGGTACACATTGCCTTGCCCACTCTCTACAGTCTCTGCGGATCCCTGGCCACACAAAGTGTTGCGAGACCAGTCGCACTGTAGCGGACTTCCCTGGGTGGTGCAGGTTATGCAGCGAGTTGAAAACCTCTCTTCGCAGTGATGGCGTAATATAAGGACGGGGTTCCTGAGTTGAGGTATCGCAGTAAACGGGTAAGTTTCCACTGTGAGTAGATGCTACCTTTCTCAATTTTAGTGATGTGCCATGATGTAGGAGGTTTTGTAGCTCTGGATCATCGTTCTGAAGTTTTGCAAGGTTCTCGAAGTTGATAGCAGCTGATACTTCTTCCACGCGTGACAAGGCGTCGGCGACGATGTTTTCACTGCCTGGTAGATACCTTATGTCTGTTGTGAATTGGCCGATGTAGTCCAAGTATCGGAACTGCCTTGGCGGAAGACTCTCTTTGTTTGCCTTAAAGGCAAAGATTAGTGGCTTGTGGTCTGTGAAAATCGTGAATGTTCTAGCTTCAACCATATGTCGGAAATATCTGATGGCCTCGTACACTGCTAGTAGCTCTCGGTCGTACGGGCTGTACTTCTTTTGAGCGTTGCTTAACTTGTGTGAGAAAAAGGCTAGTGGCTGCCAGTTCTCACCTTTACGTTGCTGAAGAACTGCGCCTATAGCTGTATTCGATGCGTCTGTTACGATTGCTAAATCTGCTGTAGCGTCTGGATGAGCCAAGAGTGTCGCTTTGGACAGCGAGGACTTACTGTCGTCGAATGCCTTCAGCAGCTCTGGAGTCATTTTCACGGGATGCGAACCTTTTACCTTTGGACCAGCAAGGACTGAGTTTAAAGGTGCTTGAATTTGAGCTGCGTTTGGGACAAATCGACGATAGAAATTTATCATACCCAAGAATCTTCGCAGCTCCTTCACAGTTTTCGGTATTGGGAATTCCTGGATCGCCTGCACCTTGGATTGAGGTGGTTGTATGCCTTCGGCTGTGACACTGTACCCTAGAAAAGTCACCTCTGGTTGTCCAATATTGCACTTGGCTGTGTTGATGACGACACCATACTGCTTCAAGCGGTCGAACAACAGGCGTAGATGTGCCTTGTGTTCTTCTGCAGTTGCTGAAAACACTAAAATGTCATCAACGTACCCGTAGCAGAAGTCTAGGCTCAGTAGGACTTCGTCAATGAACCGTTGAAAGGTTTGTGCAGCGTTCCTTAAACCAAAGGTCATGAAAGGAAATTCATACAGTCCGAATGGTGTGGTTATCGCGGTTTTAGGGATGTCCTCTGGGTGGATCGCCAGTTGGTTATAGGCTTTTACGAGATCTATGGTTGAGAAAACGGTACAGCCTGATAGTTGGTGTGAGAAATCTTGTATATGACGGATGGGGTACCTGTCAGGTATTGTTCTCGAATTGAGTGCCCTGTAGTCACCACATGGTCTCCATTCGTCGTCTTTCTTCTTCACCAGATGCAGTGGCGCTGACCAAGGGCTCTCCGAGCGCCTTGCTACACCACTTGCAAGCATTTTCTCGAACTCCTTCTTAGCAGCTTGCAGTCGAGAAGGGTCCAGGCGTCTAGGCTTGCATGCTACCGGTGGGCCAGGTGTCGTCCTGATGTGGTGCAGCGTGTTGTGTTTGCCTGGTAGCTGTTTACCTGGTGGTCGCGTGATATCCGGATACTCACGAAGAATCTGATGGTAGACTGAGTCTCCTACCACTGCCTTCACGGAAGCGATGTCCACAGAATTGCAGTGTGCAGCAGGAACTGATAAGGACGTAAGGTTGTCGATCAGGCGTTGATTCCTACAATCTACCAACAGATTATAAAAGCTGAGAAAGTCTACTCCTATAATAGCCTTTGAAACATCCGCGATTGTGAAGTTCCAGCTGTAGTTCCTTCTCAGTCCTAAGTTTAAATGCAGTTGTATAGGGCCGTAAGTGTTAATTACTGTGTTGTTTGCGGCTACTAGGTCGTACTTAGACTGTCTGCAGGGCATCTTAACAGCGGATCGGGGAAAAACACATAAGTCTGAGCCAGTGTCCACTAAAAACTGCATTTTAGACGTTCGGTCGGTAATAAATAAACGGCCTGATGAAGATGGGTAGTCGTTAGCCGCTACTTGCGACAACCCCTCGGGTTTTCCGATTTGAATGAGCATGGTTGTTTACATTTTTGTGCTTTGTCTCCATACGTATAATGGTAAAAACAGTGTGGGTGATTTGGAGGTGGCTGCTGTGGTCTGGATTTCGAACGAACATACCTTCGGTGGTTGTCACGAGGTCTTGAGCGTGAGCGTTGTCTTCCTCTGTTGTTTAGGAGTGACGCTACCTGCTTCTGAAGCTCGCTCACTTGCCTCGCCAGGTCCGAGGAATCAGCGGTTGTGGTAGCGGAAGTGCTCGCTATCTGTGGTGGCATCGGGGCGATTTCGTGTACTCTGTCCGCTATCTCCGCTAATTTTTCAACCTGTAAATCTGCAATTTGAGAGGCGATTACTGTTTGGATGTTTTGGGGCAACCGGTTAGTCCATATGCTTTTGACGAATTCTGCTGCACCTGATGGCCCAGCTAGATTTTGCAAGTGCCTTAGGAATTGCGACGGCTTGCGATCCCCTAACTCCTCGTGAAGTAAAAGCTGTTGTATTCGCTTTTCTTGCGACGCTGTCAACCGTCTTATGAGTTCGGCTTTCAGCTTCTCATACTTGTTCGACTCGGGTGGGTTGGTGATAACATCCTTGATCTGGATGGCGTATTTAGCATCGAGTTGAGTCGACGCGTAATAAAATTTTGTCGTGTCACTGCTTATTCGTGACAGAATGAATTGGCCTTCAAGCTGCGCGAACCACAGTTCCGGTTCATCCGGGTAAAATGGTGGACAGCGCAAGGGCATTCCAGCTGCTGCTACCTCACCTGAGATAACAGCAGCGTCCTTACAATCAACATAAGAGTCTGACTCAGCCATGGCAAAATTAAATTTTGAAAAAAACGCTCACCGCTAATATCTTGTACCAACCACGACCAGTTTTTTTGTTAGCACCCGATGTAAACAAACGGCACACTCGCTCTTCGAGTCCAACGATGTCTTGCAGGCTTGAGCAACGTTACCACGTTCACGTACGCGATCACGTCGGGGTCACCAATGTAGTATAGTTCTTGACGATACCTATACTAACACTACACGAGAATTTAACCCGTATAGTAAGGCAGTTAAGCGATATTGAGCGTGCAAAGCGAAGCGGGAAGAATGAAGGTGAAACGCGTAGAAATGAACGATATTATTTACAGTTTGATGAAATGATTATATTATTCGTTAAAACAGTACAAACACTAAGATAGATAATAGAATAAATGATTTTGAGCAAGACAATATTATAATAGCAGCGCGACCGGTAAGCTAGCTAGTTGGAAGACCACTGGTGTCCGTGGCTCGGCGCACGCGCACGTTGACCCTCGATCACGCCGTCGCCCCGGCGCTCGAAGTCGTTGCCGGCCGCCGCAGTACATTAACCACGCGCCCGTTGTGTGCTTGCTCCACGTGTAAGCGGCAGTGCGTTCGCACTCGATGACAAACAAGACATCACCTGATTTGTATGCGTGGTACAGAATCATAAGCGGTAGCGGTTTTCTTGTTGTCGTTTAGTGGTGGTCTAGATATGTTCCGCCACAATCTATTCTCACAGAATATAATGATAATAATATCATTTTGGGTCCGTGCCGCTGCAGTTTTCACCGCATATTATAATAATTATGGATCTATCCCTAAGGATTAAAATAGAATCGTCACTACATAGTATAAAACAAAGTCGCTTCCCGCTGTCTATCTGCCCCTATGTATGCTTAGAACTTTAAAACTACGCAACGGATTTTGATGCGGTTTTTTTAATAGATAGAGTGATTCAAAAGGAAGGTTTATAATATATGTACAATACATGCATATTAAAGTAGAGAAAACATTAGTATCTACATTGCACCCGTGCAAAGCCGGGGCGGGTCGCTAGTTGAGAATAAATATTAAAAAAGCATTAACAATAACTATTTTTCTGAGTTGTCCGACAAGTTCTGAAAAGACAACCAGATAAATAGACTGACGATCTTAAAAAGATGGCTGGGCTAAAGTAGATGCTGTTGTAGATTTTTTGGGGTGGCTTTGTCGAGCAGTGGACTGGGATAGGCAGAGTTCATTGATAACGTTCTAAAATATTCTATACAACATCATTCTCCGGCCCTTACCCCAATTTATTTGGGGTCGGCTCAATATGCCTTCTTCTTCCATACTTCTCTATTACTCGTCATCTCAGCAGTTACATCCTTTCTAGCCATATCATCCTTCACACAGTCCATCGATCGTTTCTCTGGTCTTCCTCTACTCCCATAGCCATCTACATTCATACTCAACATTTTTCTCACTACATTTTCCTCATTCCTCCGCATAACATGTCCATACCACGATAATCGATTACTGGTCAACTTTTCAGTCACCGGCACAACTTACGTACTCATTCATGAAAAAAAAGTGGCAACACTGCCCGAGTGACATGTAAAATTTTTGTTCCGTATTTTAAAATTAAATTAAATTATTAAATAAGTTATATTAAGGTGTAATTGTTTGAGCAAACGTAATATAAATGCGTAAATGCTCAGGAAAATTGTTTTCCTGGTGATTAATTAAGTTTTAGCCTATACAACGTTACCGGTAACCAAAAATCAACAGATGACGTTCTAACTGTGGATTTATACGGAAAATTCAGGGGAAGTATTGTTTACTTTTATTTAATAATAGCACACAATCGTCACTTTATATCAATCACACATCTATGCCATTTTTTAGTATATATTTTTGCTGATTTATTACCCTGTACTGGTTCTTAATCGCTTTGTTGACAACCGGTCGTAAAAAACAAAACTGACAGTAATTCCATAACTCTGTTGTTTATTATATCGTTTCAATATAAATTCAGTAATCTAACGTGTATGGTAATTACTGTGCATTATTGTCTTAAAGTAATATCTTAATAATAAGTTTAATTTTTTTTTTCCTATGCAATCTACCCTCTTAAGAAAAAGTAATACCTTATTACAAATTTACAATAGAATCAGTTTAATTTAATATTCTGTTGATGCATTGAATATAATTATAGTTAACTTTTAAAGCTAATATAGCAGCCTACCTCATTTCATTTCATAACTGAACATTTTTCCCTCGGTTTTTTTTTTTTCCCCCTTTTACCACTAAATTTTCTTAATTTGTCAATTCTATTAGTTCTCACCGTTTCTTTACTTCTTATTTTCAGTAACCTTTCCTGAAACCATGCCTGTGATGACCCGTAAGGCTACTGCTCAGGATATGGAGCTAAAATTGAGAACGGCCCTCCAAGAACTTAAAGAATCAAACCTCCAAGTCCAACAACTGTTACAGGAGAGAGATGAGAGTGAGGTGGAAGTCCATTCAGTTAATGGCAAAAACTCAAGCTTAAAACGAGAGCTAGTGGTCCTACATCAGCAATATTTGGACGTTGTTGATGAACGGGATCAACTGAAGGTGGTCACGGATGGTTTCAATAATTGTAGTAACTTGTACGAGGAGGCTTTAAATAAAATTAGGGACCTAGAAGATGAATTAATTCATGCCAATAATTGTATATCAAAGTTACAGAAAGAAAAACAACATACTCAGGTTAAAGAAACTAACATCTTATATAATGAATTATTAAATAGTAATTGTAACCCCCCTTCCTTAATAACCATTGATCTGACTGAAGATTCCTTATTAAAACAGAATTATACAGTTAGCAACAAGAAAATTAAAAAATATGCTAAACTGAATAGAATAATTAAAAAATGTTATCAATTTAGGAAACAACATAAGCAATTTTCCAAAAATATTTCACTGAGGAAAGAGCGTGTTGATTTAGTTAATAAGTTAAATAATTACCAAATAAAATTAGAAGACAGTATAAAAATTTATGACATTGATACTCGGCATTTGCAGGCTGAAATACAGGTACTTCAGGACTCACTTAGTTCCCTTTCCAGTAGGTATGTGAGTTCTCAGAACCAAATTAGGGAACATATTCTTGCAGCAAATGAGTTGGTAATGTGTCAATGTAGTTGTCAGTCAGTTACCAACCAAGATACTGTCCAGCCTGAGGTAATGGAGGACCCGTCCCAGGCTGAGAATTTATCTCAGGACTGTGTACTCAATCAAGATTATTTACAAGTGGTACAGCCTGAGATATATGATAGTCATAATTGTTCTTGTTCAGTAATGTTCTCAGATAGTATAGGAAGAGGTGTAGGTAAATTAATTAGTAATAACCTGAGTTTTCCCAATCAAAATCATTGTATGCCAGGGGCAACATACAAACAGATAATGGCATCAGTAACTAGAAATGTTTATAATATTAATACAGACATCACTATATTTATTGGAAATAGTTCAAAAATTAAAAAAGAAGACATCACAGACAGTGTAACTGAATTGTTAAAGTTGAATTGTCGTAAAATAATATTGTGTGCTTTCCCATACTTAGAAAAATTGTCAGGCAAGAAAAACAATTATATTCACATGCTGAATGAGCATGTTCACTTCTTAGTAGGTCACTATAGTGACAAACTTATATATCTTGATATCAACAGTTTTGTTGGTAATCTTAAGTCGACACGGGGTAATGTGTATCTACCTATTAGTTGTAGACACAAAATAGCTCGGCTATTAGTTTTTAATATTCACTCAGACATAAATAGTATGTCTATGTTTAGTTCTATTATTAACACTGCGACTATTAGTAAGAATACTAATATTCATTTTTACAATTATTTTACGAATGAGGATCCATGTGTAACTACAGAGGATTCTCAAGTAGGGTCCACTAGTACTAAGGTTTCATTGTCTTGTAATGGCATAGGAGTCTTGGGGCTCACTCCGGATGCTCATTTAAACTAGTTAGTAAGACAACAGAAGATACCAGTAACAGTAATGTTACTTTAACCAACAACACAAAGGTACCTTCTTGCTCCCAAAAAGTTAGATGTAAAAAAGGGGCTAAGCAGAATTCCATGCAATTATTTCACCAGAATATTCAAGGCTTCGCTTCAAAGCAATTAGAAATTGAATTGTTTTTAGAAAAAACAAAGTTTGAAATAGTTTGTTTCACTGAACATTGGTTAAAAGACTTTGAAATGCTCATTAATTACGAAAATTACAGTGTGGGCAGTTGCTTTAACCGGAAATCTAAGATGCGTGGGGGTTCATTAATCTTAGTTAAAAATTGTATTAAATTTAAGTCTCGTAATGATATTGTTGATCTATCGGTTGAGCATAATATTGAACTGTCTTGTGTTGAGCTAGATAAGCATGTAATAGTGTGCGTTTACAGACCCCCAAATTATCAGAACTACTCTTTATTTGAGTCAGTAATGGAGGATGCTTTAGCAAAACTTGCTACTAGTAATAAATCACTTGTTATCTGTGGTGACTTTAATGTTAATATTTTAGAGAAAAATTCAAATAGCAGTAGATTATTACATCTTTTTAAATCATTCAATTTGTTAAACGTGTTCTCGGAACCAACCCGAATTACTAAAAATACTGCTACATGTATTGATAATGTTTTTTGTTGTTGCGACTACTTAGATAAATCCATTGTAAATTACCTTCCTTCTGATCACAGTGGTCAAACCGTTGTTTTCGAGTCCTACACACCATTACAAAAAATCCAGATAAAGTCTAGACAAATAACACCCAGTAATTTGAATAATTTTAATAATAACTTAATTAGTAATTTAGGCATTCCGGGATATATTATTGAAAATGTAAATAAATTTTATGAGGAATTCTTTTCGGTAGTTTACACGGAGTTTAATAATACAATAAAAATGAAAACTAAATCTATTTACCCAAAGTTTTTGTTCAGTGACTGGGCAACTAAGGGTATTAGGAGAAGTAGGGAGCGATTGTTTGAGCTGTACGGCCTCAAGCCTTACATTAATTCAGAAACTTTTAATAAATATGTTGCAACATACTCAAAAATTTTTAAAATCACTTGCAAGGTTGCTAAAGCCTTATTCATTAGCAACAAGATTAAATCCGCAGATAATAAAATAAAGACGGTTTGGAAAATTATCAATAGTGAAACTAATAGAAATAAAAAATCCAATGGTGATATCACATTAGAAACCTCACGTGGTGTTCTAAGCTCTAAAAATGAAGTTGCTCAAGAATTTGTAGATTTCTTTACCAGTATCCCACTTAAAACTACCGAAACCTTAAATTCCTCACCCTTGCTTTCTATTGATTTATTAAGAGCAAATGTTTCAGCCTGTCCGGTTGAGTTTCAATTTAAACATATAAACCCCATAGCTGTCATTAAAGCCTTTAAGGAAATCAAAATCAAATTAACAGAAGATCTATGGGGAATGTCTATTAAAGTTTGCCAAGCTATTATTGAGACTATAGCACCGTACTTGGCTTTAATATTTAATTTGTGTGTGGACCAAGGCGTCTTCCCGGACCTTATGAAATACAGCAAGGTAATACCACTTTTCAAATCCGGGGACAGTAAAGACACCAATAACTATAGACCCGTATCCGTATTGCCAGTTTTTAGCAAGGTGTTTGAGAAGGTAATGCTTAATCAGATGCTTAACCACTTTAACAACAATAAGATCTTACATGAAAAACAATATGGTTTCACCAAAGGACGTTGTACGACTGACGCCGGTGTCACCTTATTAAAACACATATTCACTGCGTGGGAGGAGGCACAGGATGCCATAGGAATCTTCTGTGATCTCTCGAAAGCATTTGATTGCGTGAGCCACGAAACCCTACTCCTTAAACTTGAGCATTACGGTTTGGGAAAACTTGCGCTCAGTTTAGTGAAGTCGTATTTAAACGATAGACATCAGCAAGTACAAATAAATGGTGTCAATTCAATGGGTTTAAAAGTAAGGATGGGTGTACCACAAGGCTCGATATTAGGTCCTTTCCTCTTTTTAGTCTATATTAATGATCTACCCCATTTATTTAAAAACCAACCACAAATGGTGTTGTTTGCTGACGATACTTCTTTAATATTTAAGATCAACAGACGTGCCTCAAATCTTGACGACGTAAATAGCGCCCTACTGCAGGTCCATAATTGGTTTACCGCGAATAATTTAGTATTAAATGGGAAAAAAACCAAGTGCATAAAATTTACTCTACCAAATGTCAAAAGTAGTGATTGTGACATAGTATTGGATCAAGAGAAACTAAAATTCGTCGATGAAACTGTTTTCTTGGGGATCACGCTCGACTCAAGGCTACAATGGGGTCCTCATTTAACATCTCTTGCAGGACGGCTGAGTTCAGCAGCATATGCTGTTAGAAAAATCCGTCAATTTACTGATGTAGATACCGCGAGGCTAGTCTATTTTAGTTATTTTCATAGTATTATGTCATACGGTATTTTACTATGGGGACGGGCTGCAGACATCGAGTCTATATTTATTCTGCAGAAAAGAGCCATCAGAGCCATATATAATCTACGTAGGCGCGATTCTCTAAGAGAACTGTTTAAGGAAATTAACATTATGACAGTACCTTGCCAATACATCTATGAAAACATAATGTACGTTAGAAAAAATCTGCATTTATTTAGTAAAAGAGGCGACAGACACCACTATAATACTAGAACCAGGGACCAACTAGTTCAGCCAGGTTTCAGGCTAGCTAAAGTAGACTCATCTTTCATGGGGTACTGTTTAAAATGTTACAATAAAATACCTCCCCGCATTCTACAACTGAATGAGACGAAGTTTAAATCTTGTATAAAACGCACACTATGTAGGCAAGCATACTATAAGTTGGGAGATTACATTGATGATAAAAATGCTTGGCTCAATGCTGGTCCTGCTCCACAACCATAGGGGCAAACTAATTGATTACTTTGTGAAGTTATTGTGGAAGCTGCAGAAGATTGTAAACATATCTTTGCATTGTATAGATTCAGTCTCTTAGTATTATATAATTGCATAGCACATGTGTGAGTTCTATGTACGATAAAGCTACCATTTACATCTTTTACTGACTCGAATTTGCCCTGGCGGTTGAGAGAATGTCATGCTCACTCAAATGTCTCGCTGATGGTGGCGCGTGTGTCGGGTCGTTTAGTTCCCTCCAAAATGGTTGAGTTGAATGATGGCTGATCCATGCGTCATGTTCGTGAACGGGCGCTGTCAGTTGTGACTGGTCATCTCGCAGCTGCCATGGATTATTGTATTTTTGAATTGTTAATTTTATCTTTTTATTCTGGACGCTCTTACTCGCACGTCTTTCTACATCGTTCTCACATATATGTTTAATCTCGACATGAATGATGTAACCGAGACTGTGTAACAACATAATGATTTAAAAGAGTGTCCATGGAGTTTCTTGCCCATTCTTCTCCATAGAGATCTACGCTTTCGAATGGGCAACTACAGTACTTTCACAAGTTACTATGCCCTGTGACTGGGACTGTAGCTTAGTTTATTTTTTGTGTTTTGACATTCAAAAGTGCCTGTAATGGTTTAATTGAAATAAATGCTTTGAGTTGAGTTGAGTTGATTCCTTATTTTATACATTCGCGTTACACCACACATCCCTCTTAGCATTCTCATCTCAGCCACATGCAAATGCCTTTCATTCATCCCTTTTGTGGCCCAACATTCTGATCCATACAAGACAGCAGGTCTAACCATGGTTTTTAATATTCCACTTGAGTTTAAGGAGAATGCGGGAGTCGCATATTGTTCCCGTGACCTGCCGCCATCTCATCCATCCAGTGTTAATTCTGTGCTTAACACTCCTATCTATTTCGCCATCGCTTTGCACGACTGAACCGATCATCAAGCGCTGTGGCTCCAGAACTAGAGAGACCACCGAAATGGCAGAACATGTATTCAGTTTTACTTCTGCCGGTTTTCAAGCCAACATTCTCCAGCTTCTGTTGCCATTTCTCCAATCTGCTCTGGATCTCAGGTCCATCTTCACCGACAAGAACAATGTCATCGGCAAACTGCATGCACCAGGATGCCTCTTCCTGTATGTCCGACGTCAAATCGCCCATAATCAACAAGAAGAGGTAAGGACTTAAAGCCGACCCATGATTCAAACCTTCAGCCACACTGAACTCGTCGGTGTTGCCAGCAGCTGACCGGACGTTTCTAAAATATTCTATACTTACTTAGAATATTATCATGTGTATTCCTCGGGCTTCCCAAAATCCAGGCTTACCATGTATTTCTTATAGTCAAATTGTATAATACTTTTCTCTAGCTGAGGATCGAGGAATGTGTTCCTACACTTGCACAGTAAAAAACTCGCGCTAGTGCGAATTATAACCTTTTTTAATTTCTTTGTTACGACAAAGAAATTCACTCGACGACTACAACATAACATCACGCCATTAATCCCCGGAGGCTTAGGCAGAGGTGTACCTAATAGTGCACCTACATTTCGCCAGTTCTGTTTAAGATTATTACATGTAATAGGAAGCGAGTCAATTGCCATCAACTCGGCACAAATTCAGATATTAAGACGTTCCTGTTGGAAAAACCAACACACAGTCATCTATAACACTTTGCCCGACTTGGAAATCAAACCCAGGATCTCATGCTCAGTAGTAGCGCTTGCTACCAAATGACCAACGAGGAAGTCCAATACTAAATGAAAATTTTAACTAGAATTTCTCTATGGAACCCAAAAACTTTCCAATACAAATAGTAACCCAGCGTTGTTTGCTGAAGGTTACGATAATATCACTGTCATTAAGCTTTATGTCTTTGTTTACGGTGTTTTTCGGCAAATACCGGTTTTTTACGCACTTTCCTCCTTCTCTTAATGTTGGCTCGGTTGGCATAGGAAGTAGGAGTGACCGGTTACCTGATGTTGCGGTGTTAATCTTAGTTTAAGGATTTTGATGCCCCTTTGCTGTTGTTTTATGGGAGTAAGCTTAGCTTGGTCAAACACTTTGACCAAATAGTTATATCGAAAGATGAGGTCATTGTGTTGGTTGGCTGAGCTTTTGAAGGTACTTCGGAAAACACGTTAAGCTCTATCCCGGCTGTCAATTATACATCTTTGACAGTTGTTAAGAAGTCAGTGGCCCGAAAGTCTGACAACCAGTCCTGCAAAGGGGTCTCGTATTATCCAGTGCTGTGTTGTGGAGGTCAGATTGGGAGTCGCTCCATGTAAAATACTGGTATTCAGCTGCCTCCGGTTAGACTGGAAGCTGACCCCAACATAGTTGGGAAAAGGCAAGGAATTGAACAGAACCTTAACACTTTAAACTTAATCGATCTTTTCCCTGCATTACGTTTCGACGACAGAAAAAAAAAACATTGACAAAGGCATACAAAGGGGACAGCCCACTGCATCTTTCCAACCAGCCATTCATCACATATGGGATCACGCGTCACTATACATATTTACCCGAACCCTGATTAGACCGGGAGACGTGGTCAACTTGTCTTAAAGAATTTTCCCCAAACATTATGTGGATTTACTTTTTCTCCCTCTTTTGTTAAGGAAATGGACCCTACGTGTCTGACTGTGTATTGAAGTTAATCAGTATATTGCTAGTGTAACAGATGGGTATTTATGATGTTGCTGAAAGGATTTTTTTTTCTGCAGCTAATGCATGCGTTTTTTGGCAGGCGTTTGTAAAAAAGTCTACTGGCATTGATTTGTATATACAAATCAATGGTTGGGTATTTAATGGGTGTAAAAGACGCCTTAACGAAGTTGAAAGTAACTGGTCCTACTCTTTATTTCGATATTTTATTTGTTGGGGACCATACCTCGGAACCTTCTAGTTACGGAGATATTGAAGGTCAAGGTTCCAACTTTTTTCAAAGTTCTAAGTTTTTTTTTTTTTTTAATGCATGTTTTTAATGTTATAACTATACTTTAAATACCTCCATGATCTCAGGTACTGAACAATACTTCGCGGTACTCGGATAAATAAAAGACCAAGATACCTTGACAGTACTATGTAAAATATATTTGTATCAGGTCTAGGCGTAATCTAAATACTCAAACTCAAAAGAAAAAAAATACATTCATTGACCTTATAATATCGGCGGAAAATCTTAACACCGCGATTCAGGAATCATCTCTAAATGAACAACGCCATCTAGTTACAAAAATGGAACTAAATTTCAAACATACTTTTATTGCACTCAAAATTGAATGCGAACAGGTATTATTCAATGCATTCATCAGCACAGTGTTTTGAGTGCGTTACATTGAGTTTTAACAAGTGTTTTTTCACCCCAATATAAAAATTCATGCACTGCTCGCTTGGCGCCTTCGCTATTCACCTCCCACCAATTTACCAGATGTTAAGTCCCTAGGATCTAGATACCTGTGAAATTATGTCTAAGTCAAAGCATGCGCTAAGTCTAGTATAAAGACCTCGGCCTTATTCTAATTATGATATCTGTGCCCAATATCTCATCTGAATTCCCTCGACCGTAGTGCAATCGGCTTTTCAATTGTTTATTATTGTATGTGGCTTTTGTATTAGATTTGATGGATTCCATTTAAAAACAAACATTCTGAAGCTAAACAAATAAAGCTCAAATCTCCATAACAAAAAATGTTAATAGGTCGCCAGAAGCACCCTTCGCACCTAAACCCTTGGTATAAATTACCGTGAAAAAATTCCCCCTTGTGATATGCAAAAAACTATTTTATGTACTACAAAACCGTCTACTGGATGAATTTTCAAAGACTTCATACATCAGGTCCACACATGCCGGCGAAGTAAGGTAATAATTGCCACTTTCAATGCAAAAACGACATCGTCACTTGAATTTTAAACATTGAGCTAAGTGTGAACTAATGCCAATTTTTACGAGACAACCCTGAACAGAATACTCGATGAGGCAGTGATGTAATGACGCGGACCGTTCAACCCTAGTCGATTTATTCGATACCTACTCATGATCGGATCGGTAATCGATACAGCTTAGTGAATCGGCTATTCAGGAAAGGTCACGTTGATCTGTTTTTCTTTCATCTTTAGTGTACTGTGTATTTTTTTTGAATATAATATCCGTTGAAACGAGTTTGCGAGTTCTTTTTTTTTGTTTTTGAATGTCCGCTCTTGTGGACTTCAATCAAATCTCTACGTGCGAATTTAAATGGGATTTTTGAATGTCAAAAACTGAAACACATGACATTCGTTGATTTTTTTTTAGAAACGAGATTTTATCGATTCAGTGTTGGTAGTGCAAAAATATTAAGTCCTTTTCAAATACAAGTTCGGGTTTTTTATAATTTTGTAAAAGTTCGTCAGTAATTTTCATTTTTTGTGTAAAACAAAATAGTTTCATGAAACTAACACACACCACTTGTACATTTACACGCTTTTTACAAAAAGGTAACTCGAATCAAAACGATTAATGAAATGTCTAACTTACCAAATAAATCGATAATCGTATTCCCATCTCTATGAAGCGTCGAAAGAGTTTAAGTTTTTATAGCAGTTTACTTATTTCACTGCAAAGCACTCTAGAGTAAGATTAATTCCCATGGGCATGTTTTTCAGCGGACCGATTAAGTGAATTCGCTTCAGCAGCTTTACGGTAAATAACAGTTTTTATTACCTGACTTTTTCTTAATTAAATTATTTTATTTATGTCTTCGTTTTCCTTGGGTTTTCGCTGTGGCCAGGAGTTTTACGACCGTATACAAAATGGAGAATACAAAACGTGACATGTATAAATGCGACTTTTCATTTGTTGTACTGTACTTAGGGGTTTCTTTAGCCATAGGTTTATTGAACTTTTTGGCAAAACATGGGAGGTGTACCTAGAGGCATTAACAAGCAAGGCATAATTAAGGCTCTATGCATACGAAGCAGTTTAGATGACCACCCCAAATAGATTGGAACAAGGGCAGTAGAAAAATGATAACCCACCCCTGCATCGCACGGGTGGTAGAGCATATTAGGCGGCTTGACTTTTTCCGACACTTCCAACAATTATCGTCATATTTTAATCAATTTACATAAAACCTTGACAAACTGACATACTTAACCTTCCTCTTGAATCACTCTATCTATTAAAAAAACCGCATCAAAATCCGTTGCGTAGTTTTAAAGATACATAGGGACATACATAGGGACAGACAGATAAACAGCGGGAAGCGACTTTGTTTTATACTATGTAGTGATTTCAGCACATCCGTAGATGGGTAAAAAGCTGAGCAGATGTTCTTACTCTGCCCCAGCGCGGCGTTGATACTTGATTCGGAGAGCTCACTTTAAGAAGAGATAGAGCTGCACAGAGAGTAGATGATGATGAGTTCCTACACGCAATGAATAGGTCATGGTGCATGGTGATCAATGTAAATTGAAAGATTCTGTTGCTTTAAATTCATCTGAATACTTCTCTGTTTTTGATTTTAATTGGCAGTCAATCATTATTTGAAGGTATACACGAATAAATTATTATTCCGACAGAACTGAAAACTCGTCGTTATTTTTGATTTACAAACGCTTTCAAAAGCGTAGCTTATTGAAGCCTTTTCAGTAAAGATTATTCGGATGAAAAATGTAGAAAAAAAAAAAACGATGAAACCATGGAAACAGGGAGTTTTATCAATATATTTGATTAATTTTATAATTATTAGTTATGGAATTGAATTGAAAAAAAAAATGGACAGTCACAAAATTTTCCCGGTCCACGGAAATAAAACCACCAATATAATGGGCTAAAATGGGGTGGCAGAAAGAACTACCTATTGTGTCCTATCAGCTAAAAGAAAGGTGAATGTTTGTCCCAAGGAATGACATATGTATTCCACAAGGTGGTCGGTCCGTGGATGGGTGACAATCCATTACATACCTACTATCCTCCGTGCCTCGAAAAGCACGTTAAGCCGTTGGTCCCGGCTGTCATTTGTAGATCTTTGACAGTCGTTGGTGGTTAGACGGTGGCCCGAAAGTCTGACATAGTCTTACCAAGAGGTATCGTATTACCCAGTACCAACTGGTTTGTGGAGGTCAGTCGCTTCATGTAAAATACTGGTATTCAGCTGCACTCTGTTAGACTGGAAGCCGACCCAGTCCTTTTAGGCTGATGACATGATGATAGAACAAGACCAGTTGTAAATAAATTTTATAAAACCCATACACTGACAAAAGGGCCAAATACTATTTACATATATAATCGACCCCGAATTCTATCCCCCGTCGATCAGAAATTAAGTCAGTGATGCGAAAACTGTATGGTGTTTAGTTGATCGCTCTTATAATATATTTACTAATAATACACGTTTTTGAGTCCAGCCTATCTGATTGCAACTGAGTACCATTATTCTACACCTGCCTATCTGATCTCCACAACTTAGTTACCAAGTAACTCGATACCCTTTAGCAAGACTGCTGTCCGAACTCTCTCCAATTTAAACAATAATACTTTATCGTCAACAGCCAAAATGATTGAATTTAAATTACCAGCGTTTCCAATTATTTCTTGCGAAATCAATAAGAGAAATTACCTCACGCGATCCGAAAACATACAAGCTAATTAGCATATTGTAATCATCTGACCAACATTGTTACAGGAACATTTTGACGAATTAAATTCTGTATAAATTGTTGTAATGTTTGTAAGAGGAAATAATAAATGGAGCAATCCATGATGACGATGGTCTCCGAGAGATAGAAAGAAGAAACGAGGTCGCCAATATAGAAGATGGGATGAAGATTTCATGCTGATTGCGGATTGCAAAAAAAAAGTTCTAGAACAGTAGGCTAGAACAAAATGGAGGGAGTTAGAAGAGACCTTCGTCACGGGACGAACCAACATCTATTAAATTTCTCAATGTGATAACAGTGTTGATGAAACGGTTATTAAATTTGAAAATGGCCTTATTCATTGTTCTGTTTATTTATTATACTTGACTTAGTGCCATTGGCATTTCCACCTTATACATTCTATTCGGCGGAAATCTGTTTGCTGACGATACAGCAAATGATGAGCGATGAGCTTGCAGAATAAACAAGCTGAAGTGGCAAAATGCTAGCCATATATTTTGAAGAAGCGATGCTCGATTGGAGCAAACGAGTCCTGGAGTGTCACTGAGTATCGGCAAGCGTAGTGTGTAACGCCCCCAGTTAGATGGACTAACTACCTTACAAAAGCTTACCGGTTTAGACTAGATGCGCCCTCTTCCGGCCCCCCTGAACTGGTCCAGGGGCGACGGATTCGAGGACATCCGTCGCCCCCCATCACACTGGACCCGAGACGGCTGTGCGTAGTGTTCCACGCGCGCCTCTCTATGACGTAACGGGGGGAGTTTTACACCTCACTCCCCCTCGGGACGACGCCCGCAGGTCAAGCGGGCCGACACTAGTTCGGGGCATCGGAAGTCGTAGTAGTGCGAACACAGGTGTGGTTTTAGTCAGTACGAGTCTGACAGACCCCTCCGCGCTCCCCAGGGCGGAGGACATCCATTGAGGATTTCCACATCGTGCAGAAAAAAAGATGCCAGCAGGAGGCGGAGAAGAAGCTGTTGTGGTGAAGCTTGGGAAAGCCCTAAGTATAGCAGGTATGACTGCGATAGTCTGGGTTGGTTGTAGGAGTAAAGCTAACACGAAGCATTTGCTAACACATTCGGCTTGTAACGATACAAACACTCCTGCAGCATCATACATCGCTGAATCTTGTTAAACAAAACTTGTACAGAACGTATCTATGTATACTCGATTTTGACGTCGGCTTCTGGAGAATCATGTCGAGCCGAACAATCTGTAGTACCCCCCAAACTATATAAATATGTCATTGGATTAAAGCCTGGCATAGATTTGTTTGTTTTGTATTTTCTAGGAATGTTTGTTATCACAAACCACAGATTTACCATGAATGGCATCTATTAAAGCAAACAATAATTCAAACAAAATTCTGCGAAAATTTGGCACTTGTTGACATTTATATTTATCACGAATGAATACGAATCAAAATCTCTTTGAAAGTTCGCTGAAATTCTGTTAAACAAATTAATTCCAATAGGTCCACTGATCTATGTATTTATATTTTCGTGAAACGTGCCTTCAATAAATATGGCAATAAAATAACTTGCTTGAGTGGAAAAACTAAAAAAAATATAGGTACAAAGGTAGGCTCTGCTAATTCTATTTTACCGTGGAATTACTTAGAATTTAGTTCTATACATTCATTTTACAATAACATGTGGAATTTGTTTATACTATTGTAAAATCAAAGTGGGGAGGCTTATGGCTAAATGCAAACACTTCAAGGTTAAGCTGCGTTTGCCAAGGTCGGTCTGTGGATCGATGACCATCGTTACATACCGAGTTTCCTCTGTGCCTCGGAAATTACATTAAACCATTGGTCCCGGCTGTCAATTGTATATCATTGACAGTCGTTACAGGTAGTCAGTGGCCCGAAAGTCTGACAACCAATCTTACCAAAGGGTACTGTTTTACCCAGTACTAACTGGGTTGTGGAGGTCAGATAGGCAGTCGCTCCATGGAAAATACTGGTATTCAGCTGCACCTGGTAAGACTGAAAGTCTACCCCAACGAAGTTGGGAAAAAGGCTAGGCAGATAATTTTTCTTCATATTTTCACAACAAATCACTTTATATTTTCATAACGCCTGTAATATCTGTTCGTACCAGTCTAAACTTATGTAATAACTTATTCAGCACTACCACTATACCAAACATGTAGTATTTGTACTACGTCTACGAAGTTTACACAAAGAATTTATTCCATCTACGCAACGCCCTACGCTTCTTCGGCAGATGAAATAATTTACTGAAACCGCCTATTCTGTGAGCGACGCAGCTTACTGTACGCTTTACACTCATATGATGCGGTGACCAAGTTTTTGATACTGTATCTAAAATATCCCTATGTAAAAATATTGTGTTAATGATAAAAAAACTTTACTTTACGGTTACCAATAGATTTTTTTTTTCGTTTGATTTGTGCATAACCTGGTGTCAAGAGTTTTTATACCACCCATGGGCCTCTGACTTGGCTTTACATGTCGTCGAGAAATAGAGGCATGCTGGTTTACTGACGACGTTTTCATTCACCGAAGCAAGTGATAATTTTAGAATACCCATATGAATCCTAAAAATCAGAGGTGCGTGTCTTAGGGTCGAACTCGAGGCCTATGTCTTGGCAGTACAACGGTCCCACCAGTAGGCTATCAATTATACAGCGGCGATCGGCGGCGGCGACCTCTCGCGTCCTGCCCTGGTTCGAGCCATGGTCCGGAGCGAGACGGAATGGGAAGCCGTCACCTCCTTTTGCGAAGCAGTCATAGAGCAGAGTCAGAGAGCGTTCCTCCTCACGTCCCAGCCGCCGCGGGAGACGCACCGGGCGTCGGGGGCCACGTGGTGGCCCCCGGCCACCGTAGACGCGGGCCTGTGGACGGTGAGCTAAGGGCTAGCTCGCCGTCCCTCCGTCTTAGGACGACAGGCCGTGTCGACGGCGCGTTCGTGTTCCACGCGCGCCTCAAAGAGATGTCAGCATAGGGAAGGGGCCCGCAAGGGCCGATGCCTGCCGGGTGCTGCGGGTTGTTGGAAAGAGATACCGCGGCCCCGGAACACAAAGGGCGATGAAGGAACATGGATGGGTTTTAGTCAGTAAAAGTCTGACACTCCCTCCCGCTCAGCCCAGAGCGGGAGAAGTCATTTGATGATTTCCAAAAAGAAAGAGAAAAAAAGGCTATCAATTATTATTGACAATGAAGAGAATAAACGGACTATGAAATAATTTAATCTTCTGATCGTCGTCCTTTAACTGGTAGATATTCCGACCTCCAAACCGAAAACAGACGTACATACCCACTTTAAAACATAAAAAAAAAACTCATGCCTTGTCCCATGCACAAATAAAAGGCAGGTCGCCTTATCGCAAGAGATAATAATTTACCATTCAAAAACACTTTTATTCATGAAAAGAAGAAAGAATTTATCCGGGCAGACGTCGGGAAAACGCGACGCGTCGCGAGATGTAAGACATTGGGCGTTTTAACGGTAAACGTGGAATTACGAAGAGTTCGTATATTAAAAAATAGAATGTTGTACAGTGGTTTGTTTTTGACGAGTTGTTTATTTGCAGAAATTAAAATTGACTTAAACTATGATCGTGTAGTTCAAGGTTATTTGTGTCGACATTTTATTTTACCTTTTTGCAGTAAGTTAGATTCGTGTTATGTAATAAAACCGGCGAGAGAAAATCCTTCAATTTGAAAACTTTACAATTTTCTTCCGTACATTTTCTGGTTTATTATCCAGCATTCGTGTAAAAATTTCGTATAATTTTAAATATATATAAAGGACTTGGCCGAGATTTGAAGAGAGCTGTGCCCCGAAAAAAATATTCATGTACAGTGACATACAGTATGTCATATTAAAGCTTACAGGTATGTATTCAAAATAGTTTAAGTTTTATGATCAGAGAAAAAGCGAGAGATGCTATACAAAAAAATTATATGATGGATAGGTACAAAAAATGTGCCTAAACATTTTGCAGGACAAAAAAATAGAAAGCAAAAAGTTTTACAAGAAAAAGTTTTACTAGAAAAAGTATTTTTTAAAGTGTTTCATTGCTATCCAAAATGTTTAGGCACATGTTTCTCGTAATGTTTCGAGACGAAATGCTATCAATGGATATAAGTATATATAACAGATATAAGCGTTCTGTATTCAGTTGTGCAGTGAATACAGACTGAAAAGTATGAGAGAGACAAAGCGAATATGCAGCCAGTAGTTCTGTCTTTTTCTACGCCTTGCCTTGCCTGCGGTTTGCAGAAAAGAGACATGTATTGGCCGCGTATTCGCTTTCTCTTTCTAGAGAGTGAGTGGTCAGTTTAGTGAGGCGAATGCTCAGTCCATTATTTATGTCCATGGGTTAGACCTTTCAATCGTCGCGCGTCGTCAACGCAGGTCACGATAGCGAAGAAAAGCTTGTAATCGCCTACAGATATTTCTGATATATTATGATTCTTCCGTAGAGCGACTAAACCCTATACAGTTGGATAGGCAATAAAACACTAAAATAGTATTTGAATTTTTATTTAAGTATCTAATTATGTAGGTAGGATATACATTTGCATAAAAAATATATTAATCTACTTCTACTTGTTTTACAGACGTATTAAGAAAAACATGATTGCAATTACTCAGACAAATGTTTTCATCCAATCTTAAGCCTATTCATCTTCAGAGATGAACAAAATGTTATCAAGGAATGAGGTTGGTGCCGTTATATTTGCTTGATGCCTGGCCCAGCCTAATTACACTCCCTAAAAATACAAAAGCTAGAAGTATTCGGAGCACTTTTGTAACTAAGTAGATAATTCATTTGGTCAATTCTTCGTGCTCCAGCAGGATTATCAGCTGGTGCAGGTGGTGGTGGTTCATGTGCGACAGCAGGATTAGCAACTGGTGGAATTAGAGGTGGTTTAGGCAATCCAGGTTCATTTTCCTGTAGTTCTTTAACCTGTCTGTGTATATTTAGTAGCAAGTGCCGATTACTTCGCATCCAACAGGGATGACATGCTTGCCTGTTTGTCCTACGATTCTATAACAATGTTTGTCATTTTTATAGGATAGCACGGGATAAAACGGGATAAAACGGGATAAAACGGGATAAAACGGGATAAAACGGGATAAAACGGGATAAAACGGGATAAAACGGGATAAAACGGGATAAAACAGGATAAAACTGGATAAAACGGGATAAAACGGGATAAAACGGGGTAAAACGGGATAAAACGGGGTAAAACGGGATAAAACGGGATAAAACGGGATAAAACGGGATAAAATGGGATAAAACGGGATAAGACGGGATAAAACGGGATAGGACGGGATAGGACGGGATGAAACGGGATAGGGATGGGACGGGATCGGACGGGATTGGACGGGATAGGACAGGATAGGACAGGATAGGACGGAATAGGACTGGACAATTTTATTTTTCAAATATGGGTTATACACAACAGTTGTTATAAATATCGGAGTTCAGCCATATCTTACCATTCAAACATGCAAAGATTGTACTTACATTTTAGGGACCAGATTCAATTAATTAGTTAGTATATATTATTTTATTTTTTTCACATTTTTAAAAATTCACATACTTGACAATTTAAAAAAAAAATTAAAGATATACAAAAAAACTAACGCCCGTCCCGGCTTCGCACGGGTATTTAAAAAATAATTCAAAAATTATAAATTTTAACACAATATAAGGAAAAGAGTACAATATTATAAAGAAAGTTTGGATATTATTATTTTTTTGTATTTTTTTTTTAGATTCAATTATTTTATTTTTATTTCTAATGTTAGTAAAAAGATCATAAGTCTGTGTGACGTCGCAGACTAAAGCCGAGACTACACTTGTTTTCTGAATCATCGAGGACAATACAACAACAAGTATAATTGAATAGTCAAACGAACTTACCTGTAAGTGAAGTTCGGCGGTAATTATGCTTGTTGTTGTATTGTCCGAAGATGATTAGTCCCGCCCGACCCAGACTTTCCATGATATATAGTTATATGAGCATGGACACTATGTTGTAAAACCAATAAATCGCTTACTACAAACAAAAGCCATTAAACTTATTAATTTAATTTTTTGACCGCTGCGTAGGGAGCCGAATTTCTTAACATTGACTCCCCTCCCATACCTTAGTGACGCCTACATCGCATAGTAAGCCGAGCGGAGTGAGCGGCGACCACGCGACTTTTTTCTAGTACTTACATATTTGAACTCGTGATATCTTTCGAATGGAATGTCTGAATTGAATAATTCAAAAAGTTATATAAAGGTATTGATGCAGTCTTGAGTATGAACTAATTTGTTTTGATTAGAATTACTACCAAGGTACAAATAAAGAGCCTTTTCTAGCGTCGGCATTTCAATTAAATTGTTAAAATAAAAGAACAATTATTGTGACATATACATAAAAGTTAGACATATGCTATCGCGACACTTTTTGCAGATATGTCCTGATTTGAGATGTGTCCTGCAAAGTCGTAGTACATTATTTTGTTCTATCATCAATAGTTTTAGCAGCGCACGCGATATAAGGTATTTGAAGGTCATTTTTTTACATCTTGGGTTACATTATTGTAGTTTTAGTAAGGATCCTTAATTTTTTTGAAAATATAATATAGCTTATGTCACTTGAAGATAGTGTAGGTTCCCAACGGTGAATTTTTTTTTTAAATCGGTCTTGTAATTTCGGAGCCAATTCAATGCAAACAAACAAACAAACAATTAAATCTTTCCTCTTTATAGTATTAGTATAGACAGGGCCTCAGTTAGCATATACGAGATAAAATAGCCATATTTGCTTTATATTTAATTAAAAGAAAACATTTCACAACATTATATATATTATAATAGAAGAAAATACTTATTGTGTACATTTTGAAATTCAAGTAAAATAATATCAAATAACGTCAAGTTTTTTTTTATGAAACACAATAAAATAAAATCTTCATAGCGTATCGATGTCAAATATGTGTGGCCCAAAATTTTGCAGTGTAAACACCGGTCACTGATTAATCATAAGTAAGATCACTAACGGGTGGCCTTTGTCTGACGCCGCCTACGCACTCGAGATCTAAGCTGTCCATTCACCCCTACCTGTGAATGTAGGTTTAAGTACTTTATTCTCAAAAAAAAAGACAAAAAAGCCACTTATATGAGAACATAGATAGAACAGAATATTGTCTTTCCTCCGGACGAATTCAGTTCAAAGTCTATTTAAAGATTTCCAAGTAGGCCACGAAAATCCCTACAAATAAAATAAACTCGTTGCAAAGAAGCCGAGTTTGTGATATCCATCAAGGAAGATATCAAATAGGAAAAAAACCTTAACAAATAAGGACTTCCTTATTAAAAATCTCTCCTATATTTATAGCCGTATAAAATGGGCTTTTTATCTTCGATTGTGCTTAAAGAAGTCTTTCAGGAAGATTTAATGGACCAATAAATTCATTGAGATTCCGATCAGGAATAGGTAGGTAACACAATGTATTCAAGCTGGGATCTACCGGGTTTTCGCGTTGGTGCTTTTAAATTTACTTTATCTTAAACTATTTTTTTTTTGGGTCAAGCAAAATTGGAAATAGAAATCAATATGATCACTTTGTATTGGAACATAACATAAGCGTTTTTAGGCAGACGCGTATTTTTATTATAATTCATGTTTACCGGTTTAAAGTTACTGGTAAAACCTGAATACACAAATACACAGTCCCATGTAATAAGGAATGAGCTTAAATACTAGCGACTCCGAAACTACTAAGACGATTAATCCAACAATTAATCTATCCGGATCTGCTCCTAATTTAAGCAACATGGATGGTACAAACGTCACGTCACGTATTTTGAAACGTAAATGCGATCATGAATTGGTCGCTTTTATGCAGGAGATCCGTGATTTACTAAAAGCGTCTACTGCTCAATCCGAAAACAAATTTACGTCACTTCAAGAATCTATGTCAGAAATTATAACACAGAATGCAGAGTTGAAAAAATCCATAGAATTTGTCAATAAACAATACGACGACATGAAAATAAGGTTGGATGATATTGAAAGTGACCGGAAAGTCGAACGTGCCTACTTGAATCAGCTGGAAGATAAAGTGGAGAACTTAGAGAGAATATTATGTCTCACAAAAATGGAAATAAGAAATATACCGAAGAAGGAAGGAGAAAGTAAAGAAGATCTGCGTTACATAGTATCGGAAACAGCTAAAGTTCTGGATATCCCTCTTGAACGTCACGAAGTTAAGGATATTTTTCGCCTGAATAAAAAAAGTGGTGGGTCATCTATTGTGGTGGACTTCGTCTCCGTAACTACAAAAGAAAATATTCTGCAGAAACTGCGCAATTACAATCGCAAGAATGCTCAGGCCAAATTAAACACCTCACATTTAAATATACCAGGTGACATAAAACCTATCTATCTATCAGAGAGCTTGACTATGAAATCACAACGCTTATTCTTTCTAGCAAGGAAATTTGCTAGTGAAAATAATATCAAGTTTTGCTGGACGTCACTTGGAAAAGTTTTTCTCCGACAA
Source organism: Standfussiana lucernea (assembly GCA_964057025.1). Classification (NCBI taxonomy): domain Eukaryota; kingdom Metazoa; phylum Arthropoda; class Insecta; order Lepidoptera; family Noctuidae; genus Standfussiana; species Standfussiana lucernea. The sequence goes on along the minus strand of OZ059808.1, from coordinate 8,149,611 downwards.
AAGGAAGGGAGTCAACACATACATATTAAGAACGAAGATGACCTTAAACCAAGCCTACAACAATGACTGGCCCACGAAATTGCATGTTCGACTTACTTATCTAAAATTGTACTAATATTTTCTTATTTGCACCTGCTCTGTTATTGTACAACACATAAACGCAGCTCAATCATACACATTAATGACAACTCAATACACATAATACAACCACACCACAAAAACATTATCAGCATTCATATATATTCCTCTCTCAGCAGCTCAACCTACAATACTTTACTACAAGAATACACCACGCCTCATATAAGATTCCGTACACTTACACGCAGCACTGGAAATATAACGGTACCCAATGGCTAATACAAACACTAATATCACATCACAAATAGACAACTTCGCGGTGGCGTCTTCACATCACTGTGATACTACTACATGTAACGACATCATTAAAACATCGAAGGATTCGCTAAACATAATAACTCAGAACATCCGAAGCATATATAAAAACTTAGACGGGTTTCAGGCTCAATTAGCTAGGTTATCGTGTGAAATGGACATTATAATCCTAACGGAATGTTGGCTTAACGATGACAAACCGATCCCTCCTATTGAAAACTATGTGACTTACTCCAGTAAAAAATGCTTAAATCAAAACGATGGCATTACAATATATGTTAAAAATAGTATTCAGTGTACAGTGGAAGAACCAGATTCGATAGGTGCCAACTTTCTCTTACTAAAAATCGACTCCGATACATCTATTTTAGCAACCTATAGATCGCCATCGATATATTGTATTGACAGCTTCTTAAATTCCCTCGAAAATATTTTAAGTAAACAAAAAACGAGCAACATCATTATAACAGGAGATATTAATATTGACATAAAGCCTAGTAATACTGACAGAAATAGTTCGTCATATCTCAATTTGACTGCCGAAATGGGACTGTTACCGGGACACACACATCCGACAAGACTGCAGAATTGCCTCGATCACGTGATGATTAACAAAGCTACTTGTGCAACTGTCATAGTAATAGATTCCACAGTCAGCGATCATGCCTCCGTAGTGATATGCTTAACAAGTAAGGGCGTTAAAAACAGAAAACACACGAGTAAATATGTCACAAAAGTAAATTACGAGGCCGCGGTAGAGCATTTAAACAAAACCGATTTCTCATTTATTTCAGACAAATGCGACGCAAATGAAGCCGCAACTAGGTTTGTCGAATGTTTGATGTCCACAATATCTCAACACTCCCAAGTTAAAAAAGTTCCTAACCGTAAAACAGTACTTAAGCCCTGGATTACACCTGGCCTACTACGGTGTATTCGACACAGGGACAATCTCCATAAAACATTTCTAGCAGACCCAAAAAACGGAATTATCGAGCTGTCATACAAACGGTATCGTAATTTCTGCAACCTGTTACTTAGGAACATCAAATTAAATCACGACAGATCCGCCCTAGAATCTTCAAAAACCAACAAAGATACATGGAATATTATTAAAACGATTACTAACCAAACTGGACAAAAAATATCAGCGGACAAACTCTTGACTGCAACTAATGAGCCCAATGTCATTGACGAAATAAATCATTACTTTTCTTATATTGGTAAACAATTAGCAGACACTATTATTCAAAACCAAACTTCCCCAAGTGCCCCATATAAATTTGAAACATCCTCTGCAAGGGAATCCATGGTTTTGCTATCCCCAGACGAGGCCGAAATCGAGTCGGTAATTAATAACCTGAGAAATGATTGTGCCACAGGTTGGGACTCTATCCCGGCTAAACTCCTCAAACTGGGTAAAGATGCTCTTGTTCCACCTCTTACAAAACTCATTGAGGCATGTTTTGAGCAAGGAGTCTTCCCGCGAATCTTCAAAAAATCTATAATAACTCCTGTTCACAAAGGAGGGGGTCAAGATGAAGTCAAAAATTATAGACCTATCTCAGTACTTTCAGCGCTATCAAAAATCTTGGAAAAACTACTGAACCATAGACTCATACGATACCTGGAGCACTATAAAATATTATCTGATTCACAATTTGGATTCAGGTCCGGGAAAAGCACCGTAGATGCAGTTACTCAACTTGTTGATTACGTTACTGGGAAAGTCGATGCAAAACAGAAATGTTTGGGCGTTTTTCTAGACCTAGCCAAGGCGTTTGATACTGTCTGTATTCCAACCCTTGTAAAGAAATTAGAACATGCCGGAATCAGGGGAGAGGCTCTAGGCATATTTACTGACTTTCTTACTGACCGTACGCAAAAAGTGAAGATTGGCGAGGTAATTAGCAATGAAGCTAAAATTGACTTTGGTGTACCACAAGGAAGCTGCCTATCCCCAAGTCTTTTCCTGGTCTATGTAAATGATCTGTGCCAGCAGTGTCTTAATACCGGTAAAATATTTAGTTATGCAGACGATACCGTATTAATATTTCACGGTGAGAGTTGGGAAGCAGCGCAACAAGCGGCAGAGCAGGGTTTACGTAAAATAATCCACTGGCTTGAAATTAACTTACTCACCCTGAATATTTCAAAGACCTCATTTCTGCAATTTACGTTCGCCAAAACTAAACCCATGGAAATAAGTTTGAAAGCACACTCCTGCAATGAGTTTAATGGTCGTCAATGCTCATGTCTTCCAATCGCACAAAAAAAGTCAATGAAGTACCTAGGTGTACTTCTGGACGAACGACTTAGCTGGCGCCCTCAAGTTGAACTGACCACTTCCCGTGTAAGGAAACTTATATGGGCATTTAAGAAGCTTCGACACGTGGCTAAGTTTAAGCTACTCCGCACGGTATACCTTGCGCTGGCACAGTCAATCATTGGCTACTGTATCTCGGCCTGGGGAGGTGCTTGCAAAACCATTATGATTCACCTCGAAAGAGCCCAAAGGTCTCTACTAAAGGTCATGACATTCAGGCCATTTCGGTTCCCTACGAACGACCTGTATGTTAATTGTAAAGTACTTACCGTGAGACAGTTATACCTTCTCAGTCTCACAATGAAACAACACCATCTTACACCAGTAAACCACGTCACTAAAGTAAAAAGAACTATTACTCGTATTGACGTATGTAGACCAGAAAGATGTAAAACCGCTTCCGCTAGACGACAACACTATTACATGGCTACATACATATACAACAAACTAAATAAAATACTAAATATAAACCCATTAACAACGAGGGAAACTAAAATGAAAACCTCCACATGGCTTCAAACACTGGATTATCACCAGACTGAAGACCTACTAAAATATCAGTACTCATAATATAATTTATACACACACATACACCTACACACATACACAACCACACACACACACACACACACACACACAAACAAATACTGCATATCAAAGAGCATGCGTGCAGCTTTAATTTACTTCCATTTCTTCTTACATTACTACTTTTAATTTTTTATGTTATTTTTTTTTATTGCACAGTAAAATGTTAAATGTACCACAATTTGGGCGAAGACACTGACTCCTGTAACACAGGTGGCTACCTAGCTCAGGAGCCAGGGCTTCAAATAAGTATGTAAAACTTATATTTTTGTATCAATAAAAGTATATTTATTATTATTATTATTTATTAGCTTATTAAACAAGAATCAGAATAGGACAGGCTAAAGTTGTGAATGAAAGCAGCGCCATGATAATATTGACGGCCGTCAAAGTCATTTGTATATTCCTATGATAAACGTAACAACGCAAAATCATAATCTACTCGCAAGATCGAACTGGGTACTGTTTGTAAAGCGTCAAACTTGGAAAATATGTAATTTTGCGATAAAGCCTCTCACACACATCACATGAGCGTCAAAACTTGGAAGGTATGTAATTTTGCTATAAAGCCTCTCACACATGAGATCTGTTAGGAGTTTAGTGATTCAGGATAGAGTCGAAAGCACGAGACCACGGGGTCGATTACCAACCTGATGGGCAGACTCGATCAAATCTGTCACTAAGATCCCTGTGGCAGAATGTGCTCGCCATGCGGCCAATAGAGACCAGTGGAAAAGAATCACGAAGGCAGCGACCGCAGTTGGGAGTGACCCCCCATAAGATCATATTATTTCTTCTGTTAGTCACTCTGTGGTATTTTAAAATCTCTTTGATAGTCATCCATACTATAGAGACCCTTTCGTCACATAATATCAAAACACCAATGAAGGCGACGGTTTTAAAACGACAGCTGCAGCACCGTTTTCTCACAAACAAAACCAAAGCACAATGATCGCTTGGCGCTGCATCACACCACGCTCGGTGAAAGGAGTTCTTAAGTCGGATTTACACCGGGACAACATTTTGCTACACTGTACCACAAAATAGATAAGTACAGAAGGCCAGCTCCTTACATTGACGGAAAACAGGCGCACACTCACATACACGCGAACGTACAGCGTGATATGCCTAGCCTTTTCCCAATTCCGTTTGGGTCGGCTTCAAATCTAACTGGATATAGCTGAACACCTGAATTTTATATGGAGAGATTGGTTATCTGACCTCCACAAGTCATTTTAGTTTCTAGATAATATGATACCCCTTGTCAAGACGACTAACGATATCGAAGATATACAAATGACAACCGTAACCAACAGCTTAACATGCTTTCTGAACACGGTGGAGACTCGGTATGTAATGTATGGTCACCCATCTCCGTACTGATTTTGGCAAATACTGTTTAACTCGACCCTTTCAGCTGTTATTATTTAGTCACGAGCTCCTCGCGAGCCGCGTAAGTACAGAAATTTCTAACAACTGCCGGTCGAAAGTGCGCTTGAACTCACTGTACGTGAAGCGTGACTATAGTAAGCGCCAGATAACGGTTTTTCTTTAATTTCTCTACGTAGGTACGCGGACAATAAATTCTGAATCGTTTTTCATTACTAAAAAAAGGAAAGGATCACGATAGATGTCGATTCAGGAACGCTTTATGTCATTATTATTGTTTTCGGAATTAAGTATGTCAATAAATGTACGTGGGTCAATGGCCGTTATTCCACGTTTATCTGGCGCTTACTATATATTTGTTTGTGTCTCGTTGTACGGAGCCGATCTTCTGTAGCTTTGATTTTTTGTGGTTGGAACATGCCACATGTGTGTTATGTGGCAACAGGGTATAGATTGGCACTATTTATAGCTACTAATGCTGTGAGTTTTTGAGAGCCATTTCCTTTGCGAAACGATCAAGCAACACGCGGCTTACGATAGCAACAGGAGAGAAAACAAATGACAAAATTCGTTTAAAGCATGCCGCGATTCACTGCGCTTGCCAGTACTCACGCAAAAGGAACAAATGACGCGTGACTCTTGATGTATGTCATTCACGAACGAGGCCGAGAGCTGGCCTGTTATCAAAATGTACTATGTATATCTAAATAACTATTAAAAATGCGAAAGTTTGTGAGAATAGATGGATGGATGTATGATTATAACCTGGATTAACACATGGAATTTTTGATCCCAGTAGTACAATTTCGTGGGACAATTACCGAACTCCACGCGACGAAGCCGCAGGCATAAGTTAGTGAAGTATAATCTAATCTATTTTTATACAAAGTTAATGTCTTGCGTTGCAAAACAACTTAAAGTCTATTAGCCCTTTTGTACAACAAGAATACAAATATGTAAAACTGTTCAAGGTACCAAAACAAACCATTTCCGCCTACGCAATCAGCTTCGGAGAAAAAAATAAGTGACCCACTTCAGGCCACATCATAAATTTATTCCGTCTTGTAAGGGAACTAGGTTGCTGGAATGGTCCTTGCAAGAAATACCGATCAGTCTTGGATTCTTAACGATGATTGAATTCGCAGTTAGCAAACCAACCTGCGTAGTAGTATTTACAAAATGAAAGTGTCACAGTCTGTACAAATAAATAAAATTGAAGTATCTGTTTGTAATTTCAAAATAAAAGCTTTTTACTGTATGCATTTGAAAGTATGTACGGTACGTATAACAATCAAATCAATCAATCAATAAATAATATAAATCAATCAATCTTTTATTTTTCGTATATAAATATAGACAAGAAACACACATCTGTTTGTTCCGGTTAATAAAAGCTAGACCGATTTTGACGGGAATTTTTCTGGCAGATAGCTGATGTTCTATGGAGTAACTTAAGTTACTTTTATTAGACAAAGAATTAGGGTTCCGTGCAAAACAACCATATAATAGGGGGCGAGCCTATTGCCATCAACCGGGCAAAAGTCGAGACAGAAAATCCGGGTGGAAAAACCTCAACTTATACTCAGCATTCTCGATTGCAACCTCTGGATCAATGACGCAGCATTTTAGGTTGCCATTTATGATGAGGTATCAAACCAAATACATAATTATGTATAAGTGACACACAGTCACAAATTATTCCCATACTCAATAAAAATCCTATCTATTATTTATGTAGCATCACTGACCCAATTGTCAGTAACAACACACACAGTACAAAGCCCACAACTCCAAGTTAAACAAATTGGTGCTCAAACAGAACATTGTTGAATAATTTCTGGTGCGAATTTCTCTAAAATAAAATGCCTACAGTGTAACTGTCGCTTCCAGAGTAACCTTAAAATGCTGAGGGGTAAAAACGGCCGAGTGTTGGTTCAGACAGGTGAAATAGTGCGAAAAATTGCCCAGCGGTCAAACTGGTCCGTTTTCTGTTCGCAGCGGCAGGGTTGGATTCACATTGCTTATATTGAGCTAATCAGGTTGGTGAAGAGTGGGGTTAAAGGACAAATAGTTGGAGAGTAGATGTTCAAGTTGGCGGAAAATGGTATAGGCAAATGTGTATGATATATGGCGATCATACGTCATCACAGAATATAGTCTTTTTTTCATTTTAGATTTATGTTTTTTTTTATTTGTTTTTTTTTGGTGTGTGCACTTGTGGCATGTGCCAAATAAATATATTTTCTTTCTTTCTTTTTATTTATTCGCCAGTCGCGTCAGTATTTTTCTAAAGGTTTGTGATCGAACCCAGAATCTCAAGTGATATGCGACTTCAAGACCATTGAGGAAGTGTACTTCTTACTATATAAATACTAATTACTTGATAAATAATACTATTGTAAATGCGGATGTTTGTGAGGATGAATAGATGGATGAGTGGATGTTTGTTACTCTTTCACGCAAACACTACCGAATAGATTAGTAACCTGGAGTACGTTCCCGTGGGACAATTACTGAACTCCACGCGGCCGAAGCCGCGGGCATAAGCTAGTATTTAACAAATGTGGGAAATTACTTAGTTACTATACCAATATCTATTAAACAGTTTTACTTTTTTAACGTACGCAACAAAAACACTCTGTACAACTTAAATAATTCCCTTTAGGACTTATTTTGTATTAAGCACATACAATGTACTTTGAGAAACCATTTTTTTCTTTTTAATTTTTACTCTGTTTCATCACAACGAGCATCATTCAGTTACAGACAGTTTTTTGAAAGTGAACTTTTACAAATTCAAACTTTAAACGAAAAAACATTCTTAAAGTGAAAATTCGCATGAAAACGTCCAACTTTTACTTTGAAAGCAACTTCGTGGAAAAAAATTGTTGCTCTGTCTGTCCATAGAAACACACGCTTTTCAGCCAAAATGTATGGAGCAGCTGTTTTTTCCAATTCAGTGACCCTAACTTGAGCTTTTAGTAAAATGTATGGTCACCTTTGTTGTTTGTTATTTTCAGTGTTTCTAAGGGATAACGTATTACCAAGTAACTCGATTGTGGAGATCAGATAGCCAGTCGTTCTATGTAAAATGATGGAATTCAACTGCATACGGTTAGACTGACTCCAATGTAGTGGGGAAAAGGCTAGGCTACGATGATGTTAAAGAAGATGAAAACCTAGCCAATATTAAAATGCTGTTGGTGTTTTTATTAAGTACATACATACTGCTATGCAAGAGGTTCTGGGATCGTTTCCAAAAGTGGGTAACTGTTAATAAATTTTCCGGATTTATGCCCAGTTGATGTCAATAGGCTCACCCCCTATTACACAGGACCTAAAACATAATCAAAATCAAAAATCAAAATCAAAGCATTTATTTCAAGTAGGCCAATTACAGGCACTTTTGAATTATGGTGAAAATAAAAAGAGAGTGTATTGTAGGTAGGTAGCTATACCTAACCCTTTTTTGAATCAAGCGTCATGTAATATCGAACAAGTAAGTAAAACTTTCTCAAATTCAATGTCGGCCAATAAATATTTATCTTCGCTAAAACTCAAACTAATATCAAAGATGTCATCGCTCTACCCTCTCAAAACCACGAGGGTATAAGCATTAATTTTCTCAACTATTTAGACTGGCAAGCCACAAGAAGCAAGCCACAAGCAGTCACAATATCTAAAGTACCACATACCAAGGTCTATGAATGTGGTTCGATTCTAAGAAGTTTAGTCCTTATGTTAGCCACGACATATTTGAAGTGTAAGGGACAGACGGGCTATATTGTTAGAAAATCAATATTTCCAAATATTTTGGTCAATGAAATTTTACTTCTTTCTACCAGGCCTTCTTTATAAGTTTACTAGCGACCCGCCCCGGCTTCGCACGGGAGCAATGCTATATATGTATGTACATATAAACCTTCCTCTTGAATCACTCTATTAAAAAAAATCGCATCTTAATCCGCTGCGTAGTTTTAAAGATCTAAGCATACATAGGGACAGACAGACAGCGGGAAGCGACTTTGTTTTATACTATGTAGTGATCGTTGACATCACTGACATCTGTGGTGTAAAACATCGGACAAAACGGGCATCGGAGGATACCTAAATTAATAAATTTAATTACAAATAAAAAGTGTACCCACATTGTGTTATAATAAGTTTACTCCAAATGTCACTGTGCACTATTTTTTGTAACTCACAGTTAGTATAAGATGATATGGAAGCGCGGAGTCTCCTAATACAGGCACTGTATTGCCTAAAAGGAGGCCCCAAACACGTTATAATGTAATAACTATGCTAATTGTGTAAATAAATAATTTTGTATTTGTATTTTGTATTGTCTCTTCCCCACACTTGAATAGAACTAAAACATTCCTGCATTAAGACGTCATGGTAGGCAACCTGGACTTACACCTTGAGCAAGCTTGGAGATCCTTTTCCAGAGAAAAGAGATATTTGCCCTGCAGTGAGACGGTAGCATAGAATTTTACAACAGATATGGTCTAGTAAAAGACGCGAGATTCTTTTCGATACAACTAGCACTGGACCAATTGATGGATCGAGGCTTGTGTCAAGCAGTGTTCGATTTTCGGCTGAAATCATGATGATAGCCTTGTCATTAAAACTGTCTTTCACGTGTAAATCCAATACATTGTAACTTCAGTCACAGTGTTATGCCATAACAAACCATAAATGTTACTAAAATACAGTGTTTTGTATGTGCTCATATCTTCTTCTACATACTATAAATTGAAAAAATATTAATGTAGGGATGTGTAACTCCCTCGAAATAATCAAATGAGCGATATTAAGGCTTTATACTGTAACTCGAGTTACAGTACATTTATGGTTTGTTATGGCAATACACTATGGTTGAAGTTACAGTGTATTGGATTTACACGTCATTATGTGAGTGAGAAAGGCAGTAAGTAGTTTAGGGGTTTTACATTGCAATACAGGTGTAATGACCACCAAAAATAACTTTGTGACCATAACCTCTATTACCTAAATTATATACCAATCAGCAAAAAAATTAAACGTAAACGAAAAAATGAAAACGAAAAATAACAATGGTTCTAGCTATTTTAGTCATGACTGCACTTTAAATTGTACTATGCAACCATAAGTAAATTGATCGCCAAATTTTAATGAGCAAATCATTGCGCTGTTTCTACCTAAATACACGAGATTAAATACATTTTTAGTAGTTTAGTGATTTTTATTTCAGGATTTTTACATTATTTTTCATGATACAGTCGATTTATATTTCTGCGCGTATATTGTTTAATTATATTATATGTAGGTACTTAAATCCTTAAAACTATTCCTTCGCGCTGCCGATGATTCGAGCTCATAGTTACTCGAGATTTTGATGCATCGAGGTAGTGAACTGTCGCGCTCATAATTTATCGATTTCGAGTACTATCGAGTTAACGTTTTTGAGTAAGTTTTACTCGATCTCACGTCATTCGATTTCAAGTAGGGAACCCCAATGTCAGACGGCTACAATACGAAGACACATTAAATGAAATTTTAAAGGGTTTGGCTGTATTTTATTTATTCTCGTTGATGTGCACTTGCTAATTTACTTGTTTATGAGATCGTTGCTTCTAAAAATAAAAAATAAGTATAATACAAGAATGTAACTCGTCTATTGCAAGACAAAGGTTGCGACGGGTTTTGTAGCCGTCTGACATTGGAAGTCTGTTGACATTGTGTTGTGTGAGCGGCTTAGAAGTTACGTAAATATGGTTCAAATTGCTAAACCGTGTTTGCTTTGTTTACTTGGCCTTATGTTTTATCTAATCAGTCACTAAGTGACAACTAAGGGTGTTGCCTAATGAAACCGTACTATTGGATTTTGATCTCTCGGTGTTAAGTCGACCGTTGAAAATCCTAGCCCGTACCAAATATGTAAGGGTCGGCTTCTAGTCTAACTGTATGCAGCTGAATACCAATATTTTACATGGAATGACTGCCTATCTGACCTCTACAACCCAGTTAGTACTGGGTAATACGACTGGCTGTCAGACTTTCGAGCCACTGACGGACCTGTAATGACTGTCAAAGATCTACAAATGACAGCCGGGACCAACGGCTTAACATGCTTTCCAAGGTATGGAGGAAACTCGGTATAATGGCTCGTCACCTATCCACCAACTTAAGCAAGCTCGGCTTAACCTGAAGATTGACCCGAGCGGCTGTTATTATTTAGCCACGAGCAACTCTTTTTGCTAAAGTAATGTTGAGAATGAAATTATAGGCGTTTTTTATAGGATTAGGCACTATGATAATGTTTCTGAGGGCAGAAGCTAATATAAACTACCTCTAAAACAGTTTATAAATTTGACTAAAGCATTATTTTAATACCCGTACGTAACTCTCAAAATACCACAAATTAAAAGTAACTTTGGTTGATTAATTTGTTAGTTATAAACCCTCTTCCCACGCAATGTTTATCCTAAATTAATTTAGATAATAACTAGCCCCTGCTTTGCCCGATCCGCACGGCTTGGCAAAATATCGAGATTTCTTTATTATTTACAAGTTTATTATAAATCACTACACAGTTATACTTAAGGGAAGAAAATTATCTATAAGATGGATACGTTCATCACCATCAGCCTAGTTTTTTCCTTAGTACATTGGGGTCAGTTTAAAGTCTATCCGGATGCAGCTGAATACCATTATTTTACATAGAGCGACCGCCTATCTGACCTCCACAACCCAGTTAGTACTGGGTAATATGATACCCATAGGTAAGACCAAAAAACAGACACACAAAATCCGCTGTAGTTTAAAATAACAACGTGGCTATACACGCAGACAAGACAAGCGACTTCATTTTAAAGCAAGTATAGATAACAGTGTTATATTTAGCTGTTTCTCTTTGGATTAATATAAACCTCCGGGTTGTTTACTCTATGTGTTATTGAATATATTAAAATACTAATAAGTTTACATACATGGCCAGCAGATATGTTAAAAAATAAACATTTCTCAACTACATATAATATGTTGGGATTGTCGTCAAGTCGGATGTAGTTGCATGAATACCTTGGCTTTCACAACTCAGTTACTACTAACTATCTACGTACTGCGTAATACGATATCCCTTTCTAAAACTGGCTGTCAGACTCGGGCCACTGACTATCTGCATCGACCCATCCATCGAACGACCTTGGCAATCGCTGCTTAACCTCGAAGATCGACCCTAGCGGCTGTTATTACATATTTAGCCACGAGTTCCTCCGCCTGAGATCGTAAACTGGGCATAAAAAGGAGACCTAATGTGTCTAACACAAATACGTAGCATATTGCTCTGTGACCCTTGATTTTGAACCCAGTAAAGAAGTCAAATATATTGAGCCCCACAAATGAGTTCGAAACTAAAGTAGTTCCTTTCTGTAAAACGGCTTTAGCCAATTTCATCAGTACTTTCTGGCCTTGGCGTAGGTTTAGACAGAAATATAGGGGAATTTTATTTGTAAGGGTGAAAACACATTTGAGAATTTTATCAGTGCGATTTCGTAATGCATTTTATTTAATAAAATTCAAATTCAAATTCAAATTCATTTTATTTACAAAAACATGTGTAGATAATATACATGGTATGATGCTAACTATATCTCTTTGATTATATAATGTCTAGATAGAGCGTCGCCCTACAATCGTATCAAAGAAAACGAGTCAACATTTTCAAGTATGTGTGCGTGCAGGCGTCGTTTTACACTATGCGTCTATGTCTTTGTGTGCGTAAATAATGATACCAGCTACTACAATTCTCCCATAAATCACATAAAAAAATAGACTTATTAAATAAGATAAGTTTTAGGTGTATGACACGATCTGCACTGATTGGCGGGCAAGCACTTGTGAACCAATAGTTGGTTGACACTTTTTGACACGTTTGCGCGCACTTGACGCTCCATCTAGACATTATATAATCAAAGCTATATCTATACTAATATTATAAAGCTGAAGAGTTTGTTTGTTTGGTGGAACGCGCTAATCTCAGGAACACCTGGTTTGAATTGAATAATTATTTAAGTGTTGGATAGTCCATTTATGGGGGAATGCTATAGGCTATGTAACACGCTGCAAAAAATATGAGCAGAGCATCAATCAAATCAAAAATATTACGCAGGCGAAGTTGCGCGGGTCAACTAGTACATTATAACAATTAAAAACGATTAAATAAACTTAAATAACTAAATCAACAACAAACTATAAAAGGGCATCAAAAAACTCCTTCTCAACGCTGTCCGCTGGTAATGTGCCCAAGAGACTGGCATTTTTTGTGAGCACTGATGACCCTGTAGGAACGGCAGTGACTTACAAGGCTGTGTATCGCAGGTTTAAGGAGGAGCTCGTGGCTAAAATAATAACAGCCGCTCGGATCAATCTTCAGGTTAAGCCGCGCTTGCCTAGGTTGGTCTGTGGATGGGTGACCACCCATTACATACCGAGTTTCCTCCTTGCCTCGGAAAGAACGTTAAGCACTTGGTCCCAGCTGTCAATTGAAGATCTTTGACAGTCGTTATAAGTAGTCAGTGACCCGAAAGTCTGACAACCAGTCTTACCAAGGGGTATCGTATTACCCGGTACTAACTGGGTTGTGGAGGTCAGATAGGCGGTCGCTCTATATAAAATACTGGTATTCAGCTGCATCCGGTTAGACTGGAAGCCGACCCCAACATAGTTGGGAAAAGGCTGGGCAGATGATGAGATCGCAGGTTCAAACCCAGGCAGGTACTTTACTTTCTCCAAATTATTTCATCACCACAGTTCCAAAACCGGTGGAAGTGGCGCCGGTGAGTGAAAAGTTATATGGTAATCGGTTGTCTTGGTATGGGCATGTGATGCTGAGGAATGAAGAAAATATCGTTTGGAAAGTTTTGAGTATGAATGTGGATGGGTATAAGAGTAGAGGAAGACCAAAGAAACGATGGATGGACTGTGTGAAGGATGATACGCAAGAAAGGAGATAACTAGTGAGATGACGAGTAATAGAGAAGTGTGTAAGGAGAAGACTGCGCCGACATCAAATAAATTGTGATAAGGGCAGGAGAATGATGTTGATGAGTTCCTTATAGTGGGAAGGAACACATCGTAAGGAATCTTCATGTCTTACTGTTACTGTTAGCCTGTATCATCCCACTGCTGGGCAAAGGCCTCTCCCCATGACTTCCAAATTCTTCGATCCAGGGCTAAGGTGGACCACTGATCGTTGGTTCTGTGTAGCTCGTCCCGCCATCTCCTGCGAGGTCTACCGCGGTCTTCATGTCTTGGAATTGAAAATTCGAAGACACATGTGGTATTCACCATCCGATTTGTGCTGGTTCGGCGTGGTGGATTACAGCACGCTCACTCCAGAGAAGAGGTCTGTATACTAGCAGAAGAAAAATTAGAGGCTGATTATGATGTGTTCATAATTCAAATGTGACGATGTCTGTGGAACCAGCGCTAGGTCCTAAAATTGAGAAGGTAGGTACTAGAATAAAACTGGGGTTCATTAAAACATTATAGTGCATCGCATTTATTGCGAAAGAAATAAAATTTTGAAATTCATTCGGTTTTATTAGGTCATTAGTGCTATGGCATTATCTGTTAAAGAGATTAATAATGCATATTATTAGATTTTATGAGAGCAGGTGGAGCAACGACGACTCATTGTTTTGATGAAGGGTTTTTTTATCGCCAGGTTATGTTATTTTAGGTCCCATGTAATAGGGGCGAAGCCAAGTATTATAGATATACTAGACTCGCTATTTCATACAAAATAGCGTCATCAAATCTCAATATAAATATATATATGTATAGAGGTGTTGTCGGTGTGGAGTTAGGTAGGCAGAGGTGTAAATGAAAGTCACTGCCTAGAGTACTCACAGTTCTATTGAGTTATAGTCCACACGCACAACACATACAGTAGAGAAGGAGAACAGTAGATAGAAGATACAGCACAGTCACAATAGTCACAGACACACGGTACAGTTTATGGTAATAAGAGAAATAAATAGAATAGGAGAAACACGGAAACGTGGGCGATCGAGGTGGCACAGAACATATGCGCGCGCGCGTGTCGTCAAGGCTCGTACCGACTGAAGGTCATGTTGCGGTCGGGCAACGCTCGCGCGCTGCCCTACTACTCGCATACGGCTACGTCACTATGACGTAGACCAGCCGCAGCGCGATTCCAGTGTACTAGCTAGACTAATGGCGCGGCATCATCCGATATTATACTGATGTGAACAATATGAGATGCCGTTGATGTGTAATAATGATTATTATAAATAAATGTAAATACATCTGTGTGTTTGTGTTAGTATGTAAATGTGTTGTATTGTGTAACTATATAATACAAATATATAAACTAAATAGTAGGTGTGTACCCTACATATGTATATCTCGTTGGTCTACTGGTCGCAAGCGCGACTGCTGAGCATGAGGACCTTGGTTTGATTCCTAGGTCAGGCAAAGTTTTGTTGGGTTTTTCCGTCAGGAATTTCTCAGTAGCAGCTACAGACTTGTGCCCGGATGATAGCAAAAGGTTAGCTCCCTATTACATGGTACTTAAACCTAACTGGCGAAATGTGGGTGTAACTTTTAGGTACAACTCTGCCTTACCCTTCAGGGATAGCAGGGGGTCTAAAATGGCCACTTTAGCAGAACATAATATGATAATAATATGAATTACGTTATAATTCGTAAAATGGTCACAAACTGATAATTCAACATATTAACTGTGTCTGTGACAGTTTTTAAGAATTTGAATGTGATTCATACTAATAACCTATTATGTTCTGCTAATGTGGCCATTTTAGGCCCCCAGACGTGATGATATATTACTTTTTCGAACATCACCCGGATAACACGAGAAATTCTCCCCGTGTAAACGATCCATAAGAAAACGGTGCTTAAATAAGATTCGAAACAAAAAAAAATAAATTTCAATAAATAAATTTCTCTAGTTATGTTTAAATCCCGTGAGTTAACGTGATATTTGAAAAGCGGGGAAAGTTTTATCCATGTAATCAAATTATAGAGTCTATAGTTATACGGTATTGACATCGTAGCAAGAAAAGTTAGGTTTTCGTAGTCCGACTTTGTTTTTACTTTGACAGGCCGAAACCCTGGCCCGAAAGTCTGACTAATATTTCCAAAGGGTATCGTATTACCCAGTACAAACTGGGTTGTGGAGGTCGGACAGGCAGTCGCTCCATGTAAAATACTGGTATTCAGCTGCACCCGGTTAGACTGGAAGCCGACCCCAGCATAGTTGGGAAATGGCTAGGCAGATAGTGAACAACATATGTGCGATAATCCCGTACCTCGTTGCACTTGGCGAGAAACTGATCTCATCTTAAGGAGCCTTTAAGCACCTTGCTTTTAAGTTGCTAACTATTTTAATTAAAAATCTTAGACTAAGAGGACAGGGAACAATATGAGAGGGACAAAGAAATCTTTTGGGGGCAATTAAAACAATTAATTTGTTTAGACGGTCGGTTTTCGAAAAGGAAGTGTTTTGTTAAGCTATTTCGGTTACTGGAACGTATTATTGCGATAAATTACGGATTATTTTGTCGTGTTTTGTCATCCTTTTCTAATAAGAAGACTTTGGAAATTGTGTAAGGACATTTAAAGGGTATTAAGTTATTTAAAATATTACTCTTTAGTTATTTATTTATTTATTTGGATCTCCAATAAAGGATATGCAGATTACAATATAGGTCACAATTATACAAAACGTTCTTTTAATTGTTTTCTTTAAATTACAGGAGATCACAACATGCACATATTATAACTAGATGTTAACAGGAATAAGAAAAAAAAAACCATTAGGCAAAAAACGAAATAAAAAAATATCCTCTTGAATCACTCTGTGTGTTGATGGAACCGCATTAAAATCCGTTACGTAGTTAAAAATATATAAGGCGGGAAGCGACTTTGTTTTATACTATGTGGGGATTTAATCATTTTGTTTTGTCCTGAGCGAAACCAATAAAATAATTTATTTCTTTCTTTCTTTAAAATAACAATACAAATATGTACAGATAAAAGAAGAAAAGTATTAAAGGGCGTCAAGAAATTCGTCCACATCGCTGTCAACAAGAAAAGTGCCCAGAAGACTGGCAGCATTTCTTTCTTAATTTAAGAGCATGTACGTGTAATTTTCAAGTCCTTATTTTTCGATATGACTGAACCGATTTTAATGAAACTTCATACCAATAAGTAGGATACATAGGTCTAAAAAGTTACTCCACTGTACTTACACTTGCGTAAAATTGAGAGTAATATGGAGTCATTAACAATGTCGAGTCTGCATCATCATCTGCCTAGCCTTAACATAAGATAAGATAATATTTATTTGCTTAAACGTGTGTAATAAATACAAGAAAAGACATGCATGCAAGATGGTAGCAACATTAACTCATTGTCCTTTTCCCAACTATGTTGGTTTCGGCTTCCAATCTATTACAGTATTTTACATGGAGCGACTGCCTATCTGACCTCCGCAGCCCAGTTAGTACTGGGTAATACGATACCCCTTAGTAAGACTGGTTTTAAGACTTTCGGGCCACTGACTACCTGTAACGACTGTCAAAGATCTGCAAATGACAGCCGGGATAAACGTATTAACGTGGTTTCCGAGGCACAGAGGAAACTCGGTGTAAGTAATGATTGTCACCCATCCACGTACTGACCTCGGCAAAAACTGTTTAACCTCGAAGATCGACCCATTAGCCACGAGCTCTTCGTAATCTACGAATATATACAAGGTGTTGCTTTGCATCCTCGTCAAATTCAAGGAGGTAACTATGCTAATGATTCTCGACCCGAATCAATAATAAAATGGGTAGGTAATTTTTTATATTTATTTCTTAATATCGGAAATCGATAAGTGTACATCACCCGTACTAAAACGGAGCTCGTCTAATACTAGCCCTATAATCGCGCTTTCACACACACAAACAAAGGCAGTCGTTTATTTGATAAACGGGTGATTCTCCTTTGGTGATTGAAAAGGGCTTCATTCTGAAATATTGTCAAATTAAAACAACTAAAAAAAGCAGCGTTTATTATTATTGACTAAGCACCGTAGTTTATTTTGATTATTTACGTCTTCTATGACAACCTCCTGAATTTTGACGAGGTTGCAAAACTACACCTTGTATATTGAAGTTAATATAACAAAGGATCGTCATGTATCATCCATTTTTTTAAACATTATAATAAGTCCAGTAAAATAATATTATCCAGTACAATCCCATATAACGAAACACAGCTTTTAATGAGCGGTAAATTTTTAATGAATGGGGTATTATTTTCAGTAAACATATGCTTTTTTTTACTGAGGCACTGGTACGAGCGCACGAGCCGAAATGAAAAATACTCGTGTCACATTTACTATTTTCATAAATTTTAAGAATTTATTCATACCTATGGATGATACTGATTGTGCTTATTGCAAATAATTGAATAGTCAAACGAACTTACCTGTAAGTGAAGTTTGACGGTAATTATGCTTGTTGTTGTATTGTCCGAAGATGATTCAGAAAACAAGTGTAGTCTCGGCTTTAGTCTGCGACGTCACACATGAGTTTAAAGAAAAAAAAAACTTATTTCCGAACGCAACCTTACCGTGTTGCTAAAAGCTTCTGTAAACTATCTTCATTCGGATTTTATGTCTGTTAATGGCGTCACCTTTTCCGAATGTTTTTTTGTTCTTTTAGTTTGAAAATTGTCTTAATATACCGGTTAAAATTGGAAAAAGAAAGTCGGAAAAATACTCGTTTCACATTTAATATTTTCATAATTTTAAGAATTTATTCATATCTATGGATGATACTGATTGTGCTTGATGCAAATAATTTAACTAAAATGCTATAGCATAATTGCATTTTCGATTCGAAAGTCGACGTATTTACGTTAAGTTTACCCCGCACGCAGGCAGAGGCTCAAGGGCAGCATAATAACTCTGACACCAGGAGGTCTACTCTCTAAGTCCGTCAACGAAGATACGGGCCCGTACGAAAGTAGATCGAAACTTCGAAATGAATCCTACGCCCTATTGTTATCGGATTCATGAGTTTTGAAAATACACCGGGAGTAGGGACAACTGTCCAATCGTGTTGTCATTCGTTTTTAGTTCGGGTCCCTCACTAATAGTATGTCCGTAAGTGATACGGAGTAGGAAACGCCCGTATCTTCGGCCGAAACTACGGGTTTCGTGCTTAGAGAGTAGACCTCCAGGTTAGGCACTAACCACTCGATAAAGAAGAAGAAAAAGAACCCCGCTTGCTCGTGCCAGGGTCTCTGAAAAAGTGCAATTAAAAACTTACGTCGCATAGAAATCCAGTTATGATGATTCAGGTTGTTTGTGATAATAATATCATAAAATCTATTTAAATTTATTCATCAAAATGACGTAAACTCCAAATAACGAGAAGTTAGTTTTAGTTGCCTGATAACCTTTTAACCGCAAACCCGCGAACCGTAAGTAAAAAGTCACAAACTGAAAAAGGGATTTTTATTTTTAAAAACAAAAGTTTTGAATTTGGAATTAACTTTTTTTCATACCCAGACTCTTTATTAAGTCCCAGTAACATAGTTTGGATATTAAAACCTCTTTAGAACTAAATGATTGCCAATAATGTAGAAAAATCAAAACCACCCGTTTCTTTTGTAAAGTAGGTACTTTAATACATATTATGTCACACAAATTGAATTCCGCATTATGTGAAATTCCTTATCCCGAACAGCTTTCAATATTGCAACAGAAAGCAGATTGAATGAATTAAAAAAAAAATGTTTTTACAAAAATATTGAAAAAAATACAAAACTCAATGAGAAAAGGCAGACAATAGAATGGCCTGACGAGTTCTAATTACAAATGACTTTAACAAATGGGGCCATTTTGACCTCTGACCTCTCTGCGCTCGTTGCACTCAGGCCAAGCCTAAGGCATCTGTCCCACTGACGACGAGGAAGCGACTTGCTATCTATTATATTCTCGCTCAAAATACGAACGATAGATGTAGGTCTCGTGTCAGTTGAAGAGAGACATAATGATATCGATTGCTCTTCAAGGTTAAACAACGGAGGTCTGTCCGTGGATGGGTGACCATTCATTACGTACTGAATTTTCTCCGTGTCTTAGAAAGCATGCCGCTCGCCCCAGCTGCTATTTGTAGATCTTTGACAGTAGTAGTGGCCCGATAGTCTGACAACCAGACTTACAAAGAGGACAGACTTACTCAGTAATAACTGGGCTGTGGAGGTCGGATAGGCAGTCGCTTTATGTAAAATACAGGTATTGAGCTGCATCAGGTTTGAATGGAAGCTGATCCCAACATAGTCGGGAAAATGCTAGGCAGATAATGAGTTGATCGCTGACTGTTCACACTGCTTCGCTGGTCTGGTGGTCGCAAACACGACTGCTGGGCATGAGGACCTGGTTTTGATTCCCAGTCGGGCAAATTGTTATTGGGTTTTTTCATCAGAAATTTCTCAGAAGCAGCCAAGGAGTCTGGATTTGTGCCCGGTTGATGCCAATAGGCTCGCAACCTATTACGTGGGACTTTCGAAATCTTGAGGTCTAATTTAACATTTTTTTAATAAAGGCCAGACATCTGGCCAGAACTTAATTTACTTTCTTTACAAAAAGATGCAATAATAATCTCAAATTAATAATAAATAATAAAACATTAATATGAAAATAGTAATTTAAAGTAAAATAAGGAAGCTACTGACAAAATAAACGAGGTATTAACAAAGGTATTTCAATTGTTTCTACTATCCTAGTTTAGTCACCCCCGGCAGATTAAAGGTCGGACTCTTCGAAACGTTCTATCTGGCAAGTATTTTTTAAATACAGTGTGCATCTCCACGGCGCCCGAAATTCTTTTATTGTTACACATACATACCTTTTTTTAATAGGAGAACACACATCTATTATTGCTCTTGTATGATTCCTTACATTGTGCCCGATTGAGGCCAATAGGCTCGCAACCGGGAGGTTTATTACGTGGGACTTAAACATAACTGACAAAATGAGGGTGTACTATTAGGCACACCTTCAAAGGTGTTCGTTCGTTCATCGTTCTCACATGTATGTTTAATCTCGACATGAATGATGTAACCGAGACTTTGTAACAACAATGATTTAAAAGAGTGTCCATGGAGTTTCTTGCCCATTCTTCTCCATAGAGGTCTACGTATTCGAATGGGCAACTACAGTACTTTCACAAGTTATTATGCCCTGTGACTGGAACTGTAGAACTTTGAGTTTGAGTTTGTTCCTAATAGTACACGGGGTACAAGGGTTAGGTCATTCTAACCCTTCGGGCATTACAGGAGTGATGTTGTGTTTACACGGCGACGAGTATTCTCTCTCCACAAGTTAACGCTGCATAATTATAAACAACTCCTTTCTAGTTTGCTAGCTCTGCTTGCTTCTCGCTTGTCATCAGCGGTGAGACAGCGGCTTTATTATAACTAATATTACATGTTTAGCAAACCCATTAATTTTTAATCTGAGAGATAAAAACCCTTTGTCCGAACTCATTATTATAATTAAAAGATTATGAATGACATTTATTTTTTGGTTAGAATACAATGTCGTTTGGATAATATTATTATTGGGCAGAACATACTGCGAATATAACAATAGGGTATTCTGAGGATTAAATATTTTACAAAGATACCTCTTTATGTTGAATGATTAACGTAATCTCTTCAATATTAATGGTTAAATAAATGTAGTAGTGACTAACAAAGTGTAGAATACCAAGTGACTAATGTTGCTTCATTTTTATTCATTTATTAACTGACACAAAAACCACAGTCTATACAATAATTGTCTAGAAGCATGAATTATTGCACAAAACTTGTTAAAAGTTTTAAATTGTGTTGGTCACTAACACTAAAAACGGGATATTGACCATGTTCAAATGTGAAAAGTGACGAAAAAGTTCGCGAGCGGCCACAGTAAGTTTCGTGTGTCGGGAACAGAATCGAGTTGTGAGTGACAGTGGTAGCGGTACCGAGCGCATAAGACATACAAGAAAGATGTATTCATTCCATGGAGTTTATTGCCCATTCTTCTCCATAGAGATCTACGCTTTCGAATGGGCAGCTACAGTACTTTCACAAGTTATTATGCCCTGTGACAGGGACTGTAGCTTAGTTTATTTTTTGTGTTTTGACATTCAAAAGTGCCTGTAATGGTTTAATTGAAATAAATGCTTTAAGTTTGAGTTTGATGGTAGATCGATTTGTCTGCTCATAAACATTCACCCGCAATAAGTTCACTTTATACGCGATCTTGGCGCTTGCAACAGCGCCAAAATATCGGGAACTCAAAATTAAAATAGAAATTAAATATCCCGATTTCAGTGTTGATGATAACGCTTGCTTAATTATAACGAAGGTCTGCACTATGAAAGTATTTAAAAGGGGTTAAATATCCCAAAATCAACCCCAGTCGTATTTTTTCTATGGGATAACTCATCGGGCATATGGCTCGTATTCATGGAAAACTGTTTTTAGAAGAAATCTTTTTAAAATCATTGAAATCCTAATCTATTCAATCCAATTGCATAATCCATGCGGAAAACCAATCATTGAGATCGAATTAGATATCGACATTTTGTAACCAATCAACGGTTTACTGTCGTCAAATATATTTTGGGGTTGAACTAATTGTGGTTTGAATGTCACTAGTTGTGGGTAACCAAAATTAAATTACATCGTGAAAGTGTTAGGCTAGAAATAGTTAATTGGTAGCAAAAAACTGAGGTGGAATACACTTGTGTTTTCGCTCCACCCACATGTAACCACAGCAAGTAACATCTCGTCGACGTAAAATGACGTCATTGCCACCATACAACATAACATAACATCACGCTTGTAATACCAGAAGATAGAGGTGTACCTAATAGTATACTCACATTTCGCCAGTTACGTTTAAGTCCCATGTAATAGGAGGCGAGTTTATTGCCATCAACCGGGCACAAATCCAGACTCCGTGACTGCTACTGAGAAATTTTTAATGGAAAAACCCAATAACACTGCCGGACCCAAGACACGCACCTCTGATTTTTCGGATTCATGTGCATATTGTATAATTATCACTTAGTCTTGCTTTGGTGAACGAAAACATCGTAAGGAAATCAGCATGCCTGAGAGATATGTCTGCACGGCAAGTAAAGCCAAGTCAGAGGCCCATGGGCGGCATAAAAACTCTGACACCAGGTTAGGCACTAACCACATGATAAAGAAAGAAGACTGCCGGACCTGGTAATCAGCCCCAGGACCTCATGCTAAGCAGTCGCGCTTGCGACCCCTTGACCAACGAACAGTCCGCTGAAGACCAATTTAGCGCGTGAGTGATGGCGGTGGTCGTGGTGGTGGTGGTGCACCAAGAGAGGTTTTAAAAAAGTTTTTGGGTGGCACTGACGAGGTGTGACCATCTAATTAATACCGGGCTTCCACCTTTTTGTTTTTGTTTTTGGTAATGGCATCTCGCAGGTCAATCCGGACAATCCTGTGGGTGCCTTGAAATGAATTAAGGCCTCCAGCCAGGGAAAACTTATGTACTGAGCGACAACTCGCTAATGGCACCCCCTGTGGGGTACGGGCCTCGGCTTAGGGCGTCGCTGGGGGAGGGCAGCTGGACAAGCTGGATATGAGTGATATTATTTAGGCTGGCTCTTGCAAGGTCGGTGGGGAAACACCGGATTTTCCACCGTATCCCGGCTGTCATTTATAGTACTTTGACAATCGTTACAGGTAGCCAGTGGCCCAAAAGTCTGACAACCAGTCAAGGGGTATGGTACTCAATACTGACTGGGTCGTGGAGGTTACACAGGCAGTCGTTCCATGTAATACTGGTTTTGTCAGTTGTATTTGGCTGGACTCGAAGCCGAACCCAAGATAGTTGTGAAAAGGCTAGGCAGATGATTGACGAGTGATGGAATTTTGAATGCGAATACATGATGATTCATGAGCGACCACTATTACAAACTTGCCCAATATACGATTCCGACCCAGTAACAGGTCTCTTTGTTGGAGTTCATTCGAGTGGATAATAACCAAACAGGTTTGTTTTGAATCAATCGAATGGCTAGTTGGGTACACAGACAATTAACAGGCGCAAACTGCTAGAGTGAAATCTGCACTAGGATTACGATTAAGAGAATTGTCTTGGCCTGGAATCTAATGGGTGTAAAAGTACCCTTAACGAAGCCGTCATTGCTATAATTTTTATGTTCTATACCATACTTTTCAGTTACGGAGATATTTTCACAAGTTTATTTTTTATTTTTATAATACAAGCTTTTAATGTTATAACTTTACTTTAACTGTCTTTACGACACTTCACACTTCCCCCGCACTATTCAATGCATCTATCAACACAATGTGTTGAGAGCGTTACATTGAGCCCTACCGTAAAACGTGATTTACAATACAAAAGAGTATTTATTATATATACCACACTAACCACCTCCTGATAAAGAAAAAAACAAATCGATATTACAATAAACGACCGATAGATTTCACTGGCGGTCTCGTCACGTATCGCCAGGTAAATATGTAAAGTACTTCATTCGCAAAAAATAAACTAAGTGTTTTTACCTCTAGTGTTTTACGACCTTCAAAAATTTCACAAGTCCCTAAAATAATAAAGTGGAACTAGGGATAACCAAATTCAACACTAGAACCATTATTTTCAGATTCTTATAAAATGGTACTAGTGATTACAAAAGTCCTCAGTAGTTCCATCATGGTACTGTTAATGGTTCTAGTGGCAACGAACCATTTTTACCCCAAAAAAAAGTCATTTCAGTCAACAATAATTGTTGACTGAAATGACTTTTTGCGTCGTAATAATTCAAATTATTGTCCAGAATGCTTGGTTGACGGCTTCGTGAAGGGTCCAGGAGGTCTACTCTCTAAGCAAGAAACCCGTAGTTTCGGCCGAAGATACGGGCGTTTCTTACTCCGTATCACTTACGGACATACGATTAGTGAGAGATCCGAACTAAAAACGAATGATAACACGATTGGACAGTTGTCCCTACACCCGATGTATTTTCAAAATTCATTAATCCGAAAATAATAGGGCGTAGGGTTCATTTCGAAGTTTCGATCTACTTTCGTACGGGCCCGTATCTTCGTTGACGGACTTAAAGAGTAGACCCCCTGTTTAGTTAAAGTGTTTGAGTGTCGAGCTCCAGTTGTGATGCTGGTGGTCTCGACTTAATAAAACTGCTATTTTCGATGTATAGACTATAATTCAACTTGGTTATAACAAAAAAGAAAGGGCCGATGTATGCGCACGATAAGTGACGGCGAGCGAGTCTCCTCGGAATGTTCGAGGGCCCAGCTATAGGTGGGGCGCGCGGGCGTTGCGATGACGTAGGATAGACGATAGATCCCATTGGCCGGCGCGATGTGATGATCCGGAACATATTCCCCGGGTTGAAGTGTGTGAAGGCTTCAAGATGATGTTGATGAGACCGGAAGAGGGCAAATGTTATTATAGGCCCGTGTAATGGTGCCCTTCTTCGTCAGGATCTCGGCGACTCTGTTATGCCCATCGGAGCCTGGTTTCACGGCGATCACTTTGCCCAGCAGCCACAGGAGAGGAGGAAGATTGGCGTCTCGCACTAGAACCATGGTGCCTATCTTCAGGTCATGTCCTGTCCGCCATTTGGTTTTCTGTTGCAGGAGAGACACATACTCATTAGTAAACCGCTGCCAAAAATGTTGTCGGAGCTTTTCGACACGATGGAAGCGATGAAGCCGCTGGATGTTGCAGTCAGTGATTTGTGGACGAGGAACTGACGTGAGTGGTCGTCCGATCAGGAAATGTGATGGGGAAAGGTACGAGAGATCAGAAGGATCAGTGGATAGTGGTGTTAAGGGTCTGGAGTTTAAAATGGCCTCTATCTGAATCAGACATGTTGAGAGCTCTTCATAATTATGTCAAGTGAGTTAAGCTCAAGACTCGACGTAACAAATGTTTGGTGGATTTTACTGCTGCCTCCCAAATACCACCGAAATGTGGGGAATAGGCAGGAATGAATTTAAATTCTATGCCGTTGTTTGCAATTTCTGATGCTATGTCGTTGGATGAAGCTTTTAAGAAGCGTGAAAGCTCATTGAAAGCTCCCACGAATGTAGTGCCGTTGTCGGAGTACACGCGCTGAGGTTGGCCCCGACGACTAATGAATCGGCTGAAGGCCGCAAGGAAAGCTTCCTTGGTGAGATCGGTGACCAGCTCTAGATGCACAGCTCTGACTGCAAAGCAGACAAAAACACAAATATAAGATTTTACAAGCTTACATCCTCTACCTCTACGATCGGCTATCAGCACTGGCCCGGCGTAGTCAAGCCCTGTATTCAAAAAAGGGTACTCGAGATGCGTCCTATCACTTGGCAGGTTACCCATAACGACCTGAACAGGTTGAGCTTTAAAGCGAGTACAGCGAACACAGTTACGCACTATCTGTTTAGCTAGGTTTCTGCCAGCTAAAGGCCAATAGGTGAGTCTAATGTGTGCTAGAAGTAGTTGAGGTCCTGCATGAAAAAGTGTTTTGTGTTCTTTTTCGAATATGATTTTTGTCAAAACATGTTTACTACATAATAAAATAGGGTGTTTAATGTCGTAGCTATAATTTGAATTATTAAGACGCCCACCAACGCGTATTAAGTTGTCTGAATCGATAAAGGGAGAAAGACTAATCAATCGATTCTTTTTTTGTAAGGTCTGATTAGTTTTAAGACATTTGTATTCCTCAGGGAACATTTCCTGCTGAGAAATCTGTAAGATAAGATTTTGTGATGACTGTAATTCTGTATATGTTAGGTAAGATAATTGTTTATTATTCTGTGTTTTGCAGTTATTAATAAATCTTTGTACATAGGCTATGATTCTAATTAATGATGTGAATGATGATTTTTTATTTATTAAATTGGAAATAGAATTAGTATGATATGATTTATTTTGGTCAGCAATTGTATGTAAAGTTATTTCAGGTGTTGAATGCATTTGTGTATTGGGTGAAGTGGGAAATTGTATTTCTTTCTGATTTAAGAAATCGGTTCCCGACCACCAAAGACTGGACGAGCTGATGCAATCAGCCTTCACCCCTCGGGATGCAAGATCGGCGGGGTTGCTCTTTGAAGGCACAAGGTGAAACTTTGCTGACTCGAGAGTATTAACTACACCTTGACTGACTCAATCGAGTCACCACCACTCAAATAGTCATCTACATAAAAATCACGTCTGATGGACTGACTAACCTCTGGGTCTGAACATTGATCTGCAAGCGACACCAAGCACTTGGTGGCTAAATATGGAGCTGAAGAAGTACCGTAAGTCACTGTATTTAGTGTGTACTTCTTTAATGGGTCTGAAGAACTAAATCTAAAAAGAATTTGTTGTAAATGGCGCTGTGACGGCTCGACTAAGATTGCTCTGTACATTTTTTCGATGTCACCCGTTACAACAAATTTATGTTGCCTGAACCTTAAAAGTATTGATAGCAAGTCTTCCTGTACGGTTGGACCTACCATCTGGATGTCATTGAAGGACTTGCCCGAGGTGCTGGAGGCTGAAGCGTCGTAAACTACGCGAAGTTTCGTAGTCGTACTAGACTCGCGGACAACACTATGATGAGGCAAAAAATAATTTATATCTGAATTGTTTGTTTTGGAATGTTCTGTCATGTGATTAAGTTCAATGTATTCTTGCATGAATTCCAAATATCTGTTTTTGTAAGTGGAGTCCCGTTCAAATCTACGCTCGAGGGAAAGAAAGCGACGCTTGGCCAACGCATAAGAGTCACCTAAGCACTCAGGCGAGTCCTTCAATGGTATGGTGACCACGAACCGACCATTTGTATCTCGACGTGTGGTTTCTTGAAAAAGTTTTTCACAAGCCTGTTCATCTGAAGAAAAACAGTTACCAGAAGATACAGTATCGAGTTCCCAGAAGCGAGTCAGCTGATCAGACTCCTCATGTGAAAGAAAATGGCAATAAGAAGGTTGTGTACGACGCGGAGACTGAGTGATACAGCCCGAAATAAGCCAACCTAATTTTGATGACTGTAATCTAGGTTGATGTTTACCTAAATTAATTGTATCGGAACCTAAGACGTCCCAAAATACCTCAGCGCCTACCAGAATGTTGATAGCTGAAGGCACGTTAAAAGAAGGATCTGCTAATTGAATACCTGGCGGAATGGTAATATATTTTTTATCCACGTAAGAGCCAGGCATCGACTGTGTGATATTTGGTAAAATAAAACAGCTTATTGTCGCCTGATAGCCACCATAACAAGATTGTAAATGAAGTCGACAACTTTCTGTGGTACTTGAAACTTGTCCGTTAATACCTGTGACGGTGGACTTAGTGCTGTGAGTCACCAGACCAAGCTTCCCACAGAGCTCTCGGGTAACAAAGTTGGAGGTGCTGCCATTAT
This sequence comes from Standfussiana lucernea, assembly GCA_964057025.1. Taxonomy (NCBI): domain Eukaryota; kingdom Metazoa; phylum Arthropoda; class Insecta; order Lepidoptera; family Noctuidae; genus Standfussiana; species Standfussiana lucernea. Next base: position 8,121,420 of record OZ059808.1, on the reverse strand, counting down.
CCAAAAGCAGTCTGGCAGTATGAAGTTCTCCATTGACGTCTACCACCTTAGCCAAAGCTGTGGAAAGTAAAATATGATTCTGAGTATTGTCTGAACAGGGTAGAACGATATTAGCTGACAATGCTACATTGTCCCCTGACTTATTTTCTGTTGATGATTCCCTATGTAAGAGGGTGTTATGCTTAGATTTGCAATATTTGCAATGAGATAGATTGCAACGCTTCACTGTATGACCAGGTCGAAGGCAGTTCATGCAAACATTGCTTTCTGATGCTTTTTTAATACGAGCTTCAATGTTAAGGTCTCTGAAAGGTTGACAACTAAATAAAAAGTGATTCTGAGAGCACATAGGACACTTGATATTCTCAGATTTGTAAATAGGTTTAGATTTAGTTGTTGTAAGATAGTTTTTAGATTTATTATTTTCATTAGTGTTTTTAGTAGATGTATTGTTTGTAAGTAATGTGTTGTTATTATGATTAAGGGATTCAAGTAAGTCTGCTCTGTTGGATATAAATTTCAAGAAATCTTTTAAATGTGGATATGTATCTAAATTGTTTTTGAATTGTTCCCATTCTCGATTGGTCACAGAATCTAATTTCTTTGACATCATACATATGACTAATATGTCCCAATGTTTAGTTGGATGTCCAAGCGTTTCAAGAGCTCTAAGGTTTTTATTTGTGACATCAATCATATTGCGTAACGCACTAGATGATTCCTGTTGAATGGATTCAAGATTGAATAATGCCTGCACATGATTATTAATAAGAAGGTTTTCATTGTCGTACCTTTCGGTCAATATTTGCCAAGCAATAGCGTAATTATCGGCTTTAAAGTCAATACTTTTTATCACTAAAGATGCGCTGTCGATTAACGCTGCGCGGAGATAGTGAAACTTGTTTATGTTCTGTATGCTACTATTGTTGTGAATAAGGGAAAGATACGTATCTCGGAATTCAAGCCAATGCTGATAGTCCCCGTTGAAGTGTGGCAAGTCTATCTTGGGCAGTCGAACGAAGTCGTGCTTGCAGCCAGAACCGTGCCGGGTGAGATCATCAGTGGAAGAGGCAGATACGAGCGCGGGCGAGGAGGAGCGCGCGGGTGCGAGGATAGCTCTCGCGCGCGCCACCGACGCATGGTACTGCGTCTCGAACTGCTCCCTCTCGGCATACATGTCGTCCGTACTCTCCGACAACAGCTCCAACTCGGTCTGTAACACGTCGAATTCCTTATACAGCGCTTCCATTAAAGTCAAACGACCTTGTAATTCGACCTCTTGGAAGTCATCTAAGTCTGTGTTACTAGGCAGTAACCTTAAAAAGTTATTAAAATGCGTAAGCTTAGCTTTGAAGCTTCCTCGCTTCTTTATCAGTTCCTTTAGTTTTGCATCAGCCATAATGGTAGGTAGGAAGTGACAAAGCAAAGGGTCAAAGTGCAAACAAGGCAAAGAACAAAGGAAAAGCCAAAGCAAAGTAGTTAAAAACGAATGAAATAGGTAAAGGACTAACGGTAAATCAGCTGTTGTGACAATAATGAGCCCGATGTGGAAACCGGTTTAACAAGCAAAAAACATGAAATCACTAATGAGGTTGTTTACGTTTAAAAGTATCTACTTATTCATCGGTGCGATAAGCGAACAATGATGAACAGTATGGGAATTAAGTTAGATAAATAACGTTAAATTTGTTGAATGCAAATGAGTATGAATAGCTATAGCATATGAAGAGATCAACTATGACTGATCCGTATTATAGCACTGTTTTAAATTCCTGGATAAAGAAAGAATGAAGACAGGAATTAAGGAGATCGGAACGGACTCACTCAGAATTATGTTCCTCCCTGGGTAGACTGTCCTCTCTGTGTCCTCTACGACGCGTAGGCAAACGGACGAAGTGGGCGGTCCAAAGTCCACGGGCGGCGTGGCACCACAAAGACGGCGAATTTCTTCTTTGTAGAAAGGCTCGAAGGACCACTGTTTGAGTGTCGAGCTCCAGTTGTGATGCTGGTGGTCTCGACTTAATAAAACTGCTATTTTCGATGTATAGACTATAATTCAACTTGGTTATAACAAAAAAGAAAGGGCCGATGTATGCGCACGATAAGTGACGGCGAGCGAGTCTCCTCGGAATGTTCGAGGGCCCAGCTATAGGTGGGGCGCGCGGGCGTTGCGATGACGTAGGATAGACGATAGATCCCATTGGCCGGCGCGATGTGATGATCCGGAACATAAAGTAAGAATTTGACTTTACTTTTACTTTTATTGAATTAATTACTTATGCAACCATTTCTATGCAATGAATAAGAATTTGAACAAAGTAAGAAAATTTTTGACAGTTCCAACTTCAAGCAATTACTAAACTACGGAATAAAAACCGTATCTTAAGTTATTACTTTTACTCAAGTTATCACTTTGACTTGATTAGAGATACGGGTATATATCAGATGATTTGCAGTTTAATAAACATAACATCACGCCTTTTTTCACGGAAGGTTAGACAGAAGTGTTCCTGTAGTACAGCCATTTTACTTTACTATTGTTGAAACAGCCGGGTAAAAATCTAGACACCGATCTGCTCCTGAGAAACTAATAAATCTAATAAATCATCGTCTACCTAGCCTTTTCCCAGCTATATTGGAATCAGCTTCCAGTCTCACCGGTGGCGGCTGAATACCAGTATTTTACATGGAGCGTCTGCCTATCTGACTTCAACAACCCAGTTAGTACTGGGTAATACGATACCCCGTTGTAAGAGTGGTTGACAGACTTTCGAGTTTCTGACTACCTGTAACGGCTGTCAAAGACCTAAAAATGACAGCCGGGACCAACGGCTTAACGTGCACAGAAAAGAAGAAAAGCAAGATAATGTTTTAGTCCATACAATAGACCGAATTATTTTTGATTGTTGTTCCGCTCCTATTGGTCGCAGTGTGATGTTATATAGCTTGTAGCCTTTCTATGGCCGATAAATGGGCTATCCAACACTAAAATAATTTTTCAATTCGAACCAGTAGTTCCTGAGATTAGCTCGTAAAACCAAACAAACTCTGTAGCTTTATAATATTAGTAGACACAGATGTAGTACATAGATATGTAATAGGAAGCTCTCGTTAGGCGGTTGGATCAAGGGCTTGATTCAGTAAGCGGTTCTCTTGGACACGGCTCGTATTGTTTGGAGGTTCCTCTCTCTGGAGCCCTGACCGCCGGTAGCTTGGACCCTGTTCCCGATACCGGTGGGTTACTATTTTTTTTTATATTTTTAAATGTTTTTTTTTGTATGTTTTATTGTGAAATATTTAAAAATGTAAAACTATGTGTAAAGAAAATAAATAAAGTAAATATATATATATATTGTATAATATAATATAGTATATATTAAGTATAGATTAACATCAAGGAAGACAAACCGGCAAAAGATCAATAGTATAAGCCAAGAGTACTTCGAACAGAAATTCTCATTAACAATCAAGTCCCTTTCAACAATACTTCAAACGTAGGCTTAGATATATTTAGAGAGAATTAAACTAAATAATGTTTCCAACTTACAGTTAAACTCAACTTGAGATTTAATCCTTTTGAAGAGGAAGGAAGATTATGGACCTTCTCGTTGGTCTAGTGGCAGCAAGCGCGACTGCCGAGAATGAGGTCCGGGGATCAATTCCCAGGGCTGGGAAAGTGTTATTGGGTTTTTGCGTCAAGAATTTCTCAGTAGCAGCCAGGGTCTAGATTTGTGCCCGGTTGATGGCAATAAGGCAATAACCACGCCCCCTATTACATGGGACTTAAAAAAAACAATAACTGGCGAAATGCAGGTGTACTAGTAGGTACACCTCTGCCAAACACTTCGGAGATTAGAGCTGTTATGTTATGTTATGTCAATAATAATAAATTGGAACACTGGCTAACCAACGGCTTAAATAAATAAATCATTAATTTCAGATTCATCCTAAGATTACATCCATATTTGTTAGTTAAAATTGCGAGCTTACAAACTAGTGTTAGTAATAAACAATGGATTTTTTAAACATTTTATTAAAAAGAAAGTGGCAGGTCCGGTTGGACTTCCCGATGATGGCGGCAAATAACTAAACAACTGCGTGCAGCCGTAACCAACGCGCCAGTATCGGAGAGTCCCACCGATCCGCCAGCGCGCGCAGGATGTTGCTTAACTCGCTTTCGGTATGTAATGGGTAGTCACTTATCCACGGACCAATCTAGGTAACCGTGGAACCTAAATATCGACCCGAGTGGCTGTCATTGATTAGCTACGAGCTCCTCCAATTGGCTATGCACGCATACTTGGAAAATTCACCTTGTATACAAAGGTATTGGCTTAAGCTTTTCTAGGAATTATCTACGAACAATAACAGGAGTTTCCTGGACTTTGGAGTACTTTCTCATCTTAGTTTTGCATATTCAGTTCCAATTCTAGGATACTTCATAAATGTTTGTTTAAAAAACGAGATATGTATTACATTTTCACTAAATAATGGGTTTTCATTCTTAGAAGTGTATTTTGCAGATTTTTTTCGATGTTTGCTTTAAAAATTATTTTATTCAATACTAGTTTTTGCCTGCAGCTTTGGCTTTTCGATCACCCTGAAAATTACTACGGGCTGTAACGTGTTTTTTAAACTGTTACATGCTTTTCATATTTTAGTCGATTTCGGAACGATTTTTATACTGTCTTTTATTGTCTATGGTTCAGTTCGGCAACTGTCATTTTTTGACGTTTCACTTTACGACCTGATTTCGTCATCGAGGCATTTATCTCGCCAAATTAATTTTACAAATCCGGTATAATCACGGATATTTTTGGGCCAAACGATGCCATAATCGCTGCCTTAAACACCCAGGACGAGGTGTTCAGAAGGAGGGATCCTTAATTTCTTCGGTAAGATTTATTTCTACCAGACCAATATGTGGTCATCATTTTAGGTTCGTGTTTTAAGTCGAATTGATGTTTCAGGATTTCAATATTGGACGATGCTCTAGTGTGATTTTCACCTAATTTGGATTTATCGGTGCACACGGGAAAAGTCATTTATTAACGGAAAAACGGTAAGTTCCTTCTTGGGACGCCATGCTCCCCACGTGTTGAAATTCTAATAGACTTGTGTATTAACCTTTTAAAATTTTGTTACAGCCCTGCTGTGGCGTTTTTCTTCTACTTTTTCTTTTTCTCTCGTCTGATTATAATTTTCCATTTCATGGATTCTGGATTCTCTCATCTTCGACGCCGAAATCTTGAGGTCTAATTTAACATTTCATGTGTTTTGTGTGTACATAAATAAATAATAAATAAATAACATTTTTTTAGCCAGACATCTGGCCCAAACTTAATTTACTTTCTTCATATAAAGATGCAACAATAAGGATAATCTCAAATTAGTAATTTAATATTTAAAGTAAAAGGAAGCTACTGATATATTAAACAGGGTATTAACAAAGGTATTTCAATTGTTTCTATTATCCTAGTTTAGTCACCCCCGGAAGATTAGAGGTCCGACTCTCCGGACTGTTCTATCTGGCAAGTATTTTTTAAATGTAGTGTGCGTTCCCAAGGCGCCCGAAATTCTTTTATTGTTACACATACATCTTTTTTTTAAATTTTTAATAGGAGAACACACACACACACATTTTTTTTTGCTCTTGTATGATTTCTTACATAGGATCTTACACTTGATCCCACACACACCCCGGGTCTGTTACAGTTTGTCGCTCTGCGAACAGGGACTTGAAGTAGCTTCCTTATCTTGTTAGTTATTGTTGCATCTTATAATTTGTAGTATTGTTTACAGAACACATTATATAGTTTCTGTAAAACATTATTGTTTATTGTTGTAATTCACAACTTGAATTTTTTTTGATGTTTCCTTGTAAGTAAACAATATTTCCTAGTAACATTATTGTACTATTGTGTATGTTTAACTTTTATGGTTACAGCATTACCCATTTACTCTTGCAAAACCAACATTTGTATGGTAAGACAGTTTTGTTTTGTATAAGTAACTCAACATTGTAAAACTAAGTGCGGTGTAATTTGATTTCATATTTAATTTTAAGTGAACTTTGGTTTAACTTAATAATCATACTTTATGTGACTTGAACTTATATTGTAAATTATTGCTGCATCTTTTCATTGCTAAACACTTTGATATTTTCATAAAAAACAACTTGTAACTTTAAAAATATTTCAACTTAACCTCAAATATTTTATAACTTTTGAAGTCTTGCATTTTGCTTTGCTCATCAATTATAATCATATTGTTTGTTCAAAATGGATAAAGAAGTTCAGTCTTCTCTGCCTCTTGCTAAAGATAACATAGAAACTGATGGTGCATGCACAGTTCCTAATGTTGCACCTTTTGTTCCTGACATGATTAATTTGACAGATGTACCACATTCTTTTGATCATAATGACAGGATTGCACACTCTTCCTCAGCTTTTGCGACGAACGCTTTGCCTTCATTTAATTCAATGAATGTTTTGGTTAGTGAACATATTAAAAAGAATTTTCCTTCTGCAATTAAGTTGCCTGATTTAAAAAAGAGTAAAATTAAATTCGATGGGAAATCTTGTGTTAGAGAATTTATTACTGAAGTTGAAGAATATTTTTTATACAAAAATTTTGATGAAATTTTGTTGGTTGGTTCATTTACGGACTTGCTTAGTGGTATTGCTCTGAAATGGTTTCGCACAGTTCGCTTTCGTATTCCATCCTGGCACGAGCTTAAACTTGCTTTACTTAAACGTTTTGACAGGCCGGATTTTGACTATTTGCTGGAACATGACCTTCGTACGAGGAAACAGAAGAGTTCTGAATCTCTTCCAGATTTCATTACAGAAATAATGGACATGGCTAGTCGTCTTTCTTTGCCATTGTTTGATGCGGTTTTGATTAACATTATTAAACATAACATGTTACCTATTTACACACCTTTTATATTTGGTAAGCCTATTGATTCTGTAGAACAATTTCTTATTCTTGCCAAAGAACTTGAAGTTTTCGTCAGTCATAAATTCGTTAAAGCTGAAAAATCTACCGTAAAGTCTAATGCAGTTCTAACTTGCCTAAAGTGCAAAAAACCGGGACATCATTTTAAACATTGTACATCCATACCTGGCGTGATTTGTTTCAAATGTCAAAAGGTTGGAGTCACATCTAAGAATTGTGATGTTTGTAACACAGAGAATAAGAGCTCTAGTGAGTCAAAAAACTGATTAGGTCGCATCGAGCCCCTGTTGTTATTGATATAACCGCGAGTGTCTCGATGAAAGAAAATTTTGCTGAATGTCACAAACCTGATGATGCTACTCGTAACAAAGAATTTGCAAATTGGTTAGACTACTTAAAAACATTTTTTAAAATTTATAGATCAGCTCCTGTTTTATTTGTTAAAGATAATGATACTAGACCGTATTTACAATTCTCCGTAGGTAACCATACTTTTTCTGGTTTGTTAGATAGTGGTTCAAATAGTTGTATTCTGGGTTCAAATAGTCATGAAAAGTTTTCACAGTTAGGTTATAAAATAAATTCTGTTTCTAGTGCTGCTTATACAGCTGATGGTTCTTCACAGAAAATTATTGGTACCATTGAATTACCTGTTACTTGTGATAATTTAACTAAAAAAATTAATTTTCTAATTATACCTTCTTTTCAACCTGATTTCATTTTAGGTTTTGATTTTTGGTTGAAATTTGATTTGGCTAAAGATTTATGGAAAAATATAACTTATGTTCGAAGCAATACAGTTCAAGTTTGTACAGTCACTGCTGCTAGTGAACTTTCTCCTTCTGAGAAATATAAATTAAATGATACTGTTTCACTCTTTGAAGATATTTCTTATGAAAAGAGAGGCTTAGGTCTTACTCATCTCGTTCAACATAAAATTAATGTCACTAGCGAACCTTTTAAACAAAGATATTGGCCTCTAAGTCCTGCAAAGCAAAAGGAACTGTTTGATGAAGTGGAAGTCTTATTAAAGGAAGGAATTATTCAACCTTCTAAATCACCTTGGTGTTCACCTGTCTTAGCTGTAGAAAAGAAGGATGGTAGTACTAGATTATGTTTGGATTCAAGACGTTTGAATTCAGTTACTATAAAGGATTCTTACCCTCTTCCTTATACCTCTAGAATATTAGATAACCTTGGGGGAGCTAAATATATTAGTACAATTGACCTTTCTAAAGCATTTTTGCAAATTGCTCTTGAAGAATCTTCTCGAGAAAAGACTGCTTTTGTAGTTCCGGGAAAAGGACTTTTCGAATTTGTTCGTATGCCATTCGGTCTCACCAATGCACCTGCCGAGTTACAGAGACTTGTAGATAAACTTTTTGGTCCTGAATTCGATAATACTGTGTTTTGTTATTTAGATGATTTAATTTGTGTAAATTCAGATTTTAATTTACATATAGAGTATTTACACAAAATTTACAATATACTGAAAGATGCTGGTTTGACAGTTAATTTGAAAAAATGTAATTTTTGTAAAGATAGACTCCGTTATCTTGGTTATATAGTTGATAGTAATGGTTTGCATACCGATCCTTCTAAATTAGATACAATTAAATGTTTCCCACGTCCTGAATCTGTTAGACAACTTCGTAGTTTTCTTGGTTTATGCTCATATTATCGTAGATTCATTAGTAAATTTGCTGATATTGCCTCTCCTTTAACTAAATTAACAGCTGGAAGTAAGAATTCTAAAAGATCACTTTGTTGGAACGATGAAGCTGAGAATGCATTTGTCGAGTTGAAGCAAACTTTGATTACTGCTCCTGTTTTGCAATGCCCTAATTTTGAAAAACCTTTCTTTTTACATTGTGATGCTAGTTCTGTTGGCATCGGTAGTGTTTTGAGTCAAGAGGATGATAATGGTGATCAACATCCTATTGCGTTCTATTCTAGATCACTCAATAAATGTGAACGCAATTATAGTACCACAGAACGTGAATTACTTGCTATTTTAGCTTCAATAGAACATTTCAGACCTTATATTGAAGGAATGAAGTTTACAGTAATAACTGATCATGCTAGTTTAAAGTGGCTTTTAGGTCTTAGCAATCCTAGTGGACGCTTAGCACGTTGGGCTGCTAGAATCTCTCAATTTACTTTTGATATAGTTCATAAAAAAGGATCTTTACATTTAGTTCCCGATGCTTTATCTCGTATCGAAGTTGCTGCAATAGGAATCTCTCAAAATAATTTAGTTTTGCCAGATGATGATATTTATGATCCTTGGTATAAAAAAGTATTTATTAATTGTCAAAAGTCTCCTTGTAGATACAAGAACTTTAGAGTAGAAAATAAAATCTTATATAAATTTTGTAAAAGTAAGTATGATCCTAATAGTAATCTTAATTGGAAAATAGTTATCCCTAAAGAACATATTTTAGACACAATTCGTTCTAATCATGATGACATTAATTCTGGCCATCTCGGTATTCATAAAACTTTAAATAAATTAAAACAACACTATTTTTGGAAAGGGATGTTTAATGATGTTCAAAAATATATTCTAGCTTGTGATACTTGTAAAGCTTATAAACATACAACACAACCTCCTTTTGGTATTATGATTAACCCTAAAAAGGTTGATCGACCTATGATGATGCTTTCGGTGGATATTATTGGTATTTTACCTAAAGCTTATTCTGGACATAAGTATATTCTCTCGGTCGTTGATGTTTTCACTAAATACTGCTGGATTTTTCCAATGATAAATGCTACTACTAGAGTAATAAATAAACTTTTTGAAAAAGAAATATTTCTTAAATTTGGTTGTCCCAAGATAATTGTTTGTGATAATGGTACACAATTTACTTCTAAACATTTCGTAGAATTTTTGAAAGGTTTTAATATCACTAAAATATTTTATAATACTTTATACACGCCTCAAAACAATACAGTTGAGAGATACAATAAAACTGTTGAAACTTGCATAGCTTGTTTTGTTAAAGAAGATCATAGAACTTGGTCTAAGTATTTATCTAATGTTCAATTAGCTTTGAATAATAGTGTTAATCTAGCTACAGATTTCACCCCTAATTTTTTGATGTTTGGTAGAGAACTTATTTTTGATGCTTCTTTACATCGTTTAAGTGACTCTATTGATAATTTGAGTGAACTGGAAGTTTCCAATAGAACTCACTATGCTGATTCTCTTAATTCACTTAGTGATATTTTTGTTAAAGTTCAAACTCATTTATTAAAAGCTTATCAGCGTAATGCACGCTATTATAATAAGGGTCGTAAAGTCATTTCTTTTGATGTGAGGAATGTTGTGTGGAGAAGAAGTTTTGTTCAATCTCTTGCACCTACTTATTTTTCGGCAAAACTTGCTCCTAAGTTTATTAAATGTAAAATTATTGAAAAGAACTCTGAAAATGTGTATTCTGAAAGACCTTAATAAGGGTACCGCTGGTCGTTATCATGTTAAGGACATAATAAAATTTTAATTTGGTTTCCAAGTGTTAGTCTTGATTTTGATGATTTTGTTTGAAGCGCGCTTTTGTTAGTGTGATGTACGATGGGATGGATGATAGGTTAATAGCACTTTAAATGAAGATGTATGTTAGGTAACTTCTTATAAATTTATTGAATTTGAGACCTTAACATTCTAAAACACAACTTAGGACCTTTTAATAACCTTTTCTACCCACACAAATACATTTTTCATATCGAAAGATCTTATTATTATTTCTAAGTATTATTATTTTTTATGCAGTCTTGTATGCAATTTTTTTTGTACATTCTTGTATACAATTTCTGCATTGGTACCTACTACTTTTGTACACTCTGTTCTCGCTTGTAGAGGTTTACCTATCTTTCTTTTTTTACGGATCTCGGTATAATTTTTTCCTTGATTTCGTTGTTTTTTTTTTGCTTCTGTGCTCGGAAGATTGGTGGTGTTGTACCGATCACAGAATGCATGTCTTTTTTTGCTTCTGTGCTCGGAAGATTGGTGGTGTTATGCCGATCACAGAATGCATGTCTTTTTTTGCTTCTGTGCTCGGAAGATTGGTGGTGTTGTGCCGATCACAGAATGCATTTCTTTTTCCGCTATTGTGCTCGGGAAGTTGGTAGTGTTGAGCCGATCACAATATGCGTTAATTTTCGAAGGTGTTTGTGCTCGGAAGATTGGTGGAGTTGTGCCGATCACAACATTCTTCTTTATTTTTTTGCATCTTTAGAGATGTGGAGATTTTAAACTGTGTCTCACAGTTGTAATTCGTTCTTGCTAGTCAGTGGCGATGGTGCCTAACTGTACTCATATAGACATTTTTGGATTATTCTTGTTAGACAGCGGCAATTGCGCCTAACTGTACTTTTAATTTAATATTTTTCCTATTATATACTTGTTAGTCGGTGGCTATGGTGCCTAACCGAACTCATATTAGTATTTTTGTTGTATTCTTATACATATTGTTCAGCGACTACTACGCTTAACTGTACTTGTAATATTTCTTGGATTTAACTTGTTAGTCAGTGGCGAAGGTGCTTAACTGTACTCATGTGGTTCTTTTTGTATTATAGGTCGGTTGTGCATGTAGCTTGGCTGCACTTATTGTTTTTTTTGTGTTTTGTTTCTTTTCCAGTATCTTTTTGGAAACGTTTTATTGGAATTTATATTTCCTGTCTTTTTTTAAAAAAAAAAAAAAGTTTTTTTTTTACCTTGTTTGTTTTTAGCATAAAAGAAATTGCTTTCTTTTATTTTTTCGGGGAGGGATGTAATGTAACGTGTTTTTTAAACTGTTACATGCTTTTCATATTTTAGTCGATTTCGGAACGATTTTTATACTGTCTTTTATTGTCTATGGTTCAGTTCGGCAACTGTCATTTTTTGACGTTTCACTTTACGACCTGATTTCGTCATCGAGGCATTTATCTCGCCAAATTAATTTTACAAATCCGGTATAATCACGGATATTTTTGGGCCAAACGATGCCATAATCGCTGCCTTAAACACCCAGGACGAGGTGTTCAGAAGGAGGGATCCTTAATTTCTTCGGTAAGATTTATTTCTACCAGACCAATATGTGGTCATCATTTTAGGTTCGTGTTTTAAGTCGAATTGATGTTTCAGGATTTCAATATTGGACGATGCTCTAGTGTGATTTTCACCTAATTTGGATTTATCGGTGCACACGGGAAAAGTCATTTATTAACGGAAAAACGGTAAGTTCCTTCTTGGGACGCCATGCTCCCCACGTGTTGAAATTCTAATAGACTTGTGTATTAACCTTTTAAAATTTTGTTACAGCCCTGCTGTGGCGTTTTTCTTCTACTTTTTCTTTTTCTCTCGTCTGATTATAATTTTCCATTTCATGGATTCTGGATTCTCTCATCTTCGACGCCGAAATCTTGAGGTCTAATTTAACATTTCATGTGTTTTGTGTGTACATAAATAAATAAATAAATAATAAATAAATAACATTTTTTTAGCCAGACATCTGGCCCAAACTTAATTTACTTTCTTCATATAAAGATGCAACAATAAGGATAATCTCAAATTAGTAATTTAATATTTAAAGTAAAAGGAAGCTACTGATATATTAAACAGGGTATTAACAAAGGTATTTCAATTGTTTCTATTATCCTAGTTTAGTCACCCCCGGAAGATTAGAGGTCCGACTCTCCGGACTGTTCTATCTGGCAAGTATTTTTTAAATGTAGTGTGCGTTCCCAAGGCGCCCGAAATTCTTTTATTGTTACACATACATCTTTTTTTTAAATTTTTAATAGGAGAACACACACACACACACATTTTTTTTTGCTCTTGTATGATTTCTTACATAGGATCTTACACTTGATCCCACACACACCCCGGGTCTGTTACAGGGCATACAAACTATACTACAGCTTAACCCGAGTCTACCTGTGAGCCAACTTTTATCCGAATTCGTTTGACCTTTAAAGTGTGAGTTTTTTTTATAAACATTCTTACAAATGACCTGCTGAGGTTCTGAGTTCGATTCCTAGGTCGTGGAAAGTGTTATTGGGTTTTTCTGTTATGGATTTCTCCTGCCCGGATTTGTGCTCAGTTGCTGGCAATAAGCTCACTCCCTATTACATGGGACTTAAACATAACTGACGAAATATGTTTGTACTGTTAGGGTACACCTCTGCCTTACCCTTCGGGAATTACAGGCGCGATGTTATGTTATATAACAAGCCTAAACAACACAGTCACTTTCCAAATTACATATTATGCAGGCACGGTTTAATATTAACTTCAAACCTTCGAGTATACTGAATTTGACACAACCAATTACTGTCTCAAATGTCTTTTGCAAGCGCGAACTGCAATAATGTACTTAATTACTTCGAAAATTTGGTAGCAAATCAGAAGCTTTCGCGTAGGGATACAATCACACCTAATTTTAACCCCGTCAGATACCGATCAGTATTGGATTAATTAGAAATATATTTTTTTAACCTTCACAATGGAACTCGAGCTCTTATCTAAATAATAACAGCTGCTCGGGTCGATCGCCAGGTTAAGCCGCGCTTACCTGGCTCGGTCCGTGGATGGGTGACCACCCATACATACCGAGTTTCCTCCGTGCCTAGGAAAGCACGTTAAGCCGTTGGTCCCGGCTGTCAATTGAAGATCTTTGACAGTTGTTACAGGTAGTCAGTGACCCGAAAGTCTGACAACCAGTCTTAGCAAGGGGTATAGGCAGGGGTAGGGGTATAGGGTTAAAGTAAAAGCAGACCTCAATATAGTTGGGACAAGGCTAGACGTATGGTGAGCCTTCAAAGCACGACCGCATAAGCAACTTTTGGACACACTAGTTCCACAATAATATAAATCACTTATTTCTTTCATGTATTATAGAACTAGCTTACTCCCGGGACCTAACCCGCGTAGAGTTCAGTAATTGTTCCACTGAAGCGTACCGCAGGGAAAAAAATGTTCTATGTTAATCGAGGTTATAAACTATCTGTGTGCCAGATTCATCCATCCGTTCATTAGTTTTGATACCCCCGTGACTCAAAAAGCACGTTAAGCCGTTGGTGCTGCGCCTGATCTTTCTCCGGTCCTGTCGGGTTACCGTCCCGTCGGAATACGAGAGTGCACTGGTGTCTGTGCAGACACTTGTGCACTATCAAATCTCCCGCGCCGATGGCTGATTTCTGCTCTAATCTGAAATGCGGTCAGTTGGACTATTACTATTTTATAGCTGCAATTGTACCTTGTATAACAAACTATACATTTTTCAACTATGCTGATGAAACGGATCAAAACAGAACAGAGGAGAGGAGAATCGCCCTTAATCTGTTTTGGTTTACAGTTTAAACTTAGATAACCCGACACTCGCCATGGGAGTCGTAAAAAGAGATTATCCTTCGTGGATGCGTAACATCGAACACCTGTGCCCTAATCACTGCGATTACTTCGCTCGCCACGCGTCTGACCATTCGTTCTAATGGTTTATGAAGAGGTAACATTAACATTTACAAATATTTTCTGGCTGAACTGGTTTTTTCAATCGAGTAATGTATTTTGAAAAATATTGGCGAATGGAGGTACAATTTAGCTGTCTGGTTGGGTGATATGTTTTTAATTATATTAGCAGTTTTTGTTGTAACATAAAATTTTATTTGAGATGATTTCGAACGGCGAAAATTAATAGGACTATTTGAGTATTTGAGAATTAGAAAACGTCATCCCATTTGATTTCCATTCTTCTATTTATTAATCAAAAATAAAATCTTGTAGGTACAGCCACAGAGAGTGTTTTCTGCCTTTTCGGTTATAAATATACCCCGGGTAAAAGCAACACAACAAAAAAACATCAAATCATTATGTAAAGCAAGCAAAAAGCTGAAAATAAAGACGTCTCCTATACAAAAACATAAATACCCATTATGACACCAAAAAAAGAGAATATTTGTCAGTAAACAAGGAAGAAATCCTCATAATACCCACACTTATTCAATACAAGGTGGAACGAAGACCAATCTCACAATAGGCCCGTTACAAAGGGAGGAATTTCTCAAAAGGGAAAAATTACTTTTCTAAATTGGTGCGATATAAAAGACGTTTTGTCAATATTAAATTTTTTTTTGCCAGCACTCGACCCCTCGAATACTTGGGAATTTGGCGGAATTAAAAAGTCGAATGGCTTTTATTTATGTATTTTCATATCAAAGGTGTGGTGGAGTGATTGCGCGATTGGAGGTTCTAGTCGCTTTGTGTCATCGTTCTTTAGGAATGATTTATTGGAATATTGATAGATGTTTAGTATTTTATCAATGATCAGAATAATTGAAAGTAGTACTTAAGTACTTAAATGTACATTCATTTTGTTTGACCGCCCAAAGAATCAAACCCATGACGCCAAGCTCAGATGTCGCGCTTGCGACAAAGAGACCAACAAATAAGATGTAGTAATTTCCTAGAACACTCTTTTTAGGAGGAGCTACACCCTTTTAATTGAACTCCAATCCAAACACACGCACGAAATCTTAAAACGAACCACGATATGTCTCACTGCTCTGATGAGGCAATATTATGTATATTCATGAGCAACGTCGCATCAAGATTAGTGGCCATACATACATACGTACATACATTCGTATTACTATGATAGTTCTCAATAATACCTTGTTTAGCATACTCATAAATATATTAGCAGTGCAATTGTGAACGTATGTGTAAATGGTATGGTTATGTATGGGAGCATGAATTCGTTATGTTGGTGTTTAGTGCTGTAGTAGTTTGCAATTATTATGAGCAGCTTATGGCTTCGTTACTTACGTGTACGTAAAAGGAAGTCAGTGACGAGCTGGACAAAACCAACGACCATTGGTTCACATTAGCCCTGGAACTAAAAACTGGAAGGCATGTGGAGAGGCCTTTGCCCGGCAGTGAGATGACGCAGGCTAACAGTATCAGTATTTTTCTGTCGTTTATGCATATACAATGGCGCCAACAATAAATTAAGAGACGTATTACAAAAAAACACGAAATTGCAAGGTTTGCTCGTTGAAATTGTTTGTTATCCGTTCGTTGTTTGAAATAACAATTACTTGTTAAAAATAGTTCGTTCCTCTACTACAATAATAATAATAAAGCGAATTTTAGATCAATTATTAATTTATTCAGTTATAATCATTCTCCCGATGCATGTTTAGGCAAAAACTCACGGAGACGTGATTTGGGAGCTCTAATTTGTAGATTGTATTAAATATAGACCAACAAAATATTTTTTTTCATCTAAAAAATATCCCCAACTTTAATAATAATTGAATACATTTTCGTTATATGTCTTTATTTTAAAGAAAAAAATATTGGACCTAATTCAATTATTGACCGAAAAGACTTCGAAACAAGCCCCGATATCTCCGAAATTGTTCAAACTGTCTTATACAGTCTGCATACAAAAATTAATTCGAATATATCAAGGAGTTGAGTCACAGGACATTATTTTTCATTTTCAGCATTTTCTGCATGACTATTCGTTTTATTAATAATTAATTGGCTAGCACCGACTGGTTAACGACCCCCGCATCGGTATCAACACTAAACACAATACATGTTGCCAACTCACTAAGTTCGGTCCTTTTTATATCCAGAAGCGAATTAGTGCAAATTATTCCTATTTATAAATGGTGATAGCAGTTTTATACTATTTAGTTTGTTTTATTGTTTTTCTTTGATTTCGATGTTATGATTTATTTGCTAGTTTAAATTTATACCTATGAACTAGTATTACCGGTGTTGTCACTTATTGCCGTATTGTTGGCGTCACCCTGTATGTTCTCAATAAGAGTCGCTTATATAATACATACTTACTGTGACGGAAAAAAACATGAGGAATGTATAGTAACCTATATAATTATTGATCTGTATCACTCAGTATGTAAGCGGTGTTCAGATAAATTCTCGTCTTTTCGATATAATATGAGTAGAAGTCCTTGCCATTCAGTAATATTTCTAAGGCCTGATTCCGTAACTTAATATTTCTCATAATATTAACTAATTACATTACACTCCTCCACTCAGACTTAATCAATACCATTCATACGAAATTTATTACTCAGTGTAAGTAAGTAATAGATTGTTAGTAGTTTCTTTTTGATCGATCTTCATTTGTTTTTGGTAGTTTTCCTTAGGTCGTTGCTCTTTCTATGCTCGTGTTTTTTCTTCGTGGCAATAAAGATATTGAAATAAAACTCTTTAAGGCCCACATCCTAATTTCCCTCAAGGTATCGTAGATTTAGTGGCTAGATTGTCTAGCAGTCGCAATTTTTGCAAGCAAAACTACTAGAATCAGCTTGGTTTAGAAAACTACTGCCGTAAGAATACGTGGAAGTCGGCTTGCGGAAACCAAAAACTTTTTGCAAAAAAATAACTGACTTCAAATAACCAACTTTACCTTCGGAAGTCGGTAACTATTGTTTGTTTCATTGACTTTTTTTTCACCAACTTCCGAAAGTAAAGTTATTTTCCATTTTTTATTTTACCCTTTTTAGTTATCGCATCTCACACAAATCCTTGTCAAGTATCAATTTCGGAATTTCTTTTACTTTAATGACACATTTTTTCCAGCTATTTTGATTTAAAAACCAAACTACTAAACCGATTTTGATGAAATTTATATGAGACTAATCGGGAAGTATCTCCTTTCAGATAAAAGAAGCATTTTCCAAATCGGTTCATAAATGACGAAGACATGAGGTAACAAATACAAAAAAAAAACCTTCTTTTTTTTAAATCGGTTAAAAAAATCGAAGACAGGTGCCAGCTGCCAACCCATACTGGGTGCGCGTGGTGGTTTACGGCGCCTTCCACAGAGGGTAAACTTATGTTCCAGCAGTACATTATAAGCTGATTATTATGGGCATTACACATTTTTTTTTAATGTTGTAATGTTCAGTGACAGTATTTCGTTACCACCTTCTTACTTCCTCCTCGAATACTGCAACGGTGTGTCAGAAGAAAAAATTAGTACAATTTCATCTCCGAACCGAAGTTTATGTTTCCATATAAAATCAAGGAACTTTTTATTATTTTTTGCGTGTTTTGTGGCAATTTATGCCCATTGGTCTAGCTGGACTGGATCGGACGCGAGTAACTTGGAGGTAAGAATTTCCTTTCTCATAGCGAGCGTTCTGATCGTTGCAGCCTATTCGTATATTTATTCTAGGCTGCCCCCAAAAGTGTGGAGGCATTTTTCCTCGCACGGGCAGACTTTGCGTTCGGCCAAAGTCTACTCAAAAACAAAATCCTTTATCTCGATCAAGCACGTCATTCGGATTGCAAAAAAAGTCCGTAATCTTCTTTTAATTAATGGGGAGTACCCGTTCATTAAAAGAAGATTCACCTTCTACTACGTGAGACTTATACGTAACCATCTATACGTAGGTGTACTAAGTTATACACCTCTGTCAACCCGTTGGGTACTTATACAGGTGTGACGTTATATCGAACCCGTCAGACCCTTAAACTCCGTAATGGCCCTCGCTTGCCACTCACCACTGTCTATTCCTAGTTTTACATTAGCATTGAATGCTGGAGACCGAATCATCTGCCTTGCCTTTTCCCAACTATGTTGGGGTCGGCATCCAGTCCGACCGGATTCAGCTGAATACCAGTATTTTACATGGAGCGACTGCTGAATTCTGGAGACCTGTTACCACATTAAGTTGGCAGTTAGATGCAATATTGATGGCTGGGGCAGTAAGCAGGAATGTTATAGAAGTTTCATTGTACAAAGATCGTAGGTGATACAGGGATGTATACAGGGAAGTATTTTGAAATGGTGCAGGTATCTTAACCATTGTAACTACAGGAAAACGGTGTTAGAAGACCGTTCGTTTTTTTTTTGGGAAATTTCTGTCTTCATTAACAGATTTCGGAAAAACAAAAGTTACAAAGTTTTTTTTTACACTAATTAAGAGGTCGTTGTACCCATCATTACAAATAACTTTTGCCATGGATCTAGCACTAAAATCGTGAAGATAAATCAGTTGCTCGAAGTTGAACCTAATAGTGAAAGCAGTTCACTCAATTCAATTTCGGTTCAGTTCAATTTTATTTTATGTTAGCTTTTTTATATTTTGTATTGTGTACTTGTGGCGTGTGCCAATAAATGTTAATTCTTTATTTTCTTTCTTTCTTTCATTATTATGAGTATGTATCTGTCTTTTGGAAAATTCTCCTGTGTCATGAGATCTTTGGATCATTATTAAAACCTTTTAAATGGTTCTTCTAATACAAGGTGGAACAGAAACCGACACAAAAACAGTTACCAAGTATTAATTACATCATTCTGAACCCATAGAAATTTTTCGTCAGCAATTAAAAATAAAACAGCCGTTCCATACATTTTGGCCGTGTAAGTTTTGCAGTAGTTGTAGGAAACAACAATTTTTTTTTTCAATAACATATTTTTTTTTTTGTGGGGGGTTGGTAACCGTTTGAGAGTCGGTGTTTCACCCTATATTAGTACCAGAGCAACATAAAGGATATTTGCGTCAGTCACAGTATCACAGTTTGACGTCTAGTGGCCACAACAAGCTGCCATCACAATGCTTCATTTTCAATGAACTTGTCACAAGCTTGGCAGGGGATTGTGGGCCAGTGTCGTTGTGTGTCCAGGATTGACTTAAGCTACCGAAACGCCTTTGTCAATCCTGTTGAACGTTTTTGAAGAAATACGAAAAGTTTTTCAAGCGTTTACTACTTGTTTAGGCCCGAAGGTAAAGTTATAATAAATAAAATGTTTATTTCTCCTCCACAAATAAAGACAATCAGTACTTATAGCTAGTGATGTAACATATACATAATACATACAGGAAGAAGTAAGATCCCGAATGCCAAAATTCAGCATCATTGGATAGACGAATTCAATTATCAGTTTTGATTCATTTTGTCTTCGTTCTTCACAACGAGTGAAAGATACCAAATGAAAAGCAAATATTGTGTATTGAAATTCTGTTGCTACATAATTTGTTTAGTGGTATAGTTTCTCTCGTAATCACCCAAGTACGAGAATTTGAAGTGGTTAGAAACTGCTTCTGAATGAAATTACTGTTCTAACGTGATTTTAAATGACTCGTGTTGTGGAGTTTATTAGTTATGATGTTATGGTTACTTTACAAAGGGCTTTGTTGCGCGCTTTCTCTTTTACCAAGTAAGGAGCTTCTAAACATAAAGGATGTTTGACTTCGTACGTATAATTGATGTCTTATTAAAAAATTAAAAAACGACTTCATACTGTATTTTTTTGTTATTAATTTACCACGAAGCGACTACTTACACATTACATACATTTTACATTAGACATATTGTGAGGTGAGGTGTGAGGTGCGTGTGTGAGGTGCGTGTGTGAGGTTCAAACTCGAGATCTATGACTTGGGAGTCCGACGCGACGGTCACATCACTAGGCTATCACTGTTTAATACTGCTTTAGTTAATAACTAGCGACCCGCCAAGGCTTCGCACGGGTGCAATGTAGATACTAATGTTTTCTACTATAATATGCATGTATTACACGTATAATATGATCCTATGAATATGATCCTATTAAAAAAACGCATCAAAATCCGTTGCGTAGTTTTAAAGACATAAGCATACATAGGGACAGACAGACAGCGGGAAGCGACTTTGTTTTATACTATGTAGTGATAATAGTTTTAAGAGCTCCGAGGACAAACTACAGTAGAAAGACTCGGTACGGTACGGTAGAAGATGTGGGGGCTGAAGTCTATAACTCTATACCTAAAGTAATCAAGGAATCGAAATTACTTCACAACTTTTAAAAGGCTTTTAATGCGCCACATGAGAAATGTATAAATTGTAAGTTTTTGTTTTTTAAAACTTAATTTTAGTTTATTACCAAGCGAAACCGTCGCTTATCGTATCTAAATTATTTGGTTTTTCCTCATACAAGTAAATAATTGTATTCTTTTTGAGCAAATTAAAATGTATTAAACCGTAAACCGTTTAGTTAACTGAAACACTGGTATTGGCAAGCTAAATCAACAAAACCCACTTTAAAAAATCTTGTTTCATCGACCACTACTTCACTTGCTACACGAACCTGTCCTCTCGACCATTCCAATAAAAAACACGGTAACTGGCAACCAATTAAAAGCAATAACCAGAGTCAACACTCCGACACTTTCCAGCAATGCTTTCATACATTGAACGTAGCGCAAAAATGAAGTTGAAAATGTTGTAATAATTTCGAACGAAGGTGACATCGAGAACTAAATGGCCACCTGTCATATGTAAGCGCACAATCAAGCATTTAATAAAATTAATGTTACTGATACTATAAGCCAGCGTCATCCCACTACGGCCATTAAGGCCTGTCCCCATGACTTCTAGATTCTCCGATCCTAGGCCAATGCAAACCACTGGTCGTCAGTTTTGTCCAGCTTGTCTGGCCATCTTCTATGAGGTTTGCCGCAACAATCTTTGGTAGTGTCAGGGCTCAACCAACGTAGCTATTTTGGCCTAAAGCTAAAATTAATTAATAAAAAAAAACAATAAATCTCAGTATTACACCTAGAATACAAACCACAGTCCTCTCGAACTTTTGAATCCGAAACAGGATCAAATTAACACCAATAATCAGAGTAAACACTCCGATACTTTCCAGCAATGCTTTCATACATTCATACATCGAACGGAGCGCAAAATTGAAGTAGAAAATGTCGTAATAATGTCGAATGAAGGTAGCATCGCCATTCACATCTCATCAATTATGGAGGCGCACAATCAAAGCATTCAGTGCTCCGATTTTGTAACGGGGAAATTTACGATGGTCGTATTGATATTTTCGTCGATGGTAGGTACGAATAGGTTGTATCAATTGCAAAAGTGTCGCATAGTTTTAGATTGTGTTTTAAGAAATCAATTTCTAAATTCAACATAAAGTCAGTTTTCAATCAGATATGAAGCTGGATAGGTGACGTAGTGATTTTATAGACTACCTTCCGTACATAGTCATTTTCAATTTCAGATCAAGAACCTACTGATCGGGAGTCAACACGGCACCTGTAATGTAACAATCCAAGATTTTTTTTTTACAGAAACAAGTGAACATGATCGAAATATTACAGGTGTACAGGCGAGTGCTACCGGTGAGCAAAAGCCTTAACAGAAATGTTTTTACCCAACCTGGGCTATACATTTCTGATAAGGCCCGAGTTAGTTTTAGGGCTAAGCCTCTCTTTGTTTGTATAGTATCTATACCAACAAAGAATCGTTCCTCTATGAATTATTGTCATGCGATACCTATTGTAGATGTTGTAGGTGTTAATCAGCGAAGTTAAACCAGAAAGTAGCTTAGGAAACTTATATTTTGATTGAGACACGGATAAATTTACAAACGAGGTAAACACGTACAAGCGCAGCCGCTTGCAGTGCTCGCACGGACTGAACTGCCGGCGTCGTGGGTGGGGGTCCAGCGGCCCATACATCTATACTTACATAGGTTATATATAATATGTCTTATTACTACTCACTAAATATTAATCTAAAAACATGAGCGCGTCGCTAACACCTATGGTGTCAAGAATTAGAAATCAACTCCAACAACAAACTCAATGGATTTTATTTAAATTTTGATAGAGATGCAGGATAGATATTATTAAAAACAGAGACGGCAAACGGCAGTCATTTTTACGTATTAATCATAAATGATATCAACAAAAACCATTTCTATCAACCGCCAAAAATAACTACTTACACTGAAATTACCACCATCAAAATCCCGCAAAATTCATCAAAATAAAATTCTAACGGTATGCAAAACAGAAACAGCGAAATAATTGCATTTCGCCAGCCTGATACAACATGCATGAGACGGATGCAATAACTGAAATTGAAGCCATACACTGGTATATTGTCACATGTGAAGTATAATATTTTGTATATTTAATATGCTTGATGGCTGTCTGTTGCATAATATACTCAGTGACACGTTTTATGACTGGGGATGATATATCGATGATCGTGCTAGCAAAGTGATAGTAGTATCGATACAGTGTCGTCAATCTATATCTAAACTATATATAGAGGAACTTGTGGCTTAATATGAACAACCGCACGGATTTCAAACAAATACACGCTCTGAGGGAGTATACGGTGGGATACGGTAGTGATTGGTCATCATTCTCCTGCCCTTGTACCAATTTATTTGGAGTCGACGCAGCATGTCTTCTTCTTCCATACTTCTCTATTACTCGTCATCTCAGCAGTCACCTCCTTTCTAGCCATATCATTCTTCATACAGTCCCTCCATCGTTTCTTTGATCTTCCTCTACTCTTATACCCATCCACATTCTACTCAAAAGTTTCTTGGCGACATTTCCTACATTTTCTTCTAATATTTACTTATTCATGTTCTTTTATATATTTTATGATATTGTTTTTTTCTTACTCTTGCATAATACATTCCGAGATTACTGTGCGACGATTTCAAACAAAAGAACGAATTCGAATTTTATTTTAATATTTTAATGGTTCCTGATTTCAGTTATTTCATTAGCAAATAAGATGATGCATTCAATCAAATAATTAGGGATAATTAATGCAATTTACACTTATTTAAATACTGCGACGTTATTAGTATTTATTCAATTACTCCTGTTTTACAAATAATCGTGATTGGATAAACAATTTTCGTGTGTGTCGTTTGCTAATAATTGAATTGGATGGGATTCATGGAAAATTTTGGTACAGTTAATTACGAAAAGTATACGCAATAGTCAATAAATTATACTATTCTAGGAAAATCCAAGTTTTGGTCTGACGAGTTTACGTTGATCTGGTGGTCGCCAGCCCGGCTGCTGAGCACGAGGGTCTCGATGCCCCGGACCTCCGGCACACGGTAGGAGTAGGAACAGTGGGTTTTTTGTCCGACATAACCCTCCGTTCGCCCCAGACGGAGGATGAGGACTTTCAACTCCAAAAAAAGGGCGGGCGAAGTGTTATTGGGTTTTTTCATCAGGAATTTCGCAGTAGCAATCTTGGAGTTTGACTTTTAAATATTGATTATTAATAATCAAAACAGCGAAATCTAATGATCGCTATTTGCGACTTCGCCATCTTCCAGAAGCCTTAAATCTTTTTAAATATTTTTTTTAAGCACCTTCTGTGGTATTACTTAGACAGCAAAAAATATACATGCTGATGATGATATGTTTAAAGAAAACAGTGACATCTCGATATTTTATTTATTTATGTAAAACTAAACAAAAAAACTTATTCATGCAGACAGCCACCAAGATTCAAGCTATAAAAGTATATGCCTAAGCACGTACCGTTTCCAAGAAACGTAAAATACTAGGAAAAGATCATAAATGTAACTTTATTATACGTTTTTACTACCACATCTTTTGTGAATATGCCGCCGTCATATTTATGTATCAGTCTATCATTTATGTCCTTCTTCTGGAAATTTCATTCGCACGCTTTGATTTGTTTTGTTGTATTCTGATATTTTAGCTTTTGTACTTTGCTGCTTCGTTGGTCTACCGGTTGCAAGCGCGACTGCTGACCATTAGGTCCTGTGTTCCATTCCTGGGTCGGGCAAAGTGTTATTGGATTTTTCTATCAGGAATTTCTCAGTAGCAGCCACGGAGTCTGGATTTGTGCCCGGTTAGTGGCAATAGGTTTGCCTCCTATTACATGGGAGTTAAACATAACTGGTGAAGTATGGGTGTACTAAGTACATCTCTGCCTAACCATTCGGGGATTATAGACGTGTTGTTATGTTATGTATGTTATTTAACTTGCGACATGGTTTGCGTAAAGACACACGTGGCACTGGTTTCGTTGCAAGGCACGTCGCAGTATCTCGTGGCATGCTGCAAGTAATTAAGCTGCAAAAAATGCTGCAGTTTGCTGTTAGTAATTTTGCTGTAAGTAATTTACTTTGCACCTTTTTTTTTCTTTACTTTTTTTAAATTTTTTTTCTTTTTTTATTTACTTTTACAACTAGGGCAGTGAAACCCGGTTTCGGTATCAAAAACCCGGGAAAAATTGGGTTTCGTATTAGTTACGACGCACATGAGAGTCTGTCTGTCCGCCGATCTTGTGGCCACGGGGGAGTGGAGTTAGACAGAATAAAAGAAAGACAAGTACCTATTATTCTGATCCTAAACAAATTAAGATTAGGCCAGGTTAATGATGATTGTAGATTTTGTTTCAGTAATTTACGTCTTTATCTGCTCGTGGTCGTAAGCCCGATTGCTGAGGTCGGTAAAGTTTTACTGGGTTTTTCCATCAGGAATTTGTCAGTAGCTGCCACGGAGTCGCGGAGTCTGGATTTGTGCCCAGTTGATGGCAATTGGCTCGCCCAGTTGGTGTACTATTAAATTCACCTCTGCCGAACACATCGGGATTACAGGTATGATGTTATAATGGTGTTGTTTATGACGTTTTTGGTTTATTTTTGGATGGTGAAAAAAGACGTACCTTATTGAATTAAATTAGAAAATAAAACACATTTGTAATGTTTCTATCTTTATTTGTCAAAGTTTGCCTTATCATTAGTTACATAATCGTTTTATTTATCAGTTTTCTACTATTTGTAAAATGTTTTTGTAAATTAAACCAACTTTTACCCAACGTTCAATTGTCTACCGCACATTATTGCATTATTAATTATAATAAATAAATGAAAAATAATTATTTCAAATAATTATAATTATTTTACTATTTACAAATAATTATTTACAATTTATATTACACTTTATATTTTTTTATTCTATTTAAACATTCGACTAGAAAAACAACTACAAAATAACAATACAAGTATAATTCCGTGCTATTTTATTTTCGATCGTGTTCTTAAAAATCTGTTTAAATATAATTATTTACAATAAATTATCTAACAATTAAATATAACATTTATCTGGAAACCATAATTATTTTATATTTTGTAACAATATAGATTTGTGTTAAAAACAAAAATATATATTATATAATTTCCTATAAAATTTACAAGTCTTTTAGGATTTCAATATTAAAATAATAAATTAAATTTCATTTACAAAATTATTTTGATGAAACGTGCTTTAAAATATAAATAAAGCAGGAATTATTTATAAATTTATACTACTTCTTTTCCTTTTCACGATATTCTGTGGAATAGAATTGGAATTACTAAATAATACCTAAAACTTAAATTAAATTGCTAAAAAGATTTCGCGAAGGGACTTGAATGAAAAGCATAATTGCTGGCTTAAACAGTAAGAGATTGGCTACAAAAAGTAATTCGTTGAAAGGTTTTTAAAAAGCTGAACAAAACCAGAAAATACTTTAGCAAAAATTACTAATCTTAGCAGCTGAATAATCTGGCAAAACACGGAGGGAGGCGACTATGACCCCATTCGCTGGGATTAAAAGAATTGGAATTTTTAAACGTGCTTATAGTCCATTCACACTTCATTTTCTTAGGTGAGATGTCATCGCTCCTAACAAATGATAAAACGTTTTATAAAATCGGTAGGAAATAGCTTTGCCATGGAGTTTCTTGCCCGTTCTTCTCCATAGAGATCTACGCTTTGGAAAAGGCAACTGTACTTTCACAGATATTACGCCTTGTAACTGTAGCTTCATTCTTTTGTTTTATTATTTGTATTCGACCATTCAAAAGTGCCTGCAGTGGCCTACTTGCTATGAATGTTTTGATGTTGATTACGTCATTAATAGTCGTTGTTTTTAGTAATTTTTGTCTTAACTGGAAAGATCAATCTTATAAGACCTTATACCGTACATGCGTGTACAGAAATCGATCAGACTGTTTACTGCTAAGGAATTGTTTCTCGAATCAATTTGGAGCTATTACCAGAGACAGTATAGATCAGTGAAGTTCTTCAGAAAGGTCAGGTGCGTAGTACTCGCAACGGACGCACGCCCGTTGTATGACCAGATTTATGAATGTGGACAAGGCAAATCGTGTATGAGTAAGGATCGTAGTAGATTTTGCCTACCTTACTATATGGGGAAAAGGCTTGAGTTTTTAAATGTATAGGTTTGTATCAGATAGATCTAAGACTTTACGTTAGATTTATAGGATGACAATGAGAAATATTATAAATCATAAGGGAACAAAATGTTAAGAGAAATAACAGTTAAAAATTCAACTCACTTCATTTTTCAATCGCTATTTCTTTTAAATTATCACACACTTTCATCAATGGTATACCAGTATACCTATCTAATATTAAATTAGTTTTTATTTACATTTTGCCGAAATTAGAAGGCCATTTTCTTGAATAAAATAGTACATAGTAGGTAAAGCCGGGTCGAAGTGTACATAGAACTTTCGAGATGGTGCAAACTAGTGGTAAAATGTGTTCCAGTTCCAAAAATTGTAATTTTAATATTGTTTTTCGAAATAAATAAAACTATAATATAACATTTTCAGAGAAGACATTACGAGAATTTAATTTAATATTTGTTTGTTATTTTACTTTCAAAAATATTGTTACTTCAATCATAATTTACGGGAACAAATAATATTGAAGGTGAAGATGTCAGGGGTTAACGACCAGAATTTTCAGAATAAGTTTATGTTTCGTAAAAATAATCGAGTCTACAATTTACAAGTTCAAAGGAACAAAAAATTATACAAACGGTTTTTAAAGAATAAATTCTAAACACTCTTAGTAAAGTCTCTTATAAAGAAACTATACTTACATCAAGATAATTCCGGCAATACAGTAAAATTAACAATTTATTTTTAATTACAATATATTCGTATCTTAGACTAAATCTTATAAACATGAAGGCTATTCCATACACAGTTCAATGAAAAAAGTTTTTTTTTATAGATGTATATTGCGGACGTGAATTATATCAATAATAAAGGTACGTTTAAAAACTGAAATTAAAGTTTTAATATTAGCTATCTCAAAAAGTTTCGTGGAAAGAATTGGGACAGGCCTTTGCCCAGCAATGGGATAGTGCAGGCTAGATAAAAAAATAATCTAAAGGATTTACGAAAACAAAAAAACAATCCTGCAGTGATTTGCCGTAAAATGTTACCGATACCCATTGGTAAGACTGGTTGTCAGATTTTAAGCCACTGACTACCTGTAACGACTGTCAAACATCTACAAATGACAGCCGAGACCAACCGCTTAACATGCTTTCCGAAGCACGGAGGAAACTCGGTATGTAATGGCTGGTCAACCATCCACGGACCAACTGAAGATAGACCCGAGTGGCTGTTATTATCAAGCCACGTGCTCCTTATTGCAGGTTATTTTTGGTCCGCATCAGAGAGTTCAGATCCAGCAGTGGACTGCGACTGTCTAAGTTATTTGATTGATTGAATTGTGGTACCCAAAAATCACCCTTATCCTTGACCAAAGAAAAGGTAACTAAAACACATTTTGCAATACCAAACCCAAAACGTAATTCCATTAAACCACTGAACACGCTCATTGAACTAAAAATCCCATTGACAAAATCGAAATTAACAGCTCCGAATCAAAGAGCACGTAAGGGAGGCTATCTTGTTACTTGAATATTTGATCGGCCATTACAATTCGTCCTTTAAATGGAACCATTTAAAACTCATTGGACCGCTCCTGACACATTTAAAACCCGTTGGACCGCTCTTGTCAGATTTAAGCACATACAAGATGGCGAACGAATTTAATCATTTAATGTTAGATGGTTAACGGGACAAGGCGTTTGAGCTTGATCATTTCTGTTATTGGAATTCAAGTAAAACGTTATGTTGAGTTGATAATTGTGGAAAATACCCAAGTTCTTGTAAAGGTCCAAGTTCGAAATCAAAGAAAATGACACCTTATTTTTTTTACCTTTATTACCTTAGGTCACAATTTGGTCGTAATTTTAACTCTTTAAGCGCATGTTTGGGACAAAACTTGAAATGAATATGTAGGGACCTTTTTCATGTATTCTACGTACCTAAATAGTGCAAAAGTGATAACATACTCGAAGAGATTCAATGGTTTCTTAATACTTCAAGATTTATTTGAACCAACCAATAAATTCATAATGATGTGAACAAATAAATTATAAACCACACTTTAACACTACTATTTAATGTTTTAGGTACTTTAAATGTTTTTAACAGATACAGCAAATTTTTCAATAACATAACTTTTTTTAAACCCTCCTTACATAAGTAAACATAAAAGGCTTAATAACATTGATTAATAATTGAATATTGTGACTCCTAAAACTACTTGCTTGTTGTTGTGAGTTAGGAACCATGGTCCTCCGTAGCAGTCCAATATACAATAGATTTCAATAACAGGATAAACCAAATCTTCCCAAAAACGTCAACCTCCAAATAATTCACGTCCGCAACAATTCATCCCTTACCAAAATCTACTTAAAACTAGTTTTTTACAAAGAACAACATTACATCGCAATGTTGTCTACAGTACCTTGTGTAATTTTCATCTGAACCCGTCTACGGTGCTTGTGTATAGAGTCGCAAGCGTGCAGTATAGTGAGATGAGTAAGTTAACCGACAATGCGCAGGGTGATGCTGTGTTTGCGTTTCCGTGCTGCATCGCTGCTGGATGCTCGCCTGTTGAGGAAGAAGATTTAGGGTTAGGTTATGGTTTTAAGTTTTTAAAGTGACATGCGCACTAATACGAAAAAACATAACACGGATCAGTAAACATGGTAAATATCCCGTGTTAAGTTCTAACAAATTGCTTTTTTTTTTGGTGATCCGTTCTGAAAGTGAAAGTTGCTAGGGATTATTTTGCTTTGAATTTGGTTTTTGCATTAGCATTATTAACCGATTTTGGTATATTTTGTAACAAACTAAAAACGGCTGTTTCATACAGTTTGGCCATGTAGGTCACTGTTGTATGGAACAGCAGTTTTTTTTTTTAACAACTGACGTGAATTTTCTGCAGGTGCATTCATGGTAACATCAGAGACCCTTACAACCTGTACTGACAGTGATTGGAATAAAAGTATTTCACCATCTTCATCTTCCTGGCCTTGTCCCTTTCTACTTGGGGTCGGCTTAACACGTTTTCACATTATACTAAAACTCGGAGCTTGGTAGAAACGCGGACATATCACATAAACTTTTACTGAAATTCGAATTCAGCTTCATTTGTCAGCTCTTACTGTTGCCTTTCTCTTTCTTATTTCACGTTCGAGTAAGAGATAGCAATACCCAAAGTTCACTTAAGTTTCTGAACTACTTGTGTTGTGGAAGCAACCCAGATTGTTCCTTCTATGTGTGAGCCATGCTCCTTAGGTGTATATAGGTCACCCCATATCTTAAACAAGGGTGATGTAAGTGGCAACTTAGAGATTATATCTAATGGACGGGGGGTCGAAATTTCACATCGAGTGAGAAGTTGAGTAGACAAGAAGTATAATAAGGCATAATTTATTAAGTTACGGTGTTTATCAAATATATACGTACAAGCTAGAGACGCCGTTTGACACTACGTGATTAATTTTGTTTGTTTTCTTTAATCAGTTTTTAAGATTCTTACACCCGTATCTATAGTCAAGTTAAAGTAATTACTTATACAAACATTTTTATGCAATTGACAATAATTTAAAAGAAGTAAGAACCCTCAAAGAAAAGAAAGCTTAGAATTCCAACTTTTGACAGTTTTAACTATCTTTTGAATTGTTGATTATATCAACAATTCAAAAGAGAGTTAGAAAAGATATTTTTTTATCTTTTTACATTGGACGCTCTTAACCTGCACGTCTACATCGTTCTCACATATATGTATAATCTCGACATGAATGATGTAACCAAGATTTTGTAACAATAATTATTTTGATTTAAAAGAGTGTCCATGGAGTTTCTTGCCCATTCTTCTCCATAGAGATCTAAGCTTTGGAATGGGCAACTACAGTACTTTCACAAGTTATTATGCCTTGTCACTGGGACTGTAGCTTCGCTTTTTTGTTGTTTTTTGACATTTAAAAGTGCCTATAATGGTCTTATTGAAATAAATGGTTTGAGTTTAACTTCAAGAAATTAATATATTATGTATTAAAATGTTATCATAAATTATTAATTTTATTCAAGTAATCACTTTGACTTGTTTATAGATGAGGGTGTTTGAATTATTAAATGAAAGTTGGTTTGTTGCCGCTTACTGACATTTAAAAGACTAAAGATCAAAAAACCGTCGATTCAAATAGGGAAGTAATATTTTTATAATAATCTCATGCGGACGAAGGTTCAGGCAACAGCCAGTCAATAACAAACTTTCTCACCATTTATAACATGCACGTTAACCGAAGCCGCATCGGCCATGGTCGGTACACAGCTATAGTTCCCACTGTCTCCTGGAAGGAGCTTCTCCACCGTCAGCCGTGACGTCAGCTGCTCCGTCCATTCCGTCTTCAGTCTCACCCGAGGCTCTTCTTGCAGCTCGTTCTCTTCTAGTTCCTTATATTCTATTATGTTTGATCCTGGGGAGGAAGATTTTGGTTAGATTGTGGCAGGTGAGTTTGAATGTACGATTGTTGATAATGATTTAGGTATTTTAATTAAGAATTCTATTCAAAATATTTCACTTCACATGTTTCCTGAGACACGACTGAAGTCATCAGGATTGGTAGTTTTTTAAATAATGAATATAAATATCGAACTTACCCTTATACCAAAATATCGTGCCCAGGTCGTGAGGACCCTGACTCAAAATGCACGTCAACGACAGTGAGCTGCCTGTCTTCACGTACAAGTCTACTGGACCCAGGATGTGTGCTTTCGCTTCTGTGGACAAAAGGAAAAACAAAAATAAATACGGGGACAAAGAAGTTTCTAAATTGTCATGATAAACGGGAGAAAAGCCAAAGTTTAATAGACCAACGGGGCAGTTAACGCGAATAAAACCGTTTTAAAAGCGATCCTGTAATCCCCAAAGAGTGAGGCGTACCTAATGGTACACCCACATCTCGCCAGTTAATTGGGGGCGAGTCTGTTGCCATCTACCGCGCACAAGTGTGGACTTCGTAGTTGCCACTGAGAAATTCCTGATAGAAACACCCAATAACACTTTGCCCGACCTGGGAATCAAACCTAGTCTCGCGCTCACGACCATTAGACCAACGAGGCAAAATCTAACCCCCCCCCCCCGCATAGAAATATAAATTCGGTTATTAAAAAAAAAATTGTTTCCTACAAAAACTGTGCAATACCTACACGGTCGAAATGTATGAAACGAAACAGACATCTTTTTTTTAAATTACCATTGAAAAAATTCTTTGTGGGGGGGGCTTCAGAATGTTGTACTAAATGCGTGGTAACCGTTTAAACGTCGGTGTCCCTTCCACCTTGTATATCTTCATGAACTCGACTTATTTAGATTTTATGATTCAAATAAAATATTTTTGTTCCAAACAAATTTTCAAGACGCTTTGAAGAAGAAACCGTGGACATTCCAATTAAACTTACATGATCGAAATAATCTTAATTAGAACCTTTCACTGAACTCAACCACAAATGAGATGTTGCACAAGTTTGTGCACATCCCTGGGGAAATTACTTGCTTAGATTTCTTAACTTCTTACTAGCTTTGAGAACTTTACAACTAATTCCTTTAATTCATCAGTGTTTATGTAGTTATAAACTACAGTATGTTAATCTTATTCTAGATTCTATAGGCAGTGTTGTTGCTATTGAATAATCAGATCTTTGAGAGCTAGATAATCAAGTCACTCCCATTCCAAAATGAAATTGTGTTAACAATTTAGCTCACAAATCTTGTTCACGAGTCTCTAAATATTCATCACAAAATTACTTAATGAATACATTTAATAATTCCCCACAGCAAATTTTTAATAAACAAATACTCAGCTTTACAAACCCTCGTACATTTACGAAACCGTCATACATTTTGTAACGACTAATTCCAAGTATTTTTTATAAAGTAGAAATTTTCAGACTTAATATTTTGCCGTCCTGAAATTACCAAAAAGCCAAATCTCCTAGCTCAACATTATCAAGACCGTTACGACATTTAAAATTCAAATTATACTCCATAATATGAAAAATTTATTCTAGGAATCCACTCAGCTCATACGACTGAAAGTCTTAATAACCCAAGTGTTCTCCATAACAATAATAATTCTATGAATATATAAGTGTGTTGTGTAATAGCTGAGATAAAAAAAAACTAATTTTCTCGTTTACTGTCCCAATTCTGCTAGAGATGTTGTCTTATAAGATATTAAAGACACAAGAGCCTATCAAGTACCTTCAAACTGCGATAAAGCACGTACATAGTAGAAAGAAAATGCCCTTTACAACGATGAAGAAAAAATTAGGCCAAGATTAAATCTGACAAAGCCCGAAGGTTGCGTTGAAGCCCTCATTTCACATTGTTATCGCGGGATTTGAAAAGTTCAAGAGGGTTCATGCAAGGAGTTTCTATAGTTATAGCTAAAAAGCAAGGATAAAGAAAATCGGGGCCTGTTATAAACTTCACACAGATTAACAATGGAAATTAAAAGAAATTGCTGGTAAACAACAAATATTATACTGTTATACACGGTGTTATTTGAATTTCAGCCGACTTCAGTAACAAAGAAAGTAATCGTCTCAGCAAACAATTTTAAATTTGCATACTAACTGTAACTACAGACTTTGTAGTTGCTTTGTTAACTGCAGCGACAACTAACAATAACTTTAGAGGGAAACAGTTTCCAAGAAAGTTAAGAGAACCCAATTCAGTTATGAACACAGTGGAGAATTTCACTGAAAGAGATGTTTTAACTCTGTTTGAGCAAAAAACCTCAGGACTGAATGACGAAAATGAAAAAAATCATAAAATAAATAACATCACATCACGCCCTTAATCGTAATCCACGAAAAGGCTAATCCGAGGTGTACCCTAATAGTACACCCACATTTCGTTAGCTATATTAAGTCTCATGTAATAGGAGGCGAGCCTATTGCCATCAACCGGGCAGAAATCCAGACTCCAGGGCTGCTACGAAGAATTTCCTAATAGAAAAACAAAATAAAACTTTGCCAGATCTGGGAATGGACCCAGGACCCCATGTTCAGCACTCGCACTTGCGACCACTAGACACTAGACCAACAAGACAACCATGATTTTTATTTTATCGCTAACTTCATGTACGATATCAAACTTAACGATTATATTAGTGTAGCATGCCAAAGAATAAATTAAATTATGACGCAATTACCAGTGTTCTACGTGTAAATAGGTTTCGTTGTGCTCTTGTGAAATATATTTACGTTATGAACCATGAATAAAGATAATGAAATTCGGCTTTCATATTGTGGAGCTTTAGTTAGTGATATTTTATTAGATTTCGCTTCTAAGAACTTATTAAATCAATCTTAGATTTTATTTTAGATGTCTTGAGTTATGACAATTTATTTTATTACATTCAGTTTCTGCAATAGCATTCTCTTACTTTTAACATATTTACTGCTTTCCAAACTTGATATTATATTAGTTTAAAAATATTATCATCTGTTACATTTTACTACCAAATCCGTCATTGATTATGCCCATGATCAATGACGGATTTGGTAGTAAAACAAGATTTATTTTAAAATCAAAAACATTATTATATTATTTTATTCCTAACATCTGACCAAAATACAGTTACAGAACGGCACTTTTTTTGCTTGTTTAGCACATATATATTTTGATTAGGTGGTGAATTGGGAAAGGATGTAGCCGTTTGTGTGTAACATAACATTATTTTCTTACGCCTAACTTATTTACTGTTTTACAAACATGATTAAAAATGTTATCATCTGCCATATTTTCGCTACGAAATTCATCGTTCACCTCACAAAAATATTTTTATCAAAAAATAATATCACATTTCTTATAATTACCTCTAGTTACTCCTCTTATGTCTAACCTATTAACTGCTTTCCAAACATGATCCATAATATCAAAAATGTTATCATCTACCACATTATCACCATCAAATCCATCATTAATTAT
This sequence comes from Standfussiana lucernea, assembly GCA_964057025.1. Classification (NCBI taxonomy): domain Eukaryota; kingdom Metazoa; phylum Arthropoda; class Insecta; order Lepidoptera; family Noctuidae; genus Standfussiana; species Standfussiana lucernea. The sequence goes on along the minus strand of OZ059808.1, from coordinate 8,086,470 downwards.
CTCCTAACCAAAATATCCATATAAATCAAAACTTTCAGAGACAGCCGTAATCCCTACAAACATCTTAGCGTTTGACCCACTTACTTCGTAAATATTCAAGTTTTGGAGGCGTGTTATGCCGTGTCATTAGACTGACTTGAGAACGGCAAGACAGCGACGCATTAAGTGCTCAGGAAGCTAAGAAAATTGCAATGTCAAGTGACTTCAGTTTTACCCCTTTGTTGTATGTATGTTGTTGTAAAGTTTGCGGTGTAACTTAGACTGCGTTGGTAACGAACGTTTCTATTTCACTCAGTTTACGCTTAATTCAAGTTCTTTGACGCTTTGGCTCTGGATTTGAGATTATCTCCATAGGATTTTGGTTTGGGGACACAGTTTAGTGCTGGTAATTGACTGTTTTGAAGATATTGTTATTTAGTGCAAACACTGTTTTAAGCTTTCGCGGTTTATACTTACACTGTAACTTACGGGATATCTTCCGTGACTATCAATTATTGTGAAATAAGGACGTGGGGTGTGGTACTGTGGATTATTGGAGAATTTTTGTGTAATAAGGACTCCACAAAACCTAGTGATATTGTGAGTGTATTTGCCGTGACTTTGTATCGAGTTCCAGTAATGCGCATAGCAAAAGACTAAGAAAGAGGGTAGACAGATTTGTCTGCACCTAAATATTTATTTACCATACACCCACATTCTCAAGTCATCTCGCGATCGTGGCGCTTGCAACAGCGTCGAAATATCGGTAGCTCACAATAACTGATAATCATGGAAGGTATCCAAGTGACAGTGTAAGATTATTAGTACAGTCGAGGCAGTCAGTTTCAAAAGCGACTGTCTCGTTGGTCTAGTGAATGATCTGGGGGTTATGGATTCGTTCGCGTAGCATGACCACCGTATGTATATATTTCTTTGAATTGAATTGAATTTGTACTGTTTTTGAATTAATATTAAGTTATATTATTATAACTATTAAGACTAATAATGTTGGGACCAATGTGGGATGTAGTGTTTGTTTTTTTCCTGGCTTTACGATGGTTATTAAATTTTTGTGTTACATTTATTGTTAAAACCACTGTTCGACACAAATGTAAATTTGTTGATGAATAAATAAAATGAAATGTACGGTGGTCATGCTACGCGTGCTGAGGTCGGAAAATTAATTTGTTAACCAACTTAAAAAACAGGAAAAGTTTGCATAACCTCCACCTATTTCTTATGAATTCAGTGTGTTTCTTTTTTCATTAGAATCTCAACAGCAGTCTGGTCAGAAGTTGAACCCGGTACAATGACAAAAGCCAGGCTCGTCTAATAAATGAGATTATTAACACGGCTGGCGACAATCTTCTTCTTTTCGTGTGGTTAGTGTCTAACCTGGTGTCAGAATTTTTATGCCGCCCGACTAGGTTTTAGATGCCGTCGAGAAATATCTATTAGGCATGCTGGTTTGTTTTCTGAAGCTAGTGATAATTATACAATACGCACATGAATCCGAAAAATCAGAGGTGCGTGTCTTGGGTTCGAACTCTAGACCTATGAATTGGTAGTCCAACGGTCACACCACTAGCCTATCACTGCTTATACATATGTAATACAATAAATATCTGGGTTTACTATTACTGATATTTATATCCAAGTGTTAATCTTTCTGTGAATTGTGACCGTAGCAACCCATGATAAAAATCAAAGCGTGACCTACGTAAACTGCGTCAGATTTATATGATAAGGAATTCAGTTTCGAAAGTAGTTTCGTGCATCTAATCAATCAGGAAACGCTGGCGTGACGATTTAAATGGCTTTCCGAACGTTTGGACTCAGAACGAAACGTGAAACATGAAAGTTAAAGCAGAAATATCTGAAGAGAGCGAACCATTTCGTTAACTAAAGAATGGTTCCGTGGCTTTTGTGTTTTGAAATAAAAACTCTTTTCGACGACTCTGCAATGCGGATGATAAAATTAGAATTCTAACGAGAGCGTTGACACCTTTCTGTGGCTGGATACAAACATTTCCGTGTTATTAGTACCTTTAACTTCATGAAAATTTCAATGAAACTGAATACTCCATAGTGTTAACGACACCAATGATGTCTAAGGGCGAATTTCACCAAAACCAATGAACACGATAAACACATTTAATCTGCGTTCAAGCGTTGTCCGTGTCATCATTATAGTATGACCACTTTAAGTGTGCAGATCAAGGTGGCGCTGCTTGTCAAAAAAAAAATTGCATCGATATGTCAAACTTGGTATGTTTATTTTAGTTCTGTGTCAGATATGTTCGTTGAAGTGTACTATGATCTGCATAGTACACTTCAACGAACTTATCGGTACAGCAGTGACAGCATTTATCTAAAAGTGGATTTATTTTGACATTGCCTATTAACCATCTCGGCCCATACTTCAAACTAGCCTGTTGACTTCGGCTGCCAGTCTAATCAGGTATAGCTATAGCCTATTTTTGATGGAGAAAAAAAAAGAAAAAGTATTTATTATAATATCACAGGACAAAATAAATGAAAAAAATATTACCTAAATTAAAAAGAGAACGAAACACAAAAACTGGAGCAACTGCCTTTCTGACCTCCATTTTTTAGTTACTGGGCAGCACAATATTCATTGGTAAGTCAGGTTGCTGACAACCTGACTTTCAGATGTCTAACTACCAGTAACTGCTTCTCAGAGGGTCTTATAGATAAACGCAATCATTTTCATAACGTTTTATATGTACAGCGAATTCCAGCAGGATTGACAGAACCTTTGCAATTATTAGAACTCACTAGAAAGCAGTGATAGCAAAGTCATAGGTCTCTAGTACGAACCCAAGACACGCACCGCTAATATTTCCGAAATCATGTGCGTATTGTATAATTATTACTTGCTTCGGTGAAGGAAAAAATCATGAGGAAACCAGCATGCCTGAGAGATATTTCTCGACGGCATGTAAAGACAAGTCAGAGGCCCATGGGCGGCATTAGAACTCTGACACCAGGTTAGGCACTAACCACACGATAAGGAAAGAAAATTAGAACTGAACATCGTATAGCTGTCATTTATTCTAGGTCCCCAGATTCTCAGAAATAAATCTAAAAATAAATCCCCAATTTTATTTCCACCTACCAAGCAAAAGTTTCCCTTATATTAATTGGATCCTAACTACGTTTAACGAAGTCATTTCTTCATTTCTTTGCAACTTTCGGTCACGTACAGACCTCAGAGAGATTGGAAAATTAAAGTAATTGCTATGATTGGACTCACCGTGCCTCGGAAAGCACGTTAAGCCGTTGATCCCGGTTGTCATTTCTAGACAGTTGTTATAGGAAGTCAGTGACCCGAAAGTCTTGCAACCAGTCTTACTAAGGGGTTTCGTATTATCCAGTACTATCTGGGTTCTTCTTCTTGTCATATCGATGTTACTTCCATTTTACACAGTTTGGGCCCAGTAGGTGGCCACTTTAATTGCGGTGTCCAGACGCGTTATTCAGGTCGTCGAAAGTGCAGGTGAACGGACACCTGGGACACTAAAGCAGGTGGGGCATAGTTTAATCCGGAGCGCCGCACTCGCACTCGGTGTTGGAGAACTTAATAAGACCTCATTTTGCAAGATTATCGTTGCAACTGCCTACTCGGGTACGCAACTGCTACTATACGTACCTACTATGTACTAACTGGGTTGTGGAGGTCGGATAGGCAGTCGCTACACGGAAAATGGTTTTCAGCTGCATCCAGTCAGACTGGAAGCTGACCCCAACATAGTTGGTTAAAGGCAGACCGATGATGATGACGATAGACTTACCAACAACGTTGAGCTGAAAGGCGAGAGACATCTTCGGTTCGGTGTTGACTTGACACTCGTAAATACCCGCATCCCTTTCTTGTGGGAATTTTATTTGTAGCGTCCAGTTTTCTGACTTTTCTGGTCGGATCACCTGCGGGGAAACACATATTATGATTTTTAAAATGAACATACCATAAAATCACGCTTGTAATCTCCGAAACGTTAGGCAGAGGTGTATCTAATATGCCCACATTTTACTAGTGACATAAATCAGTTCCATGCAATCGGGGGCGAGCCTATTGCCATCAACCTGGCAGAGGCCGGACACCGTGGCTGCTACTAAGAAATTCCTGATGGAAAATTCCAATAACACTGTACCTGCCCTGGAAATCGAACCGAGGACCTCATGTTCAGCAGTTGCGCTTGCCAACGAGGTGAAAATGGAATGAGTATTTTATCTTTAGCTATAGCCCCTTATAGGTGCGACAAATAATTAGGATCAGTTCAGGAAAAGACAGATGGCGTAGCAAAAATTGCTTTTTAACTGCTTGTAGATATATTATTTCATGCAAGATCTTGTCCCCTATTTGACTATTTATTATAATTGGTTACCTTCATTTTTGTTTAATAATTAGATACTTTTTAATATTTAATTTGTTTCCACTGGTACGACAAAAAACACTATACAAAGGCATCTTCTACCAGTCTATACTGGGAAAATATCTCTCGCGAACCATCACAAAATGAATAGGCTATATTATATAACAGAACTTAGATAATATCACGAGAACATTTAGTTTCAGTTTAGAATTATATTATGTACAATTCCATCCCAGATTCAATTTGCAGATTGTTTGAAATTGTATTGAAGTCAAAGGTTATCTGTACTTAATGGCCAAACTTGTATGAGCAGAAGATCTTATCAGAACTATTTTATATAAGTCTGAATTAGGAGCGTGTACGCCGTACAGCATTTCATTCAAATTTTCAAGTCTTTACTTTTCGATATGACCGAACCGATTTTAATGAAACTTCATACCCATAAGCACGATACATAGGTCAAAAAAGTTAGTAAAAAATATTTTCGCAAAATTGTGTTATAGATAAATAAGACCGATTTTAAATTTTCCATTGAAACAGAAATATCCAAGTATCTTTTTTTTTTAATAACACATTTCGAAAATATTGTCTACTAACTTTTTAGACCTATGGATCCTGCTTATGTGTGTGAAGTTTCATTAAAATCGGTTCAGTCGGTTCGAAAAATAAGGACTTGATAATTTGTATGAAATGCCGTACGACGTACACGCTCTTAATAAATGATAAATCTTCAATAGTGATGGAAAGGAGGCTCTGTGCATGTTATTTTTACGTATGCTCAAAAGCGAAAAAAATTACTTAGAAGACCAACGAAGGTTCTTTATTAAACATAATATAACATCACACTGTAATCAGCGAAGATTTAGGCAGAGGTGTAACTAATAGTACACCCACATTTCGATAGTTATGTTTAAGTCCCATGTCATAGGGGGCGAGCCTATTGCCATCAAACGGGCACAAATCCAGACTCCGTGGCATCTACTTAGAAATTTTCAATCACAATAAAAACCCAATAACAATTTGCCCCACCCAGGAAACGAACCCAGAAATGCTCAGCAGTCGCGATCGCGACTGCGACCAATGAAGCAGTTAATTAAAGTAAGTTACTAATTTTGAGGCGGTACCAAACAAACAATCAACTAAGATCTATCAAATTGCTATCATTTCCTTGTTTGTTTGTTTGTTTGTTGTCGACTTGAGAACCTCCCTTTTACTTATGAGTTGCTTTTGCATTTACAATTTTAGCACGATTTCTGAACACAGAACTAGTCATAATTAATTTTAAAAAAAAACAGTGTTCATGCAGTTTTGTGTATCTTCCACTCTCTATGTTAGGTACACCCACTGTCCATTTCAAATTCAGAACCTTTTTTACACGAAGAACAACTGGGAAGCTAAAAATCAAAAATAAATTTTGCATAGTATCGTCATTTCGTTTGCAAAACTTTCGCCAAGTCACTCAATGTCATGTCTTTCGAAACGAGTTCAAGAAACTCTAGTTTCATAAAGAAGACGAAGTTTATTTAAAAGTGTAGCAGTTCCAGAAGTTTTCTTAAGGAATTGAATTTCCTGTTTGTCGAATTTTTCGAAAAGACGATTTTGATAAAAGTAGAATTTCGAAGAACTGGAAATAAAGTTACTCTTTCGATGAAGTTTGGTTCAAGTGTTATTATTGATTCTTGGTACTTGAATATGCAGAGTGAAAGAAACACCGACAACATCAGTACATAATTCTGAACCCACATAGATATTTTTTGTCGATTATTAAAAAAAAACAGCTGTTTCCTTCAACATTCATTTAAAAAAAAACTGCAATACCTACACGGTCAAAATATATGTAATTTAATTTAGTGTTATGCACATTGCACAGTACCTGCATGCAGCTGAATTTCCGACCATTATTTAGGATGACAGCCGGACAGATCGGCGGAAATCGTGCAACTAAATTTGAATAGGTCACAGTTATATTAATTTCTCTTTACTGTTTATGGTTCAAATATCATAATCATATATAATTTTGTTACGTAAATTAAAACTTTTGTATGATTGCATTGATGTCAGTACTTATATAAAAGTCAAGATACACACTCAGCGTCTCAAAATTATCCGCAGAAAAAGAATGCTCAATTTTTATTTGTGCCTTCTTTCTAATGCTTGTGACAGCCATTGTTTTTCGGGAATTGAATTAGAAACGTGACATAACGTGCGTTGCTTGCGTTTAAAAAACGACTCTATCTGGTCAGTGTATGTTTGAATATGTGTTTATTCAATTAAAAGTTGTTTTTTTGTTTTATTTTTTTTAGTTTGGTTTATTGATGACACTTCCTGATGTGACATTTGTAAGGATATTTAATCTATTAATGATTATAGGCATAAATGTAGACAATTTCAAGTTTAGATAACTTTTATTTCGTGGATAAAATGATAAGATTAACCGTAAGGATAACGATTCGTACAGAACTTATAATATACGCTTTATGCTACGTGACCAGTTTATTAAAATAAATAAATCATACCTGAAACCGTTGATCCGATGTATAAGTCAGGATCCCGGCTGTTAATATATGAAGATCCCGCTTCCGTATCCACGACACCTGAAACGAAAGGAGACTTCAGTACAGTCGCGAGCATTAAGGTGTTTGGTAGAAGGACCGACATTTTTTTTTGAGGGATTGCCGGGTTGTCTTGCTAGCAAAAAAAAGTTTTTTTTTTAATAAAGTTTAAAATTACTTTGATTATTTTGTAGCTCAATTCTATGATATTGTAGGCACATACATAATTTTCAAGAAAAAATATACATTGCAGATGACACAAACAATGATTGCGTAACTACAGACTAAAATTCAAATTTTGCCGCCGCTTCCTCAGCCTAGATCGTTCTATCCCGCTCGCACTGTTAAGAAGATTATAAAGCTTGAAATTTCAAACGAAAGGCTCTTACGATGAAAACAACGGGTTTAAAACATAATATACCTCTAATTTGCTCTAATCTGCTCTGTACATAGATCGACTATCCTGTAGAGATTCATGACCTAATTTAAAAATTTTGATTGAATATTATCCATTTATAATTCATTTTAGAGGTTTAACTTAAAGGTATTTTTGTATAGGTAGAGAAAATGCTATGGAATCGTGTTTTCGAATATACATATTAAACTTAGAAGTAGTGCTCAGCTTTGCTATATATTAATCACAAAGTGAATTCTGTAATATTATAACGAGAGCCATTCATTTTTCACAATTCGGGGTTATTCTGGCTCTTAACACGCGAAATGAAGAAATCAGAATTACTGTGACACCGTGAAAACTTAAACCTTAACAAATGTGTCAGCCCGTCGTATATACATATACATTTAAAGAAACTTTTTTTAAAGTGATGTTTCTCAACAATATGGATTATAATTTTATGTTTTACTAGCTCACGTTATGTACGGAAATTAACCCACGGGAACGTTTTAAACGTAGCCTATGACACCCACTAACAATGTAGTTTCCCGTTAGTGAATCCGAATTTTCCGAATCAGATAAGTACTTCCGATGATTACCCCTTACATACAAACTTACAAACAAATTTTACCTCTTTATAATATTATTATTAGTATAGAAGTATAGATGAACAACACAGTATTTTGGAACTCATACTAAGTTATGGAATCAGAGGTTATTTTGCGGATATAAGTGACGTGATTTGCGTAGTGCAGGTTCGGGTCTTGCATGTTGGTTGTTCATTTTCGCAGTTCCTGCGTTTGCATACTTTTGCAGGTGAGCGGTGCTGCATTGTACACCCTAACAAAGATCTAGTTTGAGCGGAATTGATACTAAATATTATTTCCTAACAATTGGCACCCAAAGGAATAAGAGAAGGTATAGGAAGACCAAAAAAACGATGGATGGACTGTGTGACGGATGAAATGGCAAGAAACGAGGTGACGGCTTAGATGACGAGTAATAGAGAAGTATGGAAGAAGAAGACATGCTGCACCGACCCCAAATAAATTGGGATTGCGGCAGGCGGTATAAGAGTAGAGGAAGACCAAAGAAATGATGGATGGACTGTGTGAAGGATGGTATGGCAAGGAGCGAGGTGTCTGATGAGATGAGGAGTTGTAGTGTATTGACTAAAGTGTTGGTTGTCTCATGCGCCTACGTCACGAGTCAGTCGCGCTCCGGCAGTCAAGCGGAGTAGTTGTGTGGTGCGATTGTATGCGTGTTGTGGTGTTGGTGAGCCGTAAAATACTCCAAAAGGCAGGACGATACATGTGGCGACGAGGACAAAAGTGAGTACACCATAATAATAACCATTTAAGGAAAAAAGATGGAAAGATAGTTTGTGATAAAATGAAGTAAACAAGTTACGTCATTCTCAAGGTACCCATATTATTATGAACCGATTGTTATAAACATTAGTTATTGATACCAATACAGTTGCATCTCGGCTTATATAACGACTGTCGAATATTTTAACAACATTTTGCTAGTATTATACAATATTATGATAATTGGATACCTAATAACAACAATATTTTATATACCTACTTCAAGTGTATAATCATAGTTTTGGTTTAGTAAACAACAAACTTTTAGGGAGTTAAGTGAAAAACATATTTAGATTGACTACCTACTCTTATTCGATATTATACCTATCCTGCTTAATTATAGAAAGTACGAGTAATTGTTTGGTTGTAAGGATAATTTTACTTGTGTTTAGTTACCTAACCAGGTAAATAGTAAGAGTTACAATAAAACCGTTGACCATTAAGTCGGTACCTACCTACCTAACTCACGCAGATTAGAATTGATCTACTTCACTAAATTGATGCAAAACTGTGTGTGTGACTAATGACATACAAGTGTTTACATACACTAAGCAGATTAAAATCTGATCATTAAATTGATATTACCTAATTAAATAAAAATAGTACCTAATAAGTTATGAAGTAGTACACTAAGCAGATTAAAATCTGATCATTAAATTGATATTACCTAATTAAATTAAAATAGTACCTAATAAGTTCATGAGGTACATGTACACTAAGCAGATTAAAATCTGATCATTAAATTGATATTAATTAAATAAAAATTGTACCTAATAAGTTTATGAGGTACCTACACTAAGCAGATTAAAATCTGATCATTAAATTGATATTACCTAATTAAATTAAAATAGTACCTAATAAGTTCATGAGGTACATACATACACTAAGCAGATTAAAATCTGATCATTAAATTGATATTAATTAAATAAAAATTGTGCCTAATAAGTTTATGAGGTACCTACACTAAGCAGATTAAAATCTGATCATTAAATTGATACCATGAAGCTAGTAATAGTGTTGACAAGCTTGAGCGAAAATACTTGGACATTAAATTGATACATTTGTTGATATAAACAACTAAGTATTAAAAAAAATAGCGGATAAAAGTAATCCGATCATTAAATTGATACGAGAGAGAAAACGTGTTCAATACAAACACAACAGCAGATGATATCTATCTGAATTATTAAATTGATTATTCCAGGTCGCCCCAAAGATGTCACTCCTTTCATTGGAAAATTTCGACTGTAACGGTGAATCTACCTCGGTGGGTGTACGATGGGAGCGATGGAAACGAGCATTATATATATATTTGGAAGCGTCCAACATTGATAAAGACGTAAAGAAAAGGGCCTCCCTCCTACATTTCGGTGGTTTCGATTTGCAAGAAGTGTTTTACAACATTCCTGGAGCTAATATCGAACCAAGTGAAGGCGTAGACGTGTTTAAAGTAGCAATATCAAAACTAGATTCCTACTTTGCACCGAAACAAAGCAAAATTTTCGAGCGACATACATTCAGGCTTCTCAAACAAGAACCTGACGAAAAATTCGAAAAATTCCTTGTGAGACTGAGAAAACAAGCTGATAAATGTCAGTTTGCTGAACGAGATGAAAACATTATCGACCAAATAACGGAAAAATGTTACTTACCCGAATTGAGGAAAAAGATACTACAGATTGGAGATGAAATTACATTAGACCGAGTAATCACAGAAGCAAACACACTAGAAGTTGTAAATAAACAGTTAGAAGAATTTAAAAATCCTACAAAATCAAATGGAAATGAGGAAGTTAATAAAGTGGATAGTAGATATAAAAGAAATTTTGATAAACCAAAGAATGCACAACATGGATGCGGTAGATGTGGTAATCCCAGACATGCTGCATATGATGCCAAATGCCCAGCAAGAGATAAAGAATGTCTAAAGTGTGGTCTTAAGGGACATTTTAGACAATATTGCAAAACTAGACAAACTTTGAAGAGAAAAACAGAAAAAGAATATAGCCATGAACGAAAGAAAGGTCGAATCGATAAAGAGAAGAGTGAAGTAAATCATGTGCGTGATTCTCCAAACAAGATGGTACAAAAAGAAGAAGAAACCGAGTATGTCTTTCACATTGATGACGATGTCGAAATTGACTGCACCATTGGAGGAGTAGAAACTAAGATGTTGATTGACTCGGGCTGTAAGCACAATTTGATTACGGAAGCAACCTGGGAACTATTTAAGAAAAATAAAATTAATTTGTACAATCAAAATCCAAATCCTAATGTATCATTTATGGCTTATGGTAGTACTACACCACTAAAGATAAAAGGATCATTTGAAGCTCAGATACAAATAGGACTGAGATCGGAAAACTCAACTTTCTATGTTGTTATTGATGGCACGAGAAATCTCTTGGGAAAGACTACTGCAATATCATTGGGCGTACTGAAAATCGGATTTAATGCGGAAGTTAATCAAGTAGATTTAGAAAAATTTCCCAAATTCAGAGATGTGATAATCCATTTACCGATTGATAATTCAATTCCACCCGTGTCACAACCTTACAGGTACTGATTTAATTGTTAAAAAATAATAATAATAATAATTGATACCTTAATACTATATTAATTAATTATGTTGCTCTGATTATCCATTAAAGTATTATTACTCATTAATTACTTTTGGTCATTTCATTTTTAGAAGGATCCCTATACCTTTAGAAGCAAAAATTGAAAACAAAATTGAAGAGCTTAAACAAAGGGATATTATAGAACCAGTCGTAGGTTCTTCTAAATGGGTATCCCCCGTAGTGCCGGTGTTGAAAGGAAATGGAGAAGTACGTCTTTGTATAGACATGCGTCGAGCTAACGAAGCCATCATACGTGAAAATCATCCATTGCCGACAATGGATAAGTTGTTACCTAAAATGAAAAATGCAAAAGTTTTTACAAAATTGGACATAAAAGACGCATTTCACCAAATTGAAATACATCCGGTTTCGAGACATATAACCACCTTCATAACCAGTAAAGGCTTATTCAGGTACAAGAGACTTATGTTTGGCATATCGTGTGCTCCAGAAATCTTTCAGAAAACATTAGAGCGCATGCTTTTAGGCTGTGAAGGGGTAGTAAATTACATTGATGACATTTTAATACATGGAAAGGACTTGAATGAACATGATTCGCGACTAAAGAAAGTAATGTCTGTTCTGAAAGATAATAATGTAGTTATAAGAAACGACAAATGTTCTTTTAGGATGAGGAAAGTGAGTTTTTTAGGACATGAGTTGTCAGCAGAGGGGGTTAGGCCACTGAAAAAGTACATTTCCACAATAAAAGAATTTAGAGCGCCCAGAACAACTGGAGAACTACAAAGTTTCTTGGGCCTGGTTAATTACGTGAGCAAATGGATCCCAAGCTATGCAACAGTCACAGAACCTCTTAAAACACTGCTGCGAAACAAAAACGGAGATCGAACCGATATTGCAGAACACTGGGGACCAGAACAACAGCGATGCTTTGAGTCATTGAAGGAAATCATGACAAATATATCTAGTTTAGGGTTTTACGATGTAAACGATCGTACGATAGTCATAGCAGATGCAAGCCCAGTGGGTTTGGGTGGAGTATTAGTGCAAATCAATTTTGAAGGCGATCCCAGGATTATTGCATATGGTCACAAAACTCTGACTGACTGTGAACGCCGCTACTGCCAAACAGAAAAAGAGGCGTTAGCCCTCGTATGGGCAGTGGAACATTTTCACATATTTCTCTATGGTAAAAAGTTTGAACTTATAACAGACCACAAACCGTTGGAGGTTATATTTGGTACTAAATCCAAACCATGTGCTAGGATAGAGAGATGGGTTATGCGCCTACAATCGTACGACTATAAAGTAGTTTATCAATCGGGGAAAACCAATATCGCAGATTCGTTGTCTAGACTCAGTAAAGATGCAGAAAAATCTCTAATACAGTTAAAAGACAATCATATATGCCAAATTGTGGATTTTGCCCGTCCTCGGGCCGTTTCCCTCAAAGAAATAATAGATAGTTCAATGAACGATCAGGAAATTTTAAACGTGAAAGAAGGTTTGTATCACAACATATGGAACGACGACGTGAAACTATACAAAATATTTCAAAAGGAACTGTGTTTCCATGAGGGTATATTATTGAGAGGAACAAGAATTGTGATTCCCTCGGCACTCCGTAAAAGAGTTTTAGATGCAGCCCATGAGGGACATCCTGGTATCGTGTCGATGAAGGCAAGACTTCGAACAAAAGTTTGGTGGCCTAGATGCGACAAAGATGCCGAAAATATCGTGAAAGCGTGTAAAGGATGCACTCTCGTATCTGCACCATGTCCACCAAATCCTATGAAACGGCGTGAGTTGCCAGAAGGGCCCTGGATTGATATCGCGATTGATTTGATGGGTCCTCTTCCAAGTGGTGACCACTTATTTGTTGTAGTCGACTATTACAGCAGATATAAAGAAGTCAAGATTTGTCGCAAAATCACCTCTACAGAAATTGTAGCAAAACTTAAAGAAATTTTCAGTCGATTAGGAAACCCAATTTCAATAACTGCAGATAACGGAAGACAATTCATCAGCGAAGAATTTAAATCGTTTCTTACAGAAAGAAACATCACTCTTTTCAATACAGTGCCATATTGGCCACAACAAAATGGAGAGGTCGAACGACAGAATCGTGACATACTTAAACGACTAAAAATAAGTATAGCTGAAAATAAAGACTGGAAGGAGAGTTTGCTAGACTATTTAACTATGTACAATAGCACACCACATTCTGTTACTGGAAGAACCCCGTCAGAACTTTTCTTCAATAGAAAATTTAGAGATAAATTACCTATGGTTAGTGGCACAATGGAGAGCATATCACGGGATACTGAGGTTAAGGATAGGGATCAAGAAAGAAAAGAAAAAGGAAAGGAAAATGGAGATAGGAAACGGAAGGCTGAAGAATGTGATTTAACACCAGGAGATAAAGTGTATATCAAAAACATGAATAGAGAAAATAAATTAAGCTTGGAGTACAATCCAGAAACACACACAGTTGAAAATAAGAAAGGAGGAGATATCACAGTTCGAAATGATGAGACTGGTCAAATTCGTAGAAGGAATGTGGTGCATTTGAAAAAAATTCAAGGAGAATGGAGTGTGTGCCAAGATCGAAATGAAATCAACGACGAAGAAATGGACGTTGAAACCTAACCTTACTTCACCTAAATAATGTTAAGATTTGATTTACCTTTATTGATACATCGATTATATTGATTAATTTAGAAAACAAATAAATATTAATCACACTTGATGAAAACATCATTACATACATAAAAACGTCTTATAATTTAGATTTACTACTAAACAGATAATTAATAAAAAATAATCAAAACAAAAAAGGGATGTAGTGTATTGACTAAAGTGTTGGTTGTCTCATGCGCCTACGTTACGAGTCAGTCGCGCTCCGGCAGTCAAGCGGAGTAGTTGTGTGGTGCGATTGTATGCGTGTTGTGGTGTTGGTGAGCCGTAAAATACTCCAAAAGGCAGGACGATACAGGAGTAATAGAGAAGTATGGAAGAAGAAGACATGCTGCGCCGACCGCAAATAAATTGAGATAAGGGCAGGAGAATGATGATGAATGGGAACCCAAAGGTATTAACTCAAAGTTGCAATCGTTATTCTATGGAAATTCGCCTTTGAATTTTGCTAAGTTATACATGTTTGTGCTCGCGCCTGTACAAACTTTTACCATTTCTTGTTTCCTTGACCTAGTTTTGATTTGGACTTTTCGTCAAGGCACTTTATGATTCAACACTCGCAGAATCGTTCATCGTTATCAAATTCAAAGGGAACTTGCTAAAATAATGTTTCCGAGTTTGTTTCTGAAGAGATTCTGTAATTGTTTTTTGTTCTAGAATTGTTTGTGGTCGACAGTTTGTTGTAGTACGAAAACAAGTTATTAAGTTGGGGAAGTATTGGTTTCTATCTTTGCATAGAACGATATTTTTTTCCTTATGGCAATGATGCCAAGATATCTACAGATACATATATCAAGAATTTCTAAAGATGAGCAATTGTATGCCCGATGAGATTTTCCAAAAATAACAAATCTCTCTTCCCTTATTTAATCACTTTAGGGGATATCTGACTAGTATAAAATATAACGTTCTGCCGTTATTGCTTTGTTAACAAAGGAACAACTCAAGAAAAACTAAAAAAAAATATAGTCAGCGTGACTCAATGTGGAAGTGATTCCCATTAAATGAAAGGGCTATTTTTAACCGACTTCAAAAAAAGGAGGAGGTTCTCAATTCAGTTGTATGTTTTTTTTTTTCTTCATTTTTGAACCGATTCGAAAAATTCTTCTTTTATCTGAACGGATCTACTTTCCGATTGGCCCCATAGAAATTTCATCGAAATCGGTTCAGCAGTTTGGTTTTAAAATCAAAATAGCTGGAAAAAATATGTCATCCAAGTAAAAGAAATTGCGAAATTGATACTTGACAAGGATTTGTGTGTGATGCGATAACTAAAAAGGGTAAAATAAATACTTTTTTGCAAAAAAAAAACCGACTTCCAAATAAAAACACAAAAAAAGTGGAAAATAACTTTATTTTCGGAAGTCGGTGACTATTGTTTGTTTCATAGACTTTTTTGCCACCGACTTCCGAAAGTTAAAAAAGTTTTTTATCTTCAATGTAAATTCAAAAGAAGTAATCATTTTTATTGCGAAATACTAAAAAAACATTAAAAGTGTTGTTTTTGCCTCTACTGAAAAGTGCGAATTTGAGTTGTGACCTTTTTTACTGGAGGCACTGATTATTTTGAAAAACCCTTTATTAGTGCTCACTTTTGTTATACAAAGAATTGTTTTATAAATGTAATTAACGCAGCGACAGATTAATTTGAATTTGGGATTAAAAAAATTAATTAATGCCGGTAGCAAAAATAGTAGGTTGGCAGCTACAGTGAAGGATAATTTAAAGTAGTAAGTAACTGCGTAATAATCAGTTGTTTGCTTTGTTTTAATTTCAACTGGCATCGGGTTTTTGTTTTGGTAACTGAATCTATTGGCCTCGACGACAAAGCCCCGCTGTGAGAGGCTCCTATTTCTGTTTGCAGGGTGTAAAATTACCTAAAATGAATGGCATGACGGGAGCGAACCTAACCTATCCGTGTCGGGCTGCCCTAAGCTCCTTGTGCTCCATGTTCTGCTCCTTGTGCTCCATGTTCTGCTACTTGGCTGGACATGAAAATTTACCCAAATCCACTTCACGCCACAGTGATACATATTTAATAGCTGCCAAGGTGTTATTTAAGTTGCAAATAGTTAGTCGCCCTTTAAGTTGTTAGTCGTCTGGAAAATAATAAGCCTTCAATAAAATGTCATGCTTCTAAACCCAGCGGTTTTACGCTGTGCTAAGTATCAGTAAATTAATAAATTCAATATTTTTGTAAGATTTGTTAATCTAATCTGTCAGAATTAGGACAATTCTGTGGGCCTAGAGAACAAAATAATCGAAGAACTACAAGTATTCTTTTACCGAAACAAGAGAAAAATCAATCGTACTTGGCACAATTTCCTAAATTCCCCACTTCACTTCATACACAAACAAAATTAAAAAACAAATGATTGATCAATTCTTAATAAAATGAAAAAGAACACTCAATTTCCGTTTACAAGAATAATTTACGAAGAAAACTTCTCGGGGCAGCTAACAATCTGGATAGCGATGTTAAAATAACTAATAATCGATCCTAAGCTCTTTGTTAGACTACTGCTATTGTATGGAACTGGAGCACTCTATATCCAGAAGGCTGTGGCCTGATGGTTTATTTTTGTATTGGAATGTGTGTCAAGCTGGGCTGGTGATGTTAGCGATGAACGCTACTGAATGTATCAAACTCGTCGCCTTTCGGGCTGACTCAATTTGAATTGTCTATACACGCTTAGAAGAAGAAGTGATAGAAAAGTTTATCTTATTTTATTGACGTGTCCTATCACCTACGGCAAAAATTTGGGGTAGAATAATTGCGTGGAATTCTTTTGCCTAATTCATCTGATGGGTAGTAGTGTGTCGAGTGTATTCGAGTACTGTGTAACCAGTTTTAAAAGCCATATTTAGGTTTAAAAGCTCTTGATTTTTAATCTTTGAGCAACGTTACGTCTGCTTCCCCAAAGGGTAAGGCACAGTGGTAACTCTTCGACAACAGGAACAAATGTAATAGTGGATGACCTTATTGCGATCCAATAACACTTTTCTTAACTTAAGACCCCATAGTCAGCTGCAGTGGAGCTTATGGCCACTTTATCAACGATGCAGGTAGTAGGCGGGTAGTTGTTTAGGCAAAAGTTTCCTTTGTACCAATTTAGCTCAGGTGGTAGGAGTAATTTCAAAGGCTTGCAAACCAAACAGTGTATAGACTAAGCCTATATTTACCAGTGTCTAACTGGTTATACATAAATTATTGTCCGTATACTGAAATCACAGCTGTCATTGAAGCAGTGATAGTCTAGTGATGTGACCGTCAGACTGTCAAGTCATAGGTCTCGAGTTCGAACCCAAGACACGCACCTCTGATTTTTCGGATTCATGTGCGTATTGCATAATTATCACTTGCTTCGGTGAAGGAAAACATTGTGAGATAACCAGCATGCCTGAGATATTTCTCAACGGTATTTAAAGCCAAGTCAGAGGCCCATGGGTGGCATAAAAACTCTAGCACCAGTTTAGGCACTAACCACACGATAAAGAAAGACAGCTGTCATTCCTTGACAGTTATAAAATGGCTAGAACACAGCATATTGGCCTAGTGCGTCAATGCGATAAACAACACTGACTTGACTACACTGTAGCGACCCACTTATAAGCGATCTGTCGTACTATTTTAGCGTCCTGATCCTTACAACCGTATCTATAGTCAAGTAAAAGTAATTACTTGAGCTTAAGTAATCACTTGTGCCAAATTTTGTTTGCAATAGACAAGAATTTAAAGGAAGTAAGAACCGCTAAAGAAAGCAAAGCTAAGAATTCTAACTTTTTACAGTTGTAACTTTAAGCAATTGCTAAACTAGATAGTAAAAATCGTATCTTAAATAATTACATTTACTCAAGTAAACACTTTGTGTGACTTGTTTATAGATACGGGTGTTAGTGTATGGTCGTATTGTTGTAAGACAATCGAACACGTAATACCCAAGAGAGCAACAGCTTATGTCAACACTGCTCTGGTCACAAATTAACTGGAACACATTTAGGTTCCAGTCAATCTAGTCACTATAGAGATCGGATTTTATTAGTGTTTGGGTATACCAGGTGTAAACGGACATTTCACGAAGCCATCAACCAGGCATTCTGTACATCAAACTAAGAAAATGGCGCAAAAATTTTTGCTGCTTTTGTTTCGGGGTCAGTAATCACGTTTTACAGTCTGTAGGTGTAAATTGTCCTCTCATGTGCGGATTGTGACCACCGGGGGGGTTTTAGTGAGGTAAAAATCCCACACTCCCCGGTCTTATCCCCAAAGACCGGTCGCCTTTTGAAGGTTTCCCCCCGAAAACAAAAAAAAAAAAAAAAGGTGTAGGTTGTCCATTAGTGAACTTATAAAAAAAATGTGGAGCATACCATCGCTGAAAATCACAATAAGAAAACGAATATAGTGAGCCACGACCCATGCATCATTCAAACTACCCTTGCATCTTATTGCTAACGAAAGAAGGCCCATTTTTCAATTATATTATTCCACACAAAATGCTCGTCATGTCCCATTGCGGCGCAGCCTAAGCCATAAAAGGCATAAGGGACATAAACGCTAGAGACCTTGACCTCTTTCCCATACTGCGGTATTGCGTAGTGATGCTGCAATAATACGTCAATCAGGTGCGTTAATTATGATGTCGTCGAGGTGTGTGAGTAAGTGTGATAGAAGGAGCTCGTGGCTAAATAATAACAGCCGTTCGGGTCGATCGATTGGTCCGTGGATTTGTGACCGCCAATTTAAACACAGAGTTTCCTCCGTGCCTCGGAAAGCACGTAAACCTGTTAGCTCCAGCTGTCATTTGTAGATCTTTGACAGTCATTACAGGTAGTAAGTGGCCCGAAAGTCTAACAACCAGTCTTACTAAGTGGTATCTTATTACACAGTACTAACTGGTTTATGGGGGTCAGATAGGCAGTCGCTTTATATAAAATACTGGTATTCAGCTGCATCCGGTTAGACTGGAAGCCGACCCCAACATAGTTGGGAAAAGGCTAGGCAGACGATGACCATATCCACACCTATCTACACCTTCACCAACCTAAAAATAACACATCCCCAACCCACATACTTGCACCTGCACCTTGCACAAATTTACAAAAGCCAATCAAACAAAGTTACTTACAGCTTTATCCCCAAGTTGTTCAACCCTACAATGCAGGAATGCGGTCTGTCCGACCACGGTGGTGACGTTCCGAGGCACATTGTACTCGAAGTACGGAAATGACCCTACGCTGTCCTCTCCGTAGTGCGCTGTGCCTGTGAGCAAAGAAAGGGTTGGGTCAGAGGTGGATATTTTTTAGATTAGTTTACGGGTGAGGCCAAACCAGCGTAATAATGTGATTTGAGAGTAATAATAAAAAAATAATAAGAGCCAACGTGTGTCAGAATTCAGGCAAATGAGGTGTGCCATAATAATAAGCTATCATCCAGCCCATTATTTTAGAAACATCATCATCCACATTGACAGAGTGGTCGTAAACGCGACTGCTCAGCATGAGGTCCTGGGTTCCCGGGTTGGGAAAAGTGTTATTGGGTTTTTCCAATAGGATTTTTTTTTGTAGCAGCCACGGTGTCTGGATTTGTGCCCGGTTAATGGCAATAGGCTCTCCTCACATTATATGGGACTTAAAACGAACCTGGCGAAATGTATGTAAATTTATTATGGGGTAACGAATGAAATTACGGATTTATACTGCAAAATTAAAACTCGTTTTTTTTCCAAGATGTAACATATTTATTTAATCAAAATATTTACCCTCATTAACTATACACTGCTACCATCTAATCGGAAGTTCATTTATGCCTTTGCGATAGAACTCTGGAGATCTAGATTCAACAAAATGTGTGAAAGCATTTTGTACTGCTTCCTGGGTTTTTTTTTACCACGTAGAAATTTTTACAAATCTTGATAAAAATGGTAGTCAGCTGGAGCAAGGTTAGGCGAGTACGGAGAATGACGTTTGGTTTCTAACTGCAGCTCCTGTAGAGTTACAACGGTGTCCCGTGCAGTGTGAGGTCTTGCGTTATCATCGAGAAAATAAAGGTGAAGATCGATTCACGATTCGGGGCTATTTCACTGCCAGTTTCGCCATCATTGTTCAAAGTTCGGCACAGTAAATATCTGCTGATATTGCTTGACCAGACCTGAGAAAGCTATAGTGAATAACACCATGAACATACCATCAAACAGTTACCATTACCTTTTTATTGGTAAGCTTTGCTTTAGGTCACTGTTGCGGCGTTTGACCTGGGGTCAACCATTGCATTTTTTGCTTACGGTTATTGTAAAGAATCCACTTTTCGTCACATGTCACAATTCGATCTAATATTCCTTCTTTTCTACACCGATTCAACAACAAGGCAGCACAAGTTTTAACAGGCGTTTCTTTCTGCAGATCAGTCAAAGCATGAGGCACGCATTTTTTATACTTTTTTATCTTATTGATTTGATGCAAATGAGTCAATGTTGAAGGTAAGATAACGTTAAACCATGCTGCTAATTTCTGGGTAGTTTGACTCGGATCGGCTTTCACCAGTTCCTTCAATTCAGCGTTATTCACCTGTGTGGGTGGTCTTTCTCGTGGTTCGTTCTTCAAGTCGAAGTTTCCATTACGAAAGCGTTTAAACCAAAAAAGCACGGCGCGTTAATTAGTAGTCTCCTCTACAAACGCAGCATTGATATTGCGAGCCGTTTCTGCTGCGTTAGTTCCGCGTTGGAATTCGTTTCCAAATTTACTCGGATTTTCGAAGTATCCATCTTTTCCGTCTAAGCCGAATAAAAAAAAACTAATTGAAATTCGAAAATCGAATGTTGCACATTTTAAAAAGAAACATCTCATAGGTTTAATGTAAAAAAAGGTTCACTCGAATATCTCACACAATGAAGGTTTAATGTAAATTCAAAGTAGCTATTACTTTAGAACGGCAATTTCATACTTTAACCCTTATTATTAGGTACACCTTTGATTAACCCTTCGGTGATTACAGGCATGATATTATGTTACTTATAGGTAATATCGATAACTGCTAAAACTTAGGTTTACAATAATTATAAAGCCAAATAGCACAATTTCACATGTTTCCTAAGGGGAAAGCTAAGTCCGCCAAATACAAGACGAAAAAGTGAAAGTTCGTTTTGCAAAAGACTCAGGCTAATCACTTTCAGCGATCACACTGCCAAGGTATAACTGTGTTCCAACATCCAATATTTTGAAATCAAGCTGCATTCAGTCGTATTGACGTGACGTTGACATTTACTGAGCCAGACTGTGCATACACAGGGCGTACAATCGCGGATTGAAAACGTTTGCCAGGCCATCAAATTCGATGCCTTTTAAATGTGGCGTAGATGGTTAAGTTTATTTATATTTCTTTTTCGTTAAAAAAAAAAGTTGACCTACACTAGGAATTTCTTCTGTATCGTGGGTGCGTTTACAAACACTTAAAGTCACATACACAAACACCCAGACCCGGAACAACTACCTGTAGGTCGTACAAATATTTGTTCCGTGCGGGGATCGAAACAGCGACACGCAGCGCAGCAGCCAATCGCTTAGCCTCCGTCAACCGTGCCGTCAAAATCAGTGGTAACGACCCCGACTTCCGAGTTGTCGGTCATGGGTTCTAACCGGAGCAGACGCTTTCATCATCCACAGCCCAACTTCACCCACTGCTGGGAATAGGACTCTCTTTGCCTGTGCCAAACTCCACGTTCTTTTGCCAGTCTTTCCAGGATATTTCCGCGATGCCAACAATGTCGTCTACCCTTCTCGCCCCGGCAGGCTAGCAGGCGCTTTACTTTGTGTAATTTACTTCATGACCTCTGGTCTCAAAACGGTGAAAGAAAACATCGTGAGGAAACCGGCCTGGACCCAAACATTCGAAGACATGTGACATCCACCGACAGTCTAAAACGCACTCACCCTCTTTTCAAGAGGAGCTATGTCCCAGCTGTAATTCTGTAGCTTTTGATGATAATGAAGCACGACTATGTTTGTGATCGGCGCCGAGTCTTCCGTTTATTTTGCAGAATTGACCTTGGATGCCTTGTTGGTCGAATGGTCGCAAACGCGATGGCTAAGCATTAGGCCTTGGGTTCGATTTCAGGGTCGGGCAAAGTGCTATTGGATTTTTCCATCAGAAGTTTAGCAGTAACAGCCGCGGCAATACGCTCGCTCCCTATGACCTGGGACTTAAACATAAATGGTGAAATGTGAGTTTACTATTAGGTACAAATTTGCGTAACCCTGCAGGAATTGCAGGTGTGAAGTTATAATGATGATAACCTTGTGAAACCAAAATTCTCAAGTAATTACAAAAACACAGGCTGGATAACATATTTATTAACTTGCACGTCCGTGAATGCATTGCCGATACGTAACGCACACATATCCGTGCTATGTCGCTGTATAGCTTCGCAGCGTGATTGTATTAAGCTAGGTCTTGGTTCGATACGAGATATACATGCCATACTATATTGATGTCGACGCTTTTTAGAATTAGGTAGCGAAGAAAGCGCTTTATGGTATTATTGGGTGGACTTTTAAAGCTTTTATTTGAAATTCAAAACAACACATTTTTGTATTATAAATATATAGTAGTAAAAATCGGTTTATTGTAGTCTCGACTCTCAAAAAATTACGTTTATTTATATCAAGATTTTTATTTATAAAAATATACAGCTGGTATCAGTGTTTTTGAGATTTCGCATGCTAGTTTTCTCGCGATGTTTTCCATCACCGAAGCAAGTGATTATTTTACAATACGCACACGAATTCTAAAAATCACAGGTGTTTTTTGTGTGCTCAAACTTGAGACCTATGACTTGGCAGTCCAACGTTCACAACACTAGGCTATCATTTCCACTTTGGAATTAACATTGGCCGCAAAACTTGGCAAGCAGTTAAAATATTGAAACATTAGCCACGGTGGTAGTAATTTCCTTCTAAAATTCCGTGTCTATTTTCTCCAAATTAACATCGTATTTACATTCTATTTTGCATCCTTTTTCCTAGATAATTTGGTCCAATTTATCTTCTTCGCAAGTCAAAATAGGGAAAGAAAGGTTGGTAATCTTCCAACGATAATAAATTATTCGCAAAGGGTCACTTTGACGTTCAAAATACATGGGTGTTTGTATTTGAAGACATTCGTTCTCTATAACGTTTCCGATTTCACATTTCTTTTTTTTATGTCAATTTAGTATGTTTGACAGACCTCTGTAGATATTTTTGTAAAAATCTAAAGTAAACGATCATAAAAAAATATGACTGACAAAATAAATATTACTTATGTGTGTGTTTGACAGGCATATAGAAAATTGTTTGACATTTTTGTTAAATATTAGGGAAACAGGGAAACATGCATACAACATAATAATTATGTGTGTTATCAGCTTGTTTTATCAAAGTAAGTAAATATAATACAACAAACAATTACTACTATTTATAAAATCCTTTGTTAAAGTCTAAAACATAGTTTGCTCTGGTCTTCTTCTTCGTGCCGTATCTTCCATTTTACACGGTTTGGGCCCAGTAGATGGTCACATTTATTGCGGTGGCAGAGGCATTATTCAGGTCTTCGAGATTGCAGGTAAACGGACACCTGGAACACTCCAGCAGGTGGGGTATAGTTTGACCCGGAGCGCCCGCTTGTTGGAGGAATCAATAATACCACATTTTGCCAGAATATGTTTGCAGCGGCCTACTTGGGTACGCAGTCGATTCAGAGCTTTCCAAATAGGCCACTGCAGTTCACCACCGGGACCCAGGTGTTCAAGGGGCTTCACGAGGTTGTGAGGTGGTTGACACATCTCTTGCCATAACTTACTTTAGGTGGCCTGTCTTGGATTGCCTGAGTAGAGCGTAGGAAGCATTTGCGGCTTTTAAGTCTACCTGGGGTCATCTAACCAAGGTGGTCAAGAGGGGATGTTCTGGTGCTGTTTTCAGAAGTAGTTGCAGGTGGGACTGTGGGCTTGACAGCGCATGTGGGGTTTTTGTAATTGATTTATTTTTTGCCTGTTGACACTACACCAGACAAAGGCTAGTTTTAATTTTCTTTTCAAACGTCATCATATGCGTAGCATTTTTACAACTATGGTTATGGTTCGCTTCCAGGCTAACTGGATGCAGCTGAATATCAGTATTTGACATGGAGCGTCTTCCTATCTGACCTCCACAACCCAGTTAGTACTGGGTAATACGATACCGCTTGGTAAGACTGGTTGTCAGATGTACGGTCTTCTTATTACCCGTAACGATTGTCAAAGATCTATAAATGACAGATGGGACTAACGGTTTATAGTATATTCACGGAGAGATCTCTGTATGTATATTATAGATGGTGATCCATCCAACTGAGGTAAGCGCAGTTTAACCTGAAGATCGACACGGGCGGCTGTTATTACTTTGCCACGAGCTCTTTGTTTTGTAAACATCATAAATATTTTAAAACAAAGGCAACGACTAATGCAGCTCATTATATCATACCTAGATTCCGTTTGCAGCAAAAAGAATAAGGTGGGTGTACCATGGAAGGCCACTCTAATAAATAAACAGTTATTATTCGTTCATATACTGGAGAAATGAAACGAACGAATATTTAAGTAATACTTTGTTTTATTCCGTAAAATATAAACCACTTTTTTAAATTTCAGATTTGATCAATATTGATTAAACTTAAGTTTCATTGAACTCTTAAAAATGGCCTTGCTAGGAACAAGGCTCCTTAGAAGGCCATTATAATAAATCAGTCATTTAACACTAAAAGTTAATAAATAGCCATTAAATCTACAATAAAAAGAAGTGGTTTATATATTACGTAATAAAACAAAGTATTACTTAAATATTTGTTAGTTTCATTTATCCAGTAAATAAACGAATAATAACTATTTATTTGTTAGAGTGGCCTTCTATGGTACACCCACCTTATTTTAACGTCGCCGATTTCCGATATCAATGAAGCAAGGGACCGTACTGCCAAAATTTTAATAATTGGCCTTCGAAGGAGCATGGCCTTCCATGGTCCACCCACCTTACAAAATGACACAATTATCCAAAACAAAAGGTTCTGCTGATTAAGAAATTATTTTCCATTTTGCATGTTATTAGGTACACCTCTGCCTAACCTTCGGGGATTATAGGAGTGATGGTATGTGTTAAATTTATTGATGTGACAATATTGTTTAGCATGAAGAACAAGTTTTTGGTAAGTTGAAGTTACTAATAAATAATAACGAGGTCCCATTTACCGCCATCTTTTATTTGGAATACCTATATACGTTTTTATTTGTAACTAAAAAAAAATTAAAAAAAAATTTCAAGAATATTATTCGTGTATCGTCCTTTCATCCAATAATACCTTCTATATTGATTTGTGGCATCAATCTCTTACAAAATAGAAATAGGACAAGTATGATATATCTAAGTATCAAGAAAGGTTAAAGAAAAAAGAAAAAGTAAAAAAGGAAAGGAGAAAAAGGGAAAGGGAAGGGGGGGGAGGGAAATGTTAAGGTTTAATTTTGGTTTGTGAAAAATGTAAAATCTAATCAACAAGTTTTTTCTGTAAGTAATTTAAAATATATTTAACTATCTCCTCAATAGATAAAACACCGATTGCGCAAGTACAGCTTGCATAGTAAGACAATTATTCTCATCTATGTTAGGTTCTCCTTGTAGGTTACTAGATACGCTAAACATATACATTTTACACGGAACGCCGCAATCCAATTACCGAAGGAAAACCGATACCCTAAGTTCAGACTGGTGGTCAGACTTTCAGGTTTCAGACAAACCGTAACAATTTGCAACCAAGGTAACTTAAGGTGAAGCTTTATATTTTGTTAGTATTAAGGTTATAGGATACGAACTTGCCGGATTTGTGTATCACAATAAATCATAATTATGGCTACTAATCATTTTCATCTTATGTTTCCAATGATTAAAATTTTGCTTTCTATATAGTTTGAACATTCTCAGGCTGAAAATTATTACTTATTAATATATATAATTAATAATAATTATAATATATAATAATTATTACTTACAATAATGTCAAAGTTGGATATAAAGTGATCGGTGGGTAATTTTCAAAGTTCAGCTGTATTATACCTAAATACGCTCTCAAAACGATGAAGGAAATTATCGAAACCGGCTTGCCCTAAAGCCAATTATTCTAAGACAAACATTTACAGGAACCAAAAGTTCGAAAACATATGACATCTATCAATCCGCACTGGGCCATCGTGGTGGATTATAGCCTCCCTATCCCTCTCTTATACAAGGTGTAGTTTTGCATCCTCGTCAAAATTCAGGAGGTTGTCATAGAAGACGTAAATAATCAATATATGTAAATTACGGTAGGTACCTGGTCAGTAGTAATAAATGTTGCTTTTTTTGTTGTTTTATATGACACTATTTCAGAATGAAGCCCTTCTCAAAAGAGGAGAATCACCCGTTTTTCGAATAAACGCCTGCGTTTGTTTATGTGTGTGAAACCGCGGTTCTACTCGTATAGCTAGTATTAGACGGACCGCGTTTTAATACGGGTGGTGTACACTTGCCGATTTCCGATATTAAGAAAAAATAAAAAAAATTACCTACCCATTTTATTATTGATTCGGGTCGAGAATTATTAGCATAGTTACCTCCTTGAATTTGACGAGGATGCAAAACCTTGTAGAGGAGGCCTTTGTCCCAGCAGATAAAACATTATAGGCTGATTATGCTATACCTTTCTAAGTAGGTATGTGTTTTAATTAACAAAATCCCACAGTTTCCTGATTTTAAGAGGACTTATAAACATGAAGGCTTATTTGAGGTTCTACACCTTCACGAAGTATCATCACGTAAATTATCTAAATCAAGACAATATCAAAGTCAATTGCCCTTTCATTTATTTTTTCGAAAGAAAATGCTTTTTCCAGCGGTCACAAAGACATCAAAATTATACTATAATCAAAACATACTCAATAAAAATTCACTCGCTCATCAAAACTTGACAAATTGTGTGTTTTGCAGGCTACCTTGAAGGAATCACCTACAATACAGTTTGGCAAGTTCTCAACTTAAAATTCTTCAATCGGGAAACGGGTGAAAGCTATTCTTTCTCTGATGTCCGTAACAGCCCGTTCACACGACGACGCGACGATACGTGTTTTTTAACGTATCGCCTTTTTTCACGACCCGTAAATTCTTTTGACGGCGGCAATGCTTTTTAAATGCCCGTGTTCACACGCATTAAGAATCGTGAAAAATGACGGACTCGTCTTAAAGCACGCAACGTATTTTAAAAAATCAAGTACGTCAAAAAACACTGATCGTGATTTTATTGTGACGGATTCGCTAATACGCTCGCTCCCGAAAAATCACACAAACTACATAATGTGAACACCAATTCTTTTTTTTTTGCCGGATCGTGCACACTATTCCGTATGCAATGTGAACGTCCATCCATCATGACGTATCGTCAATGAAGGAAGCCGTGAGATTGAGCTGTAACAGTAAAGCCTTATGAAACATTTTGATTCGGACTAGACATACATATTTTACATACATATTTTACAACTAAAACTAGTGCTAAATTGAGTAAAGGCAAGGATCACATCCTTTCAACGCTAAACAAAGTTAGTAGTACATTTACGTCAAATATCATTTTAAGCAGAACATTTTAGTACCAACTGCGACTTCCTCGCATAGCTCGTTAGCAACGCATAAAGCAAGTCAAATATTTATGCAATCGTTTGTATAACTTTCAGCTACATTTAACCAACCATGTATTTGCGTCAGACGTCGTTTTTCAACAATTTTCCGGCTGAATATGTAGTTTTAACATAACATCATGATTGTAATTCCCGACGGATTTATTGCTTTTGTGTTCATCACCTGCCTAGCCCCTTCCCAACTGTGTTGGGGTTGGCTTCCAGTCTAACCGGATGAAGCCGAATACCAGTATTTTACATAGAGGTAATACGAAACCTCTTGGCAAAACTGGTTGTCAGATTTTCGGGCCACTGATTGCCTGTAACAACTGTCAAAGATTTACAAATGATAGCTGGCACCAACGGCTTAGCATGATTTCTGAAGCACGGAGGAAACTCGGTCACCCATCCACAGACCAACCTTTACCTGAAGATAGATCCGAGCGGCTGTTATTATTAAACCTCGAGCTCCTCCAAACATAACATCATGTCGTGTTATGTTAGTTAAGTCCTATTGTAATAAAGGGCGGGTCAATTGGACAACATTATGATTTAAAAGAGTGTCCATGGAGTTTCTTGCCCATTCTTCTCCATAGAGATCTACGCTTTGGAATGGGCAACTACAGTACTTTCACAGTTATTATGTCTTGTGACTGGGACTGTAGCTTCATTTTTTATTGCTGTCTTTGTTTCGACCATTCAAAAGTGCCTGTAATTGGCCTACTTGAAATAAATGCTTTGATTTTGATTGCCATCAGCCGGACACAAATCCTGAATTTGGGCTGCTACTAAAAAAACCCTATACCACTTTGCCGAACCTGAGAATCGTGCCCAGGACGATAAATCATGTTCGGCAATAGCGCTTGCAAACAATAGACCAACGATTCAGATCATTTATGATGTTATGTCAAAACTTTTTATTTATTAAAACTTTATGAACAAGTATAACTGTACAATCGCGGACTTAATGCCTTGGGCATTTTCTACCAGTCTTCCTTAGGGTGATGCAGAGACAATACACAGTACGTGCAATAACAGAAAGCAAACTATAAAATGTTTATAACAAAAAAATCATAAAACAAAATGTATAAAGTTATGACAGATTAACAAGAAAAACTACTACATACAACTTAATGCTAGAACGAATCTGCCAACTTGTGTATGACTGTGTTCTTGAGCTTTCACTTTGAATGTGAACCAACTGGTCACCGTCTTGATATTATGAGGGAACGCATTCCAAAGGAAGACTGTCTGGACAAAGAAAGAAGATTTTATAGAACCAGAGCGATAAGAAGGACATCGTTGGAGGCGATTGGCGGTACGATTTTTAGGATAACAATCAAGTGCTGGACCAGTAGCATTGGCCGCGACTTTCGAATTGTAAGTTGTGAGTTCGAACCCAGGCCTGAACTTTACTTTGTGTAATGTATTTCACCACCACTGCTCACATAGTATGTACAGAACCAAAAATTCGATGACATGTGGTATTGACCCTTGAAGTTTGTGTTGTATTTCTTTATTTGTCTCGGAATCAGGGTAACAATGTAATAAAACGGGTGTACAAACTACCAATTACTTTTAGAATGAGTTCTGTAAATGTTTTGCGACCCAGTATGTTGTTGAATGAGCGTTTCAAATCGTTGTGGCAGCTGTTATAAAACCATTGTTGAGGATATTAAACTCATTTCAGAAACTCGTGTCCGATTAGAAATGAACTCTAGGGTCGTAAGTTTTTTGTAGTTTCTGATCTTTTACCGGATTTCTTTGAGTAAATTCAACATGTAGATATGGCTTCTGAATGGTCTTTATGCCCACATTTTGCCAGACTTTGTTTGTCTTCTTCTTTGTCTTTGTGTCTTATGTTTAAGTCCCATGTAATAGGGGGCGAGCCTATTGCCATCAACCGGACACAAATCCAGACTCCGTGGCTGCTACTGAGAAATTCCTGACGGAAAAACCCAATATCACTTTGCCTGACTTGGGGATTAAACCCAAGAACTCATGCTTAGCAGTCGCGCTGCCCTTTGGGGCATGTTATCATGGAAAATATTATCTTTATAGTATAACAACTAAAGGTTACATTCAAATAAAAGCCGTCCTACGCGGTGACGAGCTAAAAACATCAGAATTTAGTGGAACCCCGGATTATTTTCCATTTTTAAATGACAATATGATTTTATTGGATTTGCTCCGAATCAAGTTATGCGAAACTGTGGTAATCCGGCTTACTGACAAACAAATGAATTAATTAAAAATGAATTTGATTTATTTTATCTATTTGTTTTATTGTGGCAGCCATTTTGCCAAATTGTCGGACTCAAATCACCTCTCATTGAGGTCCATCGTCCACGATGCTACTCAAAAGTAACGTCTGAAAAACTCAACTCGTCAATTTCTTCTTTATAGTGTGGTTAGTGCCTAACCTGGTGTCAGATTTTTCATGTCGCCCATGGGTGTCTGACTTGGCTTTACTGTTTTCCTTCGCCGAAGTATGTGATAATTATTCAATACGCACAGTACATGATTCCAAAAAATCAGAGGTGCGTGTCTTGGGTTCGAACTCGAGACCTATGACTTGGCAGTCCAACGGTCACAAGACTTGGTTATCAATGCTTAGCTTATCAATGAGTAACCAGAATACATGCACTCGAGTGACATATCCGCCGCACGGTCGCTTACCCTCTTTCTACAGAGCGGCCAATTTCATGCACAGTCCATTCTATATTCTATGTCTATAGTTATGATATTGTTAGGTTTGGAACGAGTATTTCAATGGTGGCCTGTTCACGATGCGGACATGGCTCGGATCATCGGACTCAGACAGATAATGCACTGAAGTGTCCGTTGTCCACAGCCGAGCCGGTCCGAAATATGTTTGTACCGGTATGATCTAACCTTTACGCATTATTAACTAGTTCGTGATGTTTAGTTTCGTGGTGTATGCTGCCATTGATATATTTTGTTTATTAGTGTTGTTAAATTCTGGTAATTATTGGTGATGAGTGGTAATCGGATAGTGTGTTAAGGACACGTAGATGGCTACAAGAGTATAGGAAGACCAAAGAAGCGATGAATGGACTGTGTGAAGGATGATATGGCTAGAAAGGAGGTGACTGCTGAGATGACGATTAATAGAGAAGTATGGAAGAAGATGAAATGCTGCGCTGACCCCAAATAAATTGGTATAAGGGCAGGAGAATGATAATGATTGTATTTAGTACTTGGTGCTTTAGAGCAGCGTCGTAGACGAGGAGTCTTGGCCTGTTTTTACGATTTTATGCTTTTTCGAACTGCTCGTTGGCGATATAAAATAAAAGTGGACTGTATAAAGGCGTGTTATATTGCCGATTAAATTAACAATTGCAAGGGTCCCGGACAAACATGGATTAAGTTGGCGCTTGAGAGTGTCGTCCGTCGCGGTGGTCTCTGCGAAAGCGAGTGTCCGCCGGGCCGGCCGGCTCACCCGCCCGCACCTCCGCTCGCTCGCTGATGACGCTGATGACGCGTAGCTTGGTCACGTCGCCTGCGCGTGCCATCTGCGAGTTTGTTGGGTGCGATTCCCAACAATGCTATACTTTTAAAAGGCGAACTTCAACGGAAATTATGTCATATCTCTAAACAGTTTGGGTTTGTTTTTGTTCGTTAATGTTTTCGGGTGGACTAATTAAGAGAGATAATTTGTAGTTATTGCCAATGCGGTTTGCTGTTTAATAGAGTAATAATATAATAACAGAGTTTTAGAACATTATTATTAGTTGTAAGTGGTAATTTGGAGATATGGAAAGGTTGAGCACATAAAATAAAATGTAAATGCGGAAATTAGGAATTGATGACCTGACGAATTTTGAGAATGCAAGCCTCGGAGAACGGAAAATATGGAGTCAAATATGAGTTCACAGTACTGTTACTTTCACAGTTGTTATGTTGTGACTGGGACTGTAGCTTCATTTTTTTTTTGCTGTCTTTGTTTCGACGGTTTAAAAGTGCCTGTAATTGGCCTACTTGAAATAAATGCTTTGATTTTGTGTTAGATAAATCCACTGTGTTCTTAATTTTTTGTTTGCATTTTTATGTATCAATTTTATTAAATCATCAAAATATTTACCTTATTTACAAACTAACAATAGATCTAAAATAAAAATAAAAATATGTACAGTTACGGGGCGTCAAAAAATTCGTCCACATCGCTGTCAACAGGAAAAGTGAATAGAATGAAAAGTTCTTAAATTAATTTTAAAACCACACAAATAAAAGGCATTAGTTACTAGTTACAGACGATGGATGGACTATGTATAGAATGGTATGAGAGAAGTATGGATGAAAAAACATGCTTCGCCAATCCCAAATAAATTGGAATAAGGGCAAGAGAATGATGACGAGTTACTCAAATTAGCAAAACATTTGCAAAACACAAACACCAAACTTTTATTCAAATAATAGTTTATCAAGATACTCACGTATTAAATCAATAAAAGCAATAGCAGTGCTCAAGATAAGCGCATTTAAAATTATACTTATGATAAAGTAATACTTGAAACACAATCTTCAGGAATTTCTCAGTAGCAACCACGGAGTCTGGCTTTGTGCCCGGTTGATGGCAATAGATTCGCCCCCTATTACATGGGACTTACACATAACTGGCGAAATGGGGATGTACTATTAGATATACCTCTGCCCTACCCTTCGGGGATTACAGGCATTATGTTATGTGATACTTTTTATTTTGATTTTGATTCCATACGAGCATAAGTTAGTTTAAAATAATTGTGAAAATATTTGAAACTTGCGGATACCCGGGGTGTGCTAAGTGCCAAATTCTTTGTTTTAGTGATCTAAAACCACCTTCGCATATTGCCTTTCTAATGAAACCCGTTTGGGGCACATCGGTTCGATGGTTTCAAAGACAATAACGGACATATAACGGACAATGTATATGATACATATGTATATACTTCTACCTATATTCATATATGCAGATATATATGGATTATAAAAAATATTCTAAATTAAAGCCGAGAAGCACCTCATTCCAACTAATTAATTCAATACAACAAAAGCTACCTACCCACTGCTTCTATAGCAGAAAGTAGATAGCATTACAACGGCTTTAATGTGATTATACAAAGGTAAACACCATAAGCCTATTAATAGTTTCTGCGTCTGTTGCTATCGAATGTTAACAGTTGGTTTTACGACTGTGTTATATTGTTTTGTT
This sequence comes from Standfussiana lucernea, assembly GCA_964057025.1. NCBI lineage: Eukaryota > Metazoa > Arthropoda > Insecta > Lepidoptera > Noctuidae > Standfussiana > Standfussiana lucernea. The sequence goes on along the minus strand of OZ059808.1, from coordinate 8,053,584 downwards.
TGGTTGGCTAGGTTTCATTAATCGGACCCTGTTAAGCAGAAAAGATCCAACCAACGTTTTATAACTTTTGAGTATGCAGTTTAACGTTAGGCAGAGAATAAAAAAAATCGTATAAAACTGTACCTATTTGAAAGTTAGTAGTGTAATAGGCCATAACATATTAATGTGATCGGGGATACGTAGATAACTCGAAGGGATAAGTAGATAACTCGATTTTACAAAAAATGTTGTTTGGGTCTTTTCTGCTTAACAGGGTCCTTATTATTTTGTCTACCTTCATAGGTCTCGAGTTCGGACAAAAGACACGCGCCTCTGTTTTTTCGGAATCATGAGCGTATTGTATAATTATCACTTGCTTCGGTAAAGGAAAACATCGTGAGGAAACCAGCATGCCTGAGAGAAATTTCTCGACGGCATATAAGGCCAAGTCAAAGGCCCTTGGGCGGCATTAAAATCTGTGACACCAGGTTAGGCACTAACCACACGATAAAGAAAGATTAATCTACCCGTAGTTATACATCAGTACCTGGGCGATCAAGCTCTGCACGGTTGTAAATAGACTATATGAATTTTTCCAGATATGAGAACTAGCTAGATCGATTTTTCGCTCCCGTAAACGCCTATGCTGCAAATTTCTTCGAAATCTTTATGGCCGTTTTCGAGAAAGTGATTACAAATTTATGTAATCAAATATTGCTTATTTAATAGTTTTGGATGTATCAAAAAGGTGATCATTCATATTTAAATGAAAGATATATTTATTTGCAAGATTATAGGTAGCTTATATAAGTTCTTAAAATATATATGGGTTTCACTATATTCGGCATTTCAGACGAACAAATATTTAGATTTTACATCTTGGTTATACTTATTTATATATTTATTTATTTAACACTTCAAGCACAGTGTACAAAGGCGAACTTTATGCCCAAGGGATTTTCTACCAGTCAACTCTTGGGTGATGCAGAGACAAACAGTGGTAGGTGTATAATCAATAATATAATAAAATGGTTTAATAGCCAAGAGCCTCGACCAACATCTGAGAAGGCTCTCGCTTGGCAGCTAGGACTAGACTAGGGCTAGATCAAGGGCTTGATTCAGAAAGCAGTACTTCTGGACACGGCGCGTATTGTTAAGAGGTTCCTCTCTCAAGAGCCCTGACCACCAGTAGCTCGGACCCTGTTCCCGGTGCTGGTGGGCTACTATTTTTTATATTTTTTAAATGTTTTTTTATACTAATTTTGTATAGGAATATTTAAAAATGTAAAAATAACAGAGAAAAATAAATAAAGGATATAATTAAAATTAATAATAGTAATATAATATTTCAAGGTGTGGTCCAGACCATTAAACTCAACAACTTAAAAAAAAACTGCTGTTCCTTACAATTGGCTCGCGAGGATATTGAATTTAGTACTACAGTATTCCGTAGTTATTGTACCTTGTGACAGGGACTAGCTTGATGTGCCTGTAATTGGCCTTTTAGAAATAAATGCCTTGATTTTGATTTTGAGTATTGAGTTTTTGATTGTGTTTAAGACAGCAGATTTTCGTTCGATATTACAATTATAATTAATATGAAATAAATGCTAAATAGTTACGTTTCTGGTTCCGTGGAGACAGTTGTTCAGAAGAAAAAGCGTTCTACAATTATTTTATCTACATTTTTCATTCTTAATTTTGAAATCTTTATAGAAAGTTTTTACTAAAAGTCTTAACATAAAAGTTGCACAAATGCTTAAATTCTACACAAGGAATACCGAACTACTGATCATTCAAATACAAAAAACCCACATACTTTTAAAAAAGCCCACAAAACTCACTAACGAGAATATCCACCACAACCTTTTACCTCACACCTTACACTCAACCTTTTTTCAAAGGAAAAAAAAAACCTCTAACATAAAATTCTCAAGGAAAAACCTCTTTGCATTCACATCCTCTACGTAATGCGTTTAGATAGCTAGATATTAGTACCTCCTTTAAAGCCTAGGCTTACTTTAAAGCTATTAGGTCAAGTGGCGAACGTGTGTGGCTTCAAGCTAAGCCTGTTACATTAATAAGAATCCTGAACCGACTGCAGACTTTAATGTGGAGATTTGGTGTGATGATGTAGTAGGTAAAGTCGTTTCGCTGGTGGTGCTCGAAATTGTTGGGGTTTTTAACCATTTCAGCAAGTAGTTTGGCAATACGAAATGGGTGGTGGAGGCAAGATACTCAGTCGCTTCATGTAGAACACTGGTATATAACTGCATTCGGTTATACTGAAAGCCGACCCTAACATATGTATTTAGATGTAAAAAGGCAAGGAAGATAGTGATAAGCTCGTGGTCTTGCTAAAAATCGATAAAATACGAATAGTGGATGATGAAGATGAAAATGATTGATAGAGTGATAGTTAAAATAGTTGTTCGCCGGTATCGGGAGCAGGGTCCAAGCCACCGGTGGTTAGGGCTCCAGAGACAGGAACCTCCTCACAATGCGAGCCGTATCGAGGAGCACTGCCTTCTAAATCAGGCCCTTGATCCAACCGCCTAAAGAGAGCCTCGAAAGATGTTCGTCGAGGCTCTTGGCCATAAGGCCATTGAGCGTCACGACAATCGGCACAATGATAGCCGAGTTCACATTCCAAATATCGACAACCTCGTGTGCCAAGTCAAGATATTTTAATTGTTTCTCTTTCTCAGCTTTCACGAGGTTCTCGTCATGTGGAACGGTAACATCGACTATCATTACGCGGCACGCTAATCAGTCTATCACCACAATGTCAGGCAAGTTCAGGTTGAGTCAATTTTAAGTAATATGTGACAATAAGGCCCGCAAGTCGTCATCGACTTGCGGGCCTTATTACCATAATATCACGCCGTTTTCCCTGAAGAGGTAGAACACTCCCGCACATTTTGATCAGTAATCTTTAAGTCTCGTGTGTAGAGAGAGTCAATTGCCACCGACCAAATAAAATAAAATTGTATTCAAATCAAATAAAATCGTATTAACAATATTTCGCGGAAGAGTTAATAATAAAGATGAAAACAATAAGAGATATAATCAAATAAAAATAACAATAGATCGAAAAGAATTTTATTGTTAAAACAGAACGAATTGGCATTCAAAGGACGTGATATCGCAAAACGAAATGAACTTTTTTATTACAATAAACTTATATTTTACCACATTTTATGAGTATATTCGTACGTATAGACAAAGTTAATAAAGTAACAAGTTTAGTATTAACATCCCACGTTCTCATATTACGTACAATGTTTGCCAAATCTTTTAACCCCAAAACAGCTTTGATAACCGTTTTTATTCTGATTGTAAAGTACGTAAAAACATTGGAAATAAGAACAGGTTTTATCCCACAATTTTCTTTTATACTTATTGTTTGTTTCTAAATAGTATTAAAATTGTTTGTATTCGACTGGACTAGTTTCAGCCCGCGGTTTCGCACGTATTTTTTTTACACAATATCTTTATTTATAAATGAAAGTTGGTAATATATTATTATTCTGATTTATGTTCATCTATAAAATGGTAAAGTTTTATTAAAATCTGTTCAGAAAGAGTGACAGACATCTATCCATCCCCACAAAATTTCGAATTAATAATTGTAGTAAGATAAGATTTGGTCTAGTGGTCGCTAGCTCTACTGCTGAGCATGAGATTCTGGGTTCGGTTCCCAGGCCGGGCAGAGGGTTATTGGGTTTTTTCATCATTAGTTTCACGGTCAAGCCGGTTGTTAGCAAAAGGCCCACCGCCTATTACATCGGGCTTACAACATATCATTCTGGCGAAATGAGTGTCTACTATTAGATACACCTCTGCCTAACCCTTCAGGAATTACTGGCGAGTGGTTTTAGATTGAATCTGATTTTATTGCAAAAAGGTTTTGCTATTTACAAAACTTTTGACATAAAAGTGTTTGACAAACACTGGAAGTTTTCGCTCCTTGAGTGGTGATTCAATTATAATGGAAACACGGATTTCTGTAGAAGGTACTTATTAAAGTGAAGAAGGTACTTTGAATTAATATTGTTAAGGATTCCGACAGTAATTTCGTACTATTCATTTCTACTCTAGGACAACATTTTTAGTGAGCTCTTCGAGAAGTCGTCACTCAAAACGTAGTGTGCCTTGATATAACCTAAATTAATCTGTCAGATACAATTCAAATAGTGTAATTGGAACCTAAAAATAAACAAATATTAAAAATGAATGAGGTCGTTTTTGATGATTGACATCTTAGAAGTTGTTGTGGAAACCATATTTTATTTCACAACCCCACAGCTACCATAATTATGTTTAAATAGCACAAATTTATCCTTGAAACAGCGGCCAAACCAAAGACAAGGAATATTATTTTAACAAAAATAAATCGAATACACTTTTTAATTAATTTTTCTACGAACCTAATACACGTACATTCTTAATAGATTATTATGCTAACTTAGATGTAGCAAACCTTTCAATAATAACTGGGGCAACCCCGAAACACGAAATTTGAAAGTAAAAAGCAATGGCGATGACCGCCGGAGAAACAATTCAACTGACATAGGAACAAAGTTGACAACTGGGATACGCTCCGTTATTTATTACCATGGACCATTAGCGTTCTTATAACATGTGGTTAATTGCGAGAAACATTTGATGCCAAACCTTTCCCATATAAGTCAAAAGAAACCCGAAAAACACTCGTACAAAACACCTGCGTTACTCTTTCAAGGTTCAAAACTCGAAGGCAAGAGCCATCAACCGAAGTGGTAACGTTTAAGGCCGGTCAAGTGAAATGTTGCCACAAAACGCAGTTTGAATACAGATGACCGTTTTTCTCAAGAGGTAACCCCAAAGTTTTCTGGCCAACGGAACGGTGGCAAGGTCAGAAAAGTAGCGACGAACGGGCCAATCAATAGTTGGAGAAAGTAACCGTTAATTGTTTACTTGAAGTGTTTGTTTTTAGGTACGCAACTCACGTTCTTAACCCCCAAAGAGTTGGACAAAGTGTTCTTTGTGTCGTGGGTGAACAATTTATTGGTGAAGTCATTTTTTGTAACATAACTCCACCAACCTGTAATGATTGAAAGGCAGTGGTGACTTCACCTCTATACGGTACCTTTTTTTTGTTTTCGGGGGGCAACCTTCAAAAGGCGACCGGTCTTTGGGGATAAGACCGGGGAGTGTGGGATTTTTACCTCACTAAAACCACCCCGGTGGTCACAATCCGCACATGAGAGGAGGCACCGTTTCCTCTGAAAAGACCTGTCCGGAGCCCCCTCTGTGCAACGCCTGTTAAGGCACATCTCTGGGGCGACTATTTATCTCCCCTGAGCTTCGCTGTGCAAGTGTGCACGGCAGCACGTGACCACTGTGCTGCCGGTCATCTCTGAGGTCACTCAGTGAGCGCACAGAGTCCCCACTCTGAATGCCCATGACCTCAAAATCCCATCTGCTTTGAGAAATACAGGCGGGGTATCGGCGTGTCAAGCGTCGAGGCGGTTGCCTCGCCGACGACTTCTTCTCCTAACCTCTATACCTAATAGTACACCCACATTTCGCCAGTTATATTCCAAGTCCCATGTAGTAGGGGGCGAGCCTCTGTAGCTGCTATTGAGAAAATTCTGATGACAAAACGCAATAACACTTAGCCCAACTTGGAAATCGAACCCAAGACCTATTAATCAACAGTAGAGCTTGCGATCACTAGAAAAACGAGATCCAAACATCGCCACATGTCACAAACCTCGACGATTCTAGACAAGACAAAAGAGACCTGCAACGACCGTCATAGATCTACAAACAACGTGGTGTCCGAGGCATGGAGGAAACTCGGTATGTCATGGGTGGTCACCAATTCACGGATCAACTTAGTCAAGCGCGGCTTAACCTGATGATCGGCCCGAGCCGCTGTTCTTATTAATAGCCACGAGCTACTCGGTCTTAGTAGAAATTTTTGAAGGAAACACGAAACTTTTTTCTAGGCCCTTTGCATTTCTGTGTTGTCATCTTGTCATTACTTAGCCTATTTATTTTTCTCTTACAATTTATAAACATAGATCCCCACGATTTATCTAAAGACTAATCGTTTCAAATCCACAAACTACATGTAGCTTAACTCGAACCCTCATCCGCATAAATCTTGCTTGAGACAAGAGACCTCATTACACTGGTCCTGTCAGAAACTGCTACTTTAGTCTGAAGATGATTTATATTTCCGTTTTAATTGTTAACTACTCTACTTAGTACGTACTTATACATCGCTCATTAATCATTAGGCACTAGCGTGGAGCTACTAATTGTTAATTTTCCGGGATTATATTTTCATTTCTTTTGTTGGATCTTTTAGTGAGATTATCTAGCTGATCTTTCCATATTATACATTAATTTATCTTTGTCATGACATAATTGAAATGTCTCAGATCGTCTTTTATTTCATAAGTATTATTTTTTTTTACATGTAACGGTCGGTTTAACTACATCTTGATAAGTATTGGCTGACTTGTATTGCAAACTATTGAACACAATTTGTCTTAATCACGCGAGTGTCACTAAATACATGACAGTGATCAAAATTCAATATGGCGACAACCAGACGCCATATTGTGAATAAAATGAAAGTCGTAGAACCATATTAAGTGGGGTATCATTGAATAGGTACTTAAAAATCATTTGGATTTCTCATACCATTTTTCATTTTCAATACCCATTTAGGATTTATAACGATTTAAAGTTAGTTATTCGAAATGACAAATCGTACAAAAGTGAAAAAATCAAGGAGTTAAATCGTCAGTGAAATGTTTCTCATTATTAAACTGAAAAGCTGGAAATAAAAAATTAATTATAAAAACTACAAAAACAAAAAACAAACGCATTTGGAAGCAGGACAGGAAATGGGTCCCGCCTGCTTCCAAATTCGCTTGTTTATCTGGTTTATCTGTCCCTCCAGCTTTTTCTAATTACATTGAGGTCGGCTTCCAGTCTCACCAGATGCAGCTGAATGAATACCATATTAATGCCAGTACGTTAATTCAATACGTGAACGTTACTATGTACGTTACGTTGTTACGTGTACGTTATTATGTGTTTTAATGGGAAACTCAAACCCTTTAGACTACGTGATATAATTATTGTCTATGTGAATCAATGTAGCTGTTAAGTATCAAGCCGATTGATCCCTAAATTATTGTAAGAGACCTTCCGTATTCCTAACTCCCTAAACTTTTAAATTCTACACTTCACAGTGAGCACGAAAATATTTATAAAATTTCGAAAAAGTCAGGTGTCACAGCACATATTGACACACACACACATTTTTATCGACGCTACATTGGTAAACATGAACTAGGTTTCGAAAAAATCTGGTCAAAGTGAGAATGTCTTTTGTAAAAACTGAAACCTCGTTTGGTATGCACAATACAAAAGGCTTGGAACAAACGTTTGAGCGAAATAGCTTCCAGTTTTTTTTATAAAAATGACACTAAAATATGCTAAACAATTTTGGATAGAGTATTGGTACTTGCACGCTAGTTTTTAACTAAAAAAACTAAAAGTAGTAACTAGTTTCTAATCTAAAACGACTTTCTGATGGCTAATTGCTGTAAGTATTGCTTTTACAGACAAAGACAGGAAAACCCATCAGTAATCACTCCAGTTTCCATTGTACGACCGCCCTCATTGACGGTCGACCATTTTTCAATCTTATTACTCAAGTCATAATGGTGAAAAGTGGTCGATCGTCAGTGAACTTGGTAATACCTTATGCTATGCTTACAGACTAACGCCTAACTAGTAATGATAACATTAAAAATAAAAGTTGGTATATTATGGCCGCTCTATGAAATATTAGACTGCGTTAAACTGTGTTTATCGACAAAATTGACATTACTTTAGTAGCAAACATCATCATTCCCCTGCCCTTAACCCAATTCATTTGGGGTCGGCGCATCATGTCTTCTTCTTCCATACTTCTATTAATCGTCATCTCATCAGACACCTCCTTTCTTGCCATATCATCCTTCACACAGTCCATCCATTATGTCTTTGGTCTTCCTCTACTCTTATACCCATCCACATACATACTCAAAACTTTCCTCTCGATATTTTTCTTGCTTTGCTTTAGTAGCAAATATGCATTTTAATTTTAACCGTACAAATTCAAGGCTTCATTTTGGAGACAAAATAAAGAACGACTGGCGTAAGACCTCAGAATAAATGAAGCATTGCTGTACCGAATATTTTGCCTTCAATACCTCAACCAAAATAGATTATCCGCGAAACAAACCAATATTAGATGCCAAAGCTATTCTGGTATGTGCGTGCCATACATTTGAATGCATAATATTGCTTGTCAAACAAATTCTGATGGAGAAATTATGCATTCGTGTACTTAAAAGGAAGACAAAACAATGATTTATTATAAAGAAGTTTGGGTCAGGGACGAATCAAGAATGAGAATGGGCCTGTCGAAATTCTTATTTGTTGAGTGACTTATAAATGTTTGACCTACTTAAGATAAATGCAAAAGTTGAAAACAATCACTAGGAATACGTTAAATGAAACTGAGTTCCATGAAACAAATGAAATGGAAAGAAGAAGCAATATTAGTTAGTGGTAAAAAACTTTTTGAACTGAAATTATTTCTTCAAATGAAACAGCTTACGAAGCAAGTCTTACCAGATGCAGCTGAATACCAATATTTTACATGAAGCGATTGCCTATCGAACCTCTACAACCCAGTTAGTACTGGGTAATACGTAATGGTGAACTTATAGTAGACACAATCACAAAAGGCAGGCCAACAATCTGGCACAAATCAGACTCCAAGCTTATCATTTAAGCAGGATCGCAAATTTTAGAAAATTCTTTCTACCCTCAATATTACAAAAAAAAGGCTCTATGTTGCACATTAAGAGTTCAAAGTGCTATTTAAAGCAGTGGAACATGGCACAGCCAAAGTGCTGCACGTAAAGGGACACTTATTCAATTACCGACCTGTCCATACCAACGCTTCAGTTTATAGAAAGGTCTAGAGTTTCTTCTTTTCCTTGCAAAAATCCATTAGGCAGCGATCTGAGTACAGCCAAAGAATCTTTTTGATAAAGGAGTCCTTTTAGTAAAACCTTTCTGATGAGCGTTCGCTGAGAATAATTTAGGAGGTATTGGAGCAAGGAGTATCTAATTAAGGAAATGAAGAAGACCCGAAATGTTTGAAGATTGATAGGAAAAAAAAACCGACTTCCAAAAACAATACTAAAAAAAGTGGAAAATAACATTACTTTCGGAAGTCGGTGACTATGGTTTGTTTCATTTTTTTCACTTTTTTTGTGTTTTTTTTTGGAAGTCGGTTATTGTTTTTCAAAAACGATTTTATTTTACCTCTTTTAGTTTTCGCATCACACACAAATCCTTGTCATGTATCAATTTCGCAATTTCTTTTACTTGGATGATATATTTTACTCCAGCTATTTTGATTTAAAAACCAAACTGCTGAACCGATTTTGATGAAATTTCTATGGGAACAATCGGGAAGTCCATTCAGATAAAAGAAGAATTTTTCAAATCGGTTCATAAATGACGAAGATATGACGTAACAAACACAAAAAAAATACAACCGAATTGAGAACCTCCTCCTTTTTTTTGAAGTCGGTAAAAAATAGAAATAATTTGAGTTCAGGATTGTTCGGATGAATTTGAATGCTTGGAGCTAGAAGCTGATCGTTTAGGATTTTTTTGTTTAGGATTACCTCAGCGCTCGCTATCGATGCGTCCAAAAGTGGCCATGTTTCTGTTTCCTTGACATTTGAATAGTATGGTCTCGTTCACAAATGCTCAAAATTGCATCTACCAAAGCGGGTTGTGTGAACTCGCTCTTTTTCTCTTTTGCGCGACTTAAGTGTGTGGCATATCTAACGATTTCAATCTTCGGACCAAAGGTTACTTCCAAAGCTGACGGCAGTTGGCGAAGTGGCTCAGCTATAGACTGCTGCATTGCGTGTCGCAGGTCGATCCCCGCACGGAACAAATATGTTTAAGGCCTACAGATAGTTGTTCCACGCACCCACGATACAGGAGATATTCGTAGTGTGGGGCAACGTTTTTTTTTGGTACGATTTGAATGGTACGAATGAATTTGCGTTTAATACAAAAAAAAGAAACCCAACTAAATGTGGAAGACCTTGAGTTTGGTCCTTTGGCCATAAAATATTTAAATTTTTACCATCTTATTTCAGTTTAATGCGAGACTAACCCAACATAACCCCCTCCATCAACCCATGAAGCCTAATAATTTCAAGGGTAACATACACCCCGTTATTTCCCACGAAAATGTTTGCCCATAAATAAAATTTCCATTAAAACCCCAGTAACAACATAACCTAGTCCTTACCAAGCTCATAAAGCTGTATATTATACACTCATATGTAATACAGTGTTTGTTGAACGAGCACAACTTTTATAATAAACAGAATGGAGGAGGCCTATGGAAGCATAAGTGGCTAGGCTCCCAGAAGAGAACTTCAAATGTACTTGGGTACTTTGTGGTAGGTATATGTTAATGGACGCACCTGCTTAAAGGTAGTGTAGGGGGTAATTTTGCTGAAGTAAATGGGGGTTCCTGCCTCGATGGTCTGGTGGTCCCAATCGCGACTGCTGAGCATGAAGTCCTGGGTTCGATTAACGGGTCGGGCAAAGTGATATTGGATTTTTTCATCAGGCATTTCTCAGTGGCAGGCACGGAGTCTGGCTTGTGCCCGGTTGATGGCAATACTCTCGCCCCCTATGACATGGGACTTGGGTGTACTATTAGATACACCTCTGAATAACCCTTCGGTGATTACAGGCGTGATGTTATGTAGGTAAATGGAGGTTTCTGAGGATGTGTGATGCGAATTATGTTAAATGCTAGGTTTGTAGCGGCACTACAAAAAGTAATACGGCAACATAGTACAAAAATTAGTACAGCGCCATCTATGACACAAATGAAGAACTAACATCAAAATTCTAAATCGCGCTATTACAATAAAAACTTGTAAGTTTTTATTCGTTAATAAAAAAAAAAAAATTAGGCATTTCTCATTAAAACAAGAAGTTACAGAATATTAGAATGTTATTTTAATTCTGTGCTATATTTGTTTTGTAAGTTAGTGATACTGCCTATATGTTTCTCATGCTATGTTGGTAGAACTTTTTTTTTGTTTTATTTTTATTTTTAATATTTATTAATAGAACTTTGTTGGTTGAATAAACGTCACTTGGTGTCATGTAATTGAAGTGTGTTTCATTAGGTTATGGGCAACCTAAAAAAATTCAACTATAGTATGTAACACAGTAAAATACAGTTGAAAAGTTATTAATTTACGCAACAATGGCCGTAAACTATTTGCAAAGTATCCCGAAGCTTAACGGAAGGGAAAATTATGGCGAGTGGAGTTTTGCCGCGGAGAACTTGATGGTGCTTGAAGGTATGGCGCACTACATCAAGCCGGTTACCAATCAAGATGTTAAACCCGAAGAAGACGCAAAAACCAGGGCGAAGCTAATGTTGACCACAGATCCATAGACCTATATCTCAATACAGTACTTTCACAAGTTATTATGCCCTGTGACTGGGACTGTAGCTTAGTTTATTTTTTTGTGTTTTGACATTCAAAAGTGCCTGTAATGGTCTAATTGAAATAAATGCTTTGAGTTTGAGTTTGAATAAATCAATTCAATTCAATTTATTATTGAGAATTTACAACAAAAACTCTGTCATGTTTGGTGTGTATTTCATTTGCTTTTACAAAACAAGATCTTCTAATGTTCGATCCGATTGTATTCGTTGACAAAAAATCCCGTATAAGTAAATGACACTATCATAAACATTACCAGCATAACTTCTACTAGAAAGGAACCTAATGACATCACAGAGCCTGTTTAGCTCATCGATTATGGCAATTACTCTCCAATTAAAGAGAAGCTTACTGCATCGGACAGCTCCCGACTGCGAGACGTGCTGGAAGAGACGTGGTAATTACTTCCCCTTAAATAATTGAGTGACGTCACAATCTGTAAGTATCGAGATGTTTGAGGGTGATGTTGTTACTTAGGTTGTGTGATATTTGGTAATACAAGGTGTAAACGGATACTTCACGAAGCCGCCAATCAAGCATTCTGTACATTAAACTAAGCAACACTACGCATTTTTTTGCTGGGAAACGACCTTTTTTGTTGGGTTGCAAAATCAAGATTTACAGTAGGACTCGATGTAACGCATTCAACCGGGCACAAATCCAGACTCCGTGGCTGCTACTGAGAAATTTCCCATAAAAAACTCAATAACACTTTGCCCGACCTCGAAATCGAATCCAGGACCTGCTCGAGAACTGCTGTTTCGAGTTTTTGGACTCACACAAAGTGCAAAGCAATATAGTGCAGTGCTAGGCTAGGCCTGATTGCACCACGAAGCACTAAATACGGTTAACTTTAAACGAATTAAAGACAAATTTCTATTTTGACAGTTGCTTGAAGTTGGCAAGGTCAGAATAATGTTTTCAAATATGTTTATCGCTGAAATCACTGTATTGTACGTATTTAGTGAGTTGTGATCAGTTAAACCGGTCCTCGGCTATAGACAACAATAAAGTAGTATAGACATTCGACGGAATAAAAAAAAATCTAGTAAACGAAACCCAAAAAATCCGAGAAAACGACCCCTGCAACCTCAACGTTCCAAGTACTACTGAGTTAACTGACGGTCAGCCAGTTTCTACCTTTATGCACTAAGTAATAAGGTTGAAAAGTGGTCGACCGTCACTGAACTCAGTAGTACATTGATACAAGAACACCATACCAAGATAAGGTGGAGTGATACATACACATTTCAGCGCACTCAAAATATATGGCCACATAAGGCCCGAATATCTCACACACAGATAACCTTTATATGGATTCTCAGCACACCTCGGGGACCAACCTCGTTACATCGAGCGAGCACTGACGTATAAATGGGTGAATTTCTATGAATATGACCGTTTTTACAGCCTTGCCCTCCCTACCGTGGAGTTTTGGGGAGAATTTGAAAGGCACCGTTTAGTTTTTGCCGTTGTTTGACATATTATAGTGATCTTTTGACGTTTAAATGACATTGACAGAGGCGCGTTTTGACATTTTCTTTTTTTTTGTGAAATATATTGGTAAACCAAGATCTCGGAGGAGCTCGTGGCTAAATAATAACAGCCGTTCGGATCGATCTTCAGGTTAAGCCGCCCTTGCCTGGGCTTACGGCATACCGAGTTTCCTCCGTGCTTCGGAAAGCACTTTAAACCGTTGATTTTGGCTGTCATAATATAGAACACCCACATTTCTCTGGTTAAGTTTAAGTCCTATGTAACAGGAGGCGAGCCTATTGCCATCAACCGGGCACAGATCCAAACTCCTTGGCAGCTACTGTGAAATTTCGAATGGAAAAACCCAATAACAATTTGCCCGACTCGGGAATCGAACACAGGACTTCATTGCTCAGCAATAGCGCTTGCGACCAATAGATCAACTTGGCTGTTTACTTTACATTCATTGTTTTATTTAACCTTTTGAGACTACAAATGCAATACTATCCGCTAGCAATGAAAGACTTAATTTGATTTCCAATTTAAATACGGATTGAGAGAATTGAGAGATAAAGGTGAAGGTACGAAAACTCCAGAACATTCCAGAGAAGATTAGAACAATTTCCGTACAATGCCACGGATCGTAGAGATGGCTCCGAAGTTATTTTAAGGGTTTTTGACCTTTGTGCCTTGGCATAGCAGTTATTTTAGAACTAGTTTTGTGGTTTGTTATAACTTTAAAAATTGATGTTGTCTTTTCTGTGCAGCATACACCATTATACTAGTTATATATTAGGGGAAAATGCCGTGAAGAAAGTTTTGTGATAAAATCATATTGGGTGAAAAGGGGGATGCCTATTGAGAAAATGACTTATAGAGAAGTACAATACGACTACTAAACGACTGATGATACGACTACAATAGACGTATTAGCACGAACGCGTGACGTTAACATTTACTCTGTCTGTTCATGTTATGCCCACAGAACGCCACCTACTGCGACCCTTGCCTCGTTTTGCTTCATCCACGTTCAAACATCAGGTCATACAAGCACGCTGGTTGCAAATACTATTCGTGTCACCAACTAATCATCAGCAAAAGGTGGCCTTCCATTAAGTAACGTCACAGTTGATGAGGAACTAAGGAGTCACGATTCTTAATAATGAGACAACTACTAAGAAGGAAGTCAATTAGCTCACTTTCAGCGCGGTTTACGAGACGACGTAGAATGTCTTATGTTGTAAAACTAGGTTACAGAGAGTCATCAGTATTCAAGAAATACTACAGTTTTAACACCATTGGGTCTTTTGATATCCACCCTAAACCTCTTAATCACTATTACCCCGTGTTTACACCAAGGCATAAAACATGTTGTGTCTACTGTTTCGTTGATCGCTAACACATAAAACAAGTTGTAGGACAAGTTGTAGTCAAGTCACTTGTGATAAGGTTGTCAATAAGATTAACAAAATAGTAAAGTATTTTTTAGGGAGGTTGTTCCGCCACTTGATCTCAAAAATCCCAAAAGGCGTTTTATGTGACTGTAATTGTGTAATATTTGACTTAAAATTGCCAATACTCAGTCTTATTCGTATGAATGACAGTTGATTTTCATCTAACAACACATGTCTTAAACAAGACAAAACACATGTATACACAAACAAATATTACACATGTTTGACAAGTATCAAAACATGTTTATGGGTAAAAAAGCGGGATTATCGTGAATGTGGTATAAGTCAGATTTTATTTAAATATTAATTCATAATCTGCCTTCAGGTGTACTGTGCTTGTATTCTTTGCTTCTGAAACGTCTTTAATAATTTATAGTTCTCTGATCCCTTACCAAGATGAAAGAGTATCGTCATTTATTCATTCTGACTCGATAGGTAGGCTAGGGTTGTCAGCTCAAAAATCAGGAAATGCGGAAAATTCACTTTGTGCGATACGACTGACCATTTTAAACGGTTTTGAAATATGTTTGTCGTTTTCATTTTATGTGGTGTACAATAAATATTTAGTACAAATATAATTTCAAGTTCAGCGTGTTTGTTGAAGGACAGGATGAATTTAATAGATTTTCAAACCATAATTAATCACTAAAAAAGAACAATTTGAACTTTATTCCACGAACGGGTTCGTAAAGGTAATTAAAAATTATTTTTTAAAGATAAATTGCTAGTAACAACGGAGTCTATATTTTGTACATACATTCTGAATCAGTAATTAGGATACGTAATTAAGCGTGTGCTTTGAATAATGCTTCTTCTGTCTGAACTACAATTCAAAGATAAAGATGGAAATAAGCCGAATAAGTAACTTTTTTGGACCTAAAATATAATATTAACACTAAGCTTGTAGTCCGCGCAGGGTTAGGCAGAGATGTACCTAACAGTACACTCACAGTCTCACATCTCGCAAGTTATGTTTTAAGTCTCATGTAATAGGGGCGAGCCTATTGACATTAACCGGGCACAGATCTTGACTCCGAGGCTGTTACTGAGACTGGAAAAACTCAATAACACTTTGCCTGACCGAACCCAGAACTTCATGTTCAGCAGTCACGCTTACGACGATCAACTAGAATTTGGAATGAAAAATTCAGAATTTCTCAGTAAAATCCGTGAGTTGGCAACCCTGATTACGGTATAGGTAACTCAACTCCGCCATATTCTTTTAGTGTTGTCAAAGGAAATATTTCTTGTGACGTAAATACGGTTTTTCTAGTATCCATAATGTTTTTTCTTTCAAGGAATTTTTTATATTGATATAACCCACTTTGTTAGGTAAAACAAATAAATGTTATTTCAAATGTTTTGTTCTGAAGTAAATTGGTGATTTCCTACAATGTTTTTTTACTTTCCTCAAACGAGTTCTTTTTGTATTAAATTAAGCCTGCTCTTTGACGTGAAATCATAATTATATTAGATGTAAAAATGTTATATTTTCACAATAAAAAACAGAACTATGCAAATCTACTTAAAGAACTAATTTCTAAACAAAAGACAGTTTGTTTTCTCCTGCTTTTTGCGAAGATACAAAGTGCCCTAAAGGCATTTAGTGCTTATATATCTCAGAATCTTATCTAAAAGACTAGAATAGAATAGAATATACTTTATTATACACCAAAATTGAAACACAACTGTTTTACAGTACTGCTAATTTTATGGTTACAATGGCGGTCTTATCGCTGATAGCGATGTCTTCCAGACAACCTTAAAGACTAGACTTTAAAGTGTAAGCCCATTTGTAAGGGTATTAACCCTCAATGAAACGATAGCTAGTTTGAAGACCATTAGAGCTTTTAAATGACTTTTAAAGTAATTGTTGCTTTGTAAAGTAATTGTCGGTGGTGAAGATTTTACGCCTAAGCTCACTTGTTATTAAAGTTAGGTGTCCTGCAGAACAATGATTAAGGTTTTATAAAAATTTCAGGAAGGTAAAGTTTGTTTTACACCAAAATTATAGATTTTTGCAACGACATCGAGGCGTGTTTTATTTACGCTAATATCCAGAACATCTGGATACTTACACTTTGTGTCAAAATTTAATTGGATACCGCAACAAGTGACAGTTTTTTTTAAATTTATAAGTCAAAAAGAACTGTTAGCTGCCACAAAGCAGTTGCTAGAAACCCTAAAACAATACCCAACAAATTCCACCATCACTATACCTTTTGCTTCAACACTGCTCAGCCTATGAAACGTCACTTCCAATCAACGGCACGTGCATCCCAGACATATGAGTTTCAAGTTGACAAAACCCTTCAACATCCACAATAACGCATATTGGACATTGACACCTCTATTTCGGAGCAGTAAGGGAGGTTTTCCGTTGGAGTTGCTACTGACGTGCAGTTGGGCATAAGAACCCGTCCGTGATCGAACACAATAACCCTTTTTGCTTGTATCTATGGGGTTGTAAGCAGCTTATTCGAGTACTCTAGTGTATATGTAGTTTGTTTATACAACAGTGATATTCTTTTGTTTTTTAAACCGACTTCTAATAAGGAGGAAGTTATAGTATTACACGAGTATCGTTTTTTTTTCATTCATCCGTCATTACTGGGTTGATTTACATACGTAATTCTTTCATATGGTAGAGTAAGCCCACGCGGTGGTTCCATAAAAATTTTAGTAACTTTGCGTGAGTAGTTTATGAGTTATCTTGTATAATACATATTTACTTCTACGTCTATGTGGATAATCTGCTAATGACTTCTAGTAAAAATGAAAAATTAATACCCGACAAGAATTAGTGTGAGATACCATCAAACCATAACTAAAAATGCTGAAATATTTTTTCGCAAAAAAAATAACCGACTTCCAAAAAAAAAAAACACTAAAACGTGGAAATTAACTTTACTTCCGGAAGTTAGTGGCAAACAAGTCAATGAAACAAACAAAAGTCACCGTCTCTGCAAGTAATTTGTCACTCTAATGTGATTTATTTTTGGAAGTCGGTTTTTGCATTATATTATCTTCCTCGGAGCTGTGGTAGGCAAGTGGTGTCGTCATCGACTTACGATGCATGTGTTCGAACTGAGCCAGGCGTATTACTTTGTGTAAATTAGTTGTTCACCGCTATTCTCAAAACATAATAACACATCACGCCTGTTATCCCCGAAGGGTAAGTCAGAGGTGTACCTAATAGTACACCCACATTTTTCCAGTTATGTTTAAGTCCCATGTAATAGGGGGTGAGCTTATTGCCATCAACCGGACACACATGACATCTGGACTCCGTGGCTGCTCCTGAGAAATTCGTGATGAAAAAACCCAATAGCAATTTGCCTGACCCGAGAATTTAACCCAGGACCTCATACTCAGCCTCATACTACAAGGCCTACAATGTTAATTCAGACTTAGGGCATTAGATTCAGAGTTTAAAATTGCTAGCCTTTATGATATCCTAAATTTCCTCAAAATTTGCTTAGTTTACTGGCAAGGAAACATCTCAGTTACAGACTACCTACAGCTGCAAACTGTATCTTAGATCCCAGTAAATTGAGATAGCTAACCTTTGAACTATCAAGATTTAACTGTCAGTTAAATTAGAAACACAAAGGAACGCCTTCTCCCAGACATATAGGTACCTGTAGTTTATCTGGCCTAGATTACAGATCCGTACCAATATTATGAAGGCGAAAGTAACTCTGTCAGAGTGTTTATGTCTCTCTACACATAAACATACATAACGTTACGGCCTTTATCAGAGAAGGGTTTGGCAAAAGTGCTCCTAATTGTACAACCACACTTCACCGGTTATGTTTAAGTCCCATGTAATAGGGGGACGAGCCTATTGCCATCAACCGGATACAAATCCAGACTCCGTGGCTGCTACTGAGGAATTCTTGATGGAAAAACCCAATAACTCTCTAGCCGACCTGGGAATCGAACCCATGAGCTCATGACTATGATCGCAAGACCAACGAGGCAGTGTGTATGCTATCAGTTTGTTTTTTTCACTCCTAAAGAGCTGAACAGATTTTGAAAAAAAAAAATATTATGACCTACATACATAATTATGTATGTCAGGTTATAGGATATATTTTGCTTCGGTGTAACGATCAAATAAAAAAATAAAAAATCTCGTGGGATAATTTCTGTGGAAAAAAGCTGGCATTACAAATACGAAAATAAAGCCTTTTGTCTGTTATCATTTCACCCTAATATCAATCAACCGATTTTTGTGAAATTTGAACAGATATGAGAACCCGACTTTTCATCTTGGAGTGTAAATGTGGTGTTGCCCCATAAACGATGTGACACGTGTCTTGTTTGTCCTGTTGTTTGCACATCACAGGAGCTGATGAAACTCGTCACACTCGACACGCTAAGAAGAAGATCTAAAATAATCGCAGACCACATCTAGTTGTCGTCTAGATATAAAATCGTCCCACGATTTAAATAACTGTGCTAGTTCTAAAACAATTTGTCGTCAAAGCGTTTGAAATCCGAAACATTTATCAAAATATTGCAAAATAACATAAAATTCTCGAACGAATCAAACTCTTGCTTGAAAATCCCGTAATTAGTTGGATTTCTTCGACTTTATAAGAAGTCGCCTTTCCATTTCATAAATATTGCTTATACAAGGATTTAGACGGTATGGAAATGACACTTCTGAAAATAAACTTAAATAAAAATTACCTGTATTAAACAAAGTAAATAAAAGCAATCTCTGTTCAATCGTATCCTATGATTAGAAAACTGATTTAAATTCATTTTTATTTATTCTTTGTAATGGATTTCTCTTTAAAAATTCAATGAAATCTGTTGTCTTTTAATCGAACCTTCGTTCATTCCAAGTTTTTAATAATTCATTGCATGATTGCTTTGTGAGGGAGTCTTAAACATTTTTTGATCTGTCAACTAGAAATTATTTTCACGATTTACCTTTATTATTTTGTTTATGTATCTTGAATAATTTGGACGTTTCTTTTTGCTGTCGATGTTGAAATTCTTTATTTTTAAAAAATGAGGAGAAACTTAACGTGACTGTTCGAACTGCTCGTTGGGGATATGGAATAAAAGTGGACTGTATCTATA
Organism: Standfussiana lucernea; assembly: GCA_964057025.1. Classification (NCBI taxonomy): domain Eukaryota; kingdom Metazoa; phylum Arthropoda; class Insecta; order Lepidoptera; family Noctuidae; genus Standfussiana; species Standfussiana lucernea. Next base: position 8,033,954 of record OZ059808.1, on the reverse strand, counting down.
AAGGCGTGGTATATTGCCGATTAAGTTAACAATTGCAAAGGTCCCGGACAAACATCGATTAAGTTGGCGCTTGAGAGTGTCGTCCGTCGCGGTGGTCTCTACGAAAGCGAGAGGCCGCCGGCCCGGCCGGCTCACCCGCCCGCACCTCCGCTTGCTCGCTGATGACGCGTAGCTTGGTCACGTAGCCTGCGCGTGCTGTCTGCGAGTTTGTTGGGTGCGATTCCCAACATGCTGCCCGGGTTGAAGGGAAGACTTCAAAAATCTGGAAGGGGGCAAATATTATTGAAAGCCCTCCTTATGGTGCCCCTCTTGGTCTTTACCTCTGCAACTCTTGCGATGCCGTCGTTGCCAGGGTAAACCTTTGTGACCCTTCCTAAAGACCAGAGTAGAGGAGGAAGAGTTCTATCCTTTATGAGGACAAGAGAGCCTAGCTTCAGCTCTGTCTTCGAAAAGCGCCACTTTAATTGGGCGTTATTTTGAGAGATATTGTTTTATCAAATAAAACGAAACAGGGATGTACAGCACATGTCTTATAACAAACTATGTTCAATATAATTGTCACATAGGTACTTGGCTTTTCGAAAATCTAGTGGTCGCAAGCGCGACCGCTGAACATGAGGTCTTGGGATCGATTCCCGGGTAGGGCAAATTGTTATTGGGTTTTTCCATTAGGAATTTCTCAGTAGCAGTCACGGAGTCTGGATTTCTGCCCGGTTGATGGCCCATGGAATAAGGTCGACCAATATTACATGAGACTGTAACATAACTGGCGAAATGTGGGTGCACTATTAGGTACTCCTCTGCCTTACCTTTCAGGGATTACAGGCGTGATGTTATGTCATGTTTATCATGATTTTGTAATAAATAGAAATGCAATTCTAAATCAAAGAAAAAAAAACCTACTTTCACAAATTCAAATAACAGGAACCCAAAATGAGAACCCACTCAAAAAACTAAGCTCGAATTCTAACCAGTTTCTCTCTACCGTGCCGCTTCCATTTTCCACTATCCGTGCACCCTCACTAATGAAACACATTAATAACATCTGGCTCACTAAAATGTCTTTTGTTTCTTGCGATTTCGGAAATTGTACCCCTCTTTTGTTTTGCTACATTCGGTTAATAACTCGGCATGTAGGCGAAATATTGTATAGCAACGTTATAGACGCTTATGCTTCTTAATAAGGGGTCGTACTGTTTACAAATGTGGGTGAAATGGCCAAATATGTGTCAGTTTCTATTTTAGGTGTTTCGGTGTCGGCTGTCGAAGTAGAATTAAAATTCATACATTAACTCACGACTTTTTTTCAAAGGGGTGCGTAGGCAGAGACCACAGAACGCCACCGCTACGATCCTTACATACTCCTTTGGCTCTTCCACGTTCATACACGCACACCCGTTGCGAGTTCTACGCTCCTGACCTTTTGAAGGATCTCACCAACAAGTTCAACACTGACCTTGTTGGTGGGAACACACACGTGTTCCCTCCCGGCGTTGCCACTCACCTTGTAGATACCCTTTGTAAGTCGCCATTCACTCATCCTCTCCACATGACCAAACCATCTATGCATACTCTCTTCAACTTTTGAATTACGTTACGTTACGTAGTAGAATTTCCGTCTATTTTATATGGAACTGTACCGGTCAAACTTTATTTTCAGGTGAACAAAATGAAATTAGTGCGGAGCGTGTATTGTTTAACTAGTTTAGTCTGAAAAAAGCTATCCTAACAAAATGTAGCGTTAGTTTTATCAGATTAAGGATTACGCAAAACTAGATAGTGTAGTCCGACTAGAGCGCGTAGACAAAATAACATCCTTTTAAGAGCGATGATGGAAAAATCAGAAATGGATTAAACGACCTATTGGATTGACAAAAGCTTTTATAAAATCGTTGAAGTTTGTCGAAGATCGTTACATCTCGTTCACACGAGGACGATTCGTATCGTCTTTTTCACGACCCGTCAATTTTTTTGACGGTGGCAATGCTTTTTAAATGCCCGTGTTCACACACATCACGAATCGTGAAAAATTACGGACACGTCTTAAATCACGTATCGTCTTTTAAAAATCACGTACGTCAAAAAACACGGGTCGTGAATTTTTTTTTACGGATTCGCTGATGCTCCCGAAAAATCACGAAACTAACGTGAACATCAATTTGTTTTTTTTTTGCCAGATCGTGATAAAACAAGATTCCGTATGCAATGTGAACGTCCATCCGTCATAATGCCTCGTGTTTTATGACGGATCGTCAATGACGCAAGTCGTGTGAATGGGCCCTTATGGTAATATGAAATGCTTTAAAGGCGATTTCCACTTGGCCTTCATGTGATCAATTGATAACAGAAAATGGTATTCCAATCAAATCAAATGAAGACATCCAAATTGTATTTTTTTTTCTCAATACTAAATAGGCTTGGGTTTGGCTGCAAATCGCCTGATGTGAAGCGATGATGTGGCCTAGGGTGAACACGCTTGCCTAGAAGAAACCGATTCATTCAATCTTTTAATAGATTCTGATTAAAATAATGATTATAATCACACAAGGAGATTTTCGATAAGAAAGTAAATCCTCAAAAGGCCCAAAAACAACAAAACACCAAGCTAGTAATAACCACCGAAGGGTCTTCAGAGATCGCCTTTATGATACCACCCACATTTCTCAACCTGGAACATGTCCACACTCTTGGCTGCTATAAATATGAATCTCCTAGTGGCAAACCAAAAAACACTGACCAACCCGGTAATCGAATCAAAGATCTCACGCTCAGAACTTGCCATAACTAGACCCTCAACCAACAGCCCTGAAAAAGATATTACAGCAACAACTCTCAGTTATAATGAAGCAACTGAACACAAGGTACTAATTGACACAATATTCCTTTTAGTACCTACCTTCAAAACAACGTTATATCCTATTAGGAAAGCTCGTTTAATTCCAAAGGTCCCTAATTAAGGGTCATTTAGAAAGATCCCAATTATTAGAAGAAAAATTGATATCGTGAACGCGTCTGGCCTTCTTGATTATTTTATTGTTGTAATTATCCGTTTCTGCTTCGCCTTCGTTTGATCATTTTGCTTGTCTCTTTGTATCTTTATTTATGGAAGCGATTTTGTGTTAATTTTTGTACCTTTTTGGTTTATTATAAAGGTTTATTTGATTTTGGAGTACTCTTAGTTTGTTATTTATTTCGTTAAGATTGCTAGGTTCACTTTTCAGTATTTCTGGAATGAACACTTTATCGATCATTGCATAAGCTCTAGATATATCAGTCATTTTGAAAATTGCCAAGGATGAATCATTATTAACTATAAATAACAACACGTCCATATTTTCTCGAAGAGTTGGGCAGAAATAGTAGAAGTACACCAATAGTACCTACACACGCATTTCGCTATGTTGTTTAAGTACCACGGAATATCGTTCGAGCCTATTGCCAACAACAAAATAATATTTGTCACAATAAAATCAACGCCCCGAAAGTATTTAAAACAGTCAATAAAACCCATCAAAATGAACAACGAAAAAATTCCCATCACGAAGTCAAAACGATACACAAATAAAATCGTTCATGAAATAACTTTTAATTGAAAAACAATCCCATTAAACTTGTTTGTGGCACACCACATCAATCTAACAATAGGATTCCGAGTTGAAACCAACAAACAAATGCGACAAACATTGGTAGTAAAATATTTGGGACAAGGCCCTCCACATATATTGCAATACGAGTATTTGAACAAAATAATCATATTAGTTGGGCAAACAGTGTAGTGGTGCACAAATATTGTAGCACTCTATACGATATTTGTTGATAAATACGATTTCATATTTTTGTTATTTTTTTGCTTGTACTTTCCATATTATTTTGCGAACGTGTTCTGATTCTAAGAATTCTTTCTATATCGGTCCGTGAGTTCTATTTGTAGTGCTCGTCCGCTTATATGTATATTTAACGTGCAAACACACACATCATCACGTATCTATCTTATAACTTCATATTGTGAGTTAGTGTCGGCTTCCATTATAACCGAATGCAGCCGAGTACAAGTACTTCACATGAACTGTAACTCTGTTTGACCTCCACAATCCCCAAAATCAGTCTTGTACATTAAAAAAAAAAACTTTGATCATGACGCAAAAAGTAGTACCCATACCTAGCGGTAAGTGGGAAAAGGCTAACAATAATAACACAAAATCACGCCTCGAAGGGCTAGGCAGAGGTGTCCCTACCAGTACACCCAATAATCGCCAGTAATGTCTAAGTCCCATGTAATAGGGGGCGAGCATATTGCCATCAAACGGACAAAAAATCCAGACTCCGTGGCTGCTACTGAGAAATTCCTGATGGAAAACACAATAACACTTTGCCCGACCCGGAAATCGAACCCAGGCCTTCATGCTCAGCAGTCGCGCTTGGGACCACTACACGAAGCATTCACAGAAAAATCAGCTTCGTTAACGGTATTTTTAGACCCATTATTTCTCATTCTTAATAAATACTCAGAAATAAATCAATCACTCACCCACTATGTGTATACCAATCGTACCATCAAACTATATTGGACCAAGATTCAATACATGGAAGCCTTTTATCATCTCATACTCTCCACATTCAACTATTGATGTGTCATAATCGTCGCGTTTGGTAGGATTAGTGATCGTATGAGAGATTAATCTAAGGGCATGTCAGTCTGTCTGTCCTTCTGATATAGGTATTAGGTAATCCTTTTGAAACCGGGTACCTCCCTAATTCATATTTGATGTATATCATACGTTTTTGGACTATTATGCTTGGGTTGTTGTTACTACAAGTAATAATACGGTATGCGACTTTTTTGTATAAATTCAAAGTTTAATTGAATCATTGCTAAATTGTTTTTTTTTAGTTGTTTTAATTTGACACCTTTGCGCTTTTATAAATTTAAAATAATAATACAAATATGTACAGATAAAAGAAGAATAAATATAGGACTAATTCATTCTTTTTTGAGACAGAAAAATTAAATCTTTGTTTTATTTGCAGGTTTGTTTTCGTTATTGTTGATTGTGTGTTTCTGACGCGACTTGGTGGACGTATATTTCAAGTACTCGATAACACTAGGTATTGATCATTATGAAGAGATTTCTTACATAACAAATAATGGTTCAGAAAGCTAGATTGTTGAGGTGCTATCAATTCCTGAATGTCACGTCTTCTGCCTGCATTTGTCCTGTGTTTTTGTCCATCCTCCCAGGTCAACTGTCACACTATCATTCACTTCTTTTTCTTTTAAATCATTCCGCTTCCTCTCATTCCATCAACATAATTTCCGAATGCCTCAATAGCCACTAATGGCCAATTCTATTTGTCACCACATCCCAAGGCAGCACATCTGATTCATCATTCATCATTGGCCTACCCGTATCCCAATTTATTTTTTGCCGGTGCAGCATGTCATCTTCTTCCATACTTCTCTATTACTCGTCATCTCATCAGTCACCTCCTTTCCAGCCATATCATCCTTCGTACAGTCCATTTGATTGTCTTTCTTAATTTCAGTCATCCAATCACACCAACTATCTTGAGACTTGGCAACAGATCCTCAGTTACCTACTTGATATTCACAAACTAAAACAAAAGTGTTTTAAGCTTTTACGGTTTACAACTAAACTATCACTTACGGGATATCTTCCGCTATTAATGTTTATATCGAAAGCTCAATATAAATATTAATCGCGGAAGATATCCCGTAATTGATAGTGACAGAAAACCTTGCAAAGGTCTTCTCTAATAAACAAAGATAAACTAAACAATCACTCCTTTTTATTTCACACCGATCCATAGACATAGTACCTATTTGTATGCCTATTTAGCTAATATTGTTCACTTTCCTTTATTGTTCACTCAAGGCATCTCGTTTGATTGTGTGCCTTTATTTCAGTCATCCAATCACACCAGCTATCAAGAAATTTGGCTGCAGATCCTCAGCAACTTGATATTCACAAACTACGACAAGTGTAAGTACCTTACAAAGATCGTCTCTATTAAACCAAGATAAGCAACTGTTGTATGATTAAACAGCGAGTTTCCAACGTGAGGTGCCAAATTAGTTGGTCGCTTCCACAAACTTAGCCTGGACAATGCCAAGTTTACCTAGAGCTTCCAATTATTCTCAACTATTGTGCTAAGTTCGGCGATATCTTAGTTTATAGTAAAACAGAGCGTATGTGTATTTCGAGTCTAAGCGTGGAATGCTTATTGATGATCGGTATGAATTCCGTTGTCTAGTTCGCCTTTCATCGTTCTGTTAATGGTTTTAATTTTTGCATTGGAATAGTTTTTTGAGTTCACTTAATTTCTTCGTCCTCTCGAGAACCTTTTGTGTATTAATTTGGTGATGGCTGAATAGGATTATTTGTTTGTGTTTTTTTTTTACTAGAAGTTTATTGCAAACAAATGCTTATCAAAGAACTATTTCGGAAAATAATACTTAATTCTAAAAAGACTTTTGACTTATACGCTAACGACAAGTCCATTTCATTTTAATGTATTATTTCGCAGGAACGCAACCCGAAATGTCAGGAATAATAAAAATATCTAACACAGAGCGCACTTGGCTAAAACACTTCCGCGGACGGTGACATTATACCCATAATAATTACACCAGCCTGTAACTGTCCCACTGCTGGGCAAAGGCCTCTTCTCGAACAGAGAAGGCACGAGCATTGATCACCACGCATGCTCAAAACGGGTTGTCGATTTCAGACTTACATTAATTATAAGTCCAGATTTCCTCACGAGGCTTTCCTTCACCGATGTAAGTGATGTCCAAGAATTGAAAAAGTCACATTGGTACTTGCCGGAGTTGAACCCGCATCCTTGTGCATGGGAGGCGAGGCCTTAACCGCTGGGCCATCACGACATTGCCGCTTTTGGCCGTATAAATAAACGCACGAAGTCACATAACATATTCTGTAATGCCCGAAGGGTTTAGTAGAGGTGTACCTACACCCACATTCCACCAATTATGTTTTAAGTCCTATGTAATAGGGGCGAGCCTATTGCCACATCAATCGGGCACAAATCTAGATTCCGTGCTTGCTTCATAGAAATTCCTAATGGAACTCTGGAGACCCAGAGTGGAATAATCCCAAAAAAGCGGTTAGGCAGAGGGGTACCTAATAGTACACCCACATTTCGGAAGTTATGTTTAAGTCCCATGTTATGGGGGCGAGCCTATTGCCCTCAACCTGACACAAACGGAAATTGGCTGCTGCTGAGAAATTTCTGATGAAAAACCCAATAACACTTTGCCCGACTTGGGCAAACTTGACTTGACCTTATGCTCAGCAGTCGCGCTTGCCACTACTAGACCAAGGAGGCAGATTTACACATTTCACGTTATCTAAAACTTAAACACCTATTGCCTATGACAACGACCAAACCCACTTTACAAACTCACTAATAGTACCCAAAAGGCCATCAATTCTGTTCACAGAACGCGAAACACAAATTCATAACATCAAAGTCTATAATATCGCAGAGTTTACGGGTCCATGCTCAAGAGTTTATGGTAGCCTAGTACGTTAGCCCACTAAATCTAACTTGTGATCTAATTAATGAGGTATTACGAAACATTAATTACGACGTTCCCGATGATGCAGAGCAAATGGATTTGACGTGTTTACACTAGTTAAGTGGCTATTGGAATGTGGTTGATTATATTGGTCGTAGTTATGTGTTTAGGTGGTGAACTTGAATATTAGACAGTTAATGAGCTGAGTGAATACCGGGAGCATCAGGTTCCATACAGCATTTCAATACCTGCTGGACCCAAATGTATGGAACAGCTGATTTTGTTTCCACGATTAAATAAATAATCATTTATTTCAAGTTTCACAGACTCATTAAATTAAATAATTACACACACAGTCATATTACATAATCAAATATAGAATTAAATACTTATAGAAATTATATTCAGACAATAAATAATTCAAACAAAACAACAAATAGGTAATTAATAGACTTGATCTGCAGTGTTTCCACATTTCCTGCGTTCAATGTGTGGCTCACAGCAGTGATTAATATAGACGCAATCGAACCTTTCCGCGAGCGCGGCCAACATGCTGTTGGTGCCATTGTTGCTGTTGTTGGTTGTTGTTGTTGTTGCTGTTGGTTGGTTGTTGTTGGATTAGGTACCTACAATATTGGTTTCATGGAGAAAGTTGTTCAGTGTGATAGTCTATACGAAATTCTTTAATAATGTGATGGCTAAACCCGTCTCATGTGTGCTGTATGTTCTGTTCTGGCTTACGACTATTTTTTAAACATAAATTAGAAGACAATGTGACATTGAGGGGGAGGGCATAGGCAGGGTACCTAAGCCGCTAGTTTTTTTTTTGCAATTTGCAGGACAGTGTCAGGCTGTAAGTTAGTGAAAATATGTATGATTTGCGGCCTTCTAAGTTAATTTAATTCCATTCAGCGACTATTTCACGATATAATCCTTTAATAGGATTAATAAATGAACTAAGACGGTTGTATTGATACTTTTAATGATTATAATTAAGCCATATTTGTTACGGTCGAAAAACACAATTAAATCCACATACAACCTGACACTTACCTGCAAATTGAAAAAACGTAAAAAAAATATAATTTCGCGGGTTACCCTGGCACTTTGAGTACTTTACGCGGTAGGCCACGACGACCAATACCAAAGAAAGAATATTCGGGTAGGCCCAAATGTTGATCGTTGATCTCCTCGAGTTGTGAGTCGAGCTACACGATAAATAAGAAAAGCTTCCAGTGACTGTACAGGTCCACTTAAATCTGTGTGGTTCTTTTTTCAAAAGACCATCTCAGACACTAATCTGCATGGTCCTCATGTGAATTGACCAAGAGTGTATTATATCTGGACTTAAAAGAGGTAGTGACCTTTGAGTTTGTTTGGACTGTTACTTCTCAAAGCAGTCAGATACGAAACACTGGCCTCATCTAGTTTTTACCAAGAGAAAAAAGGAGATATTCTCAAATTTTTCATTCACCTTAGCATTTAGTTCTCAGGTTCCTTATCACTAGTAATTTCCCCAGATAACTATCTTAGTTAACAACACCGCATTCTTCATTTAAAAGTCTAGTTAATAACACTTAAAAGTTATTATTATCCGTTGCTTTCCACTCAAGGCTACCTACTTTCTTAGTCAGTCCAGTAATTAATATATCGATAATCGCCTTCACTTTGAAAAGCTTTTACGGAACAGCAGTTTCAGAATTTAAATAGTCTAAAGAATATCTTTTTACATTCGTGAAAGCTGAAATCTTGTTGAGGTTAAGTGTTTTGAAGATGTTAAAGGGTTTTTCATAATTGTATAGTAGAATGACGTCATTATCTTCTTGCCTTTGTCCCATGCTACTTGGCGTCAGCGCAACACGTTTTTTCTTCCATTTTCCTCTGTCAACCGTCACGCTACCATTTACTCCTTTTTTAACCGACTTCAAAAACTTTTTTTTTGTGTTTGTTACCTCATATCTTCGTCATTTATGAACCGATTTGAAAAATTCTTCTTTTATCTCAATGGATCTACTTCTCGATTGGTCCCATAGAAATTTCATCAAAATCGGTTCTGCAGTTTGGTTTTGAAATCAAAATAGCTGGAAAAAATATGTCATCCAAGTAAAAGAAATTGCGAAATTGATACTTGACAAGGATTTGTGTGTGATACGATAACTAAAAAGAGTAAAATCAAAACTTTTTTGCAAAATAAAAACCGACTTCCAAAACAAAACACTAAAAAAGTGCAAAATAACTTTACTTTCGGAAGTCGGTGGCAAAAAAGTCAATGAAACAAACAATAGTTACCGACTTCCGAAAGTAAAGTTATTTTGCACTTTTTTAGTGTTTTGTTTTGGAAGTCGGTTTTTTTTACAAAAAAGTTTTTTCTTTCATATCATTCCTTACACAATCCATCCATCGTTTCCATGGTCTTCTTCTGCCTGTCTATTCATCAACATTTATATTCATCACTCTTTTAGTCACATGCAATTCGTCCCGAGGCGAAAATAACGTGATAAACAAATAGTTCCCAAAACTATTGTCTGTTTTAATCTTGCCATAGATTTTTATAGTTTCACAAGGAGAAGCCCAATTTGGCCGTTACTGCTTATTTCTTTTGTCAAAAATGTCACTTACCGATAGGTATCAGAAAACCAGTTTCTGTAATAATAAACGTTTATAATCTAGTTCCAGTTATCATCATTATTATCCTAATTTCGTTCATTCATCTTTATTTAATTTTTTAATATTTTTACATAGATATTTCTTTAAAACATTTTATAATAAACTAGCTGACCCGCGCAACTTCGTCTGCTTAACATTTTTGATTGATGCTCCGCTCCTATTGGTCGCAGCGTGATGGTATGTAGCCTATAGCCTTCCTCGATAAATGGGCTACCCAACACTAAAATATTTTTTCCATTCGAACCAGTAGTTTCTGAGATTAGCGCGTTCAATCAAACAAACTGTTTAGCTTTATAGTATTATTACATAAAGTATAGATATAAAAATTACATTCCGGTTCTAATGTCAACCGTGTGTGTGTGTAATGTGTATGTACATATGTCTTTCGGCATACTCAAATGGATTCAGACCGAACTCCGAGACTCAGGAGCGTCCGCACACCGCTGAGCGTAAACCGTTTGCATCACCCACGATTATCGGTGATGAGACTGTACATCCCGCGGAAGTCGAGGCTTTGTAAACTCAAAGACGAGGTGTGCAGTCTCAGGGAATATTTTTAAAAGCCGAGGTAGGTATGCACCGAAAAGATGTGGCCGCTGTCCATGGCTAAACCGGCGCAAGCCTATGGTACTTACTACTACAGATAATCGTAATTATCATCATCACTATTATTCATCTTGGTGATAAAATCAATGTCGAAAACTTGTCAAAAACTTTGGTAAATATTGTGTTACAAAAACAGGTAGACGCGACTGATATTAGAATGCGAATGAAAATGCAGGAATCGTCCTCAGTTTTGCTGATATGATAAATAGTCGATTGCTTTCTAAATTGAAAACGATTGAAAAAAGAACTTAAAATCATTTCTTAACAACTCAGACTTTACAATCGTTAAAATTAAAATTGCATAATTTCTCATTAAAATATCTTTGAAGACTCATTTTTGGTACAAACTAGAACACATTGTAAATATTAAACAGACAAACTCACCTTGACTCTCATTGAAAAACCCCAGAACCATGATGACAATGACGGCAATACCGATCTTGAGTCGGTAACTGAAGCCCAGCGCATGCATATCGACCCTCCAGTACAAGCCCAGCATTACTCAACCTCGCCTCATCCATTCGTTGTACAGTTTTGTACCTCCACGATGTTCCTGTTCTTTGTTACTCGAATGCATCATCTGCAACAAAAAAATAAGAGTATGAGAGGCACAGTATAAAAAACAACCAGTAAACCAATACAATTAGGCATGTAATCGTCGAAGGATTAGACAGAGGTAATTACTACACCCACATTTCACCAATTATGTTTATGTCCTATGAGCTACGAGCGATTGACTGCTGCGCCGTGTGTCGCGGGTTCGATCCCCAAAAAGAACAAATATTTGCATGATCTACAGGTAGTTGTTCCGGGTCTGGCTGTTTATGTGTGTGAGTTTAAATGTTTGTAAACGCACCCACTATGCAGGAGAAATCCTAGTGTGGCCCACTACATAGGCAACTTTTTTTTTTTAAATGGTACCTGATAGGGGGCGAACCTATTGCCATCAACCAGACACAAATCCAGACGCCGTGTTCTGGCTGACAAATTCGTAATGGATACTCCCAAAAAAAAATTATATTCATTATAAATATTCTTTAGACCAACAAGCTACCATTTTTTTTGTTAATTTACTCATAAAATACCCCTACATACGCAAGAGCATTTTGTTATCTGAAGTATGCTTATTTGTGAGCCGATTCCGACTATTTGTTTCTAGTTGAAATACTGTTTGTTAGCATTCATAGTGTCTACTGTGTAAGAGTGGTGCTAATTAAAAGAGAATATGTAGCTGTAAGTAATGTATAAACATAAGTCGTTTCGTTTTGATCCCAAAGGATGAATTTGAGTAAACTCAACTGTAATGCCGAGGTGTAATGTTGAAGGTACATTTGTAATGAGCTAATGATGCAAACATGTTTCTGGCGAGGAAAAAAAATTTTGTCAGGACCTTTTAAATACTTTTTAGTACAGCTTAATATCCTCCCGAAGATTAGCCAAGACCGCAAGGGATGTTCTTTAACTGTCATAGTACGATGGAACGGCAATCTGACACGACCGGAAATATTTCAGGAGCAGGACTTACGGCTTAGCTGGCTTTACGTCTCTCATGAGAGTGTAAAACCCTGCAAACTTCAAGAAACTACTAATGGAAAAACCCAATACAACACTCAAACTGCTTCGTACCCTAGACCCTGCGCACAGCCACTCTTCTAGCGACTATAACATTTATTCATTCCTCTTTAGGGGTTAGGCAGAATCCACAGATTGCCAACTGCTACGATTCTACTCTTTTCGCTTCGTCCACGTTTATACACCTGGTTTTCTTCATCCCAGCTCTATCCCACTTCAGGTGGGGTGAGCTCACCTAATTTGCTGGCGCCAGGACAATCTGTCCTGGCTTGCGGTCGGGCAGTTTTTCCTCCAATAGGAGCTTCGTCATGGTGGTCCACTACGTAGCCGGAGGTTGTCCTCTACCTCTCTTATATTCAAGGTTTATAAACCTGGTGCATACATGCAAATACTGGTACCTAACGCTAATTTTGGTTTGTTTCAAAAATTCAAAAGAATTAAGCCGTGTTCTACCACGTCCATTTGTGACAAACTGATGACGCAAACACGACCCTAGCGAGAGTACAAAAATTTTTCATGACTTTTTGACGCCTTTTTGTAAAAATGTTAGAGTATTTCACAGCATACAAAGTTCACCATGTGAAAGATAAAAGTGTGGAAGCAAGAAATGTCTGCCAACTGTTGCAATGTTCACGCGTCAAAAAACACAACGGAATTCTCTGTCTGCACTATATTCTAACGCCTGCCTTTTACCAGAACGGCAGTTGAGTTAGAATTTGTAATTCAAAATAACTTTCTCTATTACATCCTAGATTAATTAAGACGGATAGTTTGGCCTCGTCTTGATTTGGTTTAACAGTTTCAACTTGACTACCTCTTTGGCCTTGTGGGCGCAAGCTCTACTGTTGTGTATGACGTCCTGGTTTCGATTACCAGGTCCGGCTTAATCTTTCTTTATCGTGTGGTTAGTGCCTAACCAGGTGTCAGAGTTTCATGCCGCCCGTGGGCCTCTGACTTGGCTTTACATGCCGTCGAGAAATATCTCTCAGGCATGCTGGTTTCCTCACGATGTTTTCCTTCACCGTAGCAAGTGATAATTATACAATACGGACATGATTCCGAAAAATCAGAGGTGCGTGTCTTGGGTTCGAACTCGAGAGCTATGTCTTGGCAATCCAACGGTCATACCACTAGACTATGGCCGGTTTAATATTATTGGGCGTTTCATCGCAAATTTCTTTGTTCCGGATTTTGGTTTTGTGCTCCGTTGTTAGGCTTGGCCCTATAACATGGGACTTGAACATAACTGGCGAATTGTGAGTGTACTGTAGGCAAATCTCTGCTTAACCCTTCGGGAATTACAGGCATGATGTCATACGGCCTCTGAAACATAAATTAATCATCCCTAAGTTGTTTCTTCTAAAACTCGCTCGGCATTTGTTTCTTGACCTACTACATTAATCAACGAAAACTTTTCAGAACTTCAATAATGGCTTTCATTTATTTCATCAAACAAACAGGCTAAGTTCGCTATAACTGTATCCAAGACGTATTTTGTTGAACTACTAAACAGCACTTCGTCATAATTATCGTCTGAAGTTTTTGGACTTCAAAAGATTACTATGTTACAAAGTAACAAATTAATGACAAACTTTGAATTTGCTTAAATATTCAGAGGATCTAAAAACTCTTTCATTTATTAGAATTAATATTCATAGACTTATTTTGACGTCTATTTGTAGGGGGTGGAAGGGACACCGACGCACAAACAGTCACCACATATTCAGTACATCATTTTGAACCTCCTCCCCAGATCTAAATATACTGTGATCGTTTCCCGCATTGTGTTTGCGATATGATACCCTACACAGCATATTCAGACTATAGTGTTACTACTGAGAGAAGAGAGAGTGAGTTGTAATACACCGCCATTTGTTTGGAGCTAGGTCATGCGGGTTCCTTCACCGTTTTTATGATTGACTCCACGCCAAACAACTTGCAAGCTGGGCCGTTACCACTCGACTATCGCTGCTATGCCTTGATTATTATTGAGTATTTTCTAGATTTCATCTTATTTGCAACTAGCTGTGCCCAATTTCAAGGGTTTTTATTTTTTGCACGGATCCCTGATCCTTTTTCTAAAATAAAAGTACCCTCAGTTACATAGTTAGTAACAGCAGCTATCTGGCAGTAAAAGTCCCGTCAAAATTGGTTCAGCCGTTTCGGCGATTAGCCGGAACAAACTGACTGACAGACAGACCGACAGGCAGACACACAACATTTTTTTTAAAATATATAAGTATTATATTACCTATATTATATATTTTCGTATGCATTAAGAAAAAAGCTGTTATTTTTAAATTACAAACAGACAATTCAGTTTTGTTGTATAGATATTTACCTTCTTCAGGCTCAGATATTAGTATACTTTTAATTTTAATCATGTTGAAAATTTCAGCTGCAACTTTACCAGGTTCCGACTTTTTCCTTTTAAATTGAATTGAAGATAACTTCTTTCTTTTTAATTTCCAGATGAATGAGAAGAGCTAAAGCTGCCTCGCTTAGCTTAGCTCAGCTCCACCCACCTAGTTTTACGAATAGTACCGTGATAAAGTCTTTATAATTGAATCCTAAAATGTTGTTTTGTAGATTCTGTTTGCAGAATCTGATCGGGGTTTAAACGATTTTACTTCTTTGGGCTTCTACTGTACAAGTTCGAAAACACAGATTTTCCCCACGTTTTTGTTGTTGTTAGGTCTTTGCGAACATAATGTCCTGACAAACCTTTTAAACTGAAACCTGAATCAGAATGTTATTTAGTTTATTATCAAACACATTGACATCATTTCAGAAAAAATATACCTTCAACATGAATTGTTGAGGCAGGACAGGGGTACGTTCCCTGAGCATGGAAGCTACAGGAGATTTAAAAGATTTCGGAAAATCGGCGCAGTCAGCTAGAAAAACGACAATTCTCGCATTCTTTTCATAAAATTTTTTCGATACAGTTTCGGATAAGAATTAGTATGTTCTTCTGGACCAACTGAGGTTAGCGTGCTAGAAACTATACAATCGCAATAACCGTTCCAACACCCTGTAACATCTTTTGCCTAGCCTTTATCCAACTATGTTGGGGTCGGCTGCCAGACTAACTGGATGCAACTGAATACCAGTATTTAACATAGAGTGCCTGCCTTTCTGACCTGCACATGCACAACCCAGTCAGTACTGGGTAATACGATACTTCTTGATAAGACTATTTGTAAGACTTTCGGGCCACTGATTTCCTGTAGCTGCTGTCAAAGATCTAATAATGACAGCCGGGACCAACGGCTTAACGTGCTTTCCGAGGCACAGAGGAAACTCGGTGTGTAATGGGTGTTCATCCACGAATCAGCCTTGGCAAGCGCGGTTTAACCAGAAAAGTTAATAAAGCTTAAAACAAACAATACAATAATCAACAAGTTTCCAACTTATATATTCACGGAGCGCCACAAATTACTAGAGATTCTATAAGTAGAACACCAACTCCCACAACCTCTATACGTAATATCATGCAAGTCCAGAACTAATTATTAACTTTAGAGTTTAAACATGGATAGAGTTTCTAATAGTTACTTGTTGTGGGTAGTCGAAGATTTGTGCTTTGTAGAGAAACTTAAAAATAGATTATGGTGAAAATGTTATATGAAAACTGTTAGATGACTAACAGACAACGACAACGGAACTAACTATAAAAAAAAAAACTATTAAATTTAAAGATTTCAGGTTTAGCCTTCAATCACCTACGGCTGGATTTAGGCCTCTCGTTTCTTCAGTCATACTTCTCAGTGTTTCTCGCGATTTTGACGATATTGTCAACCCGCTGTGCCTCTAAATGGCCCTGTTTTCTTTGGCCACACCGTGGTCACCATTCAGTCAGAACTTTTTAGATAAAAGATTATTATAATAGGTTATTATTGACTGCTCGTTACCCTTATGGTCGAACTGGCGAAATGTGGGTGTACTATTAGCTACACCTCTGCTTAACTCGTTTATTACTGGTGTGATGATATATGTTATTTAAATTATTGTGATGTTTGTAGGATTTTAATGTCAATGTCAACTTTTGTACAACTAGTCAGTTACTATGAATCTGAAAAAACAATTCCTTGAGTAGGCGTAACACGAGTTGGAAGTTTATATACGGGGTGGAAGGGACACGGACGCGAAAACGGAAACCACATACACAATACATCATTCTGAACCCCCTCACAAAGAAATTTTTCGTCAGTTATTAAAAAAAAAACAGCTTTTCCATAAATTTTGACAGTTTAGGTATTGCACTTTTGCCTGGGTTGCGGATTTGTTCGAAAGAGTTACCGTGGCCCTTGGCACCTTGGCACAGGCAACTGAAGGAACACGGGTGGGTTTTAGTCAGTAAGAGTCTGACACGCCCTCCCGCTCCCAGAGCGGGAGAGGTCATTTGGTGATTTCCGACCCAAAAAAAAAATGGCTTAACCAAAATGACGTAAATTTTTATAATACGACCTTGTCAGTATTGATACTAGATATGTAGAACGTGCTGGAAAGATGGGTCATGTGTGTGAAAGAGAGAGCAAGAGAGAAGATGAGCAGTTGCCATCACGACATTGAAGAGTGAAAATGGTTTCTGAGGAATAAAATAATTATGTGTATTAGATTTGTTTTGAAGTGTATCAAGACTTTGCATAAAGAGTATGCTTATATGGTTTGGTCACGTGGAGAGGATGAGTAAAAGGTGACTTACAAAAAGTTTTTACAAGGCAGATAGATGTGAGTGGCCACTCCGGGAGGGGACGCACTAGAAGGACATACAGTGATCTTATTGGTGAGGTTCTTGAGAAAGGTCAGGTGCGTAGTACTAGCAACCGGCGTGCGTGTATGATCAGATGTATGTATGAACGTGGACGGGGCAAAAGGAGTATGTAAGAATAGTAGCAGTTGGCATTCTATGGTTTCTGCCTACCCTCATAGGAAAAAAGTGTGATTTAATATATGTATGTATAGTAAAGACTGTTTTCGTCAGCCTCACATTCCAAAATAATGTATTTTTAAATCCAGCCATGAAGAAAATACTTGTTGCCAACCGCATAATTTGATTACAACAACTTCTGACAGAATACAACCGTCAAATTAAATTTTCTGACACTCTAGTCCATCAAAATTCCTTGCTCTTTACAAAATATTATCCGAAGAACGTAATCCGAAGCAGCTTCGGCCTCTAATCTCGGAACTTTTCAATTAGTAAGTTCACTGCTTCGGAAAGTGGTCTCAACTTTCTTTGAACCATTAAAACAGTCTTTTAAAATCGTCACAGTACAAGTTTTAATGTGTCTCCCGTATTCTCTTTGTGGGCTGGTACGGTGGGCAAACAAAAAATTGGTCAAGTGCTACCTCTGTGAATATTTTAAAGCTTGCTCGTCTAAGTAAGGTCTATTTTTGTTTGTGTTTAAAGTGCAGAGTTTCTTCAGTGTTTGTGGGTTTCGAAAATGCGATTTAGTGCGGTTCGTTTGTTTTTTAAATGTGCGTCTTCGACGTTGCAAGTGGCATTTAGTTTATAAGAGATTTTTTTAGTCTTTTAAGATATTTTGCTCAAATACCACCCAATTATTTCCAAATAACATTTGATAGGTTTATTTGATATATTTTGGTTTGTCTAGCTTCGTAAGCATTTTTGATTTCCAATTTCAAATTTCAAAATCATTTCTTTTGTAAATGTGTCCATGTCAAAAACAGATTTCTCATTTTCCAATGTAAACATAATTCATTTTCATGACACCCACGCAATAAAATCGCATGTGGGTTTAATTTGAAAGAGGTTTTTGTTTATGCTAATGAACGCATGTTCTGTCTTTCTTTCTTTAACTGAAGTAGCCTAGCTGTGTGACCGTTGGACTGCCAAGTCACGATTTTAAACCCAAGACACGCTCCACTGATTTTTTGGATTAATTTGCGTGTTGTATAATTATCACCAGCTACGTTGAAGGAAAACATCGTGTGGAAATCAGCACGCCTGAGAGATATTTCGCTCGTTTGCGACAAGGATGACATAACTCAAAATTTAGATTTTTCGATGTTGTTTGTAGTTGAATATAAAATTAAGGAAAGCAAGTATTAAATTAAGTAACGAAATACGTAAAATAAACCTTTAATCTTTTGATAAAAAGTTTCTCTATGCAAAAAAATATTGGCAATATACTGAAAATATTTTTAGAACTTACAAAAAAGCTGTCCTGTATTTCTTATTTTTGAGTTATGTCATCCTTGTCGCAAACGAGCGATGTCTCGACAGCATATAAGGCCCATGGGCGGCATAAAAACTCTGACACCAGGTTAGGCACTAACCACAAGAAAAACAAAAAAGTGAAATGAAAGGTTCCAATCAGACAACAACGGAACCCTAACATCGTTAGACGCGGACATCCTGTGGAAACGATGGTAATTCCCATCGGGGAATACTGTTTTATGTCCTGTTCTTAAGAAAACGACTTTATCTCCCAGTTTGTATGAAAGGCGGAAGGTGGAAAGTTTTGATAGTTTCTGAGGTAAACACTTTTAGTTATTAGGTAACTGGTTACATTGTGTGGGGGGGTTTTATTAAAGTTAGTAGGGAAGTTTATTGCTTGTCATATTGTTTACTGGGGCCCGGGGCGTAAAGGTTAAGAGGCACATAAATTCGTTAGGATTTTAGCACTAGTCTACACCAACATGCGTGGACTGTCCAATTACTTCAAGCAGTTACAATATTATGGGCCAATTATATAAGGTGAAGGTGGTGGTGGTGGTGTTGGTTATTATACAAGGTGAAGGTACACCGACGCTAAAACGGTTACCAAGTATCCTGTACATCATTCTGAACCCCCCTCCCATATAGAAATTTTTCATCGGTTGCGTAGATGTCCCTACACCCTGTATATTTATTTATGTACACCCAAAACACATTACAGGAAAAAATACATAAAGACAAAAGAGCAAAAAAGTGCGGCTTATTTCATTTAGAACTCTCTTACAGCGGACCTGCGAGAGAATGGATAGATATATAGATACAAGCGCAGACACAGTGTGTAAAAGGAATACATACATACTTATAGAATAAAGAAATATATATACAAAATCAAAGTATAGAAGAGAGGTAATGTGTTTTGACTAGTTTTTCAAGACAAAAACAGTTTTGGCGTTGCGAATGTTAGGCGGAAGTGAGTTCTACAAACATACTGTTGATGTATATGTTTATAGAAGCAGAAATAACCAGCTTATAATGTTGTTAAAAACTCTCTGCGAGAGGAAGTGTGCTATTATTCACCACACGGGGCCAAAGTGGTTGGCAGACGTCACATTTGTCTTCAATTTTTGGTATTCCAGCTCGTATCGGTTTTTTTACGACGTTTACCTTCACAATTTTAGGAGCGGTGGTGATGAAATAAATTACCTAAATTAAAGTGCCTATGTGGGTTCAAACCTACCACTTACCACTCTTAAGAGTGCCAGGGTAGCCCGCGAAATTCAAATTTTATAACGATTTAGCAATTTGCTGGTCAGTGTACATATATGTATGTAGAACAAAATATGATTCGGGCTTAAATCGGGCTAACTGAACTTTGAGAGTTGTATTAATGATTTAAATGATACTAATTCTGTAAATACATACATATGTGTTACGGTTGCGAGTCATATTTTGTTCAACACTGATCGGCAAATTGCAAAAAACCAAAAAAAAACCGGGGTTACCCTGGCGCGACTTTTTTGCCACCGCCTTCCGAAAGTAAAGTTATTTTCCACTTTTTTTGTGTTTTTTTGGAAGTCGGTTTTTTTTTTGCAAAACAGTTTTTATTTTACCCTTTTTAGTTATCATATCACACACAAATCCTTGTCAAGTATCAATTTCGCAATTTCTTTAACTTGGATGACATATTTTTTCCAGCTATTTTGATTTAAAAACCAAACTACTGAACCGAC
Organism: Standfussiana lucernea; assembly: GCA_964057025.1. Lineage (NCBI taxonomy): Eukaryota > Metazoa > Arthropoda > Insecta > Lepidoptera > Noctuidae > Standfussiana > Standfussiana lucernea. The sequence goes on along the minus strand of OZ059808.1, from coordinate 8,013,631 downwards.
TTTGATGAAATTTCTATGAGACTAATCGGGAAGTATAACCTTTCAGATAAAAGAAGAATTTTTCAAATCGGTTCACAAATGACGAAGATATGAGGTAACATACAAAAAAAAAGGTCCCGACAAATTGAGAATCTCCTCCTTTTTGAAGTCGGTTAAAAAACAGTAGCAGCGGTGACCTGCTTCCAATCTTAGTCTACTGCTAAATAAATAATCTTCCGAAACGGTAACTAATGATGGTGATAAAAACTAACCGCACAATTGTTTTCGATGATCGATTGTCTACTAATTGCTTTCCCGAATTAATTTAGCCTTTTTATATCTGGTTTATTTTCTAGATCATGAATGAAACATTTACGTTATGCTCTAAGCCTAGATCATTAGGGGGGTTTTTTCATCAGGAATTTCTCGGTACTGTAGCAGCCACGGAGCCTGGATTTATGGCCGGTTGATGGCAATAGGCTCGCCCCTATTACATGGGACTCAAACATAGCTGGCGAAATGTGGGTGTACTATTAGGTAAGTTCACCTCTGCCTCCCCTTTTCAACAGAAACAAATAATTTCCACAGCTAAAACATTCGTCTAACTGAAAAACAGACACCCATAATTTTAAGCTACACTCACTCAGCAAATAAAGCATAACTAAGGAAAATAATAAGCGACACAAACACTGCTTTGATACTAAAATATACGTAAATGTGAGCAGGACTCGTCTCGCTAGTCGCATCCATTTTAGTGTTGAAGAAAATAAAAATATCCAACGACCATTATGAGATTTTTTGTGTTATACGCTTTCGTTGATATTTTTCACTGGAGTAGAGACCCTTTCATTTATGTGAGCTGCTGTTTGAAACATGGTTTTTGTGAAGAGACAATGTTGATGGGCAGGCAAATATTTTAAATTACCCTGTACATGTGCGGGTCAGTTTCGACAGGATGAAAGTCAGAATGCACGTTCACAGTTGCCGATTTAAGTGCTAGTAGAAGAGCTCATGGCTGAGTAATAACAATCACTTGTGCCGATCTTCAGGTTAAGCTGCGCTTGCCTGGGTTGAACCGTGTATGAGTGACCACCCTTTACATATTGAGTTTCTTCCGTGCCTTGAAAAGCACGTTAAGCTTTTGGACCCGGCTGTCAATTGTAGTTGTTTGACAGTCGTTACAGGGGGGTTACCATGATCTGTTAGTGCGGGAATGTTTTAGTACAATTCCGAGAGTGGGTTAGAGAGGGCGCTAGACAGCTGTCTAGCGTTGTCACTTCCCACTCTCGGAATAGTCCTAAAACATTCCTGCACTGACAGATCATGGTAACCCACCAGGTAGTCAGTGGCCCGAAAGTCTAACAACCAGTCTTACCAAGGGGTATCGTGTTACCCAGTACAAACTGGCTTGTGGAAGTCCAGGTATTATTCAGCTGCATCTGGTTACTGAAAGCCACCCTTAACATAATTGGGGAAAAGGCTAGGCAGATGATGATCTATCTTTTCGTATTTGGGCACACTACACATTCAAACATCCAGAAATCAGTGCAAAATGTACCACAGCGTTCACCAAGTGGTCTAACACACAAATAAACCTAAAACCACCGCTATAATAGTGTATAAAATGTCGCTAGTTTTGATGCGTGTGAAACAATAGACGGAATGCTGACAATAAAACTTTACGATGGCGGCGGGCGAGCTGTCAATATGCTGCGCTTGGTTAAAACTAGGGATTTTATATACTAGCTGACCGGCGTAACTTCGTCTGCATTAAATTTTTGATTAATGCTCCGCTCCTATTGGTCGCAGCGTGATAGCCTATAGCCTTCTTCGATAAATGGGCTATCCAACACTAAAAGATTTTTTCAATTCGAACCAGCAGTTCCTGAGATTAGCGCGTTCAACCAAACAAACTCTTCAGCTTTATAATATTAATATAGGTTATAATATTAGTATAGATATCTGGTATATTATTGTATTTTTAGTATTGTTGTATGTATTGTCTTTGTATATTTATACGTGAAGTATATTCTTATATTGTATATCATATTTAAAATAGTTATCTGCATTGTGTTTTATGACTGTATTCCATTTTCTCTTCTTCTTTTTCAAACTATGTATGTCTACATGTCTATTTTTAGTATCGCCTTTTGCAGATATGCTGGAAGAGATTTCTTTAGAAATAAGCATCACTTTTGTACTATTGTTCTGTTCCTTACTTAATTTCTGTATTCAGTGTGAACATAAATAATTGTTAAATAAATAAACATATTTCAAAAATGTTTATGTTTTAACTACGTGTTGAAAAGAGTTAAAATGACACTTAGGATGCCTCGTGGAGGGGCGAAATAAGTATCTATACTCCATTTGTTTAGGTAATTAAATAAAGGTAAACAAAAAAACCACGTGCCGTGGTTATCCAACTAAACGTAATACCAGTCTATTCAGTTGTCATGCTACGTCACAGTTGTACTCTTCAATTTAGCAACGTTATAATTCGTTAATAATGTTGCTAAATTGAAGAGTACAACTGTGACATAGCATGACAAGTGAAGTGAGTGATATTACGTTTAGTCGGCTAACTAAGTCACGTGGTTTTTTTGTTTACCTTTATTTAATTACCTAAACAAATGGAGTATAGTACAAGTTTTGGTGCATGGCAATTATTACTGCTTTTCCTGCATGTGTATATTTTTGCGGGTGGGAAGGACTACTACATCACTCAGGATCGCTTCATCTAGGCCTGGTTTTTTTTTCGCAGAATTAAAATCGATTTTTTTGCATATCATTTACTGTCATGGATTTCCGTAAAGTAACGGCTGATTCTATAACTTATCATAGTTTATTTTCTGTTGACATCTGTCCATCGTCAAAAATTAATTTATTTCGGGCACTTCAATTAATTACAAACATACCGAAATCAGTTAAAAAAATCAACAACATTCACTCTTAGCTGTCAAACCTAAAATCACCACTTTTACAGCGTAAAATGAAACGTAGCTTGCAATTCGGTTATCTCGTTGGTTTGAAAATGGAATCGTCAGAAAAAATAAAAGTAGGAGCGTGTTCAAATCTAAACTGTGCCCTCTAAGCTTCAAATCTCTGACGTGTGTTTGAAAACATACTAGACGAAAGAAAAAGAAACTACACTAACAATCTAGTCAGTTGATTGCTGGAACCACCTTTATGGACGAGATCTTCTTTTGTTTTGTTTCAAGTTGCATGGACGGCAGTAGCTATTGCGTCTCATTTTTGTTTTGTTTGTGTTGTTGCATGAAAAAATATGAATGCGTATTGAGTTTATTTAGCTACATTCTACAAGGTAGAAAAAAACACGACATAATTTTATTAAAATGATCGACGATTTCGTTGTTAAATTAAAAAATATGTAACGTACTTTTTTTTCGTTTATTAGGCGAGATTCCAATTGAATTATATAGAATTTTCGACCTCTGTACACTTTATACTTAATAATTAAAACAATTAAAACATTTGCGTAAACTATGAGGTTTTATCGCGATGATTTTATCTGATTTCTTATGAATTTTAAGCACTAGCGCTAAAAAGTTTTACTAGACTTATTCAAGGACTTTTGTTAAGATATCTGGTTAACTTGCTTTTAAATTGCTATTCACTTATCGCTCCCAGACGTCTGAAGTAGGGTAGAACTTAAATGATTTAAATCTTATTTATCTTAATAATGGATGAAGAGTTCAAGCGTTTGGAAGGGTTAAAAAATTAACATAACATAATATAACGCCTGTAATCTCCGAAGGGTTATACAGAGGTGTATTTAATAGTACACCCAAGTCCCATGTCATAGAAGGCGAGCCTATTGCCATCAACCGGGCACAAGCCAGACTCCGTGCCTGCCACTGAGAAATTTCTGATGGAAAAACCCAATATCACTTTGCCTGACCCGGTAATCGAACCCAGCACTTTATGCTCAGCAGTCGCGGTTGCGATCACTAAACCAGCGAGGCAGTCAGTATAATCATACTACATTTAAAATCGACTCACTTCTCCCCCATGGGGGTAAGCAGAAACTACAGAACGCCTCCGGCTACGATACTTAGATATTCCGTTTATTATAGCAGTATCGTTTTAATGTCACTCCAGTGTGGGAAAGAGACGGAGCTATAGAGAACGTCTAGTGCCATCTCTTTTTCGCTCTGGAATTAAATTAAAACAATACTGATTTATGACGTCATACTGGGCCACTTGGTCATATGCTCACGCCAGTTGCAAGTATTTTGCAATTTTATGGAAAACATCAGTAAGGCGTTTTCACTCACGTTTACCATTCATTCAATTTAATCAACTACAACAAATTGGTTAATAACAAAAAAAAAAGATACATTTCGTATTTTGTCTATTACTCCAAGACCCGGAAAGATCCGGCTAATAAACAAAAGAAAATCGTTGAGCTTCCATCTGGCTTTATACTTCAATCTTGTTTTTAGGGTTCCGTGCCGAAATATCAAAAACGAACCTTTTTAAAATTTTTTCATCAATCAAAATAACTGTCTAAGTTTTATACCTACTTATGTAGATCTACCTGACAAGGTCTTAAAAGAAATCGGTTATCTGTATATTTACTGAGTTATAAACTTCTTGATGGTTTCTAATAGGGATACTAGTTTAAAAAAAAATAATGCTAGGAAAGTTTAAGCAGATTACATTAAGATATCGCTTACTCACTGACTGACTCATCAACGCCCAGCCCAAAACGGAGCTAAAACGCAGATTTTTCGAAACCAACACGGAGTAGGCAGTTCACAGAACTGTGGACAAGTTCAATCGCAAAATGTTATTTTATAAACTAGAACTACGGAACCTACACCAAACGGAACCAACACGCACTTGACTTATTTTTTTCCACGCTTTACTCTTGGCAGCATAATAATGAAAAAAAAAAGGAAAAAAAACGATATCAAAAGAGTGCATGGTGTAATTTACGAATATGGAAAGTTAAGCCTTTGTGATACTTATCGTTCACACTTGACTTTATATTGCAGACTCATCATCTGCCTAGCCTTTTCCCAACTATGTTGGGGTTGAATTCCAGTCTAACCGGATGCAGCTGAATACCAGTATTTTATATAAAGCCACTGCCTATCTGACCTCCACAGCCCTGTCAGTACTGGGTAATACGATACCCTTGGTAAGACTGGTTGTCAGACTTTCGGGCCCCTGACTACTTAAAACGACTGTCAAAGATCTTCAAATGACAGTCGGGACCAACGGCTTAACGTGCTTTCCGAGGCAAGTAGGAAAATCGGTATCTAATGGGTGGTCACCCATCCATAGACCAACCTAGGCAAGCGCGGCTTAACCTGAAGATTGATCCGAGTGGCTGTTATTATTTTATCATTCCGTAGATTCTGAGTGCCACCATGGAAGAAACACGTGCGTTTATATGTTATAATAGAAAATAACATATAATTATCATTGTCTGCAAACGTTACCCACAACAATTAAATACCACCACACACAAATCTCAACGCCCTCCTCCAACAAATGAATCGCAAGAAAAAAAAATCCAAATAACATAGCGCCATAGTCATAAATTTTCTATCCACATCTTAGCTCGTTGGATACACAAAACGTTATTGGAACGGATCGGGTAAGCCGCTCTTAAGGCATCTCGAGAATTTATTCATGATGTGCGCACAAAGGGTGAAGAAAAAAAAATGTTTTTCTCCTTACATGACGGACAGGGAACAAAAAGTCGTCAGACAGATTCTTACGTCATGAAATATTGATTGTTTAGACGAGATATTCTTCTCGCTGTTTGTGTGTGATGAAAGGAATCTCACGCAAGTGAGAATCAAGTGAGTTTGGGTGAGATTGTTATTCCGTTTTTGGTAATAAAACTTTGGGGTAAGATGGATGTTGGTGGCATGAAAGAAAATATTGTTTGGATCAGCTGTTTTTGATCTTAGGTTATTTGAAAGAATGATTATTGTGAGTAGATAAATGTAGGAGGTTTGTATAATATTATTGATGATTAAACGAACTTACCTGTAAGTGAAGTTCTATCCCAATTATATGAGTACGTTTCATTCGAAGATAAATAATAGACACATGTAGTACCTTCATTGTACTGGCAACTTCGCACATATTAAAATATTAGGGTAGATTGAAAAAACTTCTCTGCTCGCGCTGCGCCCAGCCCGCCACAACGGCGGCGATGTTCCTCATTCTTTAGAGTCGTATTACAAAATTTTTAGATTAAGGGCTCTGGGATGGGAGGGACCTTTATCTTCGAATGAAACGTACTCATATAATTGGGATAGAACTTCACTTACAGGTAAGTTCGTTTAATCATCAATTATATTACGTACGTTTCATTCTTCAGATAAATAATAGACACATGTAGATGTTTAGAGATTAAAAATTTTGTAACTAGATAGTATTAAATGAATAAGATGAAAACTAGTGTTTTAATTCTAGAAATCATTTAATTACTCAACCAACTCAAACATTCTTAGATTTGCACAAAACGAAAAAAGGTTTTAATAATTTGTTATTTTATAAATTTATAACATTCATTTAGACACTTGTTAAGAAAAACAGGAACAATCAGATATTAAATGAATACTCTAATAGCAGATATAAACCCCGGTTGTTAAACAGGGAGAAAAACTGATCTTGCGAAAGAAGCATCATCGCTCACTGGACGATTATAGAATTTAGCAAGCGTCTGCGATGATTGTGACCAACCAACAGTCTTACTGATGACGTCAAGCGAGACGCCTTGAGTGCGCGCCGTGGATGTGGCAGCGTGTCGGGTGCTGTGCGCACCAAACGCCGACACATCCACGCCGCTCTCCGCGAGCACCTGCTTTATCCATCGCCTGATGGTTTGTGTGCAGGTGGCCTTATAAGGTCGCTTGTATGTCGTCAAAAGGTTTTCAACTGTATTTGGCCTTAAATCTACTGTAAGCGACAAATAATCTTTCAAAGTGGTTGCTGGACAAATATTTATATTTTCTTTGAAGTAAGGCAAGAATAAAATTGGTTGTTCACGCCCGGCTGCAGATGTTTTAATGATATCGGAAATTATAATGTTGACTCCGTTAGGACAAATATGGATGTTTTTAATTTTGATAGATGTAATTGTTTGCGCTCTGTGAGCTGTGCATAAGGCTAATAAGATTACTAGCTTCTGGGAAATCTTTTTTAAAGGTAATTCATATTAGGGCCCCATTGAGCGATGTGTTGTAGAACCGTTTGAGGGTCCCACGTAGATGCGTATTTTGGGATGTTTGGCCTTAATTGATAGGTTCCTTTTAATAACCGTTTAATCTGTTCATGAGATCCTAAATCATCACCAAATAGTAAACTTAAAGCCGAACGGTAACTATTAAGAGAGCCATAAGCTGCACCATTATCAAACTGTTCCGTTAAGAATAATAACACTGACGGTATACAAGGTTTGTATGGATCTATTTCATTGTTAAGGCAATACTGCCACCAATGTTTTGGCCACACTATATTGTTTTGATGTGTTCTTGGCTAAAGATGTCATCATTAGATCCAAAGAGGCCATAGGGGCACCTCGTTTCATGAACGCGTTCCTGAGAGCTTCGCTGCACCCAGGGTTCCTAGAGGGAGACCGTATTATATTGTTATTTTCGGAATTTATAAATAAAATATCTGAAGTGAGCAATTTTTGTAATAGAGGGAATCAGGGTTGCGAAGGCCAATAGGGGAAGACAAGTATGCCTTCAGCCTTATCTATTATGATTTTTTCCGAACATTTTAATATTAGGGAAAAACATGTTATCCCATGAAGTTGTGAACGCATCTATAGCTACGGCATCTGGATTTGATTTCCATGATATATATTGATGACATTTTGCATTGGTGCGAGAAGCGAATAAATCGATACCTGGTTTGCCTAGTCTAGTCACAATTTTATCAAATAATTCATCCGACAATTTTAGTTCTATGTCTTTGTTAATCTTGCGAGATTCTTCATCAGCTTCTTTATTATCTTTACTTTTAATATAAGAAGCAGCTAAAAATAAATTTCGCTCTTCGCACCAACGTCAGATTTCTCGTGTCAAGTCGTTTAAATGGGGGTATTGGATACCACCCATGCGATTAATGTAGCTTTATGCTGTGGTGTTATCGATGCGTGATAGAATTGTTACGTATGTCGCCTGCAAAACATTTGAGACCAAAAAACACTGCCAGCAGCTCTAAATTGTTGATGTGGAATTCTAACTCAGTTGACTTCAATTTACCGTTAACTCTTTCGTTATAGCAAAATGCGCCCCAGCCAGGCCTTAAGAAAGTAGATGTCGAAAAAATGTTCTGAGACCACCATTCCAGGTCCGGTAGTATTACAGACGAAGGACTTAATTTAGATTCGTATGTTTTATAAGTCTTTAATGCTAAGTACTTTTGTCTCTCAAGACGTTTAGTATACACCCAACTGTATTTAACCGCTGGATAGGTGGATGTTAAGATCCCAATTAAACTGGCAAACTCTATAATAGTGCAACGTGGTAAGGAAATATATATTTTAACCAATTTTGAAATATGTACTCGTTTATCATTCGGTAAGGATAAAGACATGTCACTAGAGTTATAACTAAAACCTAGGAATTTTGTATGTTGTGATGGTTGTAAAGAGCTTTTTTCGAAATTTATCACGAATCCTAAACATTGCAACAGTTTAATTGTCTCCTTGACGTTATTTAAACATTCAGTATATGTATGGCCAATACATAAGAAATCATCGAGATATATAACAGATGAATAGCCGCGATATCTGAGGTGAGCCACAGCCTCTCTCATAATTTTTGTAAATGTTCTTGGTGCTGATGACAAGCCGTAAGGCATAGCTTTAGATTCATAAATAAAATTTTCACCGATTTCATTATGAAATTGAAATCTTAAATATTTTCTGTGTGATGGATTAATTGGTACCAATAAATATGCTTCCTTTAAATCGATCAAGGCCATAAAGTCTTTATGGGGAATTAATTAGCAAGCTGTTCTATAGTCTTCCATTTTAAAATGATTTTGCGTTACGAATGTATGTTTTCCGCCATTTGATTTTGAAGTTAAAAATATTTTAGAAATAAATTGATCTGAATGTGGCTCACATTCATGTATCGCGCCTAATTGTAGCAAGTTGTCGATCGCTACAGAAATATCTCTCTGTTCTTCGTTCGTAAACGTGTTAGAGGGTACAACATGTTGGTAAACTTTTTTAGAAAAATGGTATCACGTAGCCATTTTTAATCCAATCTAGGATTGTACTATTATTAGTGATGTGCATCCAACAAGTGTAAAAACATTGTAAACGTCCTGCGTGTACCTGTATTGCTAGCGTCGAGTCTGGGCACGGTGCTTGCTCTGGCTGGGAGAAGCTCGAGGTCGCGTCGTCGTCGGCTGCCGCCGGTATCCTGCAGCTGCTCGTGGATATCCTACTCCCCCCCCTGTTCGCCGAGACATAACGAGGGGAGCTCGTCCCGTTTCCCGAAAACAGAGTCCTCGCTGACGATAGTCCAGCTGTGGGTGCGGGAAAAGACGTCGCCCTTTGAGCAGATTTTTTAATCAGCGATCCTTGTCGCTCAATAAGCTTTAGAAGCTTTTATGGTTTCTGAGAGCTTTTCTCCGAAAAGCGTCTCGTCTCTTTCGTGGTCTTTTATAAGTGGCGTAAAAGACTTGTCCAGACAGGGAATTATGAGTTTTGTCCTCAGCTGAGTTTCAATATAATGTAGGTCGGTCAGGATCCTACAGCTATCAGAAAGAATCTTAATAGCCTGAATTTTTTCACCTCATAGAAGAAGCTGGGTAATAGCCTTATTAAGCGCGCTTATACCGAGGCCTAGTTGATCTTGTTTCAACTGTATATTTTTATCACGGCTAATAATAATTTCTGAGACCGCAGCCTTAATTTCCGGGTTCAAAGTAGGCGCCTTAAGGAGTTTGCAGTTCTCCGGTATCTGATACTCTTTTAGTATTTTTTCCTTGAAATCCTTGGCAAGTCCTTTTTTAGTAAAGGTGCCCAACGTTGTGCTAAAGTGTGGTGTATGTTTTCGCCGTAAATCGGCTGCTCATCCATGGTATCGCATGGTAGTTCCGGATCGAGCTACGGAGAATCATCCTGCGCTAGTTGTATCGGCGCCTCTGGAGTCATTTCAATGTTTTCTTGAACTTCATGAGATTCAACTGGAACGTTTAACTGCATCGCCGTGATATCATCTTGCATGGTTTCGTCGTTTGAAACGATCAACGTTTCAAATATGAACAAACTAGCCAACGGTTTGTTTAATTTTTTTTGTTTTTTTTTTAACGGTTTTTAAACCCTCGTGCTGACCCGCAGTCAACCTCCAGGCATATTTTACACATCATGCTATACCTTCGTGATACCCTCAATGTGATATCCTCCAGACTAGCTTTAACGGTTTTTAAACCCTCGTGTTGACCCGCAGTCAACCTCCAGGCATATTTTACACATCATGCTATACCTTCGTGATACCCTCAATGTGATATCCTCCAGGCTAGCTTAGAGATGCTAATTTATTTATTTCGAACCACATTAAAAGAATATAAAATGTATCGTACGTATACGTATACACAGTTTGCGGTATTTGAGATTGTCACACGAATTTTGTACACGAAATCACTTAATAAGAAATAGGTACATCATAACTAACCTTCATTTTTCTCGGAATCCTATGAAGATGAATATAATAATCACACGGCTTCGTTTTTTTTGTTTGCACTTTCTTTAAGTCTTTTAATTTTATTTTCATAATAACTAATCTGGTTGTCAGCGCTACGCTTAGACATAATGAAAAAGTAATTTGAAGATAACTTTCACGAAATATCACAGAATATATAAAAGTATTGAAGAGTGAGTGCTTGTTGCCGCGCACAATAAAAGAAATGAGGAACATCGCCGCCGTTGTGGCGGGCTGGGCGCAGCGCGAGCAGAGAAGTTTTTTCAATCTACCCTAATATTTTAATATGTGCGAAGTTGCCAGTACAATGAAGGTACTACATGTGTCTATTATTTATCTGAAGAATGAAACGTACGTAATATAATTGCTTTCATTTACTTTATGAGGTGTTTTTGAGTTTCACTCATTTTTTGGAATCCGTTTGCTCGTCAGTCTCAGTCGTCATCATTGCGTAAGCCGATGGGTTTGTTTTATACAATTTTCCAGAAACTTTTTATAGCCTTGTCTTTTTCAACTTGAAATATTTTATGTAACAAAAGATACTGACCTCATTGGTGATGTTCTTCAGAAAAATAAGTTGCGTAGTAGTCGCTAACCGTGGCGTGAGCGTATTACTAGGTGCATAGACATGCATGAACACGCACGAAACAAAAGAACTATGTAAATTACGATTTTACTTATCAACATTGAGATTCGAATATCCTTTCTTAGTTCTTTAAAAAATATTATAGTTTAAAAAAACAAAAAAAAAAAAACAAAAAACGCTTTAGATTGACGCCATTCTATTTCTCTTATTTTTATCAGCAAACCCTTTCATTTGATACTCTTATCATGGAAATGTTTAAATAATAACTAGTACGCCATCTTTGGGAGTCCGCCATATTGGATTTAGAATGACGTCACTTAGCTCACCATGCATTGTCATCCAAACTAAACATGTGTGCAAAATTTCAGTTCAATCGAAACTGGAAAGTGTGTCAAATTAAACTTGTAAGATTTTTTTACATACATAGTTACAGGTGAAGCAAATTAAAGCGTGTTAAAATACCGGGCAAGAGTACTTCTTACGTATGTAAATATTTTGACGAGATTAATTTAAAAAAATCGTTCCAAACAAAACTAGGTGTTCAAGAAAACGAAAATCACTCCCATCTCATCACACGATATCCCCTCCGCTCAAAGATATCGACCCTCATTAATGCAGGCACACGGAAACTTCCTTTATCCCGGATATGGTAAAATTTCGATTGCATGTACAACGATGATATCCGAACTATGCAATCCTACGAGAAATAATTTGAGATGGGAAAAGGAAAAGTTAAGCGGATTTTAGTTAAGACTAGCGGATACCCGGCGTGTGCTACTACGATATAGTGTCTTATGCATTGTTTGTCTTTGTATTATTGCCTTTCTGATGAAATTGGTTTCGGGCAAATCGGTTGGATGGTTTCAAAGTCTATAACGGACATAGGTAGAAACAATTTTTGCGTCTTATATATATAGACTAGGGAGGTTGTGTGATTATGTTATGAGGGAATTAGTTCAGCGAGCACGAACGTTTATTTGATGTTTTTAGCATACATTACACATTGGTTGAAGTGAAGTGAGGAGTTCGGGTGGATCTTCAGGTTAAGCCGCGCTTGCCAAGGTTGGTCCTTGGATGACCACCCATAACATGCCTTGAGTTGAATTTCCTTCGTGCCTCGGAAAGCACGTTAAGGCGTTGGTCCTGAAGTGTATGGAGTAAGCGGTAAATGAAACAGCGTCCGGTATATAATATTTCTATATTATAAATGTTTTAACACTTCTATTATTACAAATAACTTAAGACGACGGAGGACAATTTACTTCATGGCTAAGGAGACGATACTGAGTCCATTAGCGGGATCTAGGTCTATGAAGTAAGTCTAGATTTAGTAGCGAGTTCGAGTGCGTACTGATCAAGAGGCCCAAACGAGTACTGGCGTAGATGACAGTGCTAAATTGCTTTATAGCAAGTCATATGCTCCGACGGAGGCCGAGTCAAGGAGGAAAGGTGGCGACCAGCATATTATAATGTTTGATTATATTTTGTACAGTGTGAATATTTATTAGTATTGGTAAATTTGTAAATAGGTTTTTTTATGTGATATAAATATAGCAATTAAATAAATGTGTAGATATATTTCTGTTAATAAATGTTAGTTTTTATCCAAAGACAATGTACGTGTTTTGTGTTTGATGTCTATGTTAATTTGACATTAGTTCATATTTGACAGGTCTGTGTAACGGGTGAATAACATGTAAGTACTTGTACTGTGAAGTGTTTACAATTATGATTTTAAGTTTTAAATTAGCGTTTAAATGCCGGTGTAGCGATGACCGCTATAGTACATCGACTGTCATTGGTAGGTATTTGGCAGTCGTTATAGGATAATACTGGGTAATACGATACCCCTTGGTAAGACTGGTTGTCACATTTTCGGGCCCCTGACTACCTGTAGGGACTGCCAAAGATCTACAAATGAAAGCCGGGACCAACGTCTATGACTATGACATAGAAATTATTTTTACGAAATTTCCATATTGTATCTGATGTCTTTCGACTATCATCTAATGTGTTCTTCATGTTCAGTTAGGCGTGGATTATCGGGTAGGGAGGCGGTATTTCAATAAAATAAAACATATCACAATTACTCTATTCCTAAGTCTTGATAGTTCAACCAAACGTTTCAAAAAATAATTATAGATCACTTAGATTAAAGATATCACGTGGCTGCGTGCGCATTCACGTGATCCAAAGCAAACTGACTGTTTTCATAAGATGGCCGCCTCACCAATGCCCGGTGCTCTTTTTTGACGTTGACAAGATGTCAATTGACAGTCTAGAAAAGAGGCGCCGACATATCCATATTCTTATTAAAAACATGACTTATAGGTATTGTCAAACACCGTACCGTGTAACATTCCCACTATAATCCGATTCGATTCGATACCGCATTAATTACGCAAGCAAGCTTGTTCCAAGTAGGTCGTAGTGGTGACCGAGTTGTGAAATATTCCCGATTTAAACTTATTTTGGGAAATAAAAGGCTTTTATTAAATTTTCTCGCTAGAAGGCTAAAAGAGGTCTATATTTTTTTTTTGTGGGTTATAAGCAGTGTAGTGGGTGTGAGTATGAAGTGATAGGTCTCGATTTCGAACCCAAGACACGCACCTGTAATTTTTCAGATTCATGTCCGTATTATATAATTATTGCTTGCTTCGGTGAAGGCAAGCCTGAGAGATATTTCTCGACGACATGTAAAGCCAAGTCAGAGGGCTTCATAAAAACTCTGACACCAGGTTAGGCACTAACTACACAATAAAGAAGAAGTAGAATGCATTATGGAATGCATTACTTATGGTATGTATTTGAGACAGTTTGTTGCTTTTTCAGATACAAATAATTTAGATATATTTATGTATCGTTGGATTTGTCCTGATCAGTCTTGATCTAAAATGTGTTAAAAACATGTAAACATGTTTTTAAATTTTTATCTGCCTGTCGATCTGTCGGTTTGTTTCGGCAAATCTCCGAAACGGTTGGACCGATTTTGACGGGATTTTAACTTGCAGATAGCAGACGTTATAAGAGGAGTAACTGAGGCTGTTTTTATTTTAGAAAAAGGTTCCGTGCATAAAAATTAAAACCCTTGAAAATTGGAAACAAAGTCCGATCAAATAAGGAAGTCATATTTTAATAATAATTTCACGCGGAAGAAGGTCGCAGGGCACAGCTAGTCATTAATAAATTCAAACTAAAAATAACTCACAGCAAACACTCGCAAAAATATTGGTTGCAAACCACGCCACAAATATCAAAAGTGTCCAACACGCCATAAGATAAAACACTACGCTTATATTCCGCTATTTAGCGTACATCGGACAATATTTATACATATTTGGACTCACTCCAAATAGGTTTCGGGGTAGCGTGACCGTTTTATTTACGGCGCGGAATATATTAGGAACCTACTCCTGAATTTTAACAGGCAGCACGGAAAATTATTTACATGTCGTGCTTTTGGCTTCTTTGAGAGTTGTCTGGTGTTTTAATAATAATTTTTATTTGAATTCAGTATTTACATTATTAACAAACTACAAAAAAGATCTAAAATAATAATAAAATCATGTCCAAGTTTCAAAATGGGAAAAAAATTACAGGGCGTCAAAAATTTCGTCTAAATCGTTGTCAATAGGAAAAGTGCCCAGAATGCTGGCCGCATTGCCACGTTGGACGGCAATGCTAATCCTTTGGCCATAAAAAGCCAGCCCTCTGGTCACGTGAAGAGTCGACTTACTGCCTGGCGATGTCCCGAAATACTATGTGGGCACTCGGACCACATGGCCTTAGTGTTTCAACCCCAAACTACAGCATTTTGTTAGTTGTTAATTGTTGTTTGCAACTAGCCCAATCAGTATCGTCCATAGATGTGAATAAATTCTTAAAATCATAAAAATATTAAATGTTAAACGAGTATTTTAATTTTAAATTCGACGCATTTACGTTACCTTTACACCGCACCGCTCGTGTTAAATTTTTTCATATCATGTTAACATTTATATACGATAAAAGTTATTACCATACATTATTTATAACTCACAAATATGTCAATTGGGTTATTCGTGACCAAACATGGTAATTCATTGCATTACTGAAACCCATAACATCAAATCATACAATAGCTTTGATATACGGATTCATGACGTCATAAATGCAATATCATCAATCTTGTTAGCAGGGTTGGTCCAGTAGCAATGCCCTCGAATCACGAGTTGTAGGTTGTGGGTTCGAAGCCAGCCAGGTGCATTTTTTTTTTGTTAGCCTGTACTGTCCCACTGCTGGGAAAAGGCCTTTCCCATTTCCTTCCACGATCTCTTTTCTCGTGCCTCCTTGAACCACCTCTCGTAGTGCGTGGAGTATTACTCAGTGTAATTTATTTTAACAATACTGCTGTCAAAACGGTTAAAAAAAAATTTGATTAAAGTTATTTTCAGATAACACACCTAACTTTGTTTGTCTCTGCATCAACCAAAGGTTGACTGGTAGACAATGCCTATGGCATTAAGTCCGCCTCTGTACATTGTGCTCGAAGTGTTAAATAAATAAATAATAAAATAATAATAAGGAAACTGGCATTTTATTTTATTACATTTATTAAGGACAAAAACATATTTTATATGTATGTTCAAGTTTCAAATTATGAATCGTAAAAGTAGACATAATAACCTACACCATTGTCGACGATTAAAATAATAAATGAACAAATAAGAAACGGAAACGCAATGATAATTTTGCATTAAATCCTTTGAGTTAGTTCATTAATTTTAGATTAAGATTGTGATGAAAGAATATTTATAGCGTGTCTAAGTTCTAAGACATGTTTTTTTTTAGTTAGCCTATTCTGTCCCACTGCCGGGCAAAGGCCTCCGCTATTCAAAAATGCACTGGGCCCACAGGGTGGAATACAGCCCACTTCCTCTCATAAACAGGTCAATGTCCCATGAGTGGGATCATTAAAAGCTGATAATGCTATGATATACAGTCAAAATCCATGATACATTCAGTATCATCAGTCGTTTGCACGCGTGGGTTACTTGGCAAAGTGTTAATCGGGTTTTTGGGAAACTAGTTTTCAGTTTTGGAAGTGTGCCCGATAAGTATTATCATATATCATATATATGTCTAGTCCACCTGATGGTAAGGGTGGTGCTAATCAGAGACACCTGAAATCCTAGACAAAGTGATATTATATCCGCGACAAATATGGTGGAAAAGACAATAATGTAAAAGTGGAGGTACTCGTGGCTAAATAAGAACAGCCGCTCGGGTCTATCTTCAGGTTTAGCCGGATGAGTGAGCACTCATTACATACCGAGTTTCTACCGTGGCTCGGAAAGCACGTTAAGCCGTTGGTCTCGGCTTCCAGTTGTAGATCTTTGACAGTCATTATAGGTAGTCATTGGCCCGAAAGTCTGGCAAGCAGTCTTACCAAGGGGTAGCAGTCTTACCAGTACTAATTAAATTGTGCGGGTCAGTCGCTCCGTGTAAAATACTGGTATTTAGGTGCATCCGAATCAGGCTGGCAGCCGACCCCACCGAAGTTACGGAGGGTACGGAAAAGCTCATGTCAATCCTGTCGAAAGTTGCTGTAGAAATACGATAGGTTTTGAAATTGATTGCAATAATTTGTGTCCTAAAAGTTCCCGCATATTTTTAATAAGTTTATTTGGCGCCACAAGTGCACACAACATTAAACAAAAGATAAAAAGAAAAGCCTTAAATCTAAACACAAAAAAAGGAAAGAAAATTGTGAGTCTCACGGCTGTGTCAATAAAGACCAGTTCAGCTAAATGCCGAACAGCAAGACTACCCGACTGATTTTCAACTGGACCTGAATTAGCGATGTGACGGACGTAAAACAGATTCATACTTTGCAATTTGAACCAAGTTTTAAGCTGTTCTATTACCATCACTGCTACAAAAGATAAACGCCAATCACAAAAGCTAACGCGTCATTCGACAGAACATTAACCAATCAGTGACTAGATCAAGCTCCCACAGAGTGGAACAAAGCAGGACTCGTTACGGCTCGCCAAAAACAGTTGAACGTCGGACTACATTCTCGTCAAACTCAATTCATCACGAGCGAACAGTACCGACATCTGACGACAGAAAAATTAAGCATCGGAATCGTTTTTTAAACGTACGAGCCTACCCATCAATCATTCTGGGCTTCGTAATTTTTCACTGTCTGTTTAAAAAATGGGGCAGACTGTAGCCCAAGATCTGCATGTTGGGTGGGAGATGTGTTTATTTTGGATTTGAAGGTAATTTGATTTTAGGTAAGTTGACTGCCTTGTTGGTGTAGGGGCCGCAAGCGCGACTGCTGAACATCGGGTCCTGGGTTCGATTGCGATGCGGGTCGGGCATGGTGTTATTGGGTATTTCCATCAGAAATTTCTCAGTAACAGCAAAGGAGTCTGGATTTGTGCCCGATTGATGTTTACAGGCTTGCTCCCAATTACATGGGGCTTACAACATACATGTGGTATAAGGGACACCTCTGCCTCACCCTTCGGGTATTACTGGCATGATTTTATTATGTTATGTTGATTTTAGATTATTGCGCACCTTTAGTAATATAAAGACTTAAAACAAAAAAGTAGTGTTTTGGGAATACGTGTTTAAAGATTCTGAATTGCAGTAAGAATGTTAGACGAGCGGGGGGAGTGTGAGAGAGATAACCGAGTCGTTAATGTTCTTTTTCTCTCTCTTTCAGCGTTAGCCGGTTGATAATATCGTTTTGTGCCCTTAGCATTCAAAATCAAACTTTACAAAAATTTTGACTTGAGTCCTTATATTACTAAAGGTGCGATTGAGTCTTAGAATAAGAAGCTACTGAGAGTAGGATCTTTCGATTAATTGAATGAACGAAAAAATGCAATGATCTAGTAACCACCAGCTCGGTTGTAAAGCATTAGGTTCTGGTATACGATCCCTTGGTTGGACATAGACACATTTTGTGGGCTTCTCCATTAAATTTTTTGTAGCAGCCCAGAGTAGGGATTTCATGGCGCTTTATGGCGATACCGCCCTTGGAAGAGCCGCGGGACTAATAACACAACTGGCAAAATATGGGTGTACTAAAACACATCTGCTTGGGGAACGGGATTTTGGTATGTTGGTTTATTTTATGTTCGACTTAAAAAAAATCTCGATAATCATATAAACATCGCTGCATAAGACCACATTTTAACCAAAGCAATTTTCTTCAGGGTCAAACGGTTTTTCGAAATTATACTAGTGACGCATGCACGCGACGATTGCATATTTGTACGACCAATCGTTTTGATTACGACATAACATAATTAGCTTACTACCTTTGTTGACTGCCTCTCTGGTCTGGTGGTCGCAATCGTGACTGTACAGCATGACGTCCTGGGTTAGATTCCCGGGGCGGGCAATGTTATAGGGTTTTCCCATCAGGAATTTCTCAGTAGCAGCCACGGGGTTTGGATTTATGACACCCACCATCAACATCTCAGACACTCATCTGCATAGTCCTCATGTGAGTTTATCAAGATTATGTCTGGATCTTAAAAGAGACTATGACCTCTGAGTTTGTTTCAGCTGTTTCTTCTCAGAGTAGTCAGATACGAAACACCGGCCTCATCTAGTTTTAAAAAAGAAGACGTGTAAAAGTGTTTGTAAAAACCTATTTGCAAAATAAACATCATTTATCATTTATGCCCAGTTGATGGCTATAGGCTCGCCCCCTGTTACATGGAACTGGTGTCCCATGTGTGTGGTGGTGGTGACTGGTGGAGCTTCGCCTCTTCGGGATTACAGTCATGATGTTATGAAACGTATAATTAGCTTATTCCGATAGCAATTCTGGAATAATGGCTTCCTCTCTTTGAGAGGAAGTGAGCCATAATCTACCACACAGAGTGACTTGGTAGATGTCACATGTCATTCGAATTTTCTGCTCTACAGCATGCCAGTTTCCTGACAATGTTTTTCTTCGCTGTTATAACGTTTAGTAAGCGAGGTAATATTCGAAGTGACTGAGCGAAATCCTAATAAATACCACTTTAACAAAAGCAGGATAAAGTGCAAATTCTCCTTATTAAATCGTAATAACGTAGAAATTTTCTCGCTAAAAGGGGTAATATCAAATAATCAAAGCAATATTTCATGACGCGGTCTCACGCTTACGCGAAATTACAATTTCGTGTTTCAAAGGATATACTCGTACAGAGTCTGTTATTGAACAACATCTTTTTGGTAAGTATGTCGATGAATCAAGAAAACCTTTAAGAAAATATTTTTTCCATATTGGCTGAGTGATTGGTTTCAGCACAATCCCGTTTCAGACTTAGACTTTTAACTGACTTCTAAAAAGGAGGAGGTTGTGTATTCGGCCTGCACGTTTTTTTTTTCATGTATGTCCACCGATTTCTCGGTGATTACTGGTCCGATTTAAGATTTTTATTCTTCTTTCATTTGATAGAGGAAGCTCGTTAAAAACCCGAAGTAAAGTTATGTTTCACTTTTTGTGTGTTTTTTAGAAGTCGGTTACTTTTTTTTGCATAAATGTTTTTGAACAAAGAACCTCATGCCAGTTGTCCCCAAGGGCTAGACGGATGTGTGTCGAGAGTAGTCACATAAATCTTGAGAGACGTATGTACTCGTACAATATCGTAATCATAATCGTTGAGACTTGGAGATGACGTTGAGCGAAGTTTGATAATTCGTAGAAAAATATTGGCAATTCAAACGGTTATTGCAGAATTTGGTTTATGCAAGTAACTCTTCTTTAACCTTCCCTTGTCAAATTATATAAAATGCTTATGTAAACTAATATTATAAAGTGGAAAGATTTTTTTGTTTGTTTGTACCGAATATGCTCCGAAACTACTATACTGATTTTAACCATTTTTTCACCAATAGAAAGCTAAGCTTATCAGGAAGTAATATAATTTATTTTCAGAAAAATTAAAGATTCTTAAGAAAATTGCAATAATTGTACCTAACCCAAAGTAGCGAAATTTTGCGTATAAAATTTGTTATTTGGCGTGCGCTGAGAAAACTATTGATGATACATAAAAATCATGTACTACATGATTAAAGTTCTTATTATTACCTATAAAAAAGTCCGGGAGCACATAAGTCACAATGACCACTTTTTGTTCAAATTATTTAATCTAAATACGGGTGGAATTGAATAGTGGTGAAATTGGTATCATAACATTAATCTTTATCCATTTCAAGGGTTTGATAATTACGGTTGATTGGGAATAAAAACTTACGTGGGTGGAACCGCGGGACGCAGCTAGTTTGCTTATAATTTTAACTAATTATCTATTTACATGTCACTATACACACAAGTAAATATCATAGTTTATTTTCTACAGTATTTGTTTTTCATTAATATTATTAACCGGCAAATGAAAGTTAAATATTTATGCTACGAATAATTTAATTTGCGTCGTGCGAGTATGTGCCTTTCTGTTCGTGTCGGATTTTATTTGATATAGGTATCATTCTCATAATTTATCTCTATAATGTTGTATTTACTAGTAAAGGAGTTTACCCACTTCATCGAATTATTGGAAAGAATTTCTCGCCGACAATTGTTGACGCTCCGGGCATGGTACGTGACAGCGTTGGTCGGTCACGAAGCGGTCTAGCGGGAATAGTCTCATCATTTTCAATAAAAAAAAACCTTTTTTGCAAAAAAAAACCGACTTCCAAAAAAACACTAAAAAAGTGGAAAATAACTTTACTTTCGGAAATCGGTGACTATTGTTTGTTTCATTGACTTTTTTGCCACCGACTTCCGAAAGTAAAGTTATTTTCCACTTTTTTTAGTGTTTTTTTGGAAGTCGGTTTTTTTTTGCAAAAAAGTTTTTATTTTACCCTTTTTAGTTATCGTATCACACACAAATCCTTGTCAAGTATCAATTTCGCAATTTCTTTTACTTGGATGACATTTTTTCCAACTATTTTGATTTAAAAACCAAACTGCTGAACCGATTTTGATGAAATTTCAATGGGACCAATCGGGAAGTAGATCCATTCAGATAAAAGAAGAATTTTTCAAATCGGTTCATAAATGACGGAGATATGAGGTAAGAAACACAAAAAACATACAACCGAATTGAGAACCTCCTCCTTTTTTTGAAGTCGGTTAAAATATAGGGGTACAAACGCGTATGATGACCTTTCTAAACCCATTCATAAACGGGTATGATACGCTGTTCATACTTTCTAATGGGAATAGTAAAACTTGTGATGTCTCTTTCCGCGCCCGATGCGTTCATGGCACGGTCATGTTACGGTACGGTGTAGTAAGTAGACTCCTTAAGGGTAGTAAAGATCAAAAGGAAAGCCAAGACGTATTTTATTAGAATGTGGTTTAGTAACATAATATAATAACACGCCTGTTAAATCCTCGAAGGGTAAGGCAGAGCTGCAGCTATAGTACACTTGTTTCGCCAGTTATGTTTAAGTCTCGTGTAATTGAGGGCGAGCCTCTTGCTATCCAGCCGGGCACAAATCCAGACTCCGTATCTGCTACTGAGAATTTCCTGATGGAAAAACCCAATAACGTGAACGTGAAAATTAAAATTGATTGGGATGATCCAATTTTGGCGATTAGAGGCGCCGAAATTATATTTCCCAAGTATAAAGTTCATATGCTGACCATAGCATTAAGAAATATTTTTTTTTTTAATCATTCACAAGTTTTCTTCTCAGAAATGACCTTAATTCTGTACGAAAAACAAATAAGAATGAAGTGAGTTTTTTTTTAATATAATTATATCATCTATATAATTTCTGTTGTAGCCTCGAGTCATCTTTAATTAATTCTAAGATTTAAGAAATAATATTATTTTCTTCCCAATAAAACTTTTCTTTTACATTTTCAGGAGCTTTTAAATCTTAACTGTGGGCCGAGTTCGTAATAACCTTACAAGTAATATTTGTTAAATTGCTTCAGGTGTATCCAATTAAGTACGATGTAAAAACAACGTTAAAACAAATTGCGTTGGAAAAAAAAACCTTAATCTACTTGTATACAGTATATTTTACAAGAAAACAAAAATGTAGTCCGCAAAAAAAATACCTCAGCCTCAACGTTATTTTTAATAACATATTTCGTTTTTATTTGATCCCGCAGCAGACGTTGCTGTCAATTTTTATCACATACCGTTTGTTTCATTCTGTGAGGGATATAAGGGTTCCGTATTAAAATATAGATACCCAACATCCCTTTAGAAATAGGTTTTAAATTTGGACGGTAAATTACTTTTATACTCGGTGTTATGTGAATTGAGGGTTCAGCGATGAAAGGAATTTAATATTGGAGTTTGGTGTCTGATTAATTATTGAAATGAACAGACATCTGAACACGTGAATTTGATTAATTTACAAGACTAACCACGCCCTTAATGAAATTATTTTCTGGTAATTAGCGACGACCAAAGCGGAATTCATTTTACAAAAAAAGTTCTGTAAGAAAATAAACCAAGGACAACATTAGAAAATAAATAACGAAGTTATAAAAACAAAACAGAAAAGTGTGCCAAACTTCGTCAAATAAAACAATCAAATAAACAATGTCTGAAGCTCTGTAGGAAATAAAAACAAAATAACAACATTCACAGACACCCTTTAAAAAAACTGACGACTAGTCCCAATAAGGGTAGGCGGAAACTACAGATTGCCACCTACTACGATCCTTTCACACTAATTTTGCTTCGTCTACGTTCATAATTCTTGCAGTGACACCGGCGGTGGTTACGAGTACTGCGCACCCGACCTTTCTGAAGAATATCACAAATGAGGTATGTATGTGTATATATGTTCCCCTAGAGCATAGGTTCCCAACGGGGGCGGTACCGCCCCCTAGAGGGCGCTGAAGCTTTTCATGGGGGCGGTAGCGTGTCCAAAGGCAAGGCAAGGCCGTTATGAAATACCTCCATTTTCATGAAATACATTTTATCTAGCCGTCTAAAATGTTTATCTTATAACTATTTTGTAAAGGGGGTGGTAATTCAAGAAAGGTTGGGAACCTATGCCCAAGAGCATCTCATCAAAACGTTTCAACTAACATCTGCCTTTTAATACCTTCTGTTAGTCGCCTTATCTCTTTCTTCTCTTCTCTTTTTCGTGTGGCTAGTGCCTAACCAGGTGTCAGAGTTTTTATGCCTCCCATGGGCCTCTGATTTGGCTTTACACGCCGTCGAGAAATATCTCCCAGGCATGCTGGTTTCCTCACGATGTTTTCCTTCACCGAACCAAGTGTTAGCAATACGCACGTGAATCCGAAAAATCAGAGGTGCGTGCCTTGGTAAATCCTAACTGAATAGACTACACTAAAATCAAAGCAATGACGTCATATCCATCAATTCACATTCAAAATTGGAACCATACAGGGAGTGAAACAATTGCTGTCACAACCAGAGATTTTAACGCCATACAATGCTCTCTAAAATCTTTTGTTATATTTTTGAAACGGTGATGGATGCGGGAAGATTAGCGGGCGTGTTTTGCGTTTTTCCATCATTTATTTTTGTTGTTTCAGTGATATATTTTGGTGGTGTATCAATGGCATACGATACTTATCGGAAATACTACACAAGTCAAGGATGGTTGGTAGGTTTGAATAGCACTTTAATGCAATATAAAATAATAAAATCCACTGCCTTGTTAGTCCAGTGGTCGCAATCACGACTGCTGAGCATGAGGTACTGGGTTCGACCCCTGGGTCGAGCAAATTGATATTGAGTTTTCCATCAGAGCATTTTCTCAGTAGCAGCCATGGAGTCTGGTTTTGTGGCCGGCTGATGGCAATTGGCTCGCCCCCTATTACATGGGACTTAAACATAACTGGCGACATGTTAGGCAGAGTTGTACCGAATAGTAGTAGTAATAGTCCAGGCGTGATGTTATGCTATGCAAAATAATAAAATAAAAAACACCAGTCAAGTTACTAATTAAATCTGGTACTTTTTAGACATGTTTGCAGGAAATGTGAAAAAGCATTAATTCGAAAAGAAGAGAGGTGGTATTTTTTCTCCAAAAACGTTTTTCGTTTTCGATTTATGACTAAACTAGGTAAGTAGGAAACGTTTTGCAAATACACACAATAAAGTCATAGTAAACTTTAAATTCGAGCTATTATTTTCGTCTGACACTTATTTTTGATTGTTTAACCGCGACAATTTGAAGAAAATCGTGATCCAATACTTGTTACTACTTAGTAACAAATCGTTCTGTCTAATGTCATACCTTCGCTTGTCATCCCAGAATTCATTTGTCAAAATAGAAAATGTTTGGGATTAAAATTTTTGTATGAAAATAGTCCCAATGTCCGCTCTAAAATTCTTTTAAATATCTTTGTGTGTAACTCACAGTATTGGTTTAATCACTAAATTCCGAGTCACAAGTCCGTCCTGAAAAATTATAATCGTATAATTCAAATATGCCAATTATTTTATATAAATAATTATTTTCCTCATCAATAAATTCAAATATAAGGGAATAATCATACTACATTTTCAAAATGTCAATATTATACATGGTTCAGGAAGTCCAATACGATTATCCCCATCAAAATATTGATACAAAAATGTTGAAGAACTTAAAATAAGCTCGACATTATTTGCGTAAGTACTCCGTTTTATATCATCAACGATATATTGTGTGCGGATCATTTAATTTATCAATGATCCGTATACAAATATATTTCATAATATGCGACTGATTTCAGTATATAATTACCCGGAATATCATGCAAAAAGAGTTTTGCGTCTTGTGTCCGATACAAGCTACCGATTTCTATAGAATCAGTATAAAATCAACCACTACAGGACACAGGCACTACGGTTTCCTGTGATGGTGTGCCGTGTCGGTAGCAAAAAGTGTCTACGCTTGCGCAGCCCCTTAAGGGCGTATGTTATGCGATTTTGTCTACACTTGACATTCAATTTATTTTTATAAATAATGTTGATGAGCGGACTATCTTATGCCCGCGGCTTCGCCCACGCCCGAGCTCGATAATTGACGCACTGGATCGTACTACCGGGATACAAGTAATGTGTTAATCCAAGTTATAAACTATCTGTGTGCCAAATTTAATAGAAATCCGTTCAGTAGTTTTTGCGTTAAACAGTAACAAACATTAATTATCCATCCTCATAAACTTACGCATGTATAATAGTATTAACTACGTTTGAATGTCTTCTTTTACATAAACATTCATTTAAACGATCATAACAAGCAATTATTACTTCCATCAAATCTTGGAACATTACCTAATCACTCTGTTATGTAACATAAACAGCTACGTAGCGTACTACTACGTGGCGTAGCTTCAGTGCTACGTATTCGTGTAAAACGTTTTCTGTCATACCAACCTCTTACTTGAATTATCACAGCAAACTATTGCTTCAATCAAAGCTTGAATCCTTCCTAATCACTCTTTTTGGTAACATAAAGGGCTATGAAGTGGCTACGCTATAGCTTCACTGCTACGGCGTAGCTTCACTGCTACGGCGTAGCTTCACTGCTACGGGCGTAGCATTCTTGATCTTGTCAGTGTGCATTTCTGGCTATTAATAATTATAGGTAATTAAGTACTTAAAAAGATTAATCTAATCAGTTAACAGCGTGGTTAACTACTAACTTCACACACAACATTGCATTCTCAACCCATACTTAAGGCTTTTCACAATTTTATGACGTCATAAAAAGGAACATTTAAAGGTTTAAACCATGAGACAGTAAGCACCGATAAAACCATTGTTACGGCTGTATAAAACTCGACAGATACTCAGTTCACTCATTTCATTCGTTCGTAAACGATTCGAATTGAATGAGAGCATATTCGTTTTATTTTTACTCTCTATTTGCAGAATGTTCCTTATTATTTTTGAGTGAGCGAGTTTTTTTTAAAGTAAAAATGCTTTGTTTTTCCTGTAACTATGAAGTGATGGACAGCTCGATATAAATATACGATTTTTGAATTAAGTAAGTAGTGATAGCCTAGTGGTGTGAAAGTTGGACTGCCAAGTCATAGCTCTCGAGTTCGAACCCAAGACACGCACCTCTGATTTTTCGGAATCATGTGCGTATTGTATAGTTATCATTTACTTCGGTGAAGGAAAACATCGTGAGAAAACCAGCATGCCTGAAAGTTATTTCTCGACGGCATGTAAAGCCGAGTCAAAGGCCCATGGGCGGCATAAAATCTTTGACACCAGGTTAGGTAAAAATCACACTATAAAGAAGAAGATTTTTGAATTTTGTTTGTTTGACAGATTCATACTTTTGCTCTGATGACTTAAATGTTTGAAGTCACCGAAAATTAAGAATTATGACTTTATAATATTTTTGGCACATCTGCGAGTAAAACCCGATCCTGTAAATCGCCAACAGAGAACTAGATTGCTGATTATTGTGGTTTCCTACTCCGTATGAGATAAACCCGATGCCTTGCTATAGCAATATACGGCACTGTTTTGGCTAATTGATCAAGTATCCTAATTGATTGTAATCACAGTCATATTTGCAAACAGATTAGTATTTTTATTTCTTTTTTGTTCTTCGAACGTATAATTTTACGATTTTAAATATTCAAAAAAAAAAACAAAAGCATATAAAAAAATAGTAGCCCACCAGCATCGGGAACAGGGTCCGAACCACCGGTGGTCAGGGCTCTTACCCTCCTAACAATACGCGCCGTGTCCAGAAGTACTGCTTTCTGAATCAAGCCTTTGATCCAGTTGCTAAGCGAGAGCCTCCACATACATTTGTCAATACGAATATCAGCACAATGACTGCTGTACTCACGTTCCACATGTCGACAACCTCGCGAGCCAGATAGCCATACTTGAATTGCTTAACTTTTACTGCTTTCGCGAGGTTCCAATCGATTTATTACCACAGTGTCATTTATTTATTATTATTTGCAATCAGGTAAACTGTTACTGCTACTTATTCTACTAAAACTACGATAATTGAACGCATCGTGAAATAGTTTACTAAAGCTTTAAACCGACATTGTCAATGACAAAACTGTATTAAAAACGAACTACAAATTGTGAACAAATGCGCTTTCACGCCATTCGAAAATTGATTCAGCGCTTTTTTTTTCCAAAAAGTCTGAATAACAATAATGGATTTTTGATACCAGTGTGTATGACAATAAAATGTAATAGGCTTTACACTGGCGGTTCGCACTGACCTTTGGTCAGCAGTGGGCTAACAGTTACTTGAACTTGCATAGTAATGGAAAGTGGTTTTCCGTTGCACAATTTGTAGTTGGCTGGCACAAATTAAAAGTTTTTTTTTTGTTCTTTTCACCTTCTTGGTAAACAAACCTTTAAAGCCTATTAAAAGTTACAAATCCTGGGACACAAACTGCCTCTATATGAAGAGGAGTAAGGACACCACGAAGGTCCAGTGTGAGATGCTGAATGTCTCAAAAAAAAATGAATGAGAAAATACATGATGATAACGTATGATGTGATGAATAAATGAATGAGTTGATGAAGTCTGCTGCTGAGTCTTTGATGTAACCTCCTCTAGTCTTTTCGAATAGATTGTGTTTTCATAATCTTATCATGTAGTCCTATTGCTTGTAAATGTTCCGGAATAGCAAAAACATGTTTTTCAGCATTCATGATTGAGGTTATACAGATCACATTATTGTTATTGGATCTTCACTCGTTTTTACCATAAATTCAAATACATATTAAGTTTGAAATTGTTTTCAAAAGCTATAGAAATGTTGTTTTGTGGTAAGGTAATCACTTTTATAATGAAACAATGAGCCAAATCGTTGCTCTATAATCAAGAGAATTTATTGTTTTAATATGTTACATCACAATATAAACATGAAATAACTTCTTGTTAACTAAATTATTAATTACAGATAAATTACATACCTGTAATCAAGAGAAACAACATTTAAAGCTATTTCTTGTATTTAATCCTTACTGGCGTGGATTATTATGTTTTCATTAATGGCTTCTAATTTCTGCATACTCATTGTTTCATAGTCAATTCAGAGTGTCTATACCACAGATAATATAGAGTTTAAAAGGAAAAGGAATACTCTAAATGCATGGAATTAATAAGTGGGAAATTCGAATGAAGGTTTTAATAATAATCTTCATTTAAATGTATTTGAGTGTTTGGTTTCGTATGTGCCCATTTCCTCATGGGGTTTTCCTCCACCAATTTGACAAAGCTATCCGATAAATACATAGTATTACCACATGATATACATTTCAAAACAGTACAACCCTAAACGTCAGTTTTAGCTCCTCCAGCTTAAACCAGATACCCTCAAGCGCTGCTACAGAAAGTGCTCGAGTTGACAGCTTAGTGGATTCCCCAAGGAATTGAGCACTTAAACTTTCAAGGAAAGTAGCTTACGTTTTCAATTTTACTTTCATTATCGACTACAAAAGCGTTCAGTAGGGCAGTAAACACATTGCTGTTAAAGAATGTCCGTAACGTCGTATCTTCGTTATAGTGTGGTTAATGCCTAACCTGGTTTCAGAGCGGTTTTTATGCGGCTTGTGGGCCTCTGACTTGGCTTTACAGGCCCTTGAGAAATATCTCTCAGGCATGCTGGTTTTCCTTCACCGAAGCAAATGATAATAATACAATACGCACTTGATTTCGAAAAATCAGAGGTGCGTGTCTAGGGTTCGAACTCGAGACCAATGACTTGGCAGTCCAACGGTCACACCACTAGGCTATAACTGCTTTCGGAACGTTGTGAAAAGTTTATTTTTTTATCTAGAACCCGTTAGTCTACAAGACACATTTTAAAATTTCATAAATGACGATACTTGTTTTCGTACAAAGAGATTGAAGTTGCTATACAAGGTGTAGTTTAGCAACCTCGTCAAAATTCAGGATGTTTTTTTAGTTGTTTTAATTTGAAGTGTCAAATTATTTCAGAATGAAGCCCTTCTCAATAGATGAGAATAATCCGTTTATCGAATAAATGTCTGCGTTTGTTTGTATGTGAAAGCGCAGTTATTAGACGGGTCGAATTTTAATACGGGTGGTGTACACTTACCGATTTCCGATATTAAGAAAAATTATAAAAATTACCTACCCATTTTATTATTAATTCGGGTCGAGAATCATTAGCATAGTTACCTCCTTGAATTTAACGAGTATGCAAAACTAGACCTTGTGTTGAGACTCATCATCATCTGCTAAGCCGTTTCCCAACTGTTGGAAAAAATTGGTCCCGTGTCTCATTGACGTCCTAAGGCAAAATGATATACATAATTGCCAAGTGTTATTGGGTTATTCCATCAGGAATTCCTAATTAGCTCCCATAGAGTTTGGATTCGTGCCCGGCTGCTGGCAATAGGCTCGCCCCCTATTACAAAGGACTTGATGACCTACATGCCCAGCGGCGGGTAAAACAACAGTGCACAGCTAGTATCTATGTTATAAAATCCAAAACACACCGAATAGAAACACAAAACGCAAATAAGCTCAATAACCCATTCACTTCAACTTTTAACACAATTTCAAAAATAAATATCACTCTGAAACATTGTATTAAAGGTAAACTTCATTACTGAACTCGGTTCCCGACTTTTCATTCGGCTTTTGTTACGAATTCAATGGTGAACGCTGTCCTGTTGAACTGGAAATTCTAATCGGCTTACGTTGCTGTTTTCACAACGACTTGTTTTTCTACCGTTTGGGGTCAGCAGAGTTTTAGCTTAAGGTTTTGAAGATAGCGTGATTTGTTTTGTTGGTGAAAGAAGATGGTTGTATTTTGGCAGATTCAAATTAGTTGTACAAGTGTATGATAGAAATAAAAAAGTACTGAATGGATTTGAACATAAATATTAAGTATCAATGGGTAATACGATACCCCTTAGTAAGACTGGTTGTCAGACTTTCGGACCACTGACTACCTGTGACGACTGTCGCAGATCTACATGACGAATTGACGAAAGGCATTATTTAAGTCGTATTATTTATTCTAAGTGACAACTAACAATCGTCAGCATATGAAAATACTACAAGACGTCCCGCAGCCACACCCTAAAACCACCCATAATAACACCATACATTACCCCTTATTTCCCATACACAACACATTAAAGGATTACATGGCTTGGCCGCGCACCTGCGACCACTAATAACATGATAAATTGATACCCAATATCAATCAAGTTGGGTGATTATAATCCAATACATAGTCGTTATGAGGAAGAGACAAAGTGATGGACTTAGGTTAAGTGTCAGTAATTTATTACACAGTAGTGAAGATCATGTCTTGTCACGTCAAGCCATCATCACTCAAACTCAAAGCATTTATTTCAATTAGACCATTACAGGCACTTTTGAATGTCAAAACACAAAAAAAAAAAACTAAGCTACAGTCCCAGTCACAGGGCATAATAACTTGTGAAAGTACTGTAGTTGCCCATTCGAAAGCGTAGATCCTATGGAGAAGAATGGGCAAGAAACTTCATGGACACTCTTTTAAATAATCAAAAATCGAGTCATTTATCATTGCAAATACACAGATGCAGACTAACAAGCACTATGGTCCTTATGATAATAACACTACGAGTACCTATCACAGGAACCGAATATAACAATTTTCGGTTACCATGGCAACTGATCCGGATAGTGAGCACACGGCAACAATATTACGGATATGATAATTGAGAATAGACTGAAATTAAACGCTTGGTTTTGTGGTATCTCAATGGAAGGCGTTATAGCTTGTATGAACGGCAGTTAGAGATATGTATCACAATTATATACATATATTAACTGCCACAGTCAGCCTACAACTGTGGGAAGCTCGTGGCTAAAGCCAGCCAGCACTTGGGTCACGGGAAGTGTCAAATAAGCCTTTTGTATAAAGGGTTAAATTGCTTTAGCTAGCGAAACTTCGCAGACGCGTTGGGTACCGATGTAACCTCTGCGAAAGGGGATTGTTTTTTTTCAAATTTTTGGACACGTTTCATCACTATCATCTGCCTAGCCTTTTCCCAACTATGTTGGGGTCGGCTTCCAGTCCAACCGGATGCAGCTGAATATCAGTATTTGACATGAAGCGACTGCCTATCTGAACTTCACAAGCCAGTTTGTACTTGGTAATACGATACCCCTTGGTAAGACTGGCTGTCAGACTTGGCTACGTTTATGACCTATATAAAGTGTGAATCTTGTATTGATGTCAGCAGGCTATCGCTTAATGAAGGCCAAACAAAAAAAAAAAATGTGGAAGTTAAGCTGGCCAGGCGTCATACAAAAATGTTCTAAGCCCTTTCACTAATTTGTTTTGACTTTGTAGAAAAAAGATGTTAACAAAATCACATAATTATTGCCTGAATAAACGTGGCACCTTACCCATACATTAATTTATTATAACTTCCAGCCTAAATTACGAAAATGTCCATGTATTTTTAAGGGCCAAAGACTTTAATAGTATTCACTATAAAAAGATGAAAGGTATGTTGGCTAACGATGTTTGTTCAGCGTTAACTATGTAATTTTAGGGAACTAATGGGCTAGGCCTGAAATATATGTAATAGTGCCTTACGTTTTCGGGTTAAAATAGGTATATTATAGGCGAGTCGACCGTATATTTTTTTTTTTTTTTGAATTTTGTATCTAGGTAAAATTTTAATACATTGCTTTATTTATTTTTTGTGGTTTTGTTCTGAGACTAGCAGGAGCGCGCAGAATAAAAGTTTCTTAAATTCAAAAAAATTTGAAATTGGAAATACTTGTGCGAAACACATAATTATGTACTAGTTTTTTTTTTTGAGAATAAATATCTTTAAACCTAAACCTATTTTCAATTTTAAAATCTTTTTATATCTATGGATTGAGCTTTTAGCAAAATTTTTAACGCTTTGGTTAACACATAAAACGGGATTTTTACCATGTTTACAATCCATTATACGTTCCCGATATTTCGACGCTGTTCCATGTCAGTTTAAAAACTTACATAAATAAACGAAATTAATAATAGAATAGTTGTATTTCCGACTCAAAAATTGTACGAATCTACCATACGTTTACTCCCGGCATTCGCGCTGAAGGCTATGTTCAATATTTTATTGTCAAAGGTATCACACGTTGACATCCTAATTTTTGGTTAAAAACAAATGCACCCCCTGAAGGCAGGGCAACCGCGCGGTTAACCAAGCCGAAAATACTGAAGCAACCTTAACTCTTACCAGGACTGACCCACATTAGCAGACATTTGTAAAGAAAATGTAGGAGAAAGAAAAAATAAATTAAGAAAAGTATTTATTTGGTGTTTTTTACTGGGTGTGTTTTGAGGTGATAAAAATGCCTATAACGTTACTACATCTGAGAGGCCCCCTCTTTGTGAGAGGAAGCATAAGTAGTGAAGCCGTAATCCACACCACGCAAGTTGCTAGATGTCGGATGTCGAATGTGTGTATACTAGAACCAAAATTTCTAGGGAATTTTTATTTCAAGGAAATTTTGGCTGATTTCCTCACGATGTTTTCTTTCATCGTTTTGCAAGCCGAAAGCAGGAGCTTGAAAGCAGTGGTGATGATATAATTACACATAGTAACGCTCCTACCTGGGTTCGAATCCATAATTTTCTCCTCGTAAGTTCAATACTGTAAGAAGGCCATGCGGCCAGGAAACCACATCTGGATAAAAATCCCGGCCACGAGTCCGTCTTGTCCCACATGGTTCAACGATGACGTAAGCCAGCCTCGGCCTTTAGTTGTCTACGGTCTCTTCGAGCCCTATTTCAATTTAGCTGAGAGTCTGTGTCATATAAAATGTACGACACAAGGGCATGGACACACTTTTATGTTATTCTTTAATTCACACGCCAGTGACGGAGTATTATTCTTTGGTAGCGAGTCTATGTTGTTCCGACAATGTTTTTTTAGCATACAAGATCTTTGTACTTGCTGTTTGACTAGGTGTTGCTATACGGTTGCAATAGATATTCTTTTGGTTAGAACATGAATCAATTAAGTTCTACCAAAAGCCATTCAAATATAATATTTTACAATACACATGACAAAACGAACTACATCGAAATCTACTAGCAGTTACGAACTGGTTGATGTCAGCTGTGAAACAAATGAAAAAAAAACAGAAATTAAGAAATTAACAGTAATTGTCAAAAAAGAAAAAGTTTTTTTTAATAAACAAATGTACAAATGTAATTGTTAAACACAGCAAGTCTGTTATTTTGCTGTAAGGCGTCACTGAGAAGTGGGATCACAATTTTTCTACGATATTTCTTTTTGAAACCACTTTCTGGCATCTCAAATTATTTTTTTCTCTACCAAAGAGTATGGAGACGCCTTGGCGGCCACTACTGAAGGCATTATTGTCATAACTTTCCATACAAAATATCCATACCGCCATTTACTCGTACTACGATGCAAATAACGTGTAGAAACTGTCATGGCTGTCCATGACAGAATTGCTTGAGTGCTCAACACACTGAATCAGTACAATAACTACTAGTACAGCCGTCTCTAGACGATTTCAACGCAAAGGTTTTATGCTCTGTGTATTCTCCTTTTGCAGATTAACCGACAAAACAAATGACTGTGCATACCTACCTGCCTAAGTGCGTCTCCAAACGTTATCAAGGTTAATGCCACTTCCTAAAAGACCAAACACACTATAAAGTGTAATGTTACTGCAAACTCCCTCATTACCATTACAGCCTACGAGCCCATTCCACTAATTCACTTGGCGGAATTCTTGGCAGTGCACTTAGGAACAACTTTGCTTCGTCCTTCAAAACAGGGAAACAACATTAGTTTATGGTTTGCGTACAGAAGCCAGCACATCAAGCTACCCGCTACTGTCAAACTTTTCCAATCAACCATGAACCTAATTCTTTAAAGATAAAGTTGAAAATCTATTAAAAAAATGTGTAGATTGTTGTAGTTTGATGTGTTGGCGTCTGTACCTAAGCGATTAACTAACTCAAAAGAGACGCGCGTTGCAACATCCACTACGGGTAACATGTTGCTTAGAGCATACCACTGCGTGAAGAAAATAGGTGACGCACGCGCGTGTCTTTTGACGCAAGTCGCATTGTTTGAGGTCGTGAAGGGGGCGTAGCGCTGTAGGGCTGTTCCTCGTTTTATGTAGTCTGTCACGTTCAACACAGTGAGAGTTCTTAACACCGTGACATTTACGTAATCAAGGTCATGGGCCCTTGAGTAATCGTGAAGGAAATTCAGAAGGCCTGTGCAATGTGCGTAACTGCGCATGCATTTGAGTATGGAGGTGACAATCTAGTTTAGATTGTGACGTGATATTGAGCAGATGCCATGCATCACGCTGCGTTTATATGTTTGTATGTCTAGACTTCAAACTGTTGCAAAGGTTCTTTGACAAAAGTGAGAGAACAGGCTAAGAGACGAATCTAGTGGTTTAATCGACACGCTGAACACACAGCAGAGATTTTTGGTTTCTTGGTCTGCATCAAGAATCGCCATAAACGCCATTACGCGTTGTAAAATCATTTTACAACACGTTTAACGATCCCAAGACTTTGGCATCTATTATTTCCCTGCAGGTCGTAGTATTTTGGAACTATTCAGTCTCGAGCTACTCGAGTAGCCTCAGCAAGCCATTACTCCAAAGATCTCAGAGATTCTCAAACCTCAAAACAGACCGGATTACGTCGCTTAGGTTCTAACACCACGTAAGTCAACATGAGCAACTTTACAGGAGCGTGGACATACTGCATAATTATACCTAGGTAACAGTACAAAACCATTTTTTAAATTTTATTAGACGTCGCTTCTTTCTGATTACCTGAAGCAAACGGCATCAAAATGTGAAAACCGCCAAAAATTTACTTACGTTTAGAACATTAGACGATTAAAGGGTGAGCATGAAATATCTGCCAATCAACATTACACAGAACAAACCTTCTGACTCTTCCATTCACTACATATCATAATAATGGCTCTTAACTGTTGTGTGGTGAATTTTATGGGGGGTGAATAATGCATAGGGGCGTTCAGCTAAAGTGACGCGGAGGGGATGTTTGCGGAGACGTGATGTCACAGAAATTAGGCTAATATTTGTGTGCTGTGTGATATATTATTGGATTGCTTACTTTGAACGGTTGTGAGAATTTTATGGCATGGTACATACGTAGTAACCATCCAAATATATGCGCAGATCTGAAGAGCTTAACTTTTGTGGTAAGACACACTATTTCATAGCTTAGTTTTTCTTCCCACACATTTTTGCAGTATCAATCTTCTAGGTACTGGCTTGCCGCAATAAAAAACCAGTTCCACCACCAAAACATATCCATCTATCCGAGAGCGACATTATTCAGGGCCATCTACTCCACTTAGCAACTAACGCGGCATTCACCGCGTATAACTCGACATTAACCCGCGTTAATAGTGTATAATCCTCATCTGCATAATAAGGTCGTAACTAGATACAGATGGTTATTTCGGTATAACGAGCCTGAAGTCCTATTTAACAGCCCTGGACGATGCGACTTGCGTCGAAAAAAACGCGCGCGCGTCTCTTGTTTTCCTACTCGTAGAAACCTTATCCACATCTAAGTTTCCAATAGCTTATTCAGTCATTCTTCGTCAATCCGTCTAGTCCTAGCCTTAGTTCTTATAAATTCTCAATATGTTGCATCGATGACGTCACAGCGTCAGTCTAAGCGAAGTAGCTGTTTAATATGCTGTTTCAGTACTACACTCCGGGTACATTACGAGTAGTCTCGAATAGATTGTTCTAGAATGCTGTTCGGTATTGAGGTCATTGGACTTGCGTCATGAGTAGGAAGGTAGAGACTTCGTGTGTGGGTGGTTGAGGGAGTATGGCAAATAAAATGTGTTTACTTTTTCCTGCAGTTGGAACATTATAATGTTCTGGCTGATTACGGTCTTCTCATATGAGGGAAGAAGATTGTTGGCATTAGGTCCACCTCATAGGTACATCACTACTGTAAATTAAACTGCCTCATTGGGCCCTAGCGCGATTGCGGAGCATGAGGTCCTGGGTTCGATCCCTGGGTCGGGCAAAGTCATTGGTTTTTTTTTTGAGCCAGTTAGAGTCAGGGATTTCTCAGTGACAGCCACTGAGTCTGGATTTATGCCCAGTTGCTGGCAATTGGCTCGCCCTCTATTAAATGGGACTTATGACATAACTGGCGTAATGTGGGTGTAATATTAGGTACATCTCTGCCTAACCCGTGCGGCTGTTGACACGAGCACCTCTTTAATTTTTTTTTCCAAAACAAAAACAATTAATTTACCACGAAATAACAGTTCCCACGTTACCTTGAGCAGTACAGTATAATGACCATGATTTATGCTCAAGCGAGTCGCCGAAATCAATACCGGTGTTTGTCGACGCGCATTCTGAATACCGACTCATCATCTGTCTAGCCTTTTCCGAACTCTGTTGGGGTCGGCTTCATGTCAAGTCGGATGCAGTTGAATACCAGTACTTTACATGGAGCGACTGCCTATCTGACCTCCACAACCCAGTTCGACCTGGGCAATACGAAACCCTTTGGTAAGACTGGTTGTCAGAGTTTCCTGCTTCTGACTTCCTGTACAATTTACAGTAGGAACCAACGGCTTCACAATATGCTTTCCGGGGCACTAGGTTTGCAAGGATAGTCACCCATCCACCAACCAACCGCGGCAAACGCTGCTCAACCTTAACGATCGAATCGTGCGGCTGTATTATTATTTAGACACGAGCTCCTCTTAATCCAATTCATTTTTTTCTCCAAAACAAAAACAATTAACACACCACCATAACAGTTCCCACGGTACTTCCTCAGTAGTACCGTACACTACGTACGTTTAGAACATGATTTATGCTCAAGCGAGCCGGAGAAATCAATACCCTTTGGTAAGACTGGTTGTCAGAATTTCGGATTTCTGATTTCCTGTATAATTGACAGCAAGGACCAACGAACTTACACTATCACTTACGGGATATCTTCCGCGATTAATGTTTATATTGAGCTCCCGAT
This sequence comes from Standfussiana lucernea, assembly GCA_964057025.1. Classification (NCBI taxonomy): domain Eukaryota; kingdom Metazoa; phylum Arthropoda; class Insecta; order Lepidoptera; family Noctuidae; genus Standfussiana; species Standfussiana lucernea. The sequence goes on along the minus strand of OZ059808.1, from coordinate 7,976,352 downwards.
ATTTCGACGCTGTTGCAAGCGCCATGATCACGAAATGACTGGAGAATGCGGGTGGATGGTAAAAACTTGTTAGGTGCAGACAAATCTCTCTACCCTCTTTCTTTGTCTTTTGCTACGCGCACTACTGGAACTCGGTACAAAGTCACGGCAAAACACACTCACAATATCGCTAGGTTTTGTGGAGTCCTGATCCCGACGTCGGCTGTTACTTTTGAGCATACTCAACACTGGTTCAGTTATAAACCGTGAAAGCTTAACACAGTGTTTGAAGGACCAACGACTTAACGTGCTTTCCGAGGCATGGAGGAAACTCGGTATGTAATGATGGTCACCCATCCATTGACCGGCAAATCTGCGGCTTAACTTTGAAGATCGGCCCCGTACTACTGTTATTATTTGGACACGAGAGCCTCTTAATCCAATCCTAGTTTTAACTCCACAACAAAAACAATTCGCACCACCATAACAGTTCCCGCGTTATCTCCTCAACAGTACCGTATAATGACCATGATTTATGCTCAAGCGAGTCGCCGAAATCAATACCGGTGTTTGTCGACGCGCACACTGAATACTGAATGAGGACGTTTTTATCAATGTAATGTTTAGCCTGTTTTGATTTAGAATTGGCCGTGGTTTCGCTGAAACGTAAGCTGATTTATTTCGGTAGATCAGGAAACGGTAAGGGACTTTTTATGTTTTCGATATCGATGATGGATGGCTGGTTGTCAAGAGACCAAGAAAGGAAGTCTCAATCAAATAACATCACGCCTGTAATTCTCAAAGGGTTAGGCTGAGATGTACCTAATAGTACACTCACATTTCGCCGGTTATGTTTAAGTCATATGTAATAGGGGGCGGGCCTATTGCCAAGAACCAGGCACAAATCCAGACTCCATGGCTGCTACTGAGAAATTCCTGACGGAAAAACTTAACAATTTGTCCGACCCGGGAATTAAACCCAGTACCTCATGCTCAGCAGTCACGCTTGTGACCATTCGACCAATGAGACAGAGGAAAAGAATTTGCTTTATTGTCCGATTTCTCCAAATTAACCCAGTTTGGACCCCAAGTTATACTGGTCAAAATTGTTGCAAATTAGATCTAGTACTGTCCGTTTCAAGGAGTGCAACCAATTACCAATCACTATGTACACTTCTGCCCAACCTTTCAGGAAGTACCAGGCTTGATATTATTTTACGTAATCCTTATACGCGTAAATGAAATACAGATGAGATAAACTACAAAATTATTCATGATTGAGGAGTCTCCTATAAAGTTGAGGAACTCCATTCTAGATTGGAGTTCCCCAACTACATAGATCACCTGTATTTCTGCATAGCCGCATACTAATGCAGTTGCCGTGACAAATGGCGGGGTCTAATCCAGGTCGTTGACGATTGACGGGCGGTGCCACCAGTTTGCAGAGTGCAGCTATTTGAGTATCAAGGTACCTAACAATCAAAAATTAGTACAATATCACACCTGAAATTCCTGAAAGATTAACGGAGGATTAATTATATTTAATGGAGGCACATTACCATCACTCATAGCAAAGAAAGAAATAACAAGTATTTATTTGATTCGCACAGGACAAAACATCATCATCATCTGCCTAGCCTTTTCCCAACTATTTTGGGGTCGGCTTCCAGTCTTACCGGATGTAACTGAATACCAGTATTTTACTTGGAGCGACTGCCTATCTGACCTCCACAACGCAGTTAGTACTGGGTAATACGAAATCTTTTGGTAAGACTGGTGACACCTAAACACGTTAAAACATAAAATAATGATCAAAACAAAGATGCACAGGACAAAAAAATTAAACAAAATTAAATAAAAAGAAAACAAAAAAAAAATAAGACATATATTATGAAGGATGCGCCAAGGTAGCCCAAATTCAAACTTTCCCACATTCTTGCATTTCGCAGGTCATTGTCAGGCTGCATTTTGACCAAAATACGATTCATGATCAACCCCCAAGCGATAGCGGTGAGCCGTAATCAACTGGCGTACGCCCGCTGAGCTGTTACTGAAAAATACCAGATGGATAAAATACAGTAATACTATACCCTAAGAGGACAAAATCGAACCCAGAACTTCGTGCTCAGCAGTACCGCTTGCAACAAGAAAACCAACGAAAAAGCAACAAAAAAAAAACATGCAAATAAAGCATTATATTCTATTCTGTTCTAAAAGATTTTGTGTTCCCAATCAAATATATTTTCAACGAAAACCCCAAATAGTCAATTCCAGCAAGAATTATCACCAAAGTATTTACAAACCGCGTGTTAAACAATTCAAATTGACAGTCCCAACAGTCTGAGAGATAAATGTGAAGGTCTTAAATCAAAGTCCTCTTGTCTAAGTTTATCTAGCTACGAGAATGTTCCAGATTAAGTCAGATTATTGAATCAACAGTGAAACACCGCGATATTTAGTTACGAGAGAGTTAAGGTAGTATTGTAGATTATGGAGGACTTGCTTATGCTCGCGGTAAGGATTAACGTGGGAGAGAAACGGTGTTTAAGAGAAGAAAAATAGATATAGTATTTATGAATAGGAACAGCCGCTCGGACCGATCTTCAGGTTAAGCCGCGCTTGCCTAGGTTGGTCCGTGAATGAGTGACCATGCATAACATATCGAACTGCCTCCGTGCCTCCGATCTCTTCACTTCACTGCACACTTTCTGGTATTATTAAAAGCATTGTTTTATTGTTTGGTTTGTCTTCGCTGAGCTATTCAATATAATGATGCTATAATGTTCCATAGACAGATAAATGCAGTCTGCGCTCGCGTCTCTCTCTGTGTTGCCCCACTCATGGCATAGTCAAACATTGTGATGACGTTGGGTGTTTTCTTTTTCTGAGTGTGCTTTACACACTTAATAAACCTTCTGTATTTATTCGTTTCTACACTTTATTTATTATTATTATTAAATGACCGTGGCATCACTTTGGGCCCTATCAGAATACCAGCACTGTGACTTTTTTAATGTTACACCACCATGCTGAGCAATAGGCCCCTAGCCTTTTGGCCTCGTACAGGACCAGTTTAGTTAGTTTTATTTTAATTTGTTCTTAAGTATTCTTTTTTTAATCTTCGTTTTATTGTCAAAATACCACTTTGTTTTGTCCAGTGCGAGACTAATAAATACTTTTTCTTTCTTTCTTTCTTTCTCTTTATCTCGGCTGTCAAATTGTAGATCTTTGACAGTCGTTACAGGTAGTCAGTGGCCCGAAAGTCTGACAGCCAGTCTTAGCAAGGAGTATCGTATTACCAAGTGTGAACTGGGTTGTGGGGACTGATAGGCAGTCACTCCACATAAAATAATAATATTCAGCTGCATCCGGAAAACTAACATCAGGAAAGTTAAAAATATTATTAGTATCTGATTCCCTAAGAACAGTCACGACGAATACAATTATGTCTACAAAGTCTTGAACTTTTCATATTATTTTCCAATAGGTATATTAATTTCTGTAATTGAAAAGTTGCTAAGAAAGGAAACCACACATAAGCCATCAAAAAAAACTTCCAACTTCACTTGAAACCTATTAAAAGGTAATCCCGTTGCCAATTAACACAAACTTAACACGAATAAAGCGGTTGAATATTCTGATATTAATTTCAAAGACTTTGAATGTATTGTTCTTCAACTTTGACGTATCAACAAAAGAGGTCTATTTCAGTGAGCTTGCAAGCGTATGACGTTGAATTGAAAGAATCTTCAGCTCAATCTTAGAACTAAGGTTGGATACAAAAGGGAGATATTCTTTTGTTTTTGTAGGTACGTCTTTCTTTCAAGTCTGCTGCATGGGATGTAACGACTTGTGATTGAACGAACAATGGATGTAAAAAGTTATATTTTGATGATTACGGGTAATTATTTTTCAGTAACAATAGGTATGCCCCCTATTACAAGGGACTTGGACTATATGGGACAAGGGACTTGGATATGGACTCCGGGATTTATGTAATGTTATGTTATTTTGCAGTGTTTTTTCTGTATATGTCACGGACGTTAAACATCATTTTTTATACTAAATAGGCTTGCGTTTGGCCGCAACTGATGATGCGGCTAGGGTGGAGCACGCTTGCCTAGAAGTAATCGATTCACTCGAACCTTGAATAAATTCAACATTATCAGCATTATTCGATAAATACTTTGATTGTCGTACAGTGAAGTATAGAAACCAACATATAACTATCTAAGAAAATATTGGCGTGGCCAAAATCGGAACTGACACCGATATCTTGATTTTTCAATTCATTTCACGAAACAATCTTGCAACTATTTACTAATAGCGCGTCCCTGTCAATGTCATTTGGGCGCCAAAAAATCCTTGTAGCTTAGACATGGCGTCGGACCAAACGCACATCAAAGATGCAGCGCATTCTTTTGTCCAGATTATACAACATTATTTTTAGTATATGCGAAACCAGAATATAGTTTGTTCAGAATAAGTAACTGAATCGATTCCAATAATTTTTATATCATGTTATATTTTGTCCCAAAAATATTTAAAAAAGGTTACGAGTTGGACACCGAGCGACACTTAGTACCTATCCGCAATCATACGCGCACAACACAGGCATTAGACGCGGGCGCACAGTAGGGCGCCGCGTGGCGAGTATGTACGGACGGAACTTTGTGATTTTTCATGATACAGTTTTGAAATTTTGTACATAGATTCTTTACATAAAATACAAGACACGCGTTTCAGGTTTCGCATATACTAGAACTAATGTTGTATATTTTTGTTTGGATAGTCCAACGAATAATAAGATTGAGTGGGGATCGAATGCGTAATCGATTGTTTTGTTTAAGCTCACGAGTACCTACGTATTCTTTTTTTGTTTTTTTTGTTTATTTTGTTTAAGCTTACCTAAGCTAGTTGCGATAGGAATCTACAAACCATTACATTGGGTATATTTTGGCCGAGCATAAACTCGAACTCGTTTTTGTAGCGATTGACGCAAAAATGTTTTCACGGATATGCATGTATCTACCTAGATTTGCACGCTTTTAAACAAACGTCAATATACCTTTACCGATATGACCGTACATATACACAAACTCACGCCACAGAACGCCACCTGCTAAGATTCCTACATACTCCTTTAGCCTCGTCGACGTTCACACATCTGGGGGTCTACTCTCTAAGTCCGTGAACGAAGATACGCGTCCGTACGAAAGTATATCGAAACTTCGAAATGAACCCTACGCCCTATTATTTTCGGATTCACGAGTTTTTAAAATACATCGGGAGTAGGGACAACTGTCCAATCGTGTTGTCATTCGATTTTAGTTCAGGTCTCTCACTAATCGTATGTCCGTAAGTGATACGGAGTATAGCAAACGCCCGTATCTTCGGCCGAAACTACGGGTTTCGTGCTTAGAGAGTAGACCTCCTGGCCATACACTCACGGCCGTTGCGAGCACTATGCACCTGACCTTACTGAAGAACCTCACCAATAAGGTCACTGTATGCCCCTCCAGGGCGTCCCCTCCCGGCGTTGCCACTCACATTTGCCTTTTACTCATCCTCTCTTCATGACTAAACCATCTGAGCATACTCTATTCAATTTCTATTACTATACAAGGTGTAGTTTTGCATCCTCGTCAAAATTCAGGAGGTTGTCATAGAAGGCATAGATAGTCAATATAAATTGCGGTAGGTACCTGGTCCATAATAATAAACGCTGCTATTTTTAGTTGTTTTAATTTGACACTATTTCAGAATGAAGCCCTTTTCAAAGGATAAACGTCTGCGTTTGTTTGTGTGTGTGAAAGCGCGGTTATAGGGTATTAGACGGGCCACGTTTAAATACGGGTGGTGTACACTTATCGATTTCTGATATTAAGAAAACAATATAAAAAATTACCTACCCATTTTATTATTGATTCGGGTCGAGAATCATTAGCATAGTTACCTCCTTGAATTTGACAAGGATGCAAAGCAACACTTTGTATTTATCTGGTCACGATATGACCATTAACGCGCTAACCACTCGGGGTACTCTGATATCACGACAGATTCGCCCACGATTACGGAAAACATGACACGATATCCATCAATAACTAAATAATGTTAGCTGAAGTAATTGCTTGACCAAAATAGCCTTCATCAATCATTAGTTGACATAGGTTTTGAACGAAGAAAACATTGCCTATGTAAATTCGAACGATTTTAAAATTAAAAATACTCGTTTTACACACAGTTAATTCCTTATTGGATAGCCTTGTTGGTCTTGGTGTTTGTAATTTGCTGAGCATGAGGTTCTGGGTTTGATTGCCGGGTCGGGCAAAGAGTTATGGGTTTTTTTAACGGGGATTTTTCAGTGCTAGCCACTGAGTCTGGATTTGTGGATTTGTGCCCGGTTGATGGCAATAGACTCGCCCACACTTAAAACATATTATATAGTGGGTGTACTATTATGGTACGCCTCTGCCTAATCTTCGGGCATATGTATATAAACAGGCGTAATGTTATTTACCTTATTTGACTTTCCCTACAAGGTGGAAAAACTTGAAACTTTGACCTTCAAAATCTCCGTAACTAGAAGGTTCCCAGGTATGGTACAGAACAATTAAAAACAAAAAAAAATCACAATGACGGGAACAACAATAGCTTCTCGGCTTCGTTAAGGGTGTGTTTTAACACCCTTTATATTAGCTAAGGACAATACTAATTTATCGCGTGAATTTTAATGAAAATGATACAAAAATAATTGATCCTGGTATTTATTTAGGTGCTTCGTGTTTTAAGAAAATATGAAATTGAGATGTATCTAAGTTAAAAAAACAAATCTAGAATTCTAGATAGTTGCAAGAACTTTTGATTCGAAGAAAACATCATAGATAAAGGTTTTGTTCAGTGAAATAAAGCAGAAGCAAAAGTGACACTTTGACAATTGTTTTTGTTTTTCAAATTTTATGGTTCGAAAATTTTATTTTAGTAAACTCTTCATCCATTACGGTAAACAGAAACAAACAGAAACTGACAGGCCGACTGTTTTAGCTTACTAATATGATCCCACTGGACCCTATTGTCTATCGAACCCAAAGAAAATCACAACGACATGCTCACTCACAAACAGGGTGTGGTCTTCAAAACGGGAATAAATTTGTCACGCATCGTCACGTGATACGCTACAGGGACGTCATACCGATTGAGAGAGGTACTTTGATGTAGGTGAGCTTGTGAGATATTATACGCGAATGTTTTTGACAACAACCTGACGTAAAGGCGGTGCTCCATAGTAGCCCTCGGCTAAGCTACGCACGAGTACTTAGCTTCACTTTATATGACAATGAAGGTGAGATCGCCTACTACGACGCATGGCCAAGCAACACACGAATGCGTGGTGGATAAACAAATGAATGCGCAACGAAGGTGGCCGAGCCCTCTGTACATATCCTAAGTAGCATTGGAAAGTCAGTTTCAGTCTTTCTTTATCTCAAAGATGTGTTAGGTAACTAAGCGGTAAAGCTAAGCCATAAAACTGCGAGAGCTAGAGGTGTTTAGATTTTCATAGGCAAGATGTTCTTTGCGCGAGGTAGACACTATGGCTTCGTTTAATCATTTTGCACCTGAGCTCTGTTAAACTATATTTTTCTTTATCGTGTGGTTAGTGTCTAACCTGGCGTCAGAATTTTATGCCACCCATGGGCCTCTGACTTGGCTTTACATGCCGTCGAGAAATATCTTTCAGGTATGCTGGTTTCCTCACGATGTTTTCCTTTACCGAAGCAAGTGATAATTGTACAATACGCACATGATTCCGAAAAATCAGAGGTTCTGGGTTCGAACTTGCCCTATGACTTGGCACTCCACTCCACACCACTGCTTACTAAAATATTGCTGAACTATAAAAATCAATCCATTCGGTTCATTTTATACATATCCTTCGATACTTCGCTATGTAGCTTATCACATCTGTAGTGGCAAAGAATGCCACAACAACGTACAAGAATGCGCTGTTCATGTTTGTTGTGTGTCCGGGGTCGCAGTGGACGACTATAATATCCATACAAATTGATGCTAGTAAATACCCGTAGCGTAACACAGCCGTGGTCTGCTGTGGAGCGCCGCCTTAGGCAGGTGTGTGAGAAATCTAGTCCATACATTATGTAGGATAAAGGTTAACGTATGCCTGTTTTTGATGTCAATCCTGTTTCTGATGGCAATCCCATTGTTGACAAAATGTGATAGGTTTTCGGATTAAGTGACATATTTTTGATGTTGTTGACTCCCTAGACAACCTTTTTACATCGCTATTTGAAAAGGTTACTGGTACAACACCTGGTTCTATTACGCAGTATTAAAAATGAGTTTGTCGTTCCATTTCTCATAATATCGCGCCTGTAGCCCCCGAAGGGTTGGGCAGAGGTGTACCTAACACCCACATATCGCCAGTTATGTTTTAGATCCATATAATAGGGTGCGAGCCTATTGCCATCAACCGGGTAAAAATCCAGACTCCTTAGCCATTACTGAGAAATTTCTGAATGAAAAACCTAATAACACTTTGCCCGACCTAGAAATCGAACCCAGGACATCCTATTTAGCAGTCGCGATTGCGACCAGACGAATGAGGCTATATAATATGTATGTATGAATATAATAATTGAATAATAATATTGTTCGTCTGAAATGTTCTGAATTGGTAACGAGGCCTAATAAAGTAAAACCAAGAGCTAGTAGTTAGTTAACAGTCGGCAAAGCATTAGTAATTAGTTATGTTGACCACAAAGACAAGTTTGAACATCTCTCGAAGTATGAAAGGTCAACTAACGAACTGAATCATTTCTGTTACAGATGGTTACTTAACAAGACACAACTAATATTGAAGTTTTAAAATAACGTCATCAAAATAAAGAAGAAATAATTAAATTATTCATAAATATTATATTATCGCCTGAGATCAGAATTGGTAAAGTATATTTGCTTAAACATCAAGGAAGTCAGTAACATGTTGATATACCCACCTCTAATTTAACATCTTTTTTTTCGGAACTTCAAAATCATTCCGGGATTTTACAAGGAGGTATTATCAAATGTGACTTTGAAGTTTAGGCAAATATACTCTACCTATCTCTGATTATCACGTATGTTATCCCTGAATGGGTTAGGCAGAAGTACACCTCTGCCTAACCTAACACACTACTACTACTGTACTGTACTGTACTGTTAGGTGTGTACCTAACAGTACAGTACAGTAGTAGTAGTAGTGTTAGCTGTTAGATACACCTAACAGTACACCCACATTTCGCCAGTTATGTTTAATTCCCATGTATTGGGAGGCGAGCCTATTGTCAAATCCAGACTCCGTGGCTGCTACTGAGGAATTCCTGATGGAAAAACCCAATGACACTTAGTCCGACCCGTTAATCGAACCCAGGTCCTCATTGCGGTGGCGATCATTAGACCAAAAACTTTTTTGCAAAAAAAACCGACTTCCAAAAAAAAACACGAAAAAAGTGGAAAATAACTTTACTTTCGGAAGTCGGTGACTATTGTTTGTTTCATTGACTTTTTTGCCACCGACTTCCGAAAGTAAAGTTATTTTCCACTTTTTTCGTGTTTTTTTTTGGAAGTCGGTTTTTTTTTGCAAAAAAGTTTTTATTTTACCCTTTTTAGTTATCGTATCACACACAAATCCTTGTCAAGTATCAATTTTGCAATTTCTTTTGCTTGGATGACATTTTTCCAGTTATTTTGATTTCAAAACCAAACTGCTGAACCGATTTTGATGAAATTTCTATGGGACCAATCGGGAAGTAAATCCATTCAGATAAAAGAAGATTTTTTCAAATCGGTTCATAAATGACGGAGATATGCGGTAACAAACACAAAAAAAAAAAAAAACATACAACCGAATTGAGAACCTCCTCCTTTTTTTGAAGTCGGTTAAAAAGGCAGTCAAGGTTTAATCAGTCATCAATATAAAGTAGAATGCTAAGATACATGATACTTCCTCTCGCAGGATGTATCCTACTTTAACAGCTTTCACATTTGTGAACCCTCGGACCGTACGAAGTATGAAAACTAATTTTCTATACGCTCTTTTACAGCTACGCATGATCATCATCATTTGCCTAGCCTTTTCCAAACTAGGTTGGAGTCGGCTTCCAGTCTAACCGGTCGCAGCTGAATACCAGCATTTTCCATGAAGCGACTGCCTATCTGACCTTCACAACCTAGTTAGTACTGGGTAATACAATACCCCTTGGTAAGACTGGTTTTCAGACTTTCGGGCTACTGACTACCTGTAACGAATGTCAATGGTCTTCAAATGACAGCCGAGACCAACGGCATAACGTGTTTTCCGATAGACCGAGGAAATTTGGTATGTAATGAGCAGTCACCCATCCACGGACCACTAGGCAAGCGCGGCTTAACTTGAAGATCCACCCGAGCGGCTGTTATTATTTAGCCATGAACTCCTCAAGCTCCCAAGTGATGGTCACACACTTTTTAGCTTTTAAATGAATGAATGTTGTCATCATCATTTTGATCAGCATTTCAGTCCAGAATGTACTGCTGGTCTTCCCTTTCTTCTGCCACACTTTCCGGTTCCATACTTCCCTCCAGGTGTTTCCCGCGATTTTGAAGATATCTTCAACCGAACAAGGCAAAATTTATGCCCAAGAAAAAAGGGTCACATTCTTGGGCATAAACTTGGCCCCGCTAAATCAAAACTTTGCTAGTCTAGAGTTTCTCGAAGATTGTCTTTTAGAACATATTCTTAAAGACAAGAATAGGGAAGGTCATCGATAGATGGTCTGTGTGAATAATGTAATCTTCTTCTACTTCGACGTGTCAATGATTTTCTTTTTTTTTAAATCAAATTAATTTTGACCAGAACTCTTTTTCTAGCCATATCAATATAAAAGAGTTCTAGTTCTAGTGTGACGTCTAATATCGAAGTATGGAAGAAGCAGACATGCTGCGCTGTTTAAAAAATATACTGTATTTTTTTGTGTTTGTTACCTCATATTTTCGTCATTTAAGAACCGATTTGAAAAAAAAAATATCTGAAAGGATACTTGATACTTCCCGATTAGTCCCATAGAAATTTCATCAAAATCGGTTCAGTCGTTTGATTTTTAAATCAAAATACTTAGAAAAAGTATGTCATCCAAGTAAAAGAAATTGCGACTTAATTGATACTTGACAAGGTTTTATGTGTAATACGAAAACTAAAAAAAGGTTAAAATTACAATTTTTTTTGCAAAAAAAAAAATATATAATGATTATAAACATTCTAAATCATGAACACAATATTTACTTTAATCTTTTTTTGTCGATACAGATTCCTTTAACTTTACTAATATTCTGACGAAAATAAACTTTATCCTGAAACTTTGAAGTTAATTTTACGAATTTAGTTCAGCTTCTATTATACCTTATTTTACAACCTGTTTCTACCAGTTTATCCCTAATAGCTGAAGTATCACAGAACCGTGGCGATTGGATATTTTGGCATGCAATAAAACCTTTGACACATTTTCAGCCTCGACACCACAATTTCCTCTCACAAAATTCAACTTTGTCACCCTGGGATACTGTTCAAAATTGCTCGTGAGATCGGTAACCAAATTCCAAACACGAATGTTGGCTTTTTTCGTTAATTTTGTACGTTTGTGGTGTACGGAAACAGGATCATATCTGGCTTTAAGCCATTTATATTGTGATGTTTGATTGTGGATATTGTTAAAACATGAGAAAATATTTGTGTTAACAGGCGTTTTATTTTCGAACGTTATGTTCGTATTTAAAAATGTTTCCTGATATTGTGAGGTAGTTTTACAATTTTATGGCAATTTTCTGTGAAATTGGGCTCGTATGTCACTGCAGAAATAAAAAAGAATATGGAGGGGGAAATGATGAAACAAAAACATTTATAATGTTATTTGTAGCTATATCATGGCTGTATATATGGAAGTTTTAATATTTACGATACTGGAATCATCATCATTTCCCTGCCGTTGTGCCATGTTATGTGGGGTCGGAGCAAAAGGTTTTTTTCATGCTTCTATCATTTACTACTTTTTTTCATATAATTCCTCAGACAATCCATAATGGAATCATTGGACACCAATAGATAGAACAACAACAACAAATCCAAAAACAAAAATAACTTTATTTCGGAAGTCGGTGCCTTTTGTTTGTTTTATTGACTTTTTATGTCACCAACTTCCGAAAGTAAAGTTAATTTTCTTTTTGTATAATGTATGTTTCATACAATAAATCCTTACTATTGTAGCAAACGGAAATACAAATTTTAGTTCGATAAATCAACAAATGTCAGTTAAAAAACGAACTACCCTAAAATACAATTATTAATTCAATAAACCTACATAAGTCAAAATTAAAACCCATAAATATTTAATTAACCTTAAATTAAAATCAAACAATAGTTTTGCTCCCTTAAACTAGGTGGAAGGGTGACCGACGCTAAAACTGTTATCCCGAATTCAGTACATCATTTTGAAGAACTCCAACTAGGAATTTTTTTTTTTTATTGCAGTTTTGTCGGTTATTTATATAACCGACGAAATATTTCTGTGTGGGGGGGTTCATAATGATGTACTGAATACGTACCATACGCACGTATACTTTCGACAACACGCGTACGCCACGTCAAAAGCCAAGCAAATAAACTAATTTGATCCACAGTACCTATTCTTTGGAAATACCAAATTAGTATTCCTCACATTTTCTGAACAAGGCACCTATATATATCATGACCAAATTCTTCAACGTACACTAGAAAATAAGGATCCTACCCCAAAACTGTATCACACAGAGAATATTATAATAATAAAGCTATAAATCTGAGTAGGCACTGATAGTACCGTCGCAAAGATACCTCATTATGTATGTGCTAAGAGTCGGTGAAACGCGGAACGAAATTTTAATATGAAATGTGTAGATAGGGTTGGTAGCGTAGAAGGAATTTCTGAATGAGTTTGTAATTTCAATAAAGGTGTGGAAGTAGATGAGCGAAAGTAGAAGAATAGAATATTATAGAATAGACTGTACTTTATTTTACACCAAAATTGAAAAACAACTGTTTTACAACATTGATAATGGTTACAATGGCGGTCTTATCGATGATAGCTACCAGACAAAATTTTGATGGACTGTACGATTATAAAAATAACTGACTTCCAAATAAAATACAGAAAAAAACAACACAAAAAAAATGGAATATAAATTTACTTTCTGAAGTCGGTGACTTGTTAGTTTCATTGACTTTTTTGCCACCAACTTCCGAAAATAATGTTATATTCCATTTTTTTTTTGTGTTGTTTTTTGGAAGTCGGTTAAAAGGGTACACTACATAAGCAGGAAAAACTTTATTCTGTCAGTCACAAATACGAATTTCAATTACCGGTTTTCATAATTCCGAATGGTTCAAAATTCCTAATAATAACAACTCCGATTTATCATTCATCTATATTTTCCTAACATTTATTATTACTATTCTCAAAATAACATGCCTTTATCATAATAAATGTAAGTTTTAGAACAACTCGGTCACACAGACACGAACACCAGTTTTAAATAATGCTCATCATCACCATTCTCCCACCTTATCCCAATGTATCCCTTTCTAGCCATATCATCCTTCACACAGTCCATCTATCGTTTCTATGGTCTTCCTCTACACTTATAACCATCTAAGTTCATACTCAACATTTACTTGCTACATTTTCAGCTTTAAACTAAAGCACGTTTAGATAAATGCAGAAGGCGACGTATTGAATCGAAATCAAAAAGAACCACGGACATAAAAACCTACAAATATTATTAGATCAGAACCTATAATTGGAATAACGTCTATCAAGATGTGGCTCATAAGTTCCACAGACGTGGTCTAGAATATTCAATTTAATGGGTACATCCCGTTTGGTAACTTTCCCGTTTGGACAACTAAACAAAAGACGTGCAAAACAAGTGAAAAACAGTGCCCTTTCGTAACTATTTTAATATCCATACATTGATTCCCGTTTCGCCAACCATAAATTTCAACTGTTTTTGTACGGTACAGTCAGCTCCCAAAGTTATAAGGAAACTTCTTGTTGATGTTGCTATGTTTTGTCACTTTCTGGCACACTAAGATTTGTTATGAGAGAACTCAATTTAGAATTTGAACAGAAAGTACTAGGAGAACACAATCATCATGAATCGTCATCGAGAAGATGCTGGTGCCGCTAAAAACTTATTTTAAGTGAATACCCTACATAAAAGTACAAAAAGTACATTAATAGGTACCACCTTGAATTCAGGAAACCCTATTTCATGAATTCAAGGTGGTATTTATTCTAACAGTTCCATCTGCACACACAAGTTGTGTGTAATTGGGTAGGACTTACTTATGATAAAAGTACTAGGCTTGCATAAATTCAAGGTGGCTGTTCTGTTACAATTTGTGACTTCTTATTTCAATATTAATAATTATTATTTTGAATATTTAAGAGTAGTTAGCTTAAGTATTATGGGAACTATTTGTTTACTTAGTTACAAGTCATATTATTGTTTTTTTTTTCTCATAACAAGAAGGTTTGTTTTTGTGTGGTAATTCTTAGTAGTTCTCCTTAGTCCTAACTGTACTTGCCGAACAAAAAGTTTACCAAACGGGAATGAATACACGCATACTCAAAAGTTTACGAAACGAGACTCAATGTACATAATTATAAAGATCAAAATAGTTACGAAATAGCACTTTTGTGATCGTATTTTGTTGTCCAAACGGGAAAGTTACCAAACGGGATGTAGCCTTATAATCTATATAAATATCTAAAATTGAAGTGTCTGTTTGTAATTTCAAAATAACAGCTTGCACAACGCGCCGCTTACGGAGCGGGATTGCGAGCCGCGCGGGTGCTCTGCCTACCCACTGTTGCACGGTACGATAGTAATGAGACAGAACGGCGCCACGAGGCTAACAACTGGTAGGCCAAAGGCGCGCGCGCTCGAATTTCATACGGCTGTTGTGTTATTGTGATGAAAGTGAATGAGTATAAAAATAAAATGTTTCTTTGGGAAAGTTGTTCGTAATAATGAGTACAATCAATAAAATAATAATAATAATAATCAATCTAGTACAATCACGTGTTTAAGTATCGGTCACTAATTACCAGTCACCCTCTATAGAATGACAACAATATTTTTTTACTTTTTTTTGTTTGTCTTTCTCTCTGTTCCGGGTGATCTCCGAAACGGTAAGACCGATTTTGACGGAACTTTTACTGGCAGGACTGGATGTTATACGACGTAACCTAGGCTATTTTTTTAGAATAATAATTAGGGTTACATGGAAAAAAATTAAACCTAATCCGATTCAAATAGGGAAGTAATATTTTCTATAATAATTTCATGTGGACGAAGTTCGCGGGCAACAGCTTCATGCATAAAACATATCCAAAAAATAAAGCCTGCTTTTTGCTCAGCCTCTTTTCGTACAAAATTTCGACGGATTGTTCAATTTTTCACGCTTTATTAGGCAGCCCTGCTCTGACCCTTCTAATTTGGTGGCCGTTGCTACCCTTTATACATTTAGAACTAGTTTCTCAGTTCTCACACGTAATTCAACCCGTACTATTTACTTAGCCTCTCGTGCGTTAAAATTAAGTTCTTGTAGGGAGTTTCCCTTTCTGGGTTCCATTGCCAAAAAAACTTCTAACGAAAATTGGTTAGAAAAAGATTTGATATTTAATTTTTGAGATATGGGATTTTTTCATCGTACTGCAGCAGTAACTTTGCTTTCTTTCCCATAATATGAAAAATAAATTTAGTTTAGCTGTTGAGTGTAAATTGACATATGAATGAGCGTTAAAAGTATCGTTATTATATTGTTTGGCGCTAAGGAACCCTGTGTGTGCGAGTACGACTCGCACTTGGCCGGTTTTATTTATCTACTTTGTCAATGTTTACTTGACTATTTAGACGTAGTATTTATTTCAAGAATTACTTCGCTGGTTTTCGGTCGTACATTTTAAGTGTCTAGAGTAACTTACTTGCTTACTTATTTATTTATTTTTAATCAAGACCTTAGTTTATTCTCTGCGTAATTAGCCAATCTGTATTCATGAAAACTTTAGCACCTAGTGCGAGCAAAAAAGATTGCATGAAGTTTTTTGTCGGCTCTTCTTGGAAACGAAAACGTTGGCACCTAAATTAAGTCTCTCACTTCTGATCTTTTGGAGTACATCAAAAAAAAAAAAATTCCTCTATACAAGGTGTATACGGATTCTTTACGAAGCAACCAAGCATTTTGTGCATCGAGTAAGTAAGTCAACGCAATAATTATTATTGCTGGTAACCGACTTTTATTTTTCGGTGATACCTAAGTGCTGTTTTACGGTAGAACACAATGTATCGCATTCAAAATATTGCGCTAATGAATGCATTGAGAAGTATTGGGGTCGTGGATGTATTTAAAGTAAAGTAAAAACATTAAGAACTTGAATAATACTTGTGAAAAAGTTGGAACTTTGACCACCAATATCTCCGTAACTAGAAGGTTCCCAGGTATGGTCCAGAACAAAAAAAATATGGCAATGACGGCAAGAACCAGTGCCTATCGGCTTTGTTGAGGGTATTTTTACAACCATTATCTACAAACAAATTCTGTCAATAAAAGCGAAAATAAATCTGTATGTTATCAGCAATGTCTTCCTGACCTGTATCCTCGAAAGTAGTAAAAATGCTCGATTGTAAATTGTGTTTGATTTACGACGAAATTCATCCCTCAAGTAAACACAACATGGAAGAATATTTGTCATTCCAAAATTACATGTGTTTTCCTGTTTACACTCTTAAGAAAATCTTAATCTACACTAATGTTATTATAGTTTCATAAGTTAAGAGCCTGGACCAACGACTTAGCATGCTTTCCGAGGCTCGGAGGAAGCTCGGTATGTAATGAATGGTCACCCATCCCAGGATCGACCTCGGCAAGCATTGCTTAACCTTTAAAATCGACACGAGAGGCCGTTATTATTTAGCCTCGAGCCCCTCTCAAACTAAATTTATACGACATCAAGTAAACACTCCATTTATACAACATCCCTTGACGGAGCGTAATCAACTGTTCCTAAATTAATATTGACAGGCGTATTAACAGAACACTAGAGAATTCGTCGACTTGTACCAAAGGGATCGTTGTTTAATTGTTTACACAATTATCTGCGTAATAATTGAGTTTTTCTTTACGGTGTCCGTTAGTTGGGAAATTGTTGTTATTGCTTGAGGAGCTCGTGGCTAAATAATAACAGCCACTCAGTTTGATCTTCAAGGTTAAGCAGCACTTTCCGGGGCAGTCCGTGGGTGGGTGACTATCAATTACATACCGAGTCACCTCCGTGCCTCGGAAAGCACGTGAAACTGTTGGTCCGCGCTGTCATTTGTAGATCTTTGACAGTCGTTTACAGGTAGTCAGTGGATCGAAAATCTGACCAAGGGTGTCGTATTATCCAGTACTAACTGGGTTGTGGAGGTCAGATAAAAAAAAGGTGGTCAGGGTAAAATACTGGTATTCCGCTGAATCCGGTTAGAGAGGAAGTCGACCCCAACGTTGACCGCCGACGTGGTAGTGAAGTCACTTTTTGTTTACAGGTCTGAAAGGGACACCGACGCTCAAACGGTTACCATGTATTTCGTACATCATTCTAAACCCCCGGGGACTTCATTTTTCATCGTTGAATTAAAAAAAAAACAGTGGTTTCCTACAAGTGCAATACCTACACGGGCAAAATGTATGCAGTTTTTTTTTATATTATAAAAGGTATTTTGAATTTATCGTAAAGTCGTAAAATCCTCGAAAATTTGGGGCGGATTTCTAGTCAAATTAATACAGCGATTTGTGTAAATTCACTGAAGTTTCATTAGGTTATTTTGTACTGATGATACAACTTGAGACGGTGTAGTATCTTCGCAGAACTAATTATGCAGGAAATCTTGAATTTATTAGAATAGTTAATGTAGTACTATCCATAGATCCTCTAGAATACACTGAAGTACAGAATAAGCCAGTTGATGTGAATTCATTCAGTACCGAAGTATGTAGCTGATCTCAGAACATCACGCTTGTAATCCCCGAAAGGTTAGGCAGAAGTTCACCTAATAGTACAGTCACATTTCACCATTAACGTTTAAGTCCCGTCTAATACGGGGTAAGCCTTTTGCCATCGACCGGGTGCAAATCCAGACACCATGGCTGAGAAATTTCTATTGTGAAATCTCAAATACACTTTACCCGACCTGGGAATCGAAACGTGAACTTCATGCTCAGCAGTAGCGCTAGTAACCAACGTCATCAATACAAAATAAGAAAAGTTGTATAAGCTTCAGCTGAATTACACCAAGCAAAAAATAACCTTAATGATAAAACAAAACGCTTCAACGAGCAAGAAAACAGTTGTAGAGGAAAAGCAGAACGCTTTAATGGCTTTAAACTAACTCAAGTTACAGAAGTCAACTGTGTGGATTAAGATACAAATGTACCTCCAACGTCTTTGTGAGGTCGTAAATTCAGTGGTGACTTAACACTGACCAACTTAGCTAGTATATTTTAACTGTATGTGGTTAAGCGGTTGAAACGCATAAAACAGACTATACTGCCAGAAGTTGTAAGGAATGCGGTGTTAGAGTCGGAGTATGTGACGGGACTTTGAATGGAGATAGATGGTTTTTGATGGAAGGTCATTATGGGGAAATAGAAACAGTCAAGCAAAGAGATTTATATAAAAGCAGCTAAACTCTTTGAAGCAATATTGTGAGTGTGAATTTTGGTCGACGCGAAATATGGAAATTTAATCGGGCAAAAGATCGCAGCATAACAGGTGTTAAGCGAACAGATCGCGTCAGAAACACAACCCTGCACTCCTTAACTCAGGCTGCAGATTTTGGGGAAAAAACAGCTAAGCTAGAGTGGGACTGGGCTGGCCACGTGGCACGAATGCACCCGGAGAGATGGATCATCACTCACTGGACACCTGATGGAGGAAATCGCCGAAGAGGCCGTGACGAAGGCGGTTTGACGATCTGATCTTGTTTGCAGTTTTTTTTTCAGTTTTGGAAGGAGAAAGTGGAGGCCTTTGCCCAGCAATGGGATACTTGAAAGGCTACAAAAAAACATCATTTGTCCAGCCTTTTCCTTAATATGTTGGGGTCGGCTTCTGGTCTAACTGGATGCAGCTGAGTGCCAGTATTTTTCATAGAGCGACTGCCTATCTGACCTCCACAATCCAGTTAGTACTGGGTAATACGATAAACCTTGTTAAGACTGGTTGTCAGAATTTCGGGCCACTGACGACCTGTAACGACTGTCAAATATGTAAAAATGACAGCCGGGCCCAACGGCTTAACGTGTTTTACGAGGCATGGAGGAAACTCGATATATAATGGGAGGTCACCCATCCACGAACCAACCCAGGCAAGCGCGGCTTAACCTAAAGATCGACCTGAGCGGCTGATATTATTTATAGTTCTACATGTTGAAATTGAATCATCAAGACCAAAAGGAAGATCATTCTAAACAGACAAATCAAGTAAAACATTTAATCACACAATTTTCATCACTTTTGTAAGAGTAAGTCAAACGTAAGAAGCCAAATTGGCAGATTCAACTACAGATAAACATTATAACAATGCTTGTAAGCAAAACATCACGCCTGTTATGTAACCCTTGAAGGAATAGAAAGAAACGTACCCTTGGTATACAGACATTTTACTAGTTACGTTTTTATGTCCCATGTAGCAGTGTAGCATAAAGGAAGAGCCTATTAAAAACTAAAATGCATAAACAGACAAATAAACTCCCAGATGAGGAAATTAAAAAAGGTGATCCATGCAAGAGATCAGAACAAACATTTTACATTACAATCATCCCAAAGTTAAAGACGAATTGTAAAGTAAAACCTTTTGCTGACGACGCACCAATTACTAAACAAATACATTACAGAGGGCTGCACAGGGGTTGTTTTTGCAATCTATCCTTCTTTCAATTAAGCTAATTGGTCGGAAAACAGAGGAAAATTTAGAAGTGGTTGGGAACAGACTAATTTATTTAAAGGTCCTCGAATTTTTATCCAAATATAGCACGGTAGAGAACATAATTTAATTTTGTTATATTTTGTCCGATTGTAATTTGAGATTAATTGTGTTTTGTTGTAGGTACAACCTTTGAATTGAATTCAAGAAATAATTTACTGAAGGTGGATAAATAAAACTTCTCTGTCTATTTATAAATAGAGTCCTAATTTAGGTATTCAATTAGGTACTTCTTTTAATGGCTCCTAACAAGACTGGATAAAGTAAGGAATGAGCATATTAGAGGAAATTTTAAAGTGGCGCCTGTTACAGAAAAATTGAAAAGAAGTCGTCTGTCTTGGTATGAACATGTAATGAAGACGGATGAAACGCATGTTACTAAAAGAGTGATGGATATAAATGTTGATGGATGGAGAGGGAGAGGAAGGTCAAAGAAAAGATGGATGGATTGTGTGAGGAATGATATGAAAGAGAAAGGAGTAAATGATGCAGTGACGGTTGACAGGGGAGAATGGAAGTAGAAAACGTGTTGCGCCGACCCCAAGTAGAATGGGACAAGGGCAAGAAGATGATGAAAGCCAAGTACTGACTGCCGACTGCTAAGCATGAGGTCTTGGGTTCAATTCTCAGGACGGGCAAAGTGTTAATAACACTTTTTTTTTAGTTTTTCCTTCAGGAATTTTTAAGTAACAGCCACGGAGTCTGGATCTGTGCCCGGTTGACGACAATAGGCATACCCCCTATTACAAGGGACTCAAACAAGGTACTTAGGTACACCTCTGCATAACCCTTCGGGAATTACAGGTGTGATGATGATGTTGTGTTATAAAGCCAAGTATTTATCATGAGTTGGCCCGCTGCTGGCCTCTCTTAGCATGTGCCAATCGCCTCGTCCCTGTACCAGTATTATTTCTATCAAAACGAATTGCTTCTCTCATTCCTGCATAAAATATGTCGATTAAAAAATCCGCACCTTTTAAATTTTTTTGTACGAGCAAAAACTCTTTGCCTTTGTCCCATTTTTTTCATAATCTGGTGCCTGAGCTTTCACTAAAACCCTGTTTTACATCTCAGTTAGGCTTTGATAAATCGTCTTAAATTAACCGGTCAAGATCGCCTTTGTTGAGTTTCGAATCCAGATGATTATCTCCGTGAAAATTATTCCAAGTCTTTTTGCGCCTGTTACAAATTACAAAAGGATAATATTCATTCAGGGGTTTTTATACGAAACTTCTGACAATATATTCTCAACTTAGTTAAAATGAAAGCGATCTAAGGAAACTTTCTTCACTATGTTATCGGTTGCGGAATTGAGGGGAGAATTTGTACAATCATTATTAATATTTCAAGGCGTAAAAGTAGCGTTTGTCACAAAAGTGGGACCTTGTTTGTTTGGGAGATTCGCTGGAGAAAGTTTTATGGGTTTAACGAAACGGACATTTGTCTTGAGGGGTTTCGGTTATCAAATTATTTTTATTTTTGTAAAGAAGGACTTTGAAACTCGTATTAATTGTCAAACAAACTTGATGAAGTATAAGCATAATTTTTCTACTTCTGGGACTCAAGTTTCCTCTTGATAAGAAGGGGACAATAGGTTATCCAACACGCTTGCCTTTTACGGGTTAATGGATGTGACATGTCTTTAAATTTTAGGATCTAGGACATGGAGATCTCCTCACGACGTTTTCCTTTACCGAAAAAGAGAATGGTTTGAGATAAATTATATATGTATAAACGCCTGGCCCGTCTAAAAAGCACGTTGGGTCGACAATATCGTCATAGTTGCGGGATATGTCTTGGATGCACGGAACTAAGAACTATGGCAGACGAAATTGGAGGCCAACCAAGGAAAGACAGCTTGGGTGATCGCGGGTTGACATGACGATGATTAGAGGCCTGCCTAAGATCGACCCCACACGACTTACAACTCCTGCTCCCCATTAATGTAGTGCTTCGAAAATTTACGAACACCGATTCAATATTAATGTGCCGATGACTGCGAATGCCGTCGAGTGAATCGTAAAATTTAAATTTTCTCTGAGGGGTAAATGGTCGATTCTGGCGCTCGTAAACAAGGAACTACGACTCGCTCAGTACTCATTTGTTTATTGCATTCTTATTCGAGTGAATGACACCGTTTTCATCGAAACTTCACTTGATAAAGATATTACGGTCAAACCGGCAGGTTGAAGACTGGCTCAGATTAAACTCACGGTTACTGTACTGAAGTCAGAGTCCGTTGCCCAGTGTCCGCAGTTGGTCCGCAATTTGTTCGTACCAGTTCAACTGATACCTTACGGAGGAACATACAAGTGTCATTATTAATGTAGCATTGTCTTTGATGACAAAATTATGTGAAAGAAAAGTGGGTCTAAGAAAATTAGCAAGGACTTTACAAGGACAGACAAGAGAGAGGAGATATTCATCTGCTCTTTTTTATAGGTCTCTTACACATTCCTTTAGAGACCCATTAAAAACATAAACAAAGAACTACAATAAACCTACTATCAAAATAACTACACCCGTATGCTTACACAAAGTTTCGCGTAAGTCCGAAGTACCTAGCAACAATATCGCCAAGAAAGATAAATGGGTCACTATTTTTCTCAGCACTACACTGACACTATTCTATCCTAGACAGCTGAGTATAAACACGACTATTCCACAAGATTTATTTGACAGAACAAGCACACACAAAAACCACTAGATAAGACTTTAACTTTAATTAAAAGATTACACCACGATTATAGCCAAGTCGACTAAAAGTAAAAATCTTCGCCGAATCCACGTACTCTTCGTCGAAACAAAAATGTTAACTTCGTTGAGACAATTATAACCGGGGCAGTTAACCGGGTCTGGCTCTTTGTGTATGTGAGGTTTTTTTTAATGTTTGTTTAGGCACCCACGATACAGGAGAAAGGTACAGACATGCTGCGCCGATCCCAAATAAATACCGATAGTGGCAGGAGAATGATGCTGACGATGACTGTACTCACACGAATTTTAATTAATAATTCCTAGTTTCCTAATTCCTTGTGTGGAGCAAAGTTTTTTTTATAAATAGAAAAGAATTAACTGATTACTCCACGATTATGGCCAAGTCGACCAAAGTTCGGTGTAAATCTACGTCAAATCGTCGTAAAAACAGAAATGTTATTTTCGTCGTCAAATTTTCTTGTTTTCGACCAAGTTTGGTTTGTTATATGTGTTTGTTTTGCCGTCTGTTATAATTTATTTTGAGCAACGTAGCTGTTAGATATAGTAATGACGTCTAACGCACACTTCAGGACTAGAAAATATGGTCTAATAAAAGGAATATATGGCCTTCTCACCGCTGTTAAAGGTTTATGTGTTATTTTATTTTGTTTTGATATAGATAATGAGGGTAATATTGTAGTAATAGAGTTGGGTAATAGGATTTTGCGGGAGTTTTAGTATTGTAATTGTATTTTTTTATAACCTTTAGTTCAAATTATTTCTAGTTTTGAAGTGTTTTTTGGACCTAGGAGTGGGGAAATAGAAAGTAATAATCAAATACATAAAATACGAAAATGTTTACCTTGTTTGTGAAACCAACAGCTGTATACAATAATCTTTGTAATGAATTTAATTTTAACAATTCAAGAATATTACACTTATTTTACTTGTATTATTTTAAATTTTGTATATTAATTGCAGTACACCACTGACTACCCCCCCTTTTTTCTATTTCATGTTCGTACAGTCCATCCAAAGGTTGTCTGGAAGAGATCGCTATCAGCGATAAGACCGCCATTGTAACCATAAAATTATCAATTTTTGTAAAACCGTTCTGTATCAATTTTGGTGTACAATAAAGTATATTCTATTCTATTCTAATATTATACATTGGGTAACTTACATTTTTGAGCAGATTTTTTTTTCATACCAATCTATGATAAAGCTATGCATTAGAAATATCTTCCAAAATCAATCGGACTGTGATTGCATGTGTGTTACGTAATTGCGAACCAGTTCGACATAAGAAGGCATTACTTAAAATTTAAAAAATACCAACATTCAACACTATGTTAACATTACAATTTTGAAAACACTAATTTAAAACGATTTCGAACACACATAATTTGAAAATAAAAACAGATTATAACTTAATTATTATTTTAATGTTCAACCAAATATTATTATTTATTGTGAAATATCATTGTTTATCACTGGCTTATTGGTAGAAACTACCAGGTACTTAATAAATACATTACTCCAACGTATACAATTCACAATAATTGCTGAGATAACAGTTACATAACCAAACATTCATAACAACAGCCCATTGTAGAACACACATCAAAATTCCACAAACCATATTCCATTATATCTACAATCAAATTCAAGACGAAAACGTTTTAAATTAATTCTACCTTATCTTTGTACTGTAAAGTAAAGGCGCGTTCATACGTATCCACACCGCACATATCACATCACACCTCACCACACTACAACGAATATAAGTGATAAATTTTATATATTTTCATACAAAATTTGTGATCACTTTTTAAATATTCGTTTTATTTCATGAACCTTTATTTTCCAAGACGTAGGTGTGGACGATTTGGATCACACGCAGTCACAAAAACTATAGTAAGCGCCGTATAAACGTGCAATAAAGTTCATTGACCCACAAAGGTACATTGACATACTTAATTCCAAAAACAATGATAATGACATAAAGCTGTCCTGAATTGACATTTATCCTCTCTTTTATTAGTAATGAAAAACGATTCATAATTTATTGTCCGCCTAGGTCTACGCAGAGAAACTAAGGAAAGGGCAATGAACTTTATTGCACGTTTTATCATTTACAGAGTCACGTTTTTTTTGTTACCATGATCATCATCATGTCAGCCTTGAATCACCCACTGTTGGCTATAGGCCTCCACTCTCTTCTGCTATACTTTCCAATCCTGTGCATTTCCCATCTATCTGTTTATGATATCGTCAAAGTCGCGGCTTTGACGACATCGTCAACCCAACTTGTAGCTACTATAACGCAACTAAAAAATACAACAATAGTGACACTATTTCACACGACACCACTACACTATACAAGGTGTAACATAAACGGAAGACTTCCCATGTTGTCTCTCGAAACATGAAACTAAACAACTTTTGTTCTACGGCTTTATGAACTGACGCAATCTTCTTATTCTTCTGGCCTCATCTCATCTTTATTTGGGTACGGGTGATCGCGTAAGTTCCTTGTCAAAGACTGATTAGGAGAATCATTCATCTACAAGGAACTTACGCGATCAGCTGATCAAAATCTCAACATCTCTACATAGTATAAAACAAAGTCGCTTCCCGTCTGCTTAGATCTTTTAAACGCAAAGGATTTTATTGCGGTTTCCATCAATAGGCAGGGTGATTCAAGAGGAAGGTTTATATATACAAGGTGTTGCTTTGCGTCCTCGTCAAATTCAAGGAGGTAACTATGCTAATGATTCTCGACCCGAATCAATAAATAATGGGTAGGTAATTTTTTTTTCTTAATATCGGAAATCGGTAAGTGTACACCACCCGTATTAAAACGCGGCCTGTCTAATACTAGCCCTATAACCGCGCTTTCACACACATAAACAAACGCAGACGTTTATTCGATATACGGGTGATTCTCCTCTTTTGAAAAGGGCTTCATTCTGAAATAGTGTCAAATTAAAACAACTATAAAAAGCAACGTTTATTATTATTGACCAGGTACCGTGATTTATATTGATTATTTACGTCTTCTATGACAACCTCCTGAATTTTGACGAGGATGCAAAACTACACCTTGTATAATACATGTATATCATAGGAGAGAAAAACCGAAAATTTCGAAGATTTCTAATGTGATGTCATAAAAATATATGTTTCGGCGCTTACATTGCAAAAGCTGGCTAAACCTTACGAGATAGATAAAAATAACGTACTACGGAGAGATGTCTTGCGTTTATTATGTTACACCCTGTTTAATTATAGTAGCATCCACCACATTTTCCTAGTAATAATAATGAATTGTTTGTATTTTCGAAAACATAGGAACCATTTTTGTTAGTACACACTTTAGATACTAAAACTTATACACTGGGATTAGTAACAAATGAATCAAGTCTCATGCAGTAAGGAGCAAAAATCTAGAATCCTGGCTGCTACTGATAAAACTCCCAAATGCATATTTTATCCTGTAATTTGCAGTATCCCACTGACATGTATGTACGTGCCTTAAGAATGTACATCATTAAAATGACAAGAGCAAGGCCCAAACTTACAGACAACTTGCTTGTTACGATTCTCGTTTACCAGTCATGTTATCTCCCCTTGAAGAGTAATCCTTTACAAGTTAAATTGTGCTCTCATATCTGAGATGGCTCAGTTCTGCGTCTTCTTGAATAATTGTGTAAGTTTCGATGGCTGTGTTTTGTTTAAGTGAAACAAGTTGGGAACTATTGCGATCTCTTGGTGTTCTACTATATGTTAAATGTCTGCTGTGGGTAGATTTGGTTGCTAGGGTCGTTTTGGTCTTGGAGACTTAGGTAACTGTTTAAGTTAAAGGGTGTTTATATTTTTTAAATATATGAGAGAAAAACTAAAAAAGTCAGACTAAGTGAGGTTATTGTCCTCCCCCAGAAGGTCGAAAACTTAGGATAGCCTTCCTGGTATATCCCCAAACAACCTGTTAAAGTTCCATTAAATTCGGAAGCCTTTCCATCTACCTTACCTTTTTCCGACATATCGACTGGATTTATTTTATTATGCACAAAGAAAATCGCGTTACCAGGAGCCTTGTCCCTTCTTGGAATAAACAAAACACGATCAATAATTCCAAATATCCAAAAAAAGAACCCTCTCAATAGAATCAATACAAAAATAGAAAAACAAAGTAAAGTAAACGTTATTTGGTAAAGAACAACATTCAATATTTACAAAGAAACCTTTGTACTTCAAAACGGGATGAAGGAAAATCGACATAATACTAGACCCAAAAACTCGAAGACATGTGGCATCTACCAACCCGGGATCGCGTGGTTGGTAAGAGCCCAAACAAGGGAGAAAGCCTGCCTCTAAGCAGTGGGAATATTATACGTCAGTCCGTGGATGGATGACCATTCATTACATATCGAGTTCCCTCCGTGCGTCACAAAGCGCGTTAAGCAGTTGGTCCCGGCTGTCATTTGTAGATCTTTGACTATCGTTATAGGTGACTACCTACCCTACCTACCTACCTTACGATACCCCATGGTAAGACTGGTTGTCAGACAACCTTGGTAAGACAACCAGTCTTACCAAGGGGTATCGTACTACCCAGTATCTAGCTGAGTTTTGGAAGTAGGATAGGCAGTTGCTCCATGTAAAATACTGGTAATCAGATAGGCTGGAAGCTAAACTCAACAGTGTCGGGAGTCAAAAGACCTTTTCTGGATTACTTAGGGTTGAAAATATAATGAAGCTAATAAAAACATTACCCCGTAGACTGCTAGTGAGTCCTTTCATAGGTGCAGCCAAATACAAGGGCTTTAAGTAAAATTATACAAAATTATATTTAGTTTAGACCGCGGTTAGGAGGGACAACCTAAACAAACTTACTCAATCGTGTGTGGTGTATGGTGTGAGCAAAAGCGACTGGAAAATTTTAATCTAGAACATTTTTCAATTATATTCGTACTGCAAAAAAAAAACCAAATGCCAAACAATTATCATTCTTCTGTTTCGATTGCATTGGAAAAAAAAATTGGAATAAAACTGTCTTATCCCTTGTGACATGTATAATGAGCTCTCTTCCTTGTGTTAATATGTGTTTGACGTGATTTTAGAAGGGCTCATCTAGCAATTTATATTTTAATTTCTGTCGAAAAACTTCAATCGTAACATATAATTTATTCAAGAACATTTTTGACACAAAAACTAATATTTCAAAGTCATTAAATCTAATCGGTGTATTTAATTTGTTAAAGCTCATATTTGGCACAATACATACCATTCCTACTGAATCCATAAATACATATTGAACAAAGCATTTTCATAAGATTTCCAGTATCGCTCATTTCTTATATTATTGTCCAAAGTCTACTTGAGTATAGGTCAAAACTTTGTCACGTTGATATATCTTCGAATTAACTTTAATGTCGTACCGCATCTATGGGGGCATGTATGAAATACCCTCAGAAGAGATAGGTAAACTAGACTTCTATACAACGAGTGAATACAAGCGCACGCACACAAAGACGCGTACGGCGATCTCAAACAAACGACAGTCGCGAATGCGCTTGCACTCGTTGTACGTGAGGTGCGTGCGGTTTTGAAATGTAGCCGGACTTTTGTACCTACCTAACTTTAACGTCTTCCAACTTCTATGGAATCATGCATTAAGAATAGCTAGGTATAGAAGAAGAACGTTTCCACAGTATCAGTGTGACGCATCGAACAACCTATGATCTCAAACAAATGACAGTCGCAAGTGCGCTTGCACTCGCTGCACGTGAAGCGTGTCTATGTGTGCGAGCGTTTTTGCTCTTTGCATAAAGCCAACCTTCGGGACATATTTATTCTGTGTGACTTAGGTAAAAGCGTTTTCTCCTAAATAATAAGTACATCTTTGTTAATTACATATTTGAATTATTACAGGATGTTTTCCTTGCATAACTTTAAAGGCCTATGGACGAGCGTAATTCCTGATTTTGACGGCTCTGCTTTTTGGGATTTTGCTTTGAAAGGCGAAGATTAAGGTAGTATTAAGTAAGGATTTGCTGATTTGTTGGAAGTTCGTGGAAACGCTAAATATTTATGTGTAGAAAGTTGGTTGGTATTCTTGTGATTGTGTACTTACCTATGAACTTTGGTTACAAAGTCATTAACACTGAAGCCTTAGTGACAGTTGTTTTTTCAGATGATAAATACCTGAAATAAAAAGAAAATTCATTTTAAGGACAAACTTTACTTACACAATACAATTAAAAAAACTCAGTAACAAATTTGGATTTCGTACTTGGCACTGATTGGCCCAATTTTCTAGAAATGACCTTTTTCCTACGCGATACTTTTTAACGACTTGCCAGGATTTTTCGCGTAACGAGCTCAATCAAGATTACTAGAATACTCTAATTTGCTAAAAACCAAATTTCTTGTAACCTTCAGAATCAAGAAACTACCAAAATTTTCCTTTCTTATAAAATCGTCTAGACCAGTTCAGTTAGTTCAAAACTTTCAAGTTCCATAGAAAATTCAGGGATATCGAAAAAGTGTACCTGTTTTAATGGGTGCAATACTAAAAGTTCGCGATCGCTGATGCTTATCGCTTAACTCGAACCAAACTCGCAGTTCGTAACGCAACTTTATTAAATTACCCGTCTTGGGAAGTGTATAAATTGTTGAATTTATCGCTCGGGCTCCCAGTGTGTAGGCGACGGGCGATGACGGCGGTGGATGGTCATTGGTTGTAGGTTTGGTTGACCACATTACGTTGTTTGGGAGTTAATCTTGGTGTAGTGAAAACAAAAGTGCTATTTGCTTTGAGTACAATACAATATCTTTATTTTCTCTCCTCAACTCTCAGGTTCACATATGTAGTTCTAAATATATAAATCTTAGAATAACATTTTAATAAAATGCCTAAAATGTTCCTTTGTGAGAGACTGGCGTCCATACTATGGTACCCTGTGTGACGGATCACCAGGCTCTCACCTAGAATTTAACGTAGTTAACAAACAATATAATATAAAAGACAGATTTAAATCAATGACGTAAAAAATAAAATAAAAATGTAAATTAGATAAGGTGTAGTGTAATGCGTGTGATGTAGAGTGCAGTGTAGTGAGTAGGTAATGTGTGCAAGTGGAGGACAGGTGGCTTTGAGTCTCAGCCTTTTTTTTTACAAAGTGCATTTTATTACAAAATTTATAATTATCTCTCTGCTTTGGATTTTTACTAAATATAAGCGTAATCATTGAATTTATATGCCTATAATGTCCAATACCATCCACCACGCGGGTCCAGTGTGGGTCTAAACATGTCACATGTCTTCGAATTTTTGGCTCAAAGACATATGTCCTCACCGTTCACCGATTCACCGTTTTGAGAGTTAAACAAAAGGTTAACACAAAATTGGTTATACAGGTTTGAAGGAACACAGACGCACAAACGCTGACCTCGTATTCAGTACATCATTTTGAACACCCCAACATAGATTTTTTTCAAAATTTCAATGTGGTGTTCGTTGCGACGTTGTCCCATCCACCCTGTATTGTCAGCGTCAGAGAAAATGAACGATTCTTAAACGATTCATAGATAAAAACGGTAACCAACACAGCTTGGGAATCAACTCTACGTCAATTGTGGATTTTATACAGATGATATTGCCTTGAATCTATACACGGTGTAGTTTTGCATCCTCGTCAAAATTCAGGAGGTTGTCATAGAAGACGTAAATAATCAATTTAAATTACGGTACCTGGTCAATAATAATAAACGTTGATTTTTTTTTATTTGACACTATTCCAGAATGAAGCCTTTCTCAAAAGAGGAGAATCACCCGTTTATCGAATAAACGTCTGCGTTTGTTTGTGTTGTGTGAAAGCGCGGGCTAGTATTAGACGGGCCGCGTTTTAATACACTTACGGATTTCAGATATTAAGAAAAAAATTGATTTCCCATTTTTATTATTAATTAAGGTCGAGAATCATTAGCATAGCTCCTTGAATTTGACGACGATGCAAAACTACACCTTGTATATGGCAAACTTGACGAACATACCCCAAAAAAATCAAGATTAATAGCCTTCCAAATATCACAAGTTCAACAATAATCCCACATTTGTGCATCACCTACAGTTCCTACGATACTAATCTAGGTTTCCAGATCCTTCGATAAGCTGAAACTCAAACCCGAGTTTCCCAAACACGGGACGTTAACCGATCGTGATAATTTCGGGAACAACACTAATGTGTATAGGAGCACTGACACAAAGCCTTTTTGGACTGAAAGGATAAGCGGTACACTATCTTGATGGGCGACATGACAAAGACTATCATTGCCATCATCACTGGCTTGCCACCGTCCATAGATGACTGTGGTCTCGAATTGGGTACAAATCTTGGTTTCAACAGCCACGTTATTGACATTTTTCAAACTTGTTCTTTCGTGAAGTTTTTTTTTTAATGTCAACAGCTTTTATTTATTCAACGTAAAGAAAAAAGGGGTGTGATTTTTCTGGTCCAGCTCCATGTAGAATAGGCGAAATAGTACTAACATTCCCTTAAAGTTAGGCGTGCTATAGACCAAAAGATATTATTTTGGTTTAATTTTAATATATATTTTTTTAATCTTAACCAACCTATTGTTTTATAATTTATATTTTATTTTAATGTATTCTTATTACTTATTTGCACTTCCAATATTATGTTTCATGGTGTATATATTCGAACGCAATGTAAATTGTTATTGAATAAATTGAATTGAATGACAACAGCGCGTAAAATTATACATGGTTACACCAACGCCTCGGATTTACATGCGGAGCTGTATTAATTATATTTCAAATAAAGACCTAGAAAGCATAAATCGTTCAATATCCCATTTTTAACCGACTTCAAAAAAAGGAGGAGGTTCTCAATTCGGTTGTATGTTTTTTTTTTGTGTTTGTTACCTCATATCTCCGTCATTTATGAACCGATTTGAAAAATTCTTCTTTTATCTGAATGGATTTACTTCCCGAGTGGTCCCATAGAAATTTCATAAAAATCGGTTCAGCAGTTTGGTTTTGAAATCAAAATAACTGGATAAAATGTCATCCAAGTAAAAGAAATTGCGAAATTGATACTTGACAAGGATTTGTGTGTGATACGATAACTAAAAAGGGTAAAAAAAAAGTTTTTGTATTAATGGCTTATGCTGTATTTCACTACATAGTATAAAACAAAGTCGCTTCCCGCTGTCTGTCTGTCTCTATGTACATATGCTTAGATCTTTAAAACTACGCAACGGATTTTGATGCGTTTTTTTAATAGATAGAGTGATTCAAGAGGAAAATTTATATGTATATTTAGTATCAACATTGCACCCGTGCGAAGCCGGGGCGAGTCGCTAGAAATGTAATATAAATAAATAAATAAAAAGTGAAAATAATCTCACATTTTTTTCCAACACAACCCATTGCCATAAACGACCCCTACACGCTTAAAACCAAGGCGATACCTTTCAGATGGCAGTAAATATAAAAGGGAAACATGAGCCACTGGCGGTTGCCAAGTGGGGCAAGCTGCTAGCCAAGTTTCGTGAACAGCTGATATTAGTTCACTATAAACTTTTTATTGTAATCCTTTTTTGGTTTCGCGGGCGAAATTTTTAGTTGATTTGTTGGTGCTAGACTCTTTTTTCATGAACGAAGCGGCCCGTACTGTAGAAGGCCTCACAACTTGAAGACACATCGTATACGTACATAAACATAATATAACATCATAACGCCTGTAATACCCGTAAGGATAGGTAGAGGTCTACCTAATAGTACACCCACATTTTGCCGATTATGTTTAAATCCCATGTAAAAGAGGGCGAGCCTATTGCCATCAGCTGGGTACAAATCCAGACTCCGTGGCTGCTCCTGAGAAAATCCTCATGGAAATCCCCAATAAATCTTTGCCTGACCAGGGAGTCGAACCCAGAACCTCAATGCTCAGCAGTCGCGCTTGGGACCGCTAGATCAATGACGCAGATTATTTATCTTCTTAACTTAACAAGATTCTCATCACATGAGACAGTAATATCAACAGTAGACGTCAAAGTAGACAGTTAATAAAAACCTTTGGGAAATACACGTTACGATTCTAGAAAGAAACCTAAAAAAAATAAAACAAAAGAATATCGTTCCATTTCTTCTAATATTTTCAAACAAGGAGGTCAAAGCCTTCATAGGTAGAATTTCGAGTACGCTCTTTTACAATAACTTGGGTTTTGCAGAAAGTTATGACGTCTTTCGAGATATATTACGACTGGCGACACTATTAACGGCTGGGGTACGCTAGAAGAGTTTTCAAATAGAATTATTATTCTTGGAAAAAGTTACATTTTGGGAATATGCGATTTTGCTGCAAATATTAGAAATGCATGTTTGTATGAAGCAGGTGGCGTTTGAGGTTTTTGCCTACCTCTACTGGAAAAGGTGTGAGTTGTGTATGTGCATTTGTATTTATTAGAAATGTTTTCAGAACGTAGTCATCTTGGTCCGGTGGGGCATACCGATAAAGCCAAGTGTGACTGTGAGTCTCATTCCAAATCATGGCCCACCTCCTGACCTGCTCTTTGTGCAATTCCATCTGCACATTAAGGGACCTGTCCGAAGCCACTACCAACGCCATCGATATGGCTGAGTTTTGATGACACAAATTTAATTAAATAACTCAATCAATCATGGACACGAAGAAGAAGAAAAAGTAGGTAATAAGTGAATATTGTTGCAATAATAACTGGTCAAATACTTGGCGTGGCCCGCATAGATTTAAGTACTAAACTAACTAACTAACTGGTTTAACTAAGATTTTTTTACCTTATTCTCACATACCCAAAGTAGCAACAATATAATGTACCCTAGATATTGTTATACCTAAATTAATTGAAAAGTGGCTCCTAGGAGTTTCTTGCCCATTCTTCTCGACAGATGATCTAAGTTTTGCAACCAGCAACTAGCTGCAACCATGTTAGTCAGAAAGTTTATTTTATTATTTTAATTATTGAAAAATGCTTTTTGATTTACTGTATACTAAGCGAGTATTTTATTATCTTCATTCATCCAGCCCGCCACACTATTCCTAAACCACTGCAACTCCTAAAATCCAGAATCAACAGTGGTGGCCACCAGAAAAGCGCAGAGACAATGAAGCTCTATGAAGTCCCAGAGAAACAATTTAACTGTCTTTGAAATAAATCGGAAAAGAATAACGGAGGAATAGGATATGTTAATGTCAAAATCAACAGGCACAAAACCATAGTACTAATAAAAACTTTTTTGCAAAAAAATAACCGACTTCCAAAAAAAAAACACAAAAAATGTGAAAAATTTTTGATGTTTATTTTTATGATGTTTAAAAAGTTTTTATTTCACCCTTTTTATCTATCGTATCACACGCAAATCCTTGTCAAGTATCAATTTCGCAATTTCTTATACTTGGATGACTTATTTATTCCAGCTATTTTGATTTTAAAACCAAACTACTGAACCGATTTTCATGAAATTTCTATAGAACCAATCGGGAAGTGTATCGTTTGAGATAAGTGAAGATTTATTCAAATCGGTTTATAAACGACGAAGATATGAGGTAACAAACACAAAACAAAAAAAAATACAACCGAATTGAGAACCTCCTCCTTTTTTGAAGTCGGTTAAAAATATGAACAATCGGAAAAACATAATTATTATAAAACTCAACCCAACTTCACCTTGAAACAACAGCCGCGTCTCCCTCTACCAACCCAATGAAGCATTTGATCCTATAACTGATTAAAGCCATTTGTCAAACCATCTCATGTAATTGAGAATATGTTAATATTAATACTGTATTGCATAGATCATTAATTTAGATAATTACTGTTCTGTGTCGGTGATGCTATCTATATATTCTATACCTAAGTAATAATAAATCTGTGGACGTGGGGTTACTGTACATTGAAGATAAAAAAATAAAATTGTAACGGTGTTAATGGACAACAAACAGAACCCTTTCTACTATTTTTAGAATGTTTGTCCGTTTATCTGTTTATCTGTATATCTGCAGTCTGTTAGTCTACGGGTTTGTTTGTTTGTTTAAGTATCACGTGAAAATTACAAAACTAGTGCGGTTAGTTTTAGTGCACAAATATTATGCGTTAATTAGAGAAGTTTATAGTTTTTGTTTCATTGCAATCCATGTGCTCTATCAAAAGATACATGAATTTATTGTGTTCAAGAAGAACTTATCGTTAATACATAAGATACATATATGAAACGACATCTATTGAATCAAACTGGTACTAATGAATAAATATGCTCACAAGATAACTTTAAATCGATTGACCGGGTTTTTCAAAAAGTTATGATGGCAAAAGGTACTTTAGATAGCGCTGCTTTGAAAATGTACATAGCCTATCGAGTGTTTGTTCGATCGCTATCCACGCATTATATTTTAGTAGTTTGACTGCGTGCTTGATTGATGGGGTTATTCATTTGACACCATTTTCTGAATCGCGTTGTTAAGATTTTCCGTGACAGAATGACCCTCGCCGGTGTAAGCAGTATTTTTTTTCTGATAGGTTGTAATATAATATATTTACAAGTCGTGACGGTATCTGTTCACAAATTTTGAACGATTAATCAATCTTTAACATTTAAACATACATACGACAGACATACTAATATCTGTACAATCACCCGCCTAGCCTTTTCCCAAATATGTTGGGGTTGGCTTCAAGTCTTACCAGATGCAGCTGAATCAATCAGTATTTTACATGAAGCGACTGCTTATCTGACCTCTACAACCCAGTTCGTACTGGGTAATAGGATACGCCTTGGTAAAACTGGTTGTCTGATTTTCAATAATTTCTAGAAATTACATTCTATAAATGTTTCAAACATGTTTTTTTCTTTAATATCAACTGTTAGGTAGCTAAAGTAATTGATCTGATAATGGAATGATTATCAGATTATTATTATTTATCTCCTTACAAATCCTTTTTATCAGAAATGCCAAAAGTCTCCAACTTATTCTATCATCTTCTTCAATATAACATAACATCGCGCCTGTAATCCCCGAAGCGTGAGGCAGAGGTTTACCTAATAGTACACCACATTTCGTCAGTAATGTTTTAAGTCCCATGTAATAAGGGGCGAGCCTATTGCCATCAACTGGGCACAAATCCAGACTACGTGGCAGCTATTGAGATTTTTTTTGGAATCCCCAATAACACTTTGCCCGACCTGAGAATCAAACCCAGCACCTCATGCTAAGCAGTCGCGCTTGCGAGCACTACGCCAACGAGACAGTCTCTCCTTCAATATATCCCAATATATTCGACAAAATTCCTCACCCTATCTCCATAATCAAATATAAAACCGCCTCTTTGTAGTTAGAGAGACAAAAACAAATTTATTGCAGGTTCACAATGATTTTGACGTGGGTTCCTGATAGGGGTTCCGTAAACACCCTTATATTAATTGATGTAATTTATATGTGTAAACATTTGGGGGCTCAGAACCGACGTTATTGCTACGTTTAAACTGTTTCTATCTTGTTATGTGTTGAATTTTGAAGGTTATGGATTTTGTAGTGTGTGTTGAATGATTTAACCTTTTTATTGGATCGCTGGCTTGTCTCAATACTGGGCATAACAGCCCGTTCACACGACGACGAAGATTCGTTTTTTTTGACGTATCTTTATTTTACACGATCCGTATTTTTTTTGACGGCGACAATGCTTTTTAAATGCCCGTGTTCACACGCATCACAAATCGTGAAAAATGACAGAAGCGTCTTAAATCACGTATCGTCTTTTAAAAATCAGGTACGTCAAAAAACACGAATTTAGAATTTTTTGTGACGGATTCGCTGACGCGCTCGCTCCCGAAATATCACGGAACTAATGTGAAAACCAATTTGTTTTTTGCCGGATCGTGATAAAACACGATTCCGTATGCAATGTGAACGTCTATCCGTCATGACGTATCGTGTTTTATGACGGATCGTCAATGGCGGAAGCCGTGTGAATGAGCTTTCAGCCTATCTTTGTTTGTCTGGTTTCCACCCTCCTGCGTTAGTTTTCGTCTACTTCAGAGTAAACAAAGATAAGCCAGTCACCAAGATTGACATTGCCTATTAAGTCTGGCTTGTTAGTAAATCTTATAGTATCATTAATGAGAAACTTTCCTACAAATGCTGAATATAAGGAAGAAAGAGATTCGGGAATAACATTGGCAACGCACCAAGCGGCCACCTTCTCGTTGGTTGGAACAGATCCTCGGCTCTGAGAGAAGTTGAACGCAGACTGGCCGAGAACTCCGTCAAAGCTTTCTTAAAAGAGAACAATCTTCAGCAGTTAAGTAATCGAATCAGAGAAAAAATAAGGAACAATCACCGTTAAACAGGAACGAACACCAAATACATGGATTACGTAATCATTGAAAACCTTGAAAATCTCTAACATTAAACTGCCGTTACTTCACAAATTGTAGCCTATCCCTAAATCACAGCTAATTTAATTATTCATACCAAGCTTAATGGACCAACTTAGCTTTTAAACAAAGAAGTAAGAAGAGATTAACATAAAATTAACTTCAAAAATATTCATTGTAATAATGACCAAAAAATAATGAGAGCACGCACCGACTACTCGCAATCAAAGTATGGTTAACCAACGACTGAAAACAAAGAATTTTGCAAACCGACAAAGCTGGGCCATTAATCAACAAAACTACTCCGCAATTTAATAAATCATGAAGAAAAGAAATGAAAATGTAAATCACGAACCGGTATTTAGGGCTTTCGTCTACGGCGACTTTTAGTAGCGATATTCTGTCGCGCGTTTTATAAACGCGCTTCTGCAACGCTGCTGTCGCCATTGCAACGTACAACAGAAGCAAAGCACGTCAGCTTCGCTCCTGAATTAATTTAAATGCGCGACTATGTCTAACGTCATCGTCGAAACGGGGAGTAAAGAACAGAGGGATGGACAGAATTGATGGTACCTGGTCACGTGGGTGAAGTTTGAAGGAGGAGCTCTTGGTTAAATAATAACAGCCGCTCGGGTCGATCTTGGTTGGTCCGTGGATGGGTGACCACCCATTACGTATAGCGTTCCGTTCCATGCGTCGGAAAGCTTGTCAATCCGTTGATCTCAGTTTTTATTTGTAGATCTTTGACAGTCTTTAGAGGCAGTGGAGTCGGTGGCCCGAAAATTTGACAACCAGTCTTACCAAGGGTTATAGTATTACCCAGGTACTAACTGGGTTGTGGGTCAAATAGGCAGTCGCTCCATATAAAATACTGCTATTCAGGCGCATCTGGTTAGAGTGGAAGCCGACCCCAACATAGTTGGGAAAAAGCTAAGCAGATGATGGGTACATGGGCGAAGGTATACAAACAGCGACACGACAGAATTGCGACTATATTGCGCCCGTTTTGCGTTTGCGTTTGTGTTTTGTGTGAAAGGCCTTACAGAGAATAATAATTAAAAGAGGTTTTTACCCTGCCTACGCTTTTCAATCTATCGCTTTAGTATCCTTTTTGCAATTTATAGTGTAAATTGCTTTTTGTGATTCAGTTTCGTGGGTAAGTAATTTATATGCCCGTAAACCCGGGTATAAATTCTCAATAAAATTAACAGCTCATACGATTTTAGTACTGATCGTAAGAATAAATCGGATGATTTACATTCAATAGTGAAAGATCGAATATGGGAAATATTATTATTACTTTTGAAAGACTCTTCACCCGATAACAAAGTAGAATGAAATTCATTTAGTATTAGATATTTTATAGGCTACTTACGTGATTTTGTCTGTTATTTTACTTTTAAAATGTTTCCTTGCCAATGTTAATAGTACCGATCACTGTACCATGGATTAATATCTACTTATAATAACTATATTCTTCTTCATTTGTATCTTTATCATACTAATGTTATAAATGCGACAGTGAATCTGTGTATCTTTCCCTTTTCACACCTTAAACACTGAAAGGATTTCGATGTTGTCTCTCTCATAGCTAGACAGACCTGTGTTGGGATATAGGATATATTTTTGCCCAGTGGGTTTCCGTTGGATTATTTTCGGTCGCCACGCGGGTGATTCTCCGGACAAAAATTAGTAATAATCACAGTTTGAACGACCGACTTGTTCCCACTATAAAAAAAAAACTTGCAAATAGTTTAATTATTCATTCTACCCACAAGCATAGCATGTAAAGCGCGGTATACGCATTACTTATTCTTAAAGTCAGCAGAAATGCTGTCGCAATCTTTCCAGTCATATAAAAAGTAATTTAAAATGTCATGTTATCTGTAGACTTATTTTTACCGTTGGAAAACGAAAAGCCAATCAGCGTTCAACTAAAAATGCATTGACAGTTATTTGCTGCAGAGGGTGGCTCTCTCGGGAGCGAGCATTGGCTTACGACTGTAGAAGACAGGGGTCGAACATAGGTTTAAGAGGACGATTGATTTGATTCGGCACGTGCGTTTATAGATGAGTGGGACAAGTTAGACAACGTAGATTTTAATCAAATTTACTTTGGATGAGAGCGTAGAAATGAAATATACAACAAAAAAGAGCAGATGAGAAGAGATAAGCTTGATGAAAGAATCAAAAGATCCATGGTTCGAAATGTTATTCTTGAAAATGTAAATGTGGAATGAAAAACAAACTTGTAAAGATCAAATTGAAAACAGTCAAAGATAGTAATTGAAAAGACTAAATAGAAGAAAGTATAAGAGGATCTATTAGTGACTTTTACATTATTTTCAAAAAGGAACATAAAATTTAAGATCTGTCGAAACAGTTAACATTATTTTCAAAAATAAAATGTAGATATTCTTGAATACGAAGATATATGCGAACAATAACTCTTGACTTACACCACACAATTTTACGCAGAGAAAATGTAGCGAAATGATTTGGCAAGCGTCCAAACCTCTGCTACCTACAGCTTTTGGATTTGTCGTCTTCATTATAGACTTTATTTCTTGCAACTGCTCGTAGCCTTTTGAGGTAAATGTTAAGTACGGATCTGAATTTATTGCTGGGTTTGGGAACATTGGAACTATTAGTTCAATGACTGGCGATTGTTTTATGGTGGAGTTCAAGTTTACTTTATAAGAACCTGGGTTTATTGATAAAAGGATTCTTATAAGAGATTTTGCAAGTAATGAATTAGTTTGTAATATTTTTACAATGAATTCAGTACTACACTATTTAGGCTAGAATTATTTATTTTATAGTAATATTTCGCCATTTAAAAAAATAAACAACTTTTGCATACAATTAGACAGTGCAAGTGCGCTTTGTATGCAGGCATTCATGCAGGCAAATCATGTTTCAAATTCTTGGTAATGACTTACTCTCATTATGGTTCGTGAAGATACAAAGGATAAAGAAAATGATGGTAATCCAACGTGCATTGAAGACACTCTTCTTTTTATTACAAATAGAAAGATTTGTCGTCTTTATTATAGACTACTTCGTGCAACTGCTTCTAGCCTTTTGAAGTAAATGTTGAGTACAGATCTGAATTTATTGTTTTGCTGGATTTGGGAATGCTGAAGCTGTTAGTTTAATGACTGGCGATTGATTTATATTGGCGGTGAAGTTTACGATGACCTGCTTTGCTTTTATTGGTTCAGAGATTATCTTTAGTATTATTGAGAGGACTCTTATTTACTAAACACTTTAATTATTTTCCATTTGCAAAGTTAAAATTACAATAAGTCGCGTGCTCTCATTCTGTGTTTTTTTTATTTTTCTAAAGGTGCTTGACCAAATAAAACTGTACCAAACGGCAAAACAAGTAAGAACAGTTTTCATTTAGTAACATTGATAGAAATGTAAGTACCAACGAAGATAAAAATTATCTAATCTTATTATTTACACCACAAAAACCGAAAAACTGGGTGAAAGTAGAAATAAATGAGAAGATTTTAATATAACAAACTTTAATTAACTTACAAAATATTTTGCACTGGTTTTGATTGTTTAAAAACTCTTTCGAAGTTGTAATAAGAAAATTTTGAACAAATTAATGAGCGCCACACAAAAATATAACATAAATTATTCTTAGACGAAGGGGTGAATTTGTAAGAGACAAACAAACATGATAGACCAGGAGACATGACATAAATGGGAAACTTGTGTTGAGTACTGTAATGGAAGAAACAAGGGTACCAAAGATGATGATGAATAAAAATAAAAATACATAAGATTAAAATCGGGGCAAAGAAGGACACATGTAGCGCATGACAAACGTAACATGTCCTAAATCAACAACAATACATCCTGGAACAAACGACGTCACGGCTTACACAGGTAAAGATGGTGGGACGAATACAACGCCTACAGCCTATATTGATCCATACTAGCTGAATAAAGAATAAGAAAGGATAAAGGCTAAAAATAAAATAATGACAAATAAAAGAAAAGCAGATTCACAGCCCTTTGGCTACGGCCAAACAATTGCTGCGCGAGACCCGAACTATGGACCGACAACACACATGATGTGTTTGCCACACAGTCGAAATGCTTCTTCGAAAACGAGACGACTGTGCGGCCGAACACGCCTAGCGTGTGGCGGCCCGACGTTTCGCCAGTGCTAGATATATATTATATTTTTAATATGTCTTTTAGTATCTCGTATAAATTTGATAATAGTGAATGATTAAATACATTACCGAATCAAATAGCAATAATCTCTTAATATTGCTATTTGATTACCGTAGTCGGAGCAATGTGTTTTTGCTATGTACTTATTGGTAGGCGATTGAATTAAACCTCTTATCATTACAGTTCTGACACATATTTCAGCGCACATATGTATATGTGCAAGTTACATTCATTTTAAATATCTATTTATTTATAGTTTTAATAAATATTACTAAGAATTTATTATGATAAAATTGAAAAATTCATAGTACTATCGGGTGGGTACTTACCCATGAACAGCAAGTTCTGGAAGTTTCACTACACCTTAGACTAAATCCCAAAACTTTGCTTGAAATGGAGAATCCACTATTACACTATACATTCGAAAATCACAAAAGCCAATTAAATCACAATGTTGAACAAAAATCCACCATCACACGAAAGGCTAAACACGCAGTTATTTGTAGTAAGTAAAAAGTCCGTAAATGAAAGCATGCATCGGAATAAAATAAAGGGCAAGAGCAACCTCTACAAAGACCACAGAAGTACGTCTGTTCACGGCGAAATCCAGACTATAACTGATAAGAAAGCTAATTTTTTACCACTGCCAATATGGGTTAGTGGGGAATTAAGAAAATAAATTGTAAAAGGTATCTAATCTTTTGAAACAATACGGTGAAAGGATTAGCTATCAGCCCTTACACAATTAGGTTGAAGATTCTTTGTGAACACCTAACACCTAGGTTCAATTCCCATACAATAGGGGATATGATCGTTTATGAAAACTCGACTTCAAAATCGTAAAAGAAAACTACAGAGATATAAAAGAATACTACGAACATAAATGAGTACCTTCAAGAATTTCAAGCACTAGCACAATACAGTTTAAGACCCTTTGTAAACACCTGGCATCTAAATAATAAATGATCGGTATAAAACAATAATGTAAATGACAATCCCTAACACAATAGGACTAAGGATCTTTTTTGACCACCTATAATTTCTCGTCGCGTATTTTGTAGGTAATAATACAATTCCTTTGAACACTATTCTTTAAATATGTAAATAAAGAACATAAATTTCTCATCATTAGTCTAATACTTGCCTACATATAAATTAAAAACGGAGCCAATAAGTCTTAACAGACAGTGAGAAACAACATAAAAAACACAGCTGTTATATTTTCCAGTACACATATATGGAAACACACCTAGCGCGTAATCCCGCACTGGCGAAACATCAGGTCGCCACACACTAGGCGTGTTTTGCCGCACAGTGGATTTTTCGAAAACACATACCCTGCGTAATCGCCGCACTGGCGTTCAGTTAGTACAAACACAACAGGTATGTTTTGCCGCAGCGAGCGGGTTAAAAGAAAAAAATGGCTAAAAATAAATATTTTTTAAGGGTCTCGAGTAATAAGATTAAACTACGTCTAAACCAAGAAACGCCCATATTCAAGGTAAAGACGGACGCGGAAAATCAAATGTGAAGGATGATAAAAATAATGGACCATTTCAGTAATCTGAGCTCAACAAAAGCCTTCGGGACATTGTCGACTTTACTATCTAAAAGTAAGGATAATCATATTTCATAATTATAGATACTACCCACGCATATTTCTTGTCTTTTTAACCGACTTCAAAAAAAGAAGGAGGTTCTCAATTCAGTTGTATTTTTTTTTGTGTTTTTTACCTCATTTCTTCGTCATTTATGAACCTATTTGAAAAAATCTTCTTTTATCTGAATATGTATTATATTATGTATTATTATAATATGTATTAGTTTATTTTATTTGTATATATATATATACAAATAAAATATATATATATGAAAAAAAAAACAAGGATTAACAAGGATTTGTGTGTGATACGATAACTAAAAAGGGTAAAATAAAATCTTTTTTGCAAAAAAAAAAACGACTTCCAAAAAAAACAAAAAAGTGGAAAATAACTTTACTTTCGGAAGTCGGTGGCAAAAAAGTCAATGAAACAAACAATAGTCACCGACTTCCGAAAGTAAAGTTATTTTCCACTTTTTTGTGT
Organism: Standfussiana lucernea; assembly: GCA_964057025.1. Classification (NCBI taxonomy): domain Eukaryota; kingdom Metazoa; phylum Arthropoda; class Insecta; order Lepidoptera; family Noctuidae; genus Standfussiana; species Standfussiana lucernea. The sequence continues at coordinate 7,932,861 of OZ059808.1, read as the reverse complement.
TTTTTTTGTTTAGTTATCGCATCACACACAAATCCTTGTCAAGTATCAATTTCGCAATTTCTTTTACTTGGATGACATATTTTTAGCCAGCTAATTTGATATAAAAACCAAACTGCTGAACCGATTTTGATGAAATTTCTATGGGACCAATCGGAAAGTAGATCCATTCAGATAAAAGAACAATTTTTCAAATCGGTTCATAAATGACGAAGATATGAGGTAACAAACACAAAAAAAAACAACCGAATTGAGAACCTCCTCCTTTTTTTGAAGTTGGTTAAAAAAACCATTTTGTTACCATAAATTGCTATACATAAAAAGATTCATATTAATACATATATATATATATATATAAATACAATAAACTAATACATATTATAATAATACATATTAATAGTCCGTAATACGAGAACCTTTTAATAATTAGTAATGACTACATAGTGAGCAATTTAGTCTGACTTTAAATAGTACTTCCAAACTGTTCTTTTGAAAGTCATTTTGCAAAATGGCAATTGCATTTCTTTTTAATTATACGTAAAAGCAGAATTGAGCAAGCTATCCAAAATTAGAGTCTCTTCAAAAAAGCATTTAACATTGTGAAAGCTGTCAGTCTAGTCCATCTCCCTCAAACACACGTAAAAGATAAAAACAGCTCACCACGCATTAGTGGTATGACTTGGAGAATTCACGCGATCAATAATGACGACGCAAAAACGATGCCCTTATTAATGCCGTAGAACAAAAGGCGGTAGGGTAGATAATACCAAATGGATAGGTCACAGAAGGTCGACTACATACAACGAGTGGAATCGTACGCACACATACATAGATACACTTCACGTACAGCGAGTGCAACCGCACTCGAGGCAGCTGTCATTTGTTTCAGAAAATCACGCACACATAGACACGCTTCACGTACAGCGTACTAAGACATTCGATAGTCTGAGTTTGATCTGAGCCTGAGAAGTTACTCAACTCCTGCCTTGCCCTAGACATGTTCTCATCTGTAGCTAGCACTTGTATTTTGACAGTTATGCTAATGAGACTGAAATAACGTTTAGTTTCAGTACTTGCGAAGTAACGTTTATAGATTTTGAATTTGGACTTACATACCACTTACTCAAGCTAAGTACCTACACTAGCGTCACACACAAAAATAAACATTAATTCTGAGAGCAAAAAGGTTCATTTTTGTGTAAAAATGCTTCTGTACCTGTGCAACGCTCTTGGCTTGAGAAAAACCTTAGATCACTTAATGGAGATCAAAACCAGAGACCCCAGTATGAGTGAAAGGGCACACGCGGCTGTCAGTTGTTTACGATCGCCATACGTACGCGTCTATGTGTGCTTGTGCTTGTCCTCGGACGTTGTATGCAGCAAGCTTTCTGTATGTTTCTGTTTTGTGGTAAATAATATAAGAATAACCTATAGATCGGCTGTTTTGGTCCATTGATTGTCCTTCCTTTTGTTGGGCAAAGGGTCCCGTAGCCGCAATTGAAATTCAAATTTGAAGCTAACAGCGTTGTTTGTTATTTGTAACTTTGGATTATAATAGTTTGGTACATTTATTAAATGGATAACTTGAGTTCTTGTCGAGCAAAAATATTGTGATGTGAAAGAACTACGAGTAAGCTTGTCAAGAGTAAAATATCTCTTGTTATACATATAAACATGACGAGTAATATAGAAATATGGTAAAAGAAGACATGCTTCGACGACCCCAAATAAATAGGGCTAAGGGCAGGAGAATGATGAAGATGATGATATAAACATAATTTAACATGACGCCTGTTCTCAACTCATTTCGCCAGCTGAGTTCCAATATAGACGAGTCTTATGACAGCAACTGGGCAAAATTTCGGAGTCTGGACCAGGGTTGTTGCGGATGCAAAAATTTTGACGTCCGCGGACGCGGATGCGGATGCGGATGCGGATTATTAGAGGTTCACATCCGCGGATACGGATGCGGATGCGGATTTTAGTTTTTTTTTTTTTTAAGTTATTTCAATTTTAAGTAAGTACTTACATAAATAAATGAAAATCGATATTTTTTTTAAAAAGTAGGTATGTTTTATTTAATCATATTTTGAGAACACTTTTTAGTGTTGTGTGTTGTTTTTTCGGAATCATGTGCGTATTGTTTAACAGTGTTGTTGCGGATGCAAAAATTTTGACATCCGCGGATGCAGATGCGGATGCGGATTTTATTAGCGGTTCACATCAGCGGATGCGGATGCGGATGCAGATTTCAGTTTTTTTTTAAGATATTTAAATTTTAAGTAGGTATTTTAAGTAGTAGTTTAAAGAAATGAAAATCGATTAAATTTTTGAAAGGTATGATTTATTTAGTCATATTTTGAGAAGATTTTTTAGTGTTGTGTTGTTTTTAGGGTTCCGTACCTCAAAAGGAAAAAACGGAACCCTTATAAGATCACTTTGTTGTCCGTCCGTCCGTCCGTCTGTCAAGACCGTTTTTCTCAGGAACGCGTGGAGGTATCAAACTGAAATTTCTATATGATACTTAGTTCTACTGTCCCTGGAAGCTGTAGAAAAATCAACCTTCTAAGTCAACGCAATCAAAAGATACAGCCACTTAGGCCGCAAATTTCCGCAAATTTTCGAAACTCGCACGGGAATCAAAACCTACAGGGTACTTCCCGTGAACTTAGAATCTTGAAATTTTGTACGAAGTCACGTCTTATAGTACAGATATAGGAAAAAATACAAAAACCGTAAATTTTTAGTTTCGTCATATAAAAAAAAGTTATATACCCACAGGTTTGTACGGAACCCTCGGTGCGCGAGTCCAACTCGCACTTGACCGGTTTTTTCGGAATTATGTGCGTATTGTATAATTATCACTATTGCTTCGGTGAAGGAAAACATCGTGATAAAACCAGCATGCGTGTGATATATTTTTCGACGGCATGTTAAGCCAAGTCAGAGGCCCATAGGCTGATAATAAAAACTCTGGCTCCAGGTAACAACCATTACAATAACCACACGATAAAGAGAGTGTTTAAAACAGCTTTTAGTCGTACTTATTAGAATTTTAAGCTTCGAGTTTCATAAATTAAACAAAACAAACAAAGTCTGTAAGATCTTATCACCAATGTGTGCTTTCGTTTTAGTCAGATAGCGAAGGAAGAAAGCAACTAGCAATCACGCGCGAGGCGCGCGCCTCTCTGGCCCCGCCCACTTTCTTTACAAGTCGTTACTTGTTGCAAATATGAATCCGCATCCGTGAAAGCTCCGCATTAATTGATGCGGATGCGGATACAGATGTCTGAATTAATGCGGATGTTCCACATTTACGGATGCGGATGCGAATATCCGTAACAACCCTGTTGTATAAATATGAACCCGCATCCATAAAAGCTCCGCATTAATTGATGCGGATGCGGATGCAGATGTCTGAATTAATGCGGATGTTCCACATTTACGGATGCGGATGCGAATATCCGTAACAACCCTGCTCTGGACTAAGAAAGAACTACTGAGAAATAAAAAAACCGAGAAGTGTGAATAAGACCTGGGGGGTTACTGTGATCTCTTAATGCAGGAATGTTTTAGTTCTATTTCGAGAGTGGAAAAGAGATGGCGTTAGACAGCTGTAGCTGTAGCAATTTGAATCTGTTCGTGTCTACATGAAAGAAGACAACAACCAAATCATGCGAGACTAATCCATCTGTAGTAATCCACCCAGTTTTATATGCTGAGCTTACTTGTAAATAAAAACGTTTTCATATCAGTTAGTGCAAAATCATCCGTAATGGGGTAGCATTTTAATGAAACTTGAGTTAATGTTGCCGGTTGTCATTATATCCGGGTTATTTATTATTATTATTTATTACAAGCCTATGTTGTCCCACTGGAGGGCAAAGACCTCCCTTCCACTTTTCATGTACAGTCACAAGCATTAATATGTATACACTTTCCTAAATTTAAAAACAATTTTCTAGAGTAATAACGGTTGGAAATAGGATCTATTTCATAAAAATATGAGTTCCAAAATACTATGTTCGTAACAACATGAAGTTTTATTAAGAACAGTAGGAGAAAATCACTTTTAAAAGTTGCTAAGTGTTGTGCATGTTGGTGCTCGTGACTGTACTGGATTTATTTAAACTGCTTATTCGTAATACCTTGATTTCTGTATTTAGTGTGTACATAAATTGTTAAATAAATAAATACCAATATTTTTTTTAGATAAAGGGTCTTTTGTATCGCAAACATTCTCAATGGTGAAAAGGTTTTTATTAAAAGAAAATTAGTCTAGCTAGAAAAGTATTATTGCCAAATTACATAAGGATAATTGGAGTAAGTTCCACGAAATGAACCTGAATAAAAACTAATGGAAAGGGTTTGGCAGAATGTCAAAAGTTCACGAAAATATATATCAGCTATTGAATTATTTATATCAAGAAAGCAAAGATCTATAAATATATAGGTATTATTTTTTTTTTCGATAAATCGAGCCATAAGCGTATTACGAATTTCTCTTGTTTTCACCGACTTCTAAAAAAAGAGGTTTTATTTTCTTCATTTAATTTATCTGAGTTGATGAAATTTTAACGAAAGCCTATCAAAAATCGTGGATCGTTTCGGTGCTCTAATGGTAGTCTAAGTTTTTTCAAAGGCTTTTGTGAACTCCATCAACTCGGATAAACTAAAATGATAAAAAAGAAACCTAATTACGATAAACTTTCACACTACGAAGATGGCGTTTAAAACCCCAGACTAAGCATTGAATCTTAGGCCTCTATTAAACCATAGAGAGCCAAAAATTCAAAAACATGTGCATCCACTAACCCGCACTGGGCCAGCGTGGTGAGTGATGGACGACTCGTTCTTATGAGAAGAATCCTTTGTCTCGGCAATGGGAACGTTCTAGGCTGGTTATGCTTCGCCTCTATTAAACTAGACTAGAAAACACAACTTACAGATAATAAAAATAATACGTTCTTAGAGATTAATGAAATTATTTTTTTATCTAGGCTAATATGTGGAGAATAAAAGTGATTGGGTAGCCTTTTATGTATCTAAATTGAATGGCGTACATCATAAGTTCCCAACCTTTTATGAACTAGCACCTTCATAAGCTTTTTTTTTTAAAAATAGTTACAGTCTAAACATTTTAAACGGCTAGATAAAATGTTTTTTCATGAAAATAGAGGTATTTCAGGACGTCCCCCATTTGCTTTTGGGCCCACTACCGCCCCCATGAGAAGCCCCAGCGCCCACTAGGGGGCGGTAACGCCCCCGTTGGGAACCTATGGCGTACATGTACGATGAGTATAATTCATTAGACGATTAATTAACAGATGATATTACTTCGTTATGCTTTGATTTATGTGCTTATTAACGGTCTTTTTTCCTAGTATGTCTGGGGTCTTTTTAATTTTATTGCTTTTTTGGAAAGCCATTTTCTAATGCAAACGCAACTGATAAAAGATTCTGATTACATTTTACTTAAAATAATACTTTTTCAAAGTAGGAAAGAATGTTGTAAATGCTTGGGTCAAGGCTAGACCCTAAAAGTATAATGATTTGCCATATTGAGTTCTAGATATTAGTTTTCTAATTTCAAAGAAAACAGAAAAAAATAAAAAACGTTGTAAATTGAACATTATAAGGGAAAAAAAAATATCGAACCCGAGTGCGTACGAAAAAAGTTTTTAATAAAATCTTCGGGTTACGAGATACCTATTGGACAAGTACCTAACGTACTTGTCCAATATTAAAATTCGACGAGATTATTACTTGTTTCGACCCATAAATATTTTATGGCCCAAAATCTGGTACGAGTGTCGATCAATATTTAGAACTGTTTTAAGGGTCGACACTTTTAATCTGTCTGGCAGACTTAGAAGACATTTTGAAGCAAATAAATTGTGATAAGAGCAGCAAGGTCGATGTGGACAGGTCCTCTCAAATCTGTGTGGTTCTTTCTTCAAAAGACCATCTCAGACACTAATCTGCATGGTCCTCATTTGAGTTGACCAAGATTAAGTCTAAACCTTAAAAGATACTATGACATCTGAGTTTGTTTCGGCTGTTTCTTCTCAGATAAGTCAGTATGAAATACCGGGCCCACCTTTAAAACAAATAAAAATCTTATATAAGTGTTTGTAAAAACCAATTTGCAAAATAAACATCAATTTATCTGATTAAGTCGAAAAAAATACATTAATGGTTTGTGGGTGCCCGATTCTGTTTAATAGTCTAACCAGATACAGCTATTTAAAACGACAGATTATTCGACTTCCACAACCAAAAATGACAATGTTCTACCTCGCTCACTGACGGTCGACCACTTTTCAACCTTATTACTCAGAGCATGTGGGTGAAAGGTGGTCGACTGACAGTGAACTCGGTATTACCTATTGTGGAAAATTATAGTCTCTAGCTTTGTATCTACAAAAAAACTGTCGCTTTAGCGTAAATCCTAAACCAAACATGGTACAAAAAAGCCTCTTAAAAAGGCGACAATCTTGACGTTCACTCCCATAGGAATTCCGTTCACGCCATAAGGAAAAAGCGTCCAAAATTACTCTTTCGCAACTAAATCTTTTATGTAAATTTCTATTGCTTTTCGCACCAAAATCTTTCCCCGGAGATAACTAAGATACCTTCAGTAACGTTAGGTTGGGGACACACTGCTAAGAGGTTCGCTCGGTACCGCTTTGTGAGTAGTTCTAGTTTAGTTATACAGGTTGGCGATTTAGTTACCTACATCCTTCAAGGAGGCGAGTCTAACCGTCATATTGAATAACTTTCCCAAAGACACCTATAACCGATTCGTAAATAAAAACCAAATTACTATACAACTGTGTATAATTTTGACGCATATTATACAGGGTGGCGATTTAGTTCCCTGCATCCTTCAAGGAGGTGAGTCTACGGTGTGCCTGCCACCCTGTATACTTAATTACCACCAGTTCGATGATGATTTAGTTATTATTCTTTTCATACCAAATGGTAGAATTTACCTGGAACAAAGAGATTTTAAATAAGTTACAGAGTCTGGAGCCTATAGAAATGACATAGAAGAAATGCGATCTCATGTCTCAGTGAGTCTACACAGCACGATGACATAATTGCCATGTTTGTGACGTCACACTTACATAGACCAATAGCATCAAATTGGTTATTGTAGGTAAATTGCGTTTTGGTTCGCATGTGCATTTAAATATCTTTGGCCTGAAAACAAACATAAATTCGTAACCACAAAGAACAAGATTATGACACAAAAATATTTTTTTCTATTTCATTATGTTCTATCCTAATTCCTAGGAGACTTATCTATACTTTTTTTTATATTATAAAGCTGAAAAGTTTGTTGGTTTGTTTGGTTAAACGCGCTAATCTCAGGAACTACTGGTTCGAATTGAAAAAATCTTTTAGTGTTGGATAGCCCATTTATCCTAGGAAGGCTATAAAACATCACGCTGCGACCAGCGGATAGGAGCGGAGCATTCATCAAAAATGTTACGCAGACGAAGTTGTGCAGGTCAGCTAGTACTAATTATAAGTAGACCTTCGGGCCGTATTTTGATCGTGGCGACAAATCTCAACAGAGACAAGCCATCGAAGTGGGAGAATTAATTTGATGGTGCACTTTTCCTCCTCTACTGTTATAGTCTGATGGGACGGCAATCCGGCACTACCAAACAGAGACCAGGCGCAAGAGCAAATGGTTTAACATGCTTTCTAAGGCACGTGGATATAACTGCCAACTCCAAACTCCGGACTGCTACTGAGAAATTTGTAATGGTTAAACCCAATAACACTTTCCTGGCCATGGGAATCCAAACCATCACCTCTATCTGCAGTCTGCAGATCTGCAGTCGTGCTCACGTCTACGAGACTAACGAAGCAGCTCTTATTACCAAGCGAAGCACCTACCCGTGTGACTTTTCGAACAAACTTCCGTGCGTTCAAGCGTTCTTGCCATACCTACATATAATTGGAATCAAATAAAAAAGCTCACAACTTAGGACCCATTAATATTAATATTTATCCGTGGTCCAGGCAACTGCGCTTATCCCAGTTGTAAACTTCCCGTTGTCTATTGCCTTGTTTTGTTCAGTCTCCTACTGATATGGAGGACAGTGGAAATTATGTTTTTCATATTCCTCCGCTATTCTTTTTTGATGTTTGTTTACTCTATTTATACAATAGAAACTTAAAATAATAATAAAAACAATTATGAACATAGATACTCGTAAAAGAAGAAAAGCATTAAAGACCGTCAAAAAATTCGTTCACATTGCTGTCAACAGGAATATAGCCCAGAAGTCCACGTTGCCACGTTGAATGGCAATGCTGATTGACCCATTAAATTATTAATTATAGGTCAGCCCTCTGGTTACAACAAGACTTGACCAACCGCTTGGCGATATCCCGAAAGACTAGATTCGCACTCGGATCCCGTGGCCCTAGTGTTTTAACCCCAAACGGCTCAAACACATAGCTACCAATGAGGTTATTGTATTTCCGCCGTTTGAGGTTTTCAGCACCTGCAGCAGCCGCCCCAGCACAGTCCGCCGTGCTAGTGGAATTTTTCTGATTAAACTGGTTGCGGGATCCAAGACGGTTAAATCGTTTCTCTGGTACTTCGTCGAGCTTCATTGTCTTGGCACTTTTCTGGTGGTCGCCACTGTTGATTCTGGATTTCAGGAGTTGCAGAGGTTTGCGAATGATGTGGCGGGCTTGTCCCAAAAAAATGCCCGTGTGACTTCGGCCTTAGAGTTTTTCGCCAAACATTAATCCAGTTTTTATTACAATTCGTAGAGCTATCAAAGGTAGAAGATTAAATTGCTTGTGTGACGACTAGCAAGTTTATTGGCCAATAAATTTGGACGGAGATATTTTATTAAGAGCGCAAATATTAAAGAGATTACCTTGTACGTTGTAAACGTAAATTGGTTTGGAATAGTCTCGGCGATGTTTAAGTTTTTCTAATACTCGTAGAAACTTTTTGTATCTGGTTGTGACTCTGGTTGTGACATGTTTTTATTTTTTATTTTTATTATATTTCATTTAGCTTTGAGATTAAATCCGTCGTGTATTTCAGATGTTTTGTCTTGTCTTCGTAAAAACAACTTAAATGAGTTAGGAACATTTGTTTTATGTTTTATATGTACCATATTTGTTTGTTTTCACGTTTTTCTTAATTCTACTTTTTATATTATTTTGTTTTGTTGTTAATTTTAGTTAGTATAAACCAAATATCCATAGTTTTGATAGTACTACACATTATCTATAATACTAACAAACTATGCGCTTTGCAAGAATTCTCGATAACAAGTAGGTAGCACAACTTGGATCTCATTATGGATGTAAGCGAGGCATATCAAGGAGAATCCTTTGTAATTTTACCGTTACACAAAAAAGTGTGAGTTTCGGAAACACGATATTGTTTAATTTTCCTTTTGTTTTATTTCACATACAAGAAGGGTGTGAAAGTGAAACATGAAAATTAACAGGAATTTAATTGGAACTTTTGTACAAAGCGTATGGAGATTATTTATGTCTCGGCTTATTACCGAATTTCAAAAAGAACACCTGGTCTCTTTTTCTCCATCGACATTTCAGCCTTACACAGACCAGCGTGCTTCACATTACGGTTAAGATGGACGCGCACCTAGACGCGCCTCCAGAGTCAACTACAGTACTTTCACAGTTATTATGCCTTGTGACTGGGACTGTAGCTTCATTTTATTCTTGTTTTTGTTTCGACAATTCAAAAGTGCCTGTAACTGGCCTACTTGAAATAAATTGTTAGATTTTGTCATCTTATTTTCGAGTGGTCCCGCGCACCTATCCACATCGTTTGCGCCGAATTGCATCCATTATTTTAACAGAAATTTTGAGCGGTACTCGCCGCATGCGTCCTTTATTCTGAGCCTTTTGTGTCCCACTACTGGGCAAAAGACTCCCTTCTCTCTTACCATTTCTCTATTTGGCTATTTGGGTCCAATCCAGCATCCAAGAGTCCAGCTCGTCATGCCAGCTCATCAACTTTAGGCCACTTCATAGCTTCACATAAAGCAAGTTGCGGCCAAGCACAAGTCTATTTAGTGTAAAAAAACACATGGCCAGTTCACTGATAATGTTCGTAACTCCAGAGGGCCTAAAATGGCCACTTTAGCAGAACATAATAGGATAATAATATGAATCACATTAAAATTCTTAAAATGGTCACAGGCACAGTTAACATGTTCAATTATCAGTTTGTGACCATTTTACGAATTTTAACGTAATTCATATTATTATCATATTATGTTCTGCTAAAGTGGCCATTTTAGACCCCCAGTTCTTTTTCGGATAATTTCAGTCCGGATTTTAGCGTGTGCGGTACACAAACTGAATCAGTCCATCTTCGGAACACAGAACACCGCATGCGAACTGCTACAGTGAATTCATTGAACAGGACATAATTAGCGAAATAGGGCGCTATCACTAGGAAATAGATGCTACTGATGCAACTACGATCATCTGATTAGCTATCGTGTCCTTTATCAATAAACCAATTAGAAGACATAACATAATAAAATATCATGCCTGTAATATCCGAAGGTTTATGCAGAGGTATATGTATACTTCAACCACATTTCGCCAGTTATGTTTAACGCTTATTTGTAATAGGGGTGAGCCTATTGCTAACGACCGGACGCAAATTCAGAATCCAGGCTACTACTGAACCTGCGGTGCTGCGGGTTGTTCGAAAGAGATACCGCGGCCCCGGAACACAAAGGGCGATGAGGGAACATGGGTGGGTTTTAGTCAGTAAAAGTCTGACACTCCCTCCCGCTCAGCCCAGAGCGGGAGAAGTCATTTGATGATTTCCCATCCGAAAAAAAAAAAGGCTACTACTGAAGGGTAAAACGCTACTCGGGTGTGTATGTGTTTTAGCCACAGATATGTATACCTAGATATATTTAAACCTATACATATATATATTCGTATGAAAACCAATGGTGCCATTTTTGACTACCTACCAAGACGTCATAAGCACTATTTAGTTACTATACAAACAAGTTACTGTGCAAAATAGACTACGTTTTTGTTCTTTAAATATCTAGCATTAAGTTCTTGAGTTCTAACGAAGTTGTTTTACACAAAACTTTTTTGCAAAAAAAACCGACTTCCAAAAAAAACCACTAAAAAAGTGGAAAATAACTTTACTTTCGGAAGTCGGTGACTATTGTTTGTTTCATTGACTTTTTTGCCACCGACTTCCGAAAGTAAAGTTATTTTCCACTTTTTTAGTGGTTTTTTTTGGAAGTCGGTTTTTTTTGCAAAAAAGTTTTTATTTTACCCTTTTCAGTTATCGTATCACACAAAAATCCTTGTCAAGTATCAATGTCGCAATTTCTTGTGTGAAAAGTGTGAAATTGTCAATTTATACTGCAAAATTAAAACTTATTTTTTTTTTCCAAGATGTAACATATTTATTTAATCAAAATATTTACCCTCATTATCTTAACATTGCTGCCACCTAATCCGAAGTTAATTTATGCCTTTGCGATAGACTTCTGGGGATCTAGATTCGACAAACTGTGTGAAAGCATTTTGTACTGCCTCCTGGGAAGACATTTTTTTACCACGTAGAAAATTGTCCAAATCACGGAAAAAATGTTAGTCAGTTGGAGCAAGTCCTGGCGAGTACGGAGGATGATGTATGGTTTCTAACTGCAGCTCCTGTAGAGTAACAACGGTGGTACGTGCAGTGTGAGGTGTGGCGTTAACGTGGAGCAATAATGGTGAAGATCGATTCACGAGTCGGGGCTGTTTCACTGCCAGTTTCGCCATCATTATTCAAAGTTCGGCACAGTAAACATCTGTTGATATTGCTTGGCCAGACCTGAGAAAGCTTTAGTGAATAACACCATGAAGAGACCACCAAGCAGTTATCATTACCTTTTTATTGGTAAGCTTTGCTTTAGGGCACTGTTGCGGCGTTTGACATGGGGTCAACCATTGCATTTTTGCTTAAGGTTATCGTAAAGAATCCACTTTTCGTCACATGTCACAATTCGATCTAATATTCCTTCATTTCTGTACCGATTCAAGAAGGCAGCGCAAGTTTCAACACGCGTTTCTTTCTGCAGATCAGTCAAATCATGAAGCACCTATTTTTCTTATTTTTTATACTCCCATTTGACATTTTTTCCAGCTATTTTGATTTCAAAACCAAACTGCTGAACCGATTTTGATGAAATTTCTATGGGACCAATCGGGAAGTAGATCCATTCAGATAAAAGAAAAAAAAATCAAATCGGTTCATAAATGACGGAGATATGAGGTAACAAACACAAAAAAAAAACATACAACCGAATTGAGAACCTCCTCCTTTTTTTGAAGTCGGTTAAAAATATTAGCTTGCTGCGACTGTAGCCACGTTAAGCATAAAATGCTAAAGCCGGGTCCGCGAAGTAGGTGCTCTTGCGTTATCTAGCTACATATATATATCTGTGGTTTTACCCTGTATCACTGACACTGAAATCAGCACAGAAAAGTCAAAAGCCAAAGTTATTACCGCAAACATGAATAACAACCTCAGCTTTATAATTGCTGAATAAATAACCTACAAACTCTTTGGTATCAGACGCTCATTTATTACGCTATACTTCAAAAAGCTAATAATAATCTTTGTCAAAGGAGTTGAATGAGATGGTTTTGTCAAAGGTACTGTACTGATATTTTGGTAAGAGCTACAGAATATTATCTTGTGATGTTAAATTTGTATCTTGATACATTGTTCATCAGTGCATCAGTGACGCGCGCGCAACCGTTCGGGACGGTCACGCATATCGATAGCGCTAATTCTGTAAAAATGACGAACGTTGTAAAGTGCAGCAAGTGTAATATTGTGATAGACGAGATGTTATCTTACATCCAAAACAAAGTGTCCGTGATAGACGAGGTAACGTTAGTGCGGATCTGTACTTCGTCGTTTACGAGTGAAGAAATTAAGACTTCTAAATCGCTTCTGTTTGACTCCATACCCACGGAGTTGCGCAAAGTGGTTCGAAAAAACAAAGGGAAGGAAGAACGAGACATGGCAGATATAATCAAGTTGTTTAAATCTGCAGAACCAACCGAAATCCCAGTGTTTGTGGCGCGGCAGCTAGAAAAACTACCTCCGATTACATTTGATCACTTAGACTGCACGAAACTTCTAAAGGACATAGTGTTGATGCAAACTACAATTAACGAGATGAAGACCACATATGCCACCTTAGATGATCTGAAAGAGTTAAAAGGTGAATGCCTTAAAATTAAATGTGACTCATTACCACCAACATCCGCATTTAAAGTCAACACTAGACGAGGAGCATGGTTACTCGACAGTGGCCCTATGGGACTATCAAATGTGCATAATTCTTCGATGAATGAGGAGGGCTTCGTCAATAATAGTGGCCTCGGCAGTGATAGCTATAAGAAATCTCCACCTCGATACAGAAAAATTATGCGGGTAGATGAGAAACAAAAGCAAAGAAGTGAGAATTTAAACTTGAAGGGAACTCGACAACAACGGTCGGAATCAACTGGCAGTGTCAACACTGCGATGACGCATAAATGTGACGAAGCGCCGAGTGCTGCGGTTACGTCAGAGCCATCGAGTCGTCATTCGCGCGTACAGTCGCCCGGGCCGGCCGCGTCATCGCCAGCGCAGGTAGCGGTAGCGAGTCAGCTGACTGACACTGTGAACACTATGGCTTTATTGGCGAACCTGCAGCGTGCGGGTGCTAATGAAATCTCGCAAAAACGGAATAAAGACGAAGAATGGCAACAAGTTTCGTATAAGAAACGGACAAAGTACCGTTTTGCGGGCAAGTCAGGAGTTGCGAAGGATATAGATTGTAATTTTAAAGCAGCTGAAAAGAAAATTCCGATACTCATTACGAATATTCACGGTGAAACAAAGGAAGATGACATAATTAAATACATTTACAGTAAAACGCAGGAAACTGTATGTCTTGAGAAAATTAAAATGAGAAAAGACAAGGGCCATAATGCTTACAAATTTTTTGTGTCTAAATCCAAAGTGTCGTTATACCTAGATGAAAATATATGGCCAACGGGTATCATATTTAGACGCTTCATGAATTTCAATCATCGAAATACGAACGGATTCTCCTCTGTGTACGGCGCTAAACAACAAAATAATGGTTAGACATAACTACCGATTTGCTAGCTTCAACTGTAAGAACGTCAAGCGATCAGTGGATAGTGTTCGGGAGTTGTGTCGCACCTGTGACCTAATTGCACTGCAAGAAACATGGTTACTGCCTGACGAAATAACGTATCTAGGCACGATCGACAGCGGCTTCGGATACACAGGAACGTCGGCTGTGGACACGTCCGCCGGAATACTGCGCGGGAGGCCGTTTGGCGGCGTCGCTTTACTGTGGAGAAGCAGTGTTTTCCAACAAGTGTCAGTGTTGCAGTGTGATAACGCTCGTATTAGCGCATTAAAAGTGACAACAAGAGACCGACCTGTGCTTGTGATGAGTATCTATATGCCGACTAATTGTACGGATAACCTACCGGACTTTACGGACTGTTTAAGTGCGGTAAGTGCTATTATAGACGAACACAATATTCAATCGGTTTTTATTTTAGGTGATTACAATGCTGATTTATACGAGTTATTTTATAGCGAGCTAATTAGTTTCTGTACCGAACAATATTGGTCATGTATTGATGTTGACATTCTCGGCGTGGACTCGGGTACATACACATTCATAAGTGATGCTCACGGTACATGCAGCTGGTTAGACCACTGTGTAGTTACGCAATCGGCGAAACGTTCTGTCACTAATGTTTACGTTAATTATGATACGCTGTGGTCTGATCATTTTCCTCTAATCATAGAGTGTGACCTTGACTTACTTACACCTAAATTAAAGAATACAGTGTTATTGAACGATAGCACTGTAGCGTGGGGAACTAGGAATAAGGAACAGATCGCGAAGTATACCACAGAGTGTCATAAACGTTTAAGGTTAGTTAACTTCCCAACCGAGTGTATAAACTGTGCTGATTTTCACTGTAATGATCCCTACCACCATTGTATTCTTGATGTGATGTACTCTGACATTGTGTCAGCCCTTCGTGCTGGGTCCTTGGCCGGTCGAGAGGGCGTTGGGAGGATTGGGAGTGGGCCACGCATTGTGGGTTGGAATAAGCACGTCAGCGAGGCTCACCGGAAGGCTAGAATAAAGTTTACGGAGTGGGTATCGTGCGGTAAACCTAACGCTGGCCTTATGTACGATGAAATGTGTGCCAGCAGAAGAATTTTTAAATCACATCTAAAATGGTGTCAAGATCATCAAGCGCAGATTAGAATGGATAGTCTGGCGGAAAAGCATGCCAAAGGTGATTTTCGAGGCTTTTGGAAAAATACCAACAAAGTTAACGCCAAACCTGGACTTCCGGTGAGTGTCGAGGGGGTGAGTGATTGTAAAAGCATTGCTGAAATCTTTAAGAGTCAATTTTATATTCAGTCACCTCTGGGTCCGGCGTGTGAGGTTTACAATGGTGTGTTACCTGAAGGCTTAGTAGGAGTGAGGTTTAGTGCGAAAGATGTGGCCGTAACCCTTAAGGGTATGACGAAAGGCAAGAGTCCGGGTCATGATTCTCTTTCCATTGAACACCTGGTTCACGCTGGCCCCCACATAAACAGAGTTTTAGCAATGTTCTACTCACTGTGTGTGAGCCACTCTTATCTTCCGCCGGATCTTATGAAAACTGTGGTTGTGCCTATAGTTAAAGATAAAACCGGTGACTTAGCAGATAAAAGTAATTATAGGCCCATTTCTCTAGCTACAGTTACAGCGAAGGTGTTTGACGGTTTGCTTAATACACAGTTAAGTAGATATATATCTCTGCACGATAACCAGTTTGGATTTAGACCCCGATTATCAACGGAAAGTGCTATACTGTGTCTTAAGCATACCGTCAGATACTATAATGACCGCGAAACCCCGGTATATGCGTGTTTTCTCGACTTGTCCAGGGCCTTTGATTTGGTGGCGTATGATCTCTTGTGGGAAAAACTTGAGAGTATCAACCTACCTCCTGAACTTATTACCATCTTTAAGTATTGGTATACGCACCAAGTCAACAGCGTCAGATGGTCGGGGGCAATGTCGGAGCCATATCGATTACAATGCGGGGTAAGACAGGGCGGACTGACCTCACCCACATTATTCAATATTTACATGGACGCGCTGATCGTCGCGCTGAGCAATCAGCACGTCGGCTGTCATGTTGACGAAGTGTGTGTCAACAATCTAAGTTATGCAGACGAAATGGTTCTGCTGAGCGCGTCAATTTGTGGCCTAAGAAGGTTGATGGCGACATGTGAGGATTACGCTGCTAAACATGGACTTATTTATAATATTAAGAAAAGTCAGTACATGGTCTTTGAGGCCGGTTGTGCTAAATGCCCGGACTATGTACCACCTATACGTCTAAATAGTATACCCTTAGAGAGGGTGAATCAGTTTAAATACCTAGGGCACATAGTCACGGCTGACCTCAGGGATTATGCGGACTTGGAACGGGAGCGGAGGGCTTTAGCTAAAAGAGCAAATATGCTGGCCCGTAGGTTCGCGCGTTGCTCTGATAGAGTGAAAATAACTCTTTTCCGTGCATATTGCACGTCCATGTACACCTGCAGCTTGTGGGCTAATTACACGCAGAAAAGCTACAGCACTCTCCGCATCCAGTTTAACAACGCTTTCAGAGCGGTTTTGGGTCTGCCTCGCTACTGCAGCGCTTCAGGTATGTTCGCTTGAGCGCGCACAGACTGTTTCCATGCGATCATGCGGAAGCGCTGCGCGTCTCTTGTGCGCAGAGTGCGAGCCAGCTCCAATACCGTTCTGAGAATGATAGCAAATAGGTTGGACTGTCCTTACGTGCGACACTGCTGTGACAGACAAGTTACATATAGTGTCGCATGTAAGGGACTACTGTAATAAATATGGATTGATTTTGATTGGGCATAAATATTGTATTAATTGAAATTATTTTAATTTGTTTTTATTTTTTGATTTTTTTTTTATTTTATTGGTCTAATTTGATTGTTTGATGTATTTAAAGTTGATTATTTCCGATGTATTTATTTGTGTGTTTTTGTTATTGAATAATTTAAGATGCTTTCTAATATGGGTTATGAAACCTGAAATAAATGAATTTAATTTAATTAATTTAATTGTTGCGTCGTTCAAATTTAAGGAGTCATTTGTGGAGGGTCGTTCGTCGATTCGTTTTTTCGACGTAGCGTTTTTTTTCACGATCCGTCATTTTTTTTTGACGGCGGCAATGCTTTTTAAATGTACGAGTTCACACGCATCACGAATCGTGAAAAATTTCGGAAAGGTCTTAAATCACGTAACGTCTTTTAAAAATTAGGTACGTCAAAAAACATAGATCGTATTTTTTTTTTTTTGACGGATTTGCCGATGCGCTTGCGCCCGAAAAATCACCGAAATAATGTCAACACCAATTCGTTTTTTTTTGCCGGATCGCGATAAAACAAGATTCCGTATGCAATGTGAATGTCTATCCGTCATGACGGATCGTGTTTTATGACGGATCGTCAATGACGGAAGCCGTGTGAATGGGCTGTAAGGCTGATGAAATTGTAAATTGAGACCCCATTTAACACTTTCGGTGCTAAGCACCCAGCATATGGGTCGAACTATAATTCGTGCGTGTGCGCACAACCCGCCTCCCGAGTCGTCTTTGTACGTAGCTATAGATGATGCGCATACTATTAAAAATTTTATTATTTGAACTAAACAGCGATAGTAAAACGATTAATTAGAATTGCGTGTCTAAACACAGATTTTTCAGATCTGACGAAAAATATGATCTATTCGTTTGTAAAAGTTTATCTATTGGATTTTAGAAACTCAATTATTATTTATATCAATTTTGTTTGCACTTATGTGAATCTAAGGCTAACATCTACCTGCGACTTTGTCCGCTGAGTTAACATAATATAACACACCTATAAATATATAATACCCAAAGGGTTAGGCAGAGATGTGCCCATTAGTACCCCCCACATTTCGCCTTATATTTAAATCCTATGCAATAGGGGGCACAAATCCAGACTCCTTGGCTGCTACTGAGAAACTTCGGGTGGAAAAACCCAATGACATTTTTCCCGACCCGGGAATCGAACCCAGAGCCTTATGCTCAAGAGTCGCTTGCGACCAGTAGACCAACAAAGCAGTCAACATTACATTAAAACTATTTCATAATTATCTCTTTGTTTATTCTTTGATAGCATAGTGTCTGCTATGAACGAAGCTTCACCTAAGCTACTAAATTGCTTTCTAGTACGCGCTGTGGCACGTAGTTCGAAAGTCAACAAGATCAATACTACTAATGAAGCCAATGTAGGAAGGCTTGTAAGAAACCTGTGAAGGTTCCCATTAAATAGGAAAGCATAATATCACGGTTATATTCCTCAGAGAGATATGCAGAGGTATTGTTTTCACAAGGTATATTACAGGTCCCGTGTAGTAAGTAGGGCCTAAAACATGGCGTATTTAATTTAATTTTGTCTATTGTACCTTTCTTTACTATTTTTAACCAACTTCTAAAAAAGGTGGAGCATACCGATTTATTTTTTCATTCGTTAGAAAAAGTTAGCGCGGTGGTTCCATATAAAAACATATTTGCAAAAACAAACACACAAAAAGTGAACAATTATTTTAGTTTCGGAAGTCAGTGGCAACAAAGTTGTTGAAACAAACGATGTCACCGACTTCCGAAAGTAAACGTATTTTTTACGTTTTTTTTTTTGTTTTTTTGAAAGTCGGTTATTTTTAAGTTAAATTCAATAGGCGATTCTCACACGACGCCGCTCATCCGCGTACTTGGACTGAGGTGGCGAAGATTTATATGAGGGCGGTGTGCGCCGCTCGCCCACGTTGTCGGGTCAGTGTACGTGTATTAGGTTAGTTATCAACGGATTTCATACAAGCCAATGCGACGACGTGAGATCCGCTTTTAGGCTATATGCGGCTACTGAGAATTTAGAATTTATTTTTATTTATTTAAAAGTGTGAAATTGTCAAATTATACTGCAAAATTAAAACTTGTTTTTTTTTCCAAGATGTAACATATTTATTTAATCAAAATATTTACCCTCATTATCTTTACATTGCTGTCATCCAATCAGAAGTAAAATGCCTTTGCGATAGAACTCTGGGGATCTAGATTCGACAAACTGTGTGAAAGCATTTTGTACTGCCTCCTGGGAAGACATTTTTTTACCACGTAGAAAATTGTCCAAATCACGGAAAAAATGTTAGTCAGTTGGAGCAAGGCCTGGCGAGTACGGAGGATGACGTATGGTTTCTAACTGCAGCTCCTGTAGAATTACAACGGTGTCCTGTGCAGTGTGAGGTCTTGCGTTATCATGGAGCAACAATGGTGAAGATCGATTCACGAGTCGGGGCTGTTTCACTGCCAGTTTCGCCATCATTGTTCGAAGTTCGGCACAGTAAACATCTGTTGATATTGCTTGACCAGACCTGAGAAAGCTTTAGTGAATAACACCATGAAGAGACCACCAAGCAGTTATCATTACCTTTTTATTGGTAAGCTTTGCTTTAGGGCACTGTTGCGACGTTTGACATGGGGTCAACCATTGCATTTTTGCTTACGGTTATCGTAAAGAATCCACTTTTGGTCACATGTCACAATTCAATCTAATATTCCTTCATTTCTGTACCGATTCAAGAAGGCAGCGCAAGTTTCAACACGCGTTTCTTTCTGCAGATCAGTCAAATCATGAAGCACCCATTTTTCTTATTTTTTATGTTATTGACTTGATGCAAATAAGTCAATATTGTCGGTAAGGTAACGTTTCGAAGTTTGACTCGGATCGGCTTCCACCATCTCCTTCAATTCAGCGTATAAAAAAACAATTGAAATTCGAAAATCGAATGTTGCACATTTAAAAAAAAAATTTCATAGATATAATGTGAAAAAAGTTTCACTCGAATATCTCACACCATGAAGGTTTAATGTCAGTTCAAAGTATCTATTTGTATAAAACGGGAATTTCATACTAATACGTTTGCATTGAAAACAACTCTATCCCCCTTTACAATAACAAATGATATTCATATATATACAATTCAAAGGCACAAACAGATTCGGAACTATCCTCTGTAGGTTAAACAAATGTTTGTTCCAATGTGCCAATTGAGTAGTCAAACGGGTGGACTGAAACTAGGGCAGCAGTAAGCTTGAGATTAGAGCCTGTTGAAATTCAAAACTTGCCGAGATCTTAGCTCCGTATAGCCACAGAATAGCACAGAAGGTTGGGTCCAAGCAAAACGCACGCACACATAAACACGCTCCACGTATAACAAGACTAATACCCGTATCTATAAACAAGTCAAAGTGTTCACTTGAGTAAATGTCCTTTTTCAAGATACGATTTTTATTATGTAGTTTAGTTATTGTTTGAAGTTAGAACTATAAAAAGTTAGAATTCTTAGCTTTGCTTCGTTTAAATTCTTGTCTATTGCATAAAAAACTTGAAATTTCTTAAGTTCAAGTAATTACATTACTGTAAATTATTAGATATTATTATTATTATTAATTAGGTACGGGTGTAAGTGAGCCCTGCGAAGATCGTCGCTCCACCGAGCCTGAAGGAGTCCTGTGTTACGATGTCAATCACAAAAAGTACATACAGAAGGTAGGCTCCATAAACGAGCAAAATACGCACGCACACCAAGTCCTAATTGGCTAACGATCGTACGATCTAACGATGCGATTTCGTCGAGTGATAAAAATGATCGTGTGATGGTACAACAGGTGTCCTAATAGCTCGCGCGATGACCAACGCCCGATGCCCATCATGCGATGCCGCCGCGCCGGGCGCCGTCCTGTCACCGCAAAGCACCGGCACCATTTCAACAATGGCTATTTACAGAGATGCACTGTTTTTGCCGTCGGGCAATATTAGTTTGAAAATTTGCAAGTGATATTGAAAAAAGAAGACGAAGACCACACGTAGGTCTCTAACTTGACGAACTCGACTCACCAGTGCCGCCCCTCACCCCTCTCGTTCCTGTGCTCACGCGATGACGCGTGACCAAATATGACTGTCAAAAGAGATTTGTAGCTTTGATTGTACGATCGTTATTAAGCATTTCCAGTACTCGCGCGATGATTTACAAGCTTCAATTAAGGCAGTCTAAAGAAAAAAACATACAACCGAATTGAGAACCTCCTCCTTTTTTTGAAGTCGGTTAAAAATGTGTATTTAATCTCGTCGTGCGACGAAATCGCATCGTTTGCTCGTACGATCGTAGCCAATTAGTACGACGCCTGTCACTTTCTTGCATATTTTTTATGTACAAGAATGAACTCTGTACGTGAACCGGTTATTAACCTTAATTAACGCTGTAATACGGGTTAACCTTTACTCTAAGATTTTTCACATACCTTAAAAAATAACTTGATAAAAACCCCTAAAAGGGTAACCTTTGCCGACCCTGATTCTTTTCCGGTCATACATGCACTACACACATGACCTTTCCGAAGAATAACACGGAATAAATGTAATAGTTTTTATTCTTTGTTTGCATAAACCCATCAGTTCATTACCTATATCAAAGTTTATAAAAGTTTCTACGTTCGCATCTCGTCTCTGACAGTTTTTCTCGTCTGTTTTTCTTAAAAAAAAGAGAGTGAGATATTTTCGTCTAGGTTCATTTTATGATTTTTGTTTGACTTTGTTTTTTAGTTTCTGGTCCTAGATGTTGTTTTGACGTAATGTCTCTGTGTTTTATGGCGATCGTAAACAATGTCGTAAAATGAAGTTGTAGGAGTTATTAGTTAAGGATTTTAGTGAAAAACAATTCAGCGTTATCTCAAATAGACAAAATAAATCATCATCATCTGCCTAGCCTTTTTCCAACTGTGTTGGGAACGGCTTCTCCTTTAACCGAATGCAGTAGAATACAAGAATTTTGCATAAAACGACAGGCTATCTGGACTTCACAACCCAGTCAGTACTTGGTAATACGATATCACTGACTACCTGTAACGACTGTCAAAGATATACAAATGACAGCCGGGACCAACGGCTTATTGTGCTTTGCGAGGCACGGAGATCAACGGTGTGTGCAAAATTTTAGCTCAGGAACTGGTTTGAAATTCAGTTGCAAGATTTGACCAAAATATACTAACTTATTAACTAACAAGGCAAGTCAAATAAAAGCTTATAAAAACATACATACATACATACATGAACCCTGAAAACATAACACTCCTTTTCGGTCAGTCGTGTAAAAATACTCATATTGCGGTGAAAAACAAGATAAGCCAGTCAGCAAAATTGTATACGGTGCTGACTTCTTAGAATCCAAGAACCTTTACAGGTTCCAATATTACTTAAGTGTTGGCACCCGTGAAGGCTCTTTCAGTGCACACCCCTGATGTTTGAGATTTTTCATAAAAAATCATGGCAGTCTGTAAATGTCTCCCTTTAGGCGGATGCCTAGCTCTATTTTGATTTACACAATCTTTAGCTAACTTTCGAACAATGCCATTTGATACAAGTTTAATCATGAAAACAACAATCATATTTATCAAAACATCATCCTGTTTAGTTGAATAGCTACTTCATGTTCGGAAACGATCTGATATTTACTTAGATATGCATACGAAAACTTTTACGAGAATACTTTTTGTTGATAAAACGAAGATGGCCGACTTCCGTGTTTGTATTGGAAGTCGGAAGTGAAAAGGGCTGGGAATGTTATTCAAACTATGTATTTATCATTTTCGCAATGCGGAATATAATGAATGTTAGGAAAATATTTTCTAGAGAGTTCTTTCTTCTTTATCGTGTGGTTAGTGCCTAAGAGTTTTATGCCGCCTATCGGCCTTTGTCTTGGCGTTACATGCCAACGAAAAATATCTCTCAGGCATGCTGGTTTCCTCACGATGTTTTCCTTCACCGAAGCAAGTGATAATCATAGAATACGCACATGAGTCCGAAACATCAGAGGTGCATGTCTTGGGTTCGAACTCGAGACTTATGACTTGGCAGTCCAACGGTCACAACACTAGGCTATCATTGCTTTAAAAGAGAGTTGATGGGTCTAGAATTAAGATCATGCATTTTATGCACTGTCATCATCCCCTGAGGGGGTTTAAGGGGATGAATGGTTTGCATGTAAGATTGACATTTTTGCCGTTAGTATTTTATCATCGTATATGTCACAGATTTTTTGTAAGTTATTGCCGATCTTGCCAAAACGTTTGCAATGATATAAGTTTATTACTGTTTTATTGTAGTACTACTTGATTTTGTAGGTACTATGCACATTCATTCAGCCGCGTGAAATAAGTATAAAAAATAATACTTCTCCATTTGAATCGGATTTTGTTAATGGGTAATTTTAAGGGTTTTCATTTATTTTTCATGGAATCCTAATCCTTACTAAAAAATAAGAAGCAGCTTAAGTTTCTTCTTATCACAACAGCTATCAGTAAAAGTCCCGTCAAAATCAAAGCCAGCCGTTTCAGAGATTACCCGGAACAAACAGACACTTCAATTTTATGTATTTGTATAAATTTTAATGTGATCCAACAGTCGAGTAACCAAAAACAAAGGTTATAATCCAAATTAATTTTCCACTAATCACGTCAAAACAAATCATCAATCAATATTGAACTAATTTAATATTTGTATCAGAGTTTGATTAAAATTTACCACAATTACAAGATTCTGTGGTTGTAGTTATTACATGTCTAGTTCTTCTGTAATCGAATCTACAGAAATAGTTGTTATTATGATGCGGTACAAATATGATTGATTGTAAGAACTTCTAAACATAACATAACACGACGCCTGTAATTTCCGAAGGGTTAGGCACAGATGTACCTAATAGTACAGCCACATTTCGGTAGTTAAGTTTAAATCCCTTGCAATAGGGGGCGAGCCTACTGATAGATTCAATCTCTTAGTATTATATAATTGCATAGCACATGTGTGAGTTCTATGTACGATAAAGCTACCATTTACATCTTTTACTGACTCGAATTTGCCCTGGCGGTTGAGAGAATGTCATGCTCACTCAAATGTCTCGCTGATAGTGGCGCGTGTGTCGGGTTGTTTAGTTCCCTCCAAAATGGTTGAGTTGAATGATGGCTGATCCACGCGTCATGTTCGTGAACGGGCGCTGTCAGTAGGAACGGGTCATTATTGTATTTTTGAATTGTTAATTTTATCTTTTTACTCTGGACGCTCTTACTCGCACGTCTTTCTACATCGTTCTCACATATAAATGTTTAATCTCGACATGAATGATGTAACCGAGACTTTGTAACGATATAATGATTTAAAAGAGTGTCCATGGAGTTTCTTGCCTATTCTTCTCCATAGAGATCTACGCTTTCGAATGGGCAACTACAGTACTTTCACAAGTTATTATGCCCTGTGACTGGGACTGTAGCTTAGTTTTTTTTTGTGTTTTGACATTCAAAAGTGCCTGTAATGGTCTAATTGAAATAAATGCTTTGAGTTTTTTGCCATCCACCGGGCACAAATCCAGACTCTGTTGCTGCTACTGAGAAATTCTCGATGGAAAACCCCTTAACAATTTGCCCGAACCGGGAATCGAACCCAGGACCTTATTTATGCTCAGCAGTCACGCTTGCGACTACGCCAAAATGATGATGCTGATGAAAATTATTAGCACCCCAACGAGCTTTATGTCAATAACATCAATAAAATTACACATGAACTTTCACTATCACTTACGGGATATCTTCCGCGATTAATGTTTATATTGAGCTCCCGATATTTCGACGCTGTTGCAAGCGCCATGATCACGAGATGACTGAAGAATGTGGGTGGATGGTAAGAACTTGTCGCGGAAGATATCCCGTAAGTGATAGTGAAAGTTCAGTTATAAACCGTGAAAACTTAAAACAGTGTTTAAAATTACACATTGCTTAATGTCTGGTATTCCAGAATAAAATTGATCGTATAGCATCCTTCTAGTATTTCGTATTTCGAATTACACAATCTTCAGCTGTCTTGGTAAGGATGGA
The DNA here is from genome assembly GCA_964057025.1 of Standfussiana lucernea. Classification (NCBI taxonomy): domain Eukaryota; kingdom Metazoa; phylum Arthropoda; class Insecta; order Lepidoptera; family Noctuidae; genus Standfussiana; species Standfussiana lucernea. The sequence continues at coordinate 7,907,739 of OZ059808.1, read as the reverse complement.
AGGCATTGTCCATCTGATACAAGTTGCTTCATGAAAACAACAATCATGTTTATCAAAACACCATACTGTTTATTCGAATAGCTACTCCTTGTTCGGAAAATGCGCTGGTATTTACTTAGATATGCATACGATAACTTTTGCGAGAACTTTTTTTGTTGATAAAATGAAGATGGATTGACTTTCATGTTAACCACCGCCATCCTTATGAGTGAATTATGGTTACAAATTAAGGTTCTATCATTGTATTTTATTGTATCACGGGCTGGTGTCCGCAACTGCACTTCCAAAGCGCTTATTTTGCGTACTATATATTTATATACTATACTATAATACAATTTTTTTGTTTTTTTTTTACGCCTGGCTTCTGCCATTCACTACGGTCAATAATCGCGAAAAGTATCCACTAGTGTCCAGGCTGTTAACGGGATGTAATTTATGACGGGTGGTCGGAAGGTCGAAAGTGACAACCCGTTATACCGTGGGATATCGTGTTAGCCTGGAGTTTTGCCCGATTCGTCACTGTTCCGACTCGTCATCAAAAAATAACCGACCTCCAAAGAAAACACTAAACAAGTAGAAAATTACTTTACTTTCGGAAGTCGGTGACCATTGTTTGTTTCATTGACTTTTTTGCTACCGACTTCCGAAAGTAAAGTTATTTTTTATTTTTAGTGATAACTAAAAGACAAGGATTAACAAACACAACGTATCACACACAAATCCTTTTCAAGTATCAATTTCGCAATTTCTTTTACTTGGATGACATATTTTTTAAAGCTATTTTGATTTAAAAACTAAACTACTGAACCGATTTTGATAAAATTTCTATGGGACCAATCGGGAAGTTTATCCTTTCAGATAAAAGAAGAATGTTTCAAATCGGTTCAAAATTACGAAGATATGAGGAAACAAACACAAAAAATACAACTGAATTGGGAACCTCCTCCTTTTTTTGAAGTCGGTTAAAAACAAAAGATCACGATTCACAACTATTTCAAATACAGTTGAAAGAATACAACACATGTTTATAATTACACAAGTTAACGTTCAAGTAAACGGGACAACATATTTTCTTCATCCCAAACGACAACACTGCCAAAATTGATGCATATAGATTTCATGCCTATTTTTTAAATCGTCTTTGAGCTACGAGTTAAATGGTAAATAGTTTCTCCTTACAAAAAGTACTAAGCTTGCATGAGTTCAGGGTGGTATTATAACAGTTCCGGATCGTACACACGGGAACCGCGCGATTGAAAATTGTGCCGTTTGGAACCGCAAAATCTATACTAATATTATAAATGCGAAAGTTTGGATGGATGTATGGATGGATGTTTGTTACTCAATCACGCCAGAACGGCTGAACGGATCTGAATGAAATTTGGCACAGAGATAGATTATAGTTTGGTTTACTTTTCATTCCGGTAGGACGATACCGTGGGTCAATTATCGAACTCCACGCGGGTGAAGTCGCTGGCATAAGCTAGTAGTGTAATATATTCAGACAGCCGCAGCGGCGATTAGTAAGCGATCGGAGTGCGAGGATAGCGTCAGTTTGGAAATGGAAGTCGATAAATATATTATTATATTTGTTGTGGTTGCTCATAAACGTAAAAGAAACAGGCAGCATTGGGTGCATCCAGTATTAAGTAACCGACTTGTTCATGGCAAATTCGAAACGTTATATCCCAAGTTAAGAATGTTTGAGGGTTTTTTTACTATTTTAGAATGAAGATCTAATGAGATCTTCATTCTAAAATAGTAAAAAAACTTTTCGTGAGTAGTTTACTTGAATTAATGTAAAATTTATGTTCGATAAAAGATTATGAGGTAAGATCCTACTCATTTATGACACCCTAGTACTTTTTAAGCATGATACGTTTTCTATACTGACGCTTACCAACAAAAAACTTTTATTTGTGTGTGGTACTTAGACTAAAAAAAAACTCATTTCTGCATTAAATGTAGCTTATATTTTAAGTTAGGCATCTAGCAAAAGAGCGAAGAAAACTGCGTTCAAATCCATGCAGTAGTTTTTGCGTGATGCGCGTACAAAAAAACATACAGACAGAAAGACAGACTGTCAAAAATTCTAAAAACTGTTGTTATGGCTTCTGTTTTTCTAATCCCCATGTATATATTTTTTTTTTCAATATCTTCAATGTACACTCATCAGCCTGTTACAATTAAAAAATATATATTATAATATATTGTGTTGAGGTTTTTGTAAATAAATAGATTTAAAAGATATGCAATGTTGTTCTCGCTAACTGTACTTTTTGGACTACGCTTCAGGCCTGATGTCACGCAACATCCTGAAACGCATAAAAATAGGTAAGCGGAGGCTGCATTATGAATTACTAGCTTTTGCCCGTGGTGGGTATGGTCAAAAACATCTCACGGGACCGTATAAAATATAGCCTAGGGGCCATCCATAAATTACGTCACACGGATTTCATGATTATTTGACCCCCACCCCGTTCTGGTCACAGCTGGTCACATTTGTGAGACTCCCCCTCCCTAGTGTGACGTCACATAATTTGCAATTTTACATGTTCATACAGATGGAGTTGGAAATATTTTCAAGGTTTTCATTAATAGTTCAAATTTAGTTTTTTGATACTTAGATTTTTCAAATGTGACGTCACGAAATTTGGGACCCACCTACCCCTTGTCACACAATGTCACACTTCGTCGACCCCCTCCCTCCCTCTTAACGTGTGACGTAATTTATGGATGGCCCCCTATGACAGTTGGGGATGATGTAACCTCTCGGGGATTATTAGTGTAAGATAATTGAATGTCAAGTGATGTAAATTTTCATTGTGATAATTGTATATTGAACAAGGAAAATAAATAATTGGATAATGTAAATGACTGAAAATTTGAAACTGTGACTGTTATTTAATGTATAAGTGTAAAATTTAAAAATCATTGATTTAATAATGTTTGTACCTTAAAGATATTTGCACGCCATGAGAAATGGCAGGCATGTCGTGAGCCAATCTTATTTAAGATCTTGCATGCATGTATTATTTTAAATCTGGATGTATACACATGTTTGAGCAAATAAAATGTCTTATTCTTATAAGAGTTTTCGGATCTGTAGTCCCAAAGATAACCCCCCCTACATCCAAACTTTACCTTTTCATAATAATATTTGCACTGGTAAAAGATAAATGACGACCCAAATGGCGCAGCGGTAGTGAGGCTGCCTTACGTTCATAGGGTTTCGGGTTCGAATCCCGGTAGGAGCAAGTGTTTGTGTGATGAGCATAGACATTTGTTTCCGAGTCATGGATGTTTATATGTATAATAAGTATGTATTTACAAACAAAATGTATCTATGTAGTATATCAACTATCTGGTGTCCACGACACAAGCCTCGTTGCTTAGTGTGGCACTAGATGGCGCTGTGTGTAATGTCCAGCGATATTTATTTATTTATTTATAAATGGAAATGATTACACAGATGTTGATGATTGAAGCTCATAACATCACACCTGTGTTTCCCTGAAGGGTTAGGTTAGGTTAGGTTATGTTGAGGTGTACCATAGTACAACCACATTTCGCCAGTAACGTTGAAGTCCCATGTCCCATCGTGCGAAGTAGGGGTGGGCGTTCACCGAATAACAATAATAAAAATGCGCCTGATTCAGAAGGCAGTACTCCTCGATACGGCCCGCATTGTGAAGGGGTACCTGTCTCTGGAGCCCTAACCACCGATAGCTTGGACCCTGCTCCCGACACCCAGGTTTTTATATATATTTTTTTTAAAAACAAATGTTTATAAATGTAAACAATAAGAGGAAGAAATGAATAAAGGACATAATAAAAATGCCATGTGTTTTTTGCACGTAAACTTAAACCTTCTGTCAACAGCACAAACAAGCAAAGATCACAGCTAGTTCCATTACAAACTAACAATTCCATAACAAATTAGCGTGTTACAAACAGTATTACAATACGAATTGGATTATTTAAACACGCGAGTGTAATCCTAAATCCATTTAATTACAGTCGAATTTAGTTTTCCATTTCAAATAGTAATTCGGAGAACATTTTCATTCCAATATATGCTTCGATATTGAGTGAGTTTTTGACCAATCTTTAATTTGAATCTGGTGCCTGTTTTCATGAACACTCTGTAACACCACAACCCAAATGAACGCCTGAATGACAGTGCACTGTTGGATTTTAAACGGTCTGCTTTGTGGAGAGAGTTGAAATTCCGGCAGCATTATATTGTTAGATACTCACACTGCGTAGCATTAGTGTATTATCGACGCCAGATTCATGTTAACAGATGAAATATAGGTTTCTTCACATCAGGCGAGTTGCGGTCAAACGCAAGCCTGATTAGAATAAATAAAATAAAAAAAGGATGAAACATACCTCCACCACTAATGAAAACTTCCTCACTCCTGTTATATTTGCTGTTTCCGACAGGGTTCGTAATTATCACATTGACTAAGTTTACACGGAAGTAAATATACTGGAATGTAATGAATTAACGATTACGACCTTGTTAGTCTAGTGATCGCAAGCGCGACTGTTGAACATGAGGTCCTGGCTTCGATTCACGGGTCGGGCAAAGTATTACTGGGTTTTCCATCAGGAATTTCTCAGTAGTAGCTACGGAGATTGGATTTGTTATCGGTTGATGGAAATAGTTTCACCCTTACATGGGACTTTAAAATAACTGGCGAAATGTGGGTGTAGTATTAGCTACATCTCAGCCTAACCCTTAACCAGGGATAACACGCGTGATATTGTATGCGTTGAGTATTAAATTTGAGCAATGACTGAAAAATACTACAGTACAAGTACCGACAATAATACCATTCCCATCACTACAAAGTATAAAACAAAGTCGCTTCCCGATGTCTGTCTGCCCCTATGTATGCTTAGATCTTTAAAACTGCGCAACGGATTTTGATGCGGTTTTTTTAATAGATAGAGTAATTCAAGAGGCAAGTTTATATGTATAATACAGGCATACTATAGTAGAGAAAACATTAGTATCTACATTGCACCCGTGCGAAGCCGGGGCGGGTCGCTAGTCTCCCATAAAAACAAGCATGAAAAATAATACCAAATGTTATCCAGTATTACGATCGTCTGTTAGTACTTAAGTGGACGTTAGACGCTCCATCAAAATAATTAGGTGACCTCTTTAGGACCGCTTCCGGTCGCTTGGGGCTAATTTGTCTTAGCGAGACGAACGCCCTTGACAAGTCGCTCCAGGGACTGGTATCAATATGATTGACGCAGGCGTTCGTGTTGGGATAATTTTGAGGATTCTGTACATATTCATATCTTTATTTGCATTCCATAATGTGTGAAGATCTTACAAAGGGCTTAAAGATATATTGTAATATGTAATACTTTGTAAATTGTTAACATTTTGTAGTGTCTGGGTCACCAAGATACAGGCTGTGTCTAGTTTGGGGCCCGCTGTTAGATGTACATGCCAATATTCTGTTGTGTAAGCTAATCAATAAATAAATATATATATATATATATATCTTAGCGTTGCAGTGGTTGTGATAGCCTAGCGGTGTGACCGTTGGACTGCCACGATAAATAAGAAGAAGAATAAAGCCTAACATATTTGGTGACATCAAATCATGAAAATGGCAGCCAACATGATTGTTGTTTAATTAAAAAGACCTTTAATTTTCTTTTAGAATGAATATTTATAGAATACCAACGGGTATAGTTTTTTTTAGTGATTAAAAGAAAATCTAAAGGTGGAGAGATCTACATTATTTCACTGAAAGTAGAAAATTAAATAGCGGCCTACAGTTCATACCTATTTTCGGATGCCCTATTCAATTTAGGATATACTATAATAAGGGACCACCTGAACTTTTACTCGAACCTTCAAGTATTTACATCTTTTCAGGACTAAGCTTTTATTTGAAAACAAGGTGGATTTTAGGATAACACGTAAGGGCTCATTCACACGGCTTCCGTCATTGACGATCCGTCATAAAACACGATGATACATCATGGCAGATGGACCGTTTTATCAGGATCCGGCAAAAAAAAACGAATTGATATTCACACCAGTTTCGTGATTTTTCGGGAGCGAGCGCATCAGCGAATCCATCACAAAAAAATCACGATTCGTGTCTTTTGACGTACGTGATTTTTAAAAGACGATTCGTGATTTAAGACGTGTCCGTCATTTTTCACGATTCGTGATGCGTGTGAACACGGGCATTTAAAAAGCATTGCCGCCGTCAAAAAAATTGAAGGAACGTGAAAAAAGAAAACGAATCGTCGTGGTGTGAACGGGCTGTAAAAGGTTATTTTTAAACCTAAAGTTCCTTTTCATTAAATTTCTGTTTTAGTCCAAACACGGGCAGCTACGGCCTTTAAGCTACAAAAAACAATAATTCCAAAATCAATTTCGACCAATGTCTAGCTCTATAAACTTCAATATAATAATATCCAACGAATCACAAAGGAGATAGAATAGATTTTATCTTATTGACAGCACGTGCGAACGTGTCAATAAATATCATTGTGATCCGAAAGAAAAAAAATATCGATATGTTAGGTTATTGCAAAGAAAAATAAATAGAAACTGTTTATTTTAAGGCTACTTCGAGATGAATATTGCTTTTTGTTGACTTTTATTATTTTTTGTTCACAAATTGACATTTTTGGGTCTTGTTTCATATAATTTTATACAATACTTTAGACCCAAAGAGATTTAATATCATATTGTTTTTTCGTTTTAAGTAAAAATGTTTGATCATTCGTCGTCGGCCTGAATAAGAAAAAAAGCAAAGACCGTATCATATAGCACATGCCAATGTTCTTCAAAATCATGTATATTTGTTTGCCCATAGTCCTTTATTTCAAAGACTTTAAGTAAAAAAAAAAAAACGAAATAAAAAACATAATGAAACCATCAACCTCAGCCAGTCCTTTTAATCCTACCCTAAAAAAAGTAAAAAAAAACCTTGATCCAACACCTTTACGTAATTTATAAATAAGTATAATATTTATGTTCTTTGTAATCTCATTTCTTTTAGCTATAAAACGTCAAGATAAAACCGTAGACTAAAGTCAAGTTTACGGTATATTTTGTTACATTTTTATATCTCAGCTTTACGAAATGGTCAATGATTGTTTTCATGAAATTTTTTAATACTCGTTTTTGTTTTTTACGGCTCTCGTTAATTCTGAGTTGATCTTGTGGTGGTCATAACTCTAGGAACGATCGGGAAGTTTATTTTTATGGATAAAGCGATTCTCATTTAAGTTGATTTTACTGTAGAAAATATTGAATTACATGATACAACATCACTCCTGGAATACCGGAACAGTAAAGCAGGGGTGTACAGCCGTATTTCACCAGTTATGTTGAAGTGAGGCTTTATAATCCCGCATTCCACGTTCCGCATTCCCACTTTTTTTTTTTGAAATGGCATCTCGCGGGTCAATCTAGGGCTGGCATCTGCTTAACCGGACAATCCTGTGGGTGCCTTAAACTTAACTAAGGCCTCCAGCCAGGGCAAAACTTATAAACTAAGCGACAACTCGCTAAGGGCACCCCCTGTGGGGTACGGGCCCCGGCCCTAAGCCGAGGCCCGTACCCCACAGGGGGTGCAGTCGGGGAGGGCAGTAAGGGGACAGGCTGGATCTGAGTGATATTAATTGGGGGCTGATTTATTGCTACAGGCTCAGCAACGCGGGCTGGCTATTGCAAGGGTCGGGGGGGAGTTAACGGGGACCGTCGTGACGGGCCTCGGCGGCGAGGCCGGAAGGATGGCGGTTTGTTTCCCCGCATTCCCACTAGATCCTTCATGCTATTATCGGCGGGAATGTGTGATTTCCCGCAAAATACCCATGGAAAAAAAGCGTGCGGGATTACCCAGTTGCAGTCCCTTGTTATAGGGAGCAAGTCTGTTCTCAACAACATTAAACCAGGCTCTGGGCTGCTCCCCGACGCAAGTGTGCGAGGTAACATCAGTGTGGCTTTAGTCAGCGGGAATCTGACAGACCCCTCCACTCACCCCAGGGTGGAGGACACCCATTGAGGACTTCTACATGGCAAAAATATGGGCTCCGCTGCTATTGAGAAATTCCTGATGGAAACACTAAATGTCACTTTTTAATATTCTTCTTCTTCTTTCTTTATCGTGTGGTTAGTGCCTAACCTGGTGTCAGAGTTTTTATGCCGCCCAAAGGCCTCTGACTTGGCTTTTACATGCCATCGAGGAATATCTACTTTTTGATATTGAAGTCAAACAATACACTGTTAATTATTTATTATTTCGTTGTAACTAAAAGAAAACTATGAATCAAAAACAATTGTTTTGAATAATGTAACAGTGCGAAGTCAAGAACGAAAACTTTAATTATTTCTCCATTTATCAAAGACGTTTTGAGTCTCGCCTAAGATATTCACCTCATTATTTCAGCTAGACCACGACTTATAAATAACTTAGCATTTATTTTCATTTATCAAGAAGTCACCTTAATTAAATGTTATACATGTCTACTTTAAAGTTATTTTAGTGTGTTGTCTCTAACAATGAAAGAAATATTTTTGTGGCCTGTCTATACAGGGTGAAAGGTCCACTGACACTAAAACGTTTACCACGGATTCAGTACAAATCATTCTGAAAAAAATTGATGTACCCCACAAATAAATTTTTCATCGAAAATTTAAAAAAATATCAGCACACATTTATACATACGTTTTTACATGTACTGAATACGTCGTAACCGTTTTTGCGACGGTGTACCTTCCACCCTATACAGACACTCTTTATTTTTACAAGCTATTGATTATTGCATTTATACTCCCGCCCCAATCCCAACTTTTTTGGGGTTAGTGCCGCATGTCTTCTTTTTCCATTCTTCTCTATTAGACGTCATCTCATGTTACCCTCTTTTTATCATCGTTCAATCAGTCCATATATCCTTTCTTTGGACTTCATAAAATAACATAATATCTCGTCTGTAATCCCCGAAGGGTTAAGCAGAGGTGACCTAATAGTACACCCACATTTTGCCAGTTATGTTTAATTCTCATGTATTAGGTGGCGAGTCTATTGCCATCAACCGGACACAAATCCTGGCTCCGTGGTTGCTACTCAAAAATTCTTGATGGAAAAACCCGATAACACTTTTCCCGACCTGGGGATCGAACCCAGGACCTCATGCTCAGCAGTCGCGTTTACGACCATTACACCAACTGTCTAATCTTAAAGCGAACTCAAATATTGCAGTAGCAATCCTATTCTGATCAACAGCCTTTGTTTTTTGAAAGCGATGCATATTTTTGTATCAATAGCTGCACAGTACTCAAACGTGAACAGAAAACAAAAAGTCTTCTCATTACGTTTGAGCAAGCAAGAACGTTTTGTTTCGTTCCTCAAAGCAAGACAAGCCGTTTTTCAAGCTGGTTGGTCACAAAAGAATCATCGTGAATTAATAATAACTGTTCTTCCATTAGCTTGCTTCTCTAGTCGTTGACTACAACAATGAATATTTCCTTCATTTGATTCTTAAAGCTTTTAAAAGTACCGAGAAATGACAATTAATAGTTATTTGTTATACAAGAGTGCAAAGTTGCTTTTTAACCGCGTGTTCAATTTTGATGACCGAGCAAGCGAAGGATTCTAAAATTGAATCACGAGCGCAGCGAGTGATTCAAAATTAGAATCCTGAGCGTTAGCGAGGGAATCAAAAGAGCACGAGGTGAAAAATCTTTGCACTCGAGTGCAACACGTAACTTTTCATTCCACCTCAGCGAGGAAATGACTAAATGCAAAAAAAAAAACGTTTATAATCACAAGATAGGTACACTTTTATTTCAGTTTAGGTATTAATTACTACATTATGACAGGTAAGTATTACAGAATAATCTTTAAATTATAACAAAATAATACTAAGGTATAATTAAGAAAATTTTAAAGTAACGTTGCTACAGTTATTTAAATTGAGTGTAATATTTTTGTTTGGTACTGTAATATTGGTGTTAGTCACTTGTGTACTGTTTTTCGGTAAACTATCTGTCATACTTAATAGTTGTACCGATTCATCGGATTCCCTTGGCGTGAATGTTGGAGAGAGAGGGAGATGGTTAGGTGTTTCATAACGGCTTATTTTTGATGTAGAAGGGCCAGTCCAAGGATCCGATTGAGGCTCTTTCAGTGTAATGGCTCCTACGATGCCTTCACATATTTTAGACTTATTTTGGATGGAATCCTCTATGTATCCCTCTACAACTGCATTGGACTTCCAGCCTCCGTGGCGCTTAAGGGACAGGAGATCAGCTCCGGAATCAGCCAAAAGTGTGGCTGAAGTTCGTCGGAAACAATGACCCGTGTACAACAGGGGTTCTGGAAGTTCAAGAAATGTTGCTATTTCTCGTGGGATACTGCCAATTTTATTAGTACCCATAGGCTGTCTAACACACTTTCCATTGCGATACTGTAGAAAAAATCGATTGATTGGAGTGTTAGGCGGGCGTAAGGCTTGATATTTCTCAACAATCGTTACGTATTCCTTGCGAATGACGAAGTTGCGGTCTCTTTTTGTCTTTGTATTAGGTAAATTAATTAATAGTAAGTCATCTGAATGTTTCTCAATGTTTTTGACATTAAGTTGTGTTAGTTCATTAGTTCGACATGCTCCGTTTATTCCAATAATAAGAACAACCTGTAACGTAAAGAGTATTGTAGTAGATAAATGAATAAAATTGATATGAACGCATAATTATGCCTATCAACATCTACTAAGTATACTATTTAATTGAGATTAATATACTTAAGTAGATACTGAATGTGCAACTGACTTACTTTTGCCGCCAAATATACGGAATCGGGTGCTTCGTTAAGAAACTTTTCAATATCAGATACTGTGAAAACCTTCGATTTTTTTGGTTGATGACCAATTGAGGCTCTTTTTAAAAATGCCACTAATTTAGGATAGGTATCGATATGTTTGTCTTTTTTCATCTTTATTGTTGCTTTTAGCATCGAATACGTACTCCATAGAGTGCTTGCTTTCTTGTTCTCGGATAATTCTATAAAATATGCCAGCAAAACGTTTTCTGAGAAAGTTTTGGCTCCTTTTGCTAGTCGCCACGTGTTGAACATATCGTACTGTTTTAAATACTTCTCGCGTGATTGTTGAGGGAGAAAGCTCATTTGCGCATTATTAACAGTTTCAGTCAATTCTGTTGGCGTCAAGCAAACTAACTCGTCGCTAGAATCACTCATTTTAGTTTTTTCATTTGTTTTCAAGTTTCTTGTTTTTAATATAAGGTTTAACAATGACGTGAAAAAATGCCGCGTAAAGAACCGCGTACAAAGCAAATTGAAAAAAGAACACCAAGAAGGTTCCGAGTCTGAGTTTTTAACAAATTAAAAAAAAGTTGTATGATATATTCGGCACCATAGAGGTAGCAGTAAATAGGTTTAATGTTTTTTTTAATTCACAAACTTAGTGCACACGATGTTCTAAATTCAATTTACTTTATCCTCTAGAGAATAAAAACGGCTTTTCCACTCAGATATTGAAGATTAAAAATACTCTTTCCGAGATGGTGGGATGAAAAAATAATTGTGCATTGTCCTTTATGATGGCTTAAGAGCTTTAGAACATACGAATGGCGTTCGAAGATTATTTATGTTTTTGAAAGTATTTGAACCCGTACTGGAAATGTATTAAGATGATTATGCTATGTGTGCCCAATGCTAAAACAGTGTGAAGTATGTGGAAAGTTAGGCAATAAGAGTAGGGGAAGACCAAAGAAACGACGGATGGACTGTATCAAAGATGATGATTTTGGCTAGAAAGGAGGTAACTCATGAGGTAACGATAAAAATACTCGTAAATGTATGGAAGGCAGGAGAATGATGGTGATATGTGCCCAATACTTGGGCATAATACTGGGTCTTCCAACTTGGAATACTCATATTATAATTAATTATATATTTCGAAATTCTCATAGGCCTCAATAGTAAAATTGTACCAAAGACGCATTGCGCCAAATCTATCTCATTTTCCTTTAAAACCTTTTGTCTTTCTCCAAAAAAAACGCCTGCCAAAGAACTAATCTAACTAAATAAAATACCTAAATCTTATTACCGAACATCAATACATTCAAAAAGAAAGATTTATCCAGTCCTTTTTGCGAGGCAGACGACCTTGAAGTCCGGATAAACGTTAACACTGGATCCCCGACTTATGATTGGAAATGGCTTTCAATCGCGAAAAAAAACCTAAATTGTATGATCTCGGGCCGAAACGCGAAAAGTCCCGAAGGATAGAAAACATTTATATTTTTTACGACTTGTCAGGACATTGCTATATCTAGATCTGTATGTTTAATGATAGATGGCAGATAATTTATTGGATTCGCGAAGATTCGGGGTGGTATTGGAAATCTATTTTTGTGTCACAAGATTCAGAAGTCGTTGCCATGTCAGTTATGATTATTACAGAGGAAATTGCTAAATAATACGCGTTTTACTAATACTAAGTGCTACCCCAAGAAATTATTTAAAAACGCTCTGTTGTATTTTCAACTTTCGGCACTGAGCCGAGCCTTTCAAATCCATTATGCTTCTTTTAGTGAAGGAGACTACCAACAAAAAGAAACTGTTAATAAAAACGGACACAAGTATTTAAGTAATTTGTTTTCATTGTAGTATTTAGCACGTAATTCGCCTCGCTTTTTTTCAGTAGGAATCGGTTTAATTGGCGCGCAATAACTAATTTTTATAAGGGCCCTACAGAGTCACGCCGAGAATCCCCGAGAACACCCGAGAAGCGTGAATGTGATTGGTTTCTCGCCATCTCGTTCTCGCGCTCGCCTGTTCCCCGATCGGTGTCGGTCTTATTGCCCGCTGCAAAGGGTTTCTCGGGTCTCGGGAGAAAGTCGCATGAGTGTAGACCTTCTCGGTTCTCGCGCTTTGTTCTGGCGAACCTTCTAGCCGAGACTTCTCGCGTGAGTCTGTAGGGCGTATAAGACATACTAATTTACTTTTCCCTTCGTGTGGTTACTTCATGAGCATATTACAATTACTTTAACTGTTAGCATGTGCCATCCTACTGCTGGGCATCTTTCGATCCAGGGCTAATGTAGACCACTGGTCGTTAGCTCTTTCCAGCTCGTTTCATCTCCTGCAAGGTCTACCACATCGTATTCTAGCTGTGTCAGGGCTCCAAATCGTGGTTATTTCTGCCCACAGCTCATCGGGCATACGGCAGACTTGGCCAGCCCAGTCCCACTTCAGGTTAGCAACGTCGGTAATTTGTGTTTTGGAGCGTATTACTGTTTTTAAATTGCCACAAAGCGGGTTCTAGGGTAGTCATTCCATAGGCATCACCTGCTTATCCTGGTTCCATTTATCTTGGGGTCAGATGTCAATCTCACCGGATGCAGACGAATGCCAGTATTTTTTCATAACTCAAAGGAAGGAAGGAAAGATACTCCAAAATTTAAAAATAATACCAACGAAAACAAAGGAGATGCTATGGGTATGCTGCGTCGACCCCAAATAAATTGGGATAAGGGCAGGAGAATTTTCCAACGAAAAAAAAATTTTCGAACATCAAAAATACATACCTACTTACTCCCTGATGTCCTGAAGTGGGGACGAGGACTGTCCTGTCCCTTATATCCAATGTATGAGTGTTTTTCATTTATTTGTCCACTCGATCACTTTGGACAAGCTGACAGCTGGAATTGAGTGGACTGAGATTGTCCCCAATTTATTAAATTAAGTATGTAGTTTATTACGATAATGAATTCTGAAGGGAGGCGAAGATTCTCGGTGGGGGAAGACTGATAACGTTGGAGAGATTATAATAATTAGTAGACCGTTATAAGTCCTACTCAAGGACTAAGAGAGGTTTTTGTCTACGAATAATTAAGGATCCAGAGATTGTGCGAGTTAGGTTTCCTTTTTGTTTATATTGAAAGTGACTGATGGAAAAGATTAGTGTAAAAAATGAGTTTATTAGAAATACAACTACATATTTACAAGTAAATTTTTTGTTTGCATGTATAGTTGTGTCTGTAACTGACACTTTTAAGAGTACGACTTTAAGTAGGATTTATAGTAATAACAACATTTTTTGCTGCTTTCTTAATATCAATCTTTTTTCTGCCCTCATCCCAATGTATTTGGGGTCGGCAGCATGTCTTTTCCTAACTTCTCTTTTAATCATCATCTCAGCATTCACCTCTTTTTTATTATCTTTCTTTATTTCTTCAATACTAGAAACGACTCAGTTTTCCCCATTTAAACTAGATTACTTTAAAACCCCGATTCACTAGGATCGTCAACAAAATTTTGGGCGAAATTTTAAAGCAACTCCATTTTATATGTCCGCTAGTCCAGCCCGGTCCAACGTCGGCTTAGCAAAGATTTGGACCAAAGCTATAAACCAAATTTTATCCCGATCCTTTGAGAAATACGGCTTCCATTTCGCGGGTGAATTTCTTTATGTCCAATATTTTCTACCTTATGGTGCTGTGGACTCGACTTAGGGAGTTAAGCTGAGCAAAAGGGGAAAACAGAGCGGTATTAGAGATCGTCGTTTGGGTTTTGAAGCTATATGTTTTTATCAAAATAAAGTTAGTCTGTTAAAATACTGTGTTTTATTGCAACTGGTTTGGCAAATCTGTGTATTCTTCTGTGGATCTGTGTAATTCAAGATTGTTTAAAAAAAAACTGTTTCACTTGCTGAACAGGAAATTAACATTAGAACAAACAGAATGATAGAGATACTGGCATGGTTGTTCAATCAAGCAATTAAAGAATTTTATTAAATAAACGTACCCAAATAACTTACTTTTAAGAAAAATAAGCAAAGGACATTGGACGAAAATGGCACCAATTTTTAAAAACTTGTGGCTATTGTCGTTATAAACCAAGCCTAATTACCGAGTAGATAAACAAAATTTAAAGCAAGAACTTTAAAAAATCTTGCTGCAAAGTCTTTGTACATAGACAACTGCAAAAACTTTTCAAAAAAGATTATGGAACCTCTTTTCATTAGCCAGAACTCACACGCTCCTCGCAACATTAACATTCAGTTAAAAATGAATGGCGTACATAATTTTAAAAGCTCTGACTGCAGAACTAAAATTCCTGCTACTAAATCAAATTCTTGCTCCTAAATATGAACTTCATGCATTTACATACATAGTATTTCCTCTTACGCCACTTGCGGTTTTGGCGTCCCACATCTTTTGTAATTGTTGTGGAAATTCTGACAATTATGGAGCTGAAGTGGCTTTACGAGATACTTAGTCTCTGCCTTTGTCATGAGTGAAGTAATGACATAACATCATATCTGTATTTCTTGAAGCGTAACTCCCATGTGGAGGTACAATTCCTGTAATATTAAGAACGTTTAAATTCCAATCGGAGTCTCAAACTGACAAAAATGACACAAACTAACCAAAAGAACATCGGACACTGCCCAAACAGGCTGTGACCTGGCTAAAAAAAAAACGCAAATAAAATATCGCGCACATGACTAATGTATGGATTAATCTGTTCTCCTAGGTATAGTCATCAATCCTAAATTGAAAATATATTATTTAAAAGCCGAGGGTCATAGAACGTTACATTTAAGTATTTCGTCTCTCTCGATTACAACCTCAGCTAAAACCATTGCTATAAAAACTATGCAGTAATATTATATAACTATATAAGTAAATGGCTAAAACCACAAAAATGAATCAATAACGTTTCTAATCTTTTCTCTGTTATGTATCTAAGACAGGTGCAGCGCAATGTGACTGCGCGGTAAACGCTTTGACAGCTCTCATGTCATGATACGTTCCGTTCTACGTATTAGTACAAATGTCAACCTATCATTTTCAACTCATTTCGGAATACTTTATCCATATCTAAAAATGATGTTATTGATAATACACTACAAAATAAATAAAAAATCTTCAATAAAATCTAGCATTTAAAAAAGTTATCGCATAATGGTAGTGTTACTTTAGTGTTACGATGTACCACAGATAAAAACGGGATCGTTTTAGATGCGTTCAACGCCTATAAAAATTAGTAAGGAAATGAGATTTTTATTACAAAGCTAAATTATTTTACCCGCTCCAATAAAATAAGCTGAACCCCATAATTTAATATACATCTAAGTCACTATTTTTTGACGTATTAATTATTGGTGGTCGTTTAATATTTTGGTCAAATCGAATTTGACCGATGTTCTTTCGGACAAGTTTTTGGCAATGAGTATTGTCGCTGAGATTGCGATTAGATTTTGACATAACATCACGCCTATATTTCCCCCAAGGGTTGGTCATAGGTGTGCCAATTATATATAACTGTCGGAATGGGAATCCCGCCAGTTATTTTGAAGCCTCATGTAATAAGGGGTGTGAGCCTATTACCACTAGCCAGGGGTGAAGCCTGTCTGCTGTATTGCTACTTAAAAATATGTAGCGTAAAAAAATCCAATGTCATATTGACTTAAAGCTTGTTACGACTAGACTGATAATTCTAAACAAAGTTTTTTAACCGACTAAAAAAAGAAAGGGGGTTCTGACTTTTTTTTAAGTAAGCTCGCATTTTCACACTCCTGGGCAAAGGTCTCCCCCTATTCCTTCTACTTCTCTCTATGGTGTGCTTCTTCTCAGCAATTCCCAACGAACTCATCGTTCTGAAGTTATCGTATACAAGGTGGCGCCGACAATACGAAAATAAATGAAAACACAGTTAATAATAGTTCATATGAATATTTTACCAAAAATCAAATTAATCCTAACATCCGAAATAACAATATATATTTTTTCAAACAAACTGAATAGCATAAAACTGTTAACGAAATAGAACACCATTCACAAGTTCTGATTCACTAACCTTAGGTTATAATTCGCATAAATTCGCATCTGAAAATAAAATTTAAGGACTAATTTGCCAAAGGTTTTCTTTTGAAGTAGTGAGCTGGCAACATGTGTTTAGTGTTTATACCGATGCGGGGTCAGTGTAGCCTATTTATCTACATCATGTAGCAAATGCTAAAAATGAAAAATTATGTCCTGTGACTAAACAACTGGATGTATTATTCGAATGATTTTTTGTATGCAGAACGGGAACGTCATGAGGTATATTGGTTTAGCCATAAATAAGTGGTGTTAAAGCTGATGTTTGAAACTGAAATAGAAAAACGTTTCACTGTGCGTATTTCTTGTTATACGAACTAACCCATAAACTTTCAAAGTTTCCAAAGCAAAATACTTAGACCCACATTCATTTTCACTCTGTTCCATGGGCCTACTGAACTAACCCAAAACAAAGATCAACCATTAGCCTATTCGCATTCAAACTGCGTATCCACTAACTTAAACTGCGGGCTTTCGAACTGACGCCCTAGCACGACCGCGCGGTGTAAACGTTACGTAAATTTATCTATTTTTAAACCAAAAATACAAATATCCCATAGCATTTCAGTTAAATTGTTTGCAACAACCACAATCATTCATGGATGTGAATAAGTTCTTAAAACTATGAAAATATTATGTGCGAAACAAGTATTTTAAAAGCTTCTAAGTTCGCTCGTATGTCCCGGAATTTTGCAATCAATATTTCACTCACTTCCGCTGAAGTGCTGAAATTTGGCACACACTTTTGGTTCACGAAAAAGATTTATTTTAAAAGCTTTTTATTTAATTTTAAAAGCGATGTATTTACGTTACGTTTTACACCGCGCGTTCGTGCTTGGGCCTCTGGTCACTGGTGAAATTCGTAGAGCATTACTTACTTAGTAGCATTTTACGATGTACAGGCTTCCTAAGTGATGTAGTATTACAGCCCGTTCATACGGCGACGATACGATCCGTGTTTTTTGACGTATCGTCTTTTTTCACGATCCGTCATTTTTTTTTTGACGGCGGCAAGTACATCCAAACTTTAACTCTAAATAAATTGCTAAAATGGGATCATACTCTTTTAAATATTACACCGATTGGTTCTCTTAAAATTATCCCCGAACGTGTACGTTATTGTATCCTCAACCTAACCCTTTTCACTCCATTACCCTTTTGAGTATCGACTAAAATAGCACACTCTCGTTACGTAAAATACATCCTATATTGATTTATTGAAACATTGTTCTTTATTGTCTCATGTCGACACGAGCTATACTGCCGCCGCGCCGTTAGCAAAACGGGCGCATTTACGGTAAAATGTAAAGAAAAATAAGCCTTACTGCTCATAAATAACTTTTTGGAATTTCATTGTCTTGTGACAGTCTTTTGACAATAGCTGTGGAAAAACACAAACGAATAACGTTGTTTACGAGTCACTTGACGCGATTTGCGAAGCAATGACCCTCACACAAAAGAAACAAATGACGCTTGACGTGTACTGCTCATCATTGTTACTTACTTAGCAATAATTTGAGTCTTTAGATTCGACCGAAGTCGTCAGAATTTGGTCACGTTTCTATTTGTAGAAACGGATTATTTTTCGTAAAATCGGATCCTAGAAGAGATCTTACGATTAAAATCTTTGTTGCATAATATTACCTAGGCTTTAGCCTGCCAATTTATAGGTCACCTCTGATTTTTCGGATTCATGTGCGTATTGTATAATTATCACTTGCTGCGGTGAAGGAAAACATCGTGAGTAAACCAGCATGCCTGAGATATTTCTCGACGGCATGTAAAGCCAAGTCAGAGGCCCATGGGCGGCGTAAAACTCTGACACCAGGTTAGGCACTAACCACACGATAAAGAAGAAAATCTAGCCATTTTTCAATTATGTTGGGATCGGCTTCTAGTGTAACCGGGTGCAGCTGAATAAAAGTAGATAACATGAAGCTCGTGCCGTTATAAAAAGATTATGGTCTGTCAGCATGCTCGGTAGGAGGGTTGTCTAAAGTGCACCGGACGTACTTAAGTATCTTCGCTCGTTGAGGATTTTGTACTGCATCGCACTGAGTTTTAAAGGAAATGTTACTTGTATTAAAAATCTGACGTCCTTGTTTTTCTTGTGTATCCATGATATAAAATCTTACTTCTATTTTAAATGTAAAATTCTTACTACTATTCGTATTAAAAATTCAAAAGTTTGTGACTCTTTCACGCATACTACAGAACGGATTTGGACAAAGTTTTCCATACAGGTAGTTGGACCAAATAAACCTACCCACCTCCCCACCTACCTAAATTGGGTTAACTGGATTAACACAAAGGGTACTTTTTATCCCTGCAGTACGGCCCCGTGGGATAATTACTGAACACCACGTGGGCGAAGCCGCAGGCGTAAGCAGCAGCATAAGTTTGTGATTTTTAAATGCAAACGTTGCTCTGTCTGCGTGTAACTTAAAATCATCATAGGATATTTTTTATCCGTGTAGTAGGTACCTAAGTTCCTTAGCGATGACTTCGACCTATACGCAGATGAAGCCATGGGCAATAGTTAGTATTCTATAAGCGAAAGAAAAATGTTTTAATGTTCTATTCCAAAATACAAAGTTACCTTGATTGATTGTGAACTTCATGATTAATAGTACGTATTCATTTATTTTTCACCTTATCTAAAATATCTAAGCTATTCACTATTGGAAACATGCAAAACTCCCAACATAACATACCCGAAGGGGTGCGCAGAGATGTACCTGTATTAGTGCACCCACATTTCGCCAGTCATGTTTAACTACCATGTTATAGGGGGCGACCGTATTGCCATCAACCGGGCACAAATCCAGACTCCGTGGCCGCTACTGAGAAATTCCTATCGGAACAACCCAATAACAATTTGCCCGACCAGGGAATCGAACCCGGCCTGGGTTCGATTCTCATGCTCAGCAGTCGCGGTTGACCAACGAGGCAGTCACTAGAAACTTTCAACACTTTTACCATAAAGAGTACCATAAATGTTTCACCATGGACATTAACAAAGTTTCCGAAAATTACCATGTAAAAGTAATTTTTCTTACCGACATTCAATTAAAACGAAAATGTATTTAATTTCCTTTTCCCATTTAACTTTTCCCAAGAATTTGCGGAAACGTTTTTGTTTTAAATTCAAGAGAAAATTTCGGCAGAGATGTTTATCATTTTCAGAGCGTAAAGGCCGATTCAGTTTTTATTGGCGCACCGTTTCCTGGTACAAGAAAACATGAATTGTTTGTGTTTCAGAATTTTAAATAATTTTTGTTTAAAAATCTTTTGAAAAAAATATCCGCCTTCCAAAAAAAAAACACTAAAATAATGGAAAATAACTTTACTTTCGGAAGTCGGTGATTATTGTTTGTTTCATTGACTTTTTGCCACCGGCGGATATTTTTTTTTCAAAAGAATTTTAAACAAAAATTATTTAAAATTCTGAAACACAGTAAGTAATATTTTAGTTTTTTTTTTTGAAAGTCGATTATTGTATTGCTAAAAAATATTTTAGCTGTTTTAGTTATCGTATCACACAAAAATCCTTGTCAAGTATCAAATTTGCAACTTCTTTTACTTGGGTGACATATTTTTTCCAGCTATTTTAATTTAAAAACCTAACTACTGAATTCATTTTGATGTTTCTATGGGTGATTTATATGACGTAACAAACACAAAAAAAAATACAACCGAATTAAGAACTGCCTTAATTGAACTCGGTTAATCTTCAAAATCTAACATAACACAACATCACGCTTGTTATCCCAAAGAGTAAGGTAGAGGTGTACCTAATAGTACACATTTCGCCAGTTGTGTTTAAGTCCCACGTAATAGGGGCGAGCCTATTGCTATCAACCGGGCACAAATCCAGACTCCGTGTCTGCTACTAAGAAATTCCTGATGGAAAAACCCAATAACACTATGCCCGACCCTAGAATCTAACCCAGGACCTCATGTTCAACAGTGGCGCTTGCGATGACTAGACCATCGAGCCAGTAATAAATTAACTTTTAGGTTAAAATTAAACCATTATTGTTTAAGTTACAAATACACACCAGCCATATTAGATGATGTTTTTAGGAAAGATCAGGTGCGTATTATTCGCAACGGGCGTGCATGTATGACTGTCAATGAGGCGAAAGACGTACATATGTCATGTAAGGATTCTAGCAGGCGGCATTCTGTAGTTTCTGCCTACCCTTATGGGGAAAAAAGACGTGAATTCATTAATGTAATAATGTTACATAGAAAATTTTACAACTTTTATGTCAACACACACTGCACAGAATCACCATCGCCTCGGCTCAGTAGCCACGTGAAGCTTCGTGAAAAAGGCGTCCACCCAACTTCAGCAACATATTGGCTCAGCATTGCCGAGACGACAGCTTGCAGCGACCGGAGCTATGCCCTGCCGTAAGCTTGGTGATTGCGTTGAATCAGCTGATCCGAGGCGATGCCATTACGGTGCTAAATATGTAAGTGTTCGTCGCAGTATGGGGTTTCATAGAAAGAATTCGAAGAAGAGTTGAGGCGATGTTCATACCGTGTAGACCCTATAACTGTGTAATCATCTGCCTAGCCTTTTCCCAACTATGTTAGGGTCGGCTTCCAGTCTAACCAGATGCAGCTGAATACCAGTATTTTACATGAAGGGACTGTCTATCTGACCTCCACAACCCAGTTAGTACTGGGTAATACGATAACCCTTGGCAAGACTTGTTGTCAGACTTTCGGGTTACCTGTAACGACTGTCAAAGATCTACAAATGACAGCCAGGACAACAGCTTAACGTGCTTTCCGGGCACGGATGATTATAACTGTGTATTGCAGTATATTAACAACAGTAATAGCCTAGTGGTGTGACCGTTGGACTGCCAAGTCATAGGTCTTAAGTTCGAACCCAAGACATGCACCTCTGATTTTTCGGAATCATGTGTGTATTTTATAATCACTTGCTCGAGTGAAGGAAAACATCGTGAGGAAACCAGCAGGCCTGAGAGATATTTCTCGATGCAAATCCAAGTCAGAGGCCAATGTGTGGCATAAAACTCTGAAACCAGGTTAGGCACTAACCACACGATAAAGAAAGAACTGTGTACTCATACACAAAAAAACAAACTCTCACACCGCCGTCCGCGTCGTCATTCTGTCATGTCAATGTCAAATGAACTCTCAAAATTTACATTTTACTAATAGCATGTCAAGTGACGTTATTAAACTCATTTTAAAGTGTCTGAATATTAAATTTGAAGTCGTTCTTTAGGGTATTATTATACTTCAAAAACATTATCTTGCGCTCAATTTAATTGGTTTTTGGATGTAAATAAATACATCGATACATAAACTCACGCCTTTCCCTCATCAACTACAGAACTCGCCGCTATTTAATTGATTATCATAATTTTACCTTAACTATAACAAAATTAATTGACTTCAATTCTAAATATTTCTGTATTACTTCGGTATAATTGCATCTTGATTTGGAATGCGGAGACCTTCAAAATTTCAAATAGTAGTTTTCCATTTTCCATATTCTGACTTTGGTGTAGTCTTTTCTTGTACATGTAACATAGCTGTCAGTTGCATCTATCGATGACAATGGCGTGCACTTCAACCGCAGAATACATAAAGGTATAAGTAGTGCATCAACCAACTTTTAAGTGCAGACGGCAAAACGCAGAACTAAAATAAATGTATCAAGTTTGACATATCGATGCAAATTTTATTGACAAGCAACGCCACCTTGAATTGCACAATTAGAGTGGCCATACTGTTTCAAGAAGGTCCTATTTGCTAGGAGAAAGCTATTGACATAAGACTATTTGGATTTAAACCTGGAATTTATCTATCCTTTACTGTTCGAGTGAATCTATGTAGGTCAGTAGTCTCTTGTTACTAGGCACCAATGAAGCATGTAATAATGACTATCTTTTCTCTTCATATAACTGCTTCAATAGAAGTAACTGTTTGATAAAAAAAAAACTGCAAATGCAATTGAAACACAGAAATTCCTCCCTTTTAACTGTTTTAAAAAACGGAGGAGGTTCTAAATTCGGTTGTAATTTTTTTGTGTTTTTTACCTCATATCTTCATCATTTATGAACCGGTTTGAAAAATTCTTCTTTTATCTGAAAAGATATACTTTCCGATTGGTCCCATAGAAATTTCATCAAAATAAGTTCCGTAGTTTGCATGGTTTTTAAATCAAAATAGCTGGAAAAAATATGTCATTCAAGTAAAATAAAACGATAAGATACTTGACAAGTTTAGTATATGTATGTATGTGATACGAAAATTAAAAAGGTTAAAATAAAAACTTTTTAACAAAAAAATAACCGACTTCCAAAAAAAAATTCTAAACAAGTGGAAAATAACTTTATGTGCGGAAGTCGTTGGCAAAAAAGTCAATGAAACAAACAATAGTCACAGACTTCCGGAAGTAAAGTTATTTTCCACGTTTTTTTTGTAATTTTTTTGCAAAAAAGTTTTTTTAGTAGTCCGATAAAAACACATTATACACCTCAATAATAAAGGCTGATAAAACTTCTATTTGACCGACTTCTACAATAGGAGGAGGTTATTTATT
Organism: Standfussiana lucernea; assembly: GCA_964057025.1. NCBI lineage: Eukaryota > Metazoa > Arthropoda > Insecta > Lepidoptera > Noctuidae > Standfussiana > Standfussiana lucernea. The sequence continues at coordinate 7,884,241 of OZ059808.1, read as the reverse complement.
CCATCGGAACTTTACTTTCGGAAGTCGGTGACTATTGTTTGTTTCATTGACTTTTTTGCCACCGACTTCCGAAAGTAAAGTTATTTCCCACTTTTTTAGTGTTTTTTTTGGAAGTCGGTTTTTTTTGCAAAAAAGTTTTTATTTTACCCTTTTTAGTTATCGTATCACACACAAATCCTTGTCAAGTATCAATTTCGCAATTTCTTTTACTTGGATGAAATTTTTTCCACCTATTTTGATTTCAAAACCAAACTGCTGTGCCGATTTTGATGAAATTTCTATGGGACCAATCGGAAAGTAGATCCATTCAGATAAAAGAAGAATTTTTCAAATCGGTTGATAAATGACGGAGATATGAGGTAACAAACACAAAAAAAAAAAAAAAAAAAAACAAAAAAAAAACATACAACCGAATTGAGAACCTCCTCCTTTTTTTGAAGTCGGTTAAAAAACAGTTTTAGCCAACGGCGTTGCGGCTACACCTAAGTTTACCCTACTAATATAAGTTTATTTCACACTCATCTATCACCTATCATTACACATATACACATAGAATAATAAAACCTAGAAACCGAGGGCAAGAGTAAAGAGCTAGTTAAATACAAGGTGTAGTTTTGCATCCTCGTCAAAATTCTGAAGGTTGTCATAGAAGACGTAAATAATCAATATAAATTACGGTACCTGGTAAACAATAATAAACGCTGCTTTTTTAGTTGTTTTAATTTGACACTATTTCAAAATGAAGCCCTTTTCGAAAGAGGAGAATCACCCGTTTATCGAATAAACGTCTGCGTTTGTTTGTGTGTGTGAAAGCGCGGTTATAGGGCTAGTATTAGACGGGCCGCGTTTTAATACTGGTGGTGTACACTTATCGATTTCCGATATTAAGAAAAAATTACCTACCCATTTTGTTATTGATTCGGGTCGAGAATCATTAGCATAGTTACCTCCTTGAATTTGACGAGGATGCAAAGCAACACCTTGTATAACATCCTACAAGCACAAATAACAAATGATGAAACAAAAAGACCAATTAACTAAAAATACTAATGCACTGCCTTTATTTTTAAAATAAATAAACCCAAACTAAATAAACCAAACGACTATTTCCATACGGTTCAAGAAATTAAAAGCAAACACACAAGAGTGCTCTTATCAGATAAAGGAATGGGACACACAATGCCACTTCAATATTTAAAGTGGATTTCTTGTACGAATTTAGCCGTGTTGTCTACGGTACAATAGTAAGACTATTATCTCTGCGACTTATGTTTTCCTGGTATTTTTTCAGTAAAATGTTGGGATTTGGGCCCAAGGGGGTGGTGGGTCGAAGATAGAGAATATACATAATATGTAGGTATACACTATCTTTCTAGTACACTACCAAGTTGTTGGTTATAACCCAAAATCAACCAATCAATCAACTTAGCCAGTCGTAGCCCACGGCAGGACAAAGGCGTCTGGCAGGCTGCGCCACAACACTCTCTGCCAAACGCATTTAGTCGTTTTCAAGTTCTTCGCTTCCATAAATCAGTGTAGGCATAAACTAACTGAGACATGGAAGTCAGGTAGGCAGTCGCTCTATGTAAAATACTGGTATACAGCCGCATCTGGTTTGAGTGGAAGCCGTCCTTACAATATTATTTGAAAAGACCTGTGCAGATGACTGTTATCACCAGTAGTAGTTACTGCAGTGGATTTCTTTGAAAAGGTACTCCCCACTGGAAAAAGGGAAATTAGGTACTATCACCACAATTATTTCTGTCGCCATATCATCGTTGCCGGTGCATTTATAAGCAAGTAAGACGTTTAGCGTAGTCTCTAAGATAATAAAATAAAAAGTAAATGTCTCTGTTGTAACAGATGGTTGAAACAGATGTCCCATAAGTGGTGGTTACTTAAAACCAACAAATTACATAACATAACATCAAACCTGTTATCTCCGAAGGGTAAGAGGTGTACCTAGAAGAACACCTACATACGTTTCGCAAGTAATGTTTAAGTCTTATGTAGTTCCATGTAGGGGGCCAGCGTATTGCCATCAACCGGGCACAAATCTACACTCCGTGGGTGTGCAAAAAAAATCCTGGTGGAAAAACCCAATAACAATTTGTCCGACCCGTTAATCGAACCCAGGACGTTTTGCTCAGCAGTTGCGATTGCGACCCCTAGGCAATTGTTTGCCATCTAATTTCATAAAATACAGATCCATCCGACAGGCAGTTAAGCCAGCCGCACTTGGGACGCATTTTTGTACGAATTCGAGTCGTGCGAAAACGCACGAACGCACGCTTTCCAACGAGTACTATGGAAGTCTGCACATTGGGTACGACGACGTAGCCGTGCGTACTCGAACTTGTTTGGTACATCTTGCTTGGCCGTGCGTAGAAAATACAAAATGGACAAGGAGAATGACGTCGTGACAGACGCAATTTGTGTGACGAGCGTCGTATCCTCGTTCTCGTTTAAAATTATATCCAGTTTGCGTGATATTGGATACGAATTGAACTCGTACTACAAGACATCAGGACACTTGCTCGAATGACATTTGGGCGAAAAACTTCACTTAATAAATTATGTATTTCGATATTTCAATAGGATCTTCTAAAAAAATTTTAAGACCATCTTTTTATATCAAGAGACGTATGATTTGCAACACAAACAAAACGTTTTCTCATCAAAGAGACTCGTGTGCCTTAAAGATTCATAGTTTCAAACGAACACAAAGTAATCTTGGGTTGTACACAATCATCGTGTATTTCTTTTTAAGTTTTTAGCCTTCTGTGGGATGAAAAAAACGTCATATTTGTGACATAACATGACATTACAAGTATTTATCAACACATTGATGGCCCCTACATGGACCAGGAGCAAATAATTACCATCACCTATATGTACGTAATTGTCAACAGACTCTAATTTCGTCTCCTCCGCGTTGCCACTCACATCTGCCTTCTGCATGCCTTTTGATAGTTGCCTTTCACTCATCATAGTAACATGATCAAACCGTCTAAGTGTGCTTTCTGTGAAGGGTGGGCGTTTTGTGTAACTGACATTCAAAGAAAAACATGCTTTCACAGCCAAATTTTATGTCTACATCGGACCGCTATTCTATAACAGGCTAAATGAAAAAGGAACCATCTACTCCTTAAATCATAGTAACTTCAAGAGAACCCTTAAAGAAGCTCTTCAAACTTTGACCTATGAAGATACAGAGAAGTTATTACTTATGCTAAAGTAAATATTGTTCGTATTATTGTTATTTTTAAATTAGTTGAGTTAAGTTAAGATACTAAATTTTATACACCTTTAATGACAATTATGTGATTATTTAATCAATTAATAATACCTATAATCGCCTGAAACACAGGACTACCTAGTTCAGGCATAAATCATGGGTGCACTTGACATAGATTTTAAGGAAAACTGTATTTAATGTTATACCTTTATATTTTTGAATAAAAAAAATATTTATTATTTATAAAGAGTGCTGATCTTTTCGTCTATTATATACATATATGTATACAACTGTACGATGACAATACGGTGTATATCTAACGTACTGCCACAGACATGCTTTAAATACATATTATGTTAGTAACTTTTCATGTTTACATTCATAACTCTTACGAAATCGAGCCTTCAGGCAAAAGCCTATCTAGCCGTCTAACCCGGACGGACTAGTATTCAATACACTTACACATAAGACTAATGTACAGCGTGTTCTTTGAAAGACAAACTTTTCTAAGTTCCGCATTAGCAAGTCTAATAGTTTGATGTGGGCCAACGACATTGTTACAATCATAGGTCAAACTTTGAAACGAGTATCATAGGGTCGAGGGAAATGACGTACATAGTTCAAGAGAGGTCTGTAATATAAGAAGAGTGATTTTATTAAACGTCCTTGTCATCGTTCACAATCCACACAAATTTTACTTTGGTTACTTTATTTAAAATTGATATTTACTGTGTGGTAAACCTGTATTTTTGCTTATTTATTTATTTTTTATTTATTAAAACTTTATGCACAAGTAAAAACTGTACAAAGGCGGACTTAATGCCTTGGACATTTTCTACCAGTCTACCTTAGGGTGACTTATGTATAGAGTTTATTCACAGCTTCGTCTGCGTAACATTTTTGATTGATGGTCCGCTCCTATTGGTCGCAATGTGATGTTATATAGCCTTCCTCGATAAATGGGCTATCCAACACTAAAATATTTTTTCAATTCGAACCAGTAGTTCCTGAGATTAGCGCGTTCAACCAAACAAACAAACAAACTCTTCAGCTTTATAATATTAGTATAGATTCAAAACATAGAGTAACATTATAATATTACGCCAGTAATCCCCGAAAGGTTAGGCAGAGTCGTCCCAAATAGTACACACGTATTTTGCCAATTATGTTTAAGTCTATTTAATAGGAGACGAACCTATAATCTATTGTCATCAACCGGGCACTAATCCGGACTCCGTGGCTGCTTCTGAGAAAAACCACTTTGCCTTGCCTGAAGATCGATCCCAGGACCTCATGCTCAGCCTTTGAGACCACTGGACAAACGAGGGAGTCAAATAGCTTTAAGTGAGTGTATATAGTAAGCGCCAGACAAACGTGGAATAAAGTTCATTGCCCTTTCCTTAACTTCTCTACGTAGGTACGCGGACAAAAAATTATGAATCGTTTTTCATTTCTAAAAAAAGAAAAGGATCACGATAGATGTCGATTCAGGACAGCTTCATGTCATTATTATTGTTTTCGGAATTAAGTATGTCAATAAATGTATGTGGGTCAATGACCGTTATTCCACGTTTTACTATAGTTATTGTGAGACGTATTCAGTAATGTGCATGAGTTTTTCTTCGCGACAGCGACACTTTGCTGACTGCAACTAGTATAACATTTTGTATTCCTTTACCGTGATATGAAAACTGTTCTTGTCTAACTCGAGTTAATGGAGAAGATTGTAAAGAACTGCCTCCAAGTCTGTTCATTCTGCTCTTAAATGAAAATTTCTTTTAGCTATGGTCTAAAGAAAGATATAACTAAACGTACACAAAAGGAAGAATCACATACATCAGGAATAAACATAAATAAGGGAGCTTGCAAGCGGCATTCTTATCGCTAAAAGCAATTTCTGCCAGACAACCATCGGATGGAAGTAATAATTATGAAGAAAGCTGGAATTTATCCATCGATTTATAATATTGGTGAGTGAACTGCATATGTTATTCATTCTTTCATTCAGTAATATTAATGAACATAACATAAGATCACGCCTGTAATCCCCGAAGGGATAGGCAGAGGTGTACCTGATAGTGCACCCACATTTCGCCAGTCATCAAATAATGGGGGCGAGCCTATTGCCATTATCCGGGCACAAATAAAGACTGCGTGGCTGGTACTGCGAAATTCTTGACGGAAAAACCTAATAACTTTTGCCCGACCTGGAAATCGAGCCCAGGGCCTCATGCTCAGCGGTCGCATTTGCAGTCAATATAAATGAAATGGGTCAATTACCGATTTACTAATTGAGTATGTATTTTATCCACTCGAAGGAACTGGCTCGTTGAGTATTAGGTACTTTGGCTCGGTTCCCTGGTCGGGCAAAGTGTTATTGGGACTAGCCATCAGCAACGCCTCAGTAGCAATGCGGAGTCAGTATTTGAGATCGATTGATAGCAATAGTGGGTGTACTATTAGGCACACCTCTGCCTTACCCTTCGGGGTTTACAAGCGTAATAATATGTTATGTTTTTTACCTGTACTTTTACAAGTTGTAGTTCTACAAATGACAGCTAGGAACAAAGGCTTAAACAGATTTTTCGAGGTACGGAGAGATCTCGATGTGTAATGGCTCGTCCATTCATGGCTAGCGTTATCTGTTTTAGACAGACATTATTTTCTATATTAATAATAAAAGGCGTAGTTTTGCTTGCATCCTCATCAATTTCAAGAAAGTAATTTTTTTTCTTAATATCGGAAATCGGTAAATGTACACCACCCGTATTAAAACGCGGCCCGTCTAATACTAGCCCTATAACCGCGCTTTCACACACACAAACAAACGCAGACGTTTATTCGATAAACGGGTGATTCTCCTCTTTTGAGAAGGGTTTCATTCCGAAATAGTGTCAAATTAAAACAACTAAAAAAAGCAACTTTAATTATTATTGACCAGGTACCGCAATTTATATTGATCGTTTACGTCTTTTATGACAACCTCCTGAATTTTGACGAGGATGCAAAACTACACCTTGTATACATATGGCCGGGTCAGGAGCATTATTGGCACCGTCGTCAGACATTATGCGGGCGGATATTTGGGTGATCGAGATTGGACACTGAGTGCACAATAATTAATTTAAAAAATAATTTAACACGATAATCACAATAATAATTTGTAGCCAAGCGAAACGTACGACACTTCCTAGAATGGAGATTCTGTTCTCTAGAAAGATCGGAAGGCAAGAGCCTCGCCCTGGCGTTCCTCCATTGGCTAGGCTCCGTCGTATTACGAAGTTAGCCGAGTGTGCCATCACTCGGGTCACGTGCCACGCTTCGTTTAGCTACCATACTAATGACCGTGTCCGACACATATGTACATATAATAAAATTGTAACAGGCCGATGCAAGGCCGATGTATGTTCATTGAAGATATTAAAAAAAAATATGGGTGGTCTTTATCAGAGCAACAGAAGCCAAATCAACAGTTTTTAGAATTTTTGTCAGTCTTTCTGTTTGCATGTTTGTATGCGCATCACGCAAAAGCTACTGCATGGATTTGAACGCAGTTTTCACCGCTCTACTGTAAATGTCTATCTTAAAATAAAGGCTACATTTTACCAAGAAATTATCTTTTTTTTATTCTAAATACCACACGAACGAAGTCGCGGGCAAAGGCTAGTTAATAATATAGTATGTTGATTTCGATTACTCCTATTTAAAATAGATTTTATAAATATCGCTGACAGCTGCGGTTTAGATTATTGAAGATTATGAGTGAATGGATGGCTGGTAGATTAAAAGCGATTGTCTAAATTTGATTCTGGTCAGTTATTGAATGGTTTATTAAAGTGTTGGGGTTATAAGAGGCTCGTTTGTCGATGTCGTTATGAAATATTTGGCCTATTGAATATTAAACTTTGTATTTATATTGGCTAAAGAATAAGCATTGCCATTCACCATGGCAAGAAAAGAAAGAAAGAAAGAAAAACGTTTATTGACACACGCCAAAAGTACACATACACAATATAAAAAAGTAAACATACAATTTAAAACTAACCATGAAATATTGTGTGGCTCACGGCTGCGCCAAATAGGCCCAGTTCAGCAAAATGCCGGACAACTAGTGCCCGACGCTGGTTCTCAACTGAACCAAGGCACCAACCAAGAACGAAGACCAAAAACCAAGGCCAGCCAGTCTTCTGAACACGTTCCCGGATGACAGCAAGCTGAATTACATTACAAATTGAAAAATCCCTAAATATTTATCACGGTTGATTCCCAAGCTCTTCTCAACCATAGTTTTTTTTTTTTTTTTTTAACTACTGTGCAAAGACCTCACATACTTTTCACTGGAATCAACTTTAACGGTGCACGTACAGGGAATCTCGTCACCGCTTTCTCTGCCAAAGAATTCCACGAAACAAAATTTGCAACTCGGTCCCACTGAAAATTCCTTCCTATTAAAACATTTACGAGGTCGACCTACATAATTTTCATCACAACCTTTGTTTTGCAGTCAAAATATTTTTTTCGGACAATGTTTATCTACCGTGTTTGTTCGTACAACCGTGGATATTGGCGGCCTATCACCTTTACCCTTATTTCCAGAGCTATAAGGTTGAAAAGTGGACGACCGCCAATGTTCGCGGTAGTACCTCGGAACCAGATTTTAAAGCATAATTTTGTCCTCTAAGCTAGGTGAAAGTGGACTATTGTTCAAAATTGGTTTTGATCCACTAAATTAGGAAAGGCTTTGTCAGCTTGTTTTTTAATGTTTGTTGTAGATTATGGGTATGTGTTTCAATTCAAAAGGGATTTTGAGTTAATGGGTAGAACTTAAGGAACTTCCTCTTTATGGAGAACTTGCGGTCGCTGGATAGGCCGCACTTGGTGACGAGGTCCACCGGGAATGGCGGGCTGATACCAGTAGGGGGTGCGCGCTAATGTACTAGTATCTCCCGGGCCCCCGACACATGGTAGTAGTAGGAACAGTTGGTTTTTAGTCGGTTAGAGTCCGACATAACCCTCCACTGGCCCCAGACGGACCCTCTGTTTCATATATGATGATTGTACCACTCAAAAAAAGGACGTAAGTACTTAAGTATTTTTTAACGCCAGAGCGTCCAAAAGCACGTTGGGTTGACGATATTGTCAGTCAAAATTGTAGTAGGAGAATGACAGACGAATAGAACCGAGAAGTATGACAGAAGAAAGGGGAGGCCTGCATCCCACAGTGGGTGACTCCAGGCTGAAAAAATTATGATGAACACTGGAGGGGTAGGTTTTACTTTTTACCTGACTGCAAGGAGGAAGGAGGGTTATGTTTTTCGAGAGTTTGTATGTATGTATAATTGTTTGGCACGCTCTGCGGCTTGAACGGCTCGATGGATTTTAGCTTCAAAGGTGTCGTTAGATTCGTATAAATTGTGAAGGTGATATCGGGTATAAATTTTGAATCAAAACACAACATAAGCAGGGAGTACCTCCACGCGGTGAATGCGGTAAAAATTTGTTTGGCTAATCGTCTACGAAATCTTGCTTATTTGTAAACTAAAAAGCTGGAAAAAAAAGTTAGTTTTTTTAATAACTTTTTTTTATTCAAAATCGTAAATTTTATTCGCTCACCGTTTGTACACCTTAGGTTACGTTGTAGAGATCCTTTTTTAAATTTTACCACCTTTATTGGTGACCCACCCTACAAAAAATTATTACACTATTCTGTTCTACTTAATTGCAAACAATGCTCCACTATATTGCCCAGTCTAAAAGCATGAAATGATGCTCAAGAATTCGATTGTTAATAAAAATTAATAAGAATTAATGTTATCATTTTAATTCACCCCCTAATACAGAATGAAAGTTACTATGTTTTTTTTTTAAATTGGGCTACATCAAAAGTCACTTATGTAACTCAGGCAGAGAATCAAGACATTTAAAATAACATAAGACAGTCCTCCAACCTAGCGTCGTTCACTATTTCCCAATGTTTCAGCTGGGAAGATGTCGCGCAATAATCTTGCTCAACTCAGCAATATCCGTTTCTGCAAACTTGTACTAAAGTGATTATTAAAAGTTTATACGACAAGATTTTCAAAGTTTAAAGAGGTCCGTTTGAAATTCTTAAAAATGGCCGCCATTTACACTTTGTTTCTTAGTTTTCTTTTCTTGAAGTAGTTACAAAATGTAGCCTTTTTTGTTGCAGGAAATGTTTGTCCGGCGTCTGTAGCTTTTGGCCAGTAACTTCATGCTTAACCGACATGTCTCTTGCGGCGAGATAATATACATATAAATAAAATTGAAGTGTCTGTTTGTAATTTCAAAATGAAGTCGGTTAATAACAGCTTTTTACTGTATGCATAATATGAAAGTACATATACACGGTACTTATATATTATACAACATTTTTTTTTTAATTTGTTTTTCTTTTTGTTCCGGCTAATATCCGACACGGCTGGGCCGGTTTTGATGGGAATTTTACTGGCAGATAGCTGATGTCATAAGGAGTAAAAGATTAGGTTTCCGTGCAAAATAATGTTAGTTGCCAACAAAATCCAGCATCCAGTTTGCGCGTATTTAAAAACGGAAACAGATGATGAGCAATTTGGTGCTGGAGTGAATCAAATGAACAGCGTTGTGACCACGACTTCGGACTTCGGAGGGGGTACGACCTGTGTCTGACAAGTCATCTGCATTGCATGCAGGGCATGTGGAACCGGTTCTAGTTCAGTTATGTAAGAACCAGGATTTCCCGGTTCTTACTGTAAGGACCGGAACCGGTTCTGCATTCCCTAAGTGCATGGTATGAAACAACCGCGCGTAGCAATTTGCATCGTCCGAGTCGTCAGGGGGCTGTTTTTCGGCAAATGATATTGACCTAAACATGAGTATTTACCATTGATATTCTCGTTATTGCAGTCAAACTTTTCTTCCGATGGAATATTATTTCAAACAATTATGACAAGACGGGTTCGGCAGAGATGTCCCTAATAGTACACCCACATTTCGCCAGTTATGTTTTAGAACCATGTAATGGTGGCGAGCTTATTACCGGGCACAAATCCAGACTCCGTGGCTGCTACTGAGAAATTCCTGTTCTTTCTTCTTTATCGTGTGGTTGGCTTCTACACTTTTGACTTGGCTTTTACATGCCGTCGAGAAATATCTCTCAGGCATGCTGGTTTCCTCACGATGTTTTCCTTCACCGAAGCAAGTGATAATTTATACAATACGCACATGATTCCGAAAAATCAGAGAGTGGCAGTCCAACGGTCACACCACTAGGCTATCACTGCCAATTCCTGTTGAAAACTTCAAAAACACTTTGCCCGACCCGGGAATCGAACCCAGGACTTCATGCTCAGCAGTCGCACTTGCTATCGCTAGACCAACGGGGCAAATATTTTAAATATTCTTTTTCTTCTTTGGGTCGATAATTCCCATAAATTATTTCATTCAATTTGTTTCGACCAGAACTCAACTACATCGACGGCGTTGGTAGTGGCTTTCGGACCAAAATTTATTAAAATATTATTACATATTACATCGAGCTTATCGCGAGGTCCCGGGACACAAATTGAGTTAACTAAAGTATCGTATGAAAGATCACCATCGAGGTTTATCAAGTTAATGCTTGGCTTTTAAGTTAATTAGCCAACGAAAGAGCTGTGCAGGTGACTAAATACTGGTAGAGTATTATTTGAGTCCATCGACATGCAAAGATAAAGAATTTAAAAAGTCGTGCCTAGGGCATCGGAACCCGGTTTCGGTCCCATAGATAGTAAACCCAGAGTTTGTAAACCATTCAAATGTGTATTACATTACATTGTGTACACCTCTGCCTAACATTCGGGGATATCGGGCGTGATGTTATTTTTACATGCGATATTGAAAGAAGCTTGAGCTAAGTTGGTCCACTATTCCCGGTAAAATATCAGACTCATGACCTTTATTTATTTTTATTAGCCAATACCTAAACAGTTCGACTATTTTCATTATTTCAAATAAATGACATGCAAGCGCGACTGCTGATGAGGTCCTGGGTTCGATGGCCCGGGTCGGGCAAAGTGTTATTGGGTTTTTCCATCAGGAATCTCTCAGTAACGGGCACAGCCACGGAGTCTGGATTTGTGCCCGATTGATGGCAATGGGCTCGCCCCCTATTACATGGTACTTAAATCATAACTGGCGAAATGTGGGTGTATACCTCTGCCCAACCCTTCGGGGATTACAAGCGTGATGTTATGTTATGTAGAATCCAAAAAAGTGTTCCACACAAACTTAAATTAAAAGTTAAAACACGGTAAATAATTCTGTTAAGCTAAAACTTATTAAGTTAACATGGCACTTAAAAGGACTTTAGTGTGAATTTCCCGTGCAAGCAACATTATTCCGAGCACAGCTTAGTTTTATGTTCAAACACGAGCTATTTTGCCAATTACATTTACCTCTTGTTTTTTTCTTAACTCCTAGTAGTTTCTGTTGCTAATTGAAAATATATTGTGTAGTGAATAAAATGGAATCGGGAGCTAAAGTGAAAATAGAAAACATTGTGTTCGCAGATAGAATAGGATTAGCCTTGTTTACTTTTGTTAAAAATAAACTTTCTAGGAATTTATTTTCTTTACTTTTCCTTAATACATTACTTTTCTTACTTAGATTTTCTCATATTTATCACAGTTAACTGACTATTTTTAAATGTTTTTTTCCTCTACCCACAGTTTAAGAAGATTTTTGTAAATCTTCTTTCTTTCTTTATCGTGTGGTTACTGCCTAACCACACACCTGCCTAAAACATCGTGAGGAAACCAGCATGCCTGAGATATTTCTCGACGGCATGTAAAGCCAAGTCAGAGGCCCATGGGCGGCATTTGGCCCAAAGTTCAGCTTATTTTTTTTTTTTTTAAAAAAAACGTTGCCCCACACTAGGAATTTCTCCTGTATCGTGGGTGCGTTTACAAACATTTAAAGTCACATACACAAACAACCAGACCCGGAACAACTATCTGTAGGCCATACAAATATTTGTTCCGTGCGGGGATCGAACCCGCGACACGCAGCGCAGCAGTCAATCGCTCAGCCACTGCGCCAACCGTGCCGTCGCTATGCGAACTCCGCTCGCTGACACAGTCATAAGATCGTCAACTGCGTTGGTCTGTGGAGACATGCTGCATACACACTTGAGATCTGAGCCGTTTATGAATCTCCATGTCTAGAGATGGTCTTCCCCAGAGAAATATACACAATACGTACTTACTGACGTTTTAGTTTTCAAACTCAAGATATTGACATTTACACGTCACAGAAGCGCTTGAGTTGTTAAACGTGTTCTAGTCTTTGGTTTAACGATAGGATTTTAACGATATTCTGCAACGTATGAAGTGTGTCGGCCCATATAGAAATTGTTTTCTTATTGTTTTAAGTTATAGATAGTAATTAGATCTATTTAAGATCAGAGGGTTTAATACTAAAGCGCGGAGTAAAACGTAAATTAAAACCATAGTAAAATTGAACATATTTTTTTCGCATATACTTTTAAGATATTAATCGTATCTCTGGGTATTTTAAAACTTATTGCAAAAGTTCAATGAATCGTTATATTGTAGCTTCAAAACTCGATCGAATTTAAGTTTAAGTCTCAGTGAAATAATCACCAAATTTCAAGAATAACGAAAATATTTGTCATCTTCCAAAGAGTTACTAAGCAAAGTTAATTAAATTGGAAATAATGCCAACAAATTGAACTTGTGTCGATTTATATAAGTTTCGATTGAGACTTTCGGCACATTGTTTTATGGATCTTTCCAGAAATAATTAATTAAAACCGATTGTCCTGGTAACAACAATACGGTTCAATACATCCGAGAAGCCGTTGTGTAAATAAATTGAAACCAGGAATTTTATCGTAGGCAATGAGATAAAACGTGGGGAAACCAGCCAAGAAAGCAAAATTTGAAGATATGACTTGTCATCTACCAACCCGCAAAGGACCCGCGTAGCTGAAGTCTTAGCAGTGGGTCTGCTATAAGCCTGTTTATGATTACCATTGTGTGACACAATAGTTGAGGTCTGGGTTTTGGAGGTCGGATAGGCAGTCGCTCCATGTAAAATACTAGTATTCAGCTGCGTCCGGTTAGACTGGAAGCCGACCCCAACATAGTTGGGAAAAGGCTAGGCAGATGATGATGAATTGTATAACACACTTGCAGTGGCAACAAGTGACAATCACGCCCTCTACGGAAGATTCAGCATAAGCGGCACATAGAAGATAGGTTTGTTTGTACATGCGGTATTTATAACAAAAAACCGGTCAAGTGCGAGTTGGACTCGCGCACCGAGGGTTCCGTACAAACCTGTGGGTATATAACTTTTTTTTATATGACGAAACTAAAAATTTACGGTTTTCGTAATTTTTCCTATATCTGTACTATAAGACGTGACTTCGTACAAAATTTCAAGATTCTAAGTTCACGGGAAGTACCCTGTAGGTTTTGATTCCCGTGCGAGTTTCGAAAATTTGCGGAAATTTGCGGCCTAAGTGGCTGTATCTTTTGATTGCGTTGACTTAGAAGGTTGATTTTTCTACAGCTTCCAGGGACAGTAGAACTAAGTATCATATAGAAATTTCAGTTTGATACCTCCACGCGTTCCTGAGAAAAACGGTCTTGACAGACGGACGGACGGACGGACAACAAAGTGATCTTATAAGGGTTCCGTTTTTTCCTTTTGAGGTACGGAACCCTAAAAATAACAATTTTTTTTAATGATATTGTCTGTTTGTTGCGGGTTAGCTGCGAAGAGGCTGGACCTATTTTGACGGGACTATACTGGCGAAATATGTTCCGTGCAAACAGATTAAAACCCTTGAAATTGTTAACAAAATCCGATTCAAATAAAACAATCTTTTATTTTCATAATTATTTCACGCAGAAGAAGGTCGCGGGCACAACTAGTCAAGAATAAATTATAGTGAGAGTGGTAAAGTAATCACACTAACACCCGTATCTACATATAAACAAGTAAAAGTGAGCACATGTCATTATTTAAGATACGATTTTTATTATGTACATAGTTTAGTAATTTCTTGATGTTAGAACTTTAAAAAGTTAAAATTCTTAGCTTTGCTTTCTTTGACGGTTCTTAATTCGTTTGAATTCTTGCCTATTGCATAAAAAAAATGCACAAGTAATTACTTGAGCTCAAGTAATTACTTTAACTGACTATAGATACGGATGTAAGAGTGCGTTTGCTAGTTAGTAGACTTAATAGATCTCTCTCGAAGGTTTTAAGTAAACCTCCTTTGTTTGTAAAATGTTCTAGAATTATTTCCTAGACTCAGCAGCAGGTATTAAACACACACGCTTGAAACTTAATTATTACTAAGGAATTATATATGACTGAGTTAAAATTAAATTTCATTTAGAATTACCATTTCAGTTTGATTTCTGATTTTGGTGTTTGAAAGAGCAACAAATGTAAAGATTTATTTGCGTAAAATATTTGTTGAAACGTTAACTTAATTAAGTAATTTGAAACTTTGAAAACATACATACATTATGTAGGATTACAAGTTATTCTTTTTGAAATTTTAAGTTCAATAACAATTTCTGCATTTATATGAGCTGTAACTCGTATACGGTGTATACATGGTTTTTAAGTCGTTTTAATCCTCTTAAGTGGTCATTGTACTCATTACAACGAACAACTTTTACTACGGGACCAACCCTGAAATCGCGTAAAAAAAATCAGCTGTTCAGTACATTTTGACGAGTTAGGCGAAAATAAATAGAGTATTCTATCAATCTTGTAATATTTTAAAAAAAACATCATCATCTGCCTAGCTATGTTGGAGTCGGCATCTAGTCCAACCGAATATTTTTAAAAGCAAAACAAAATCTATCGATGTACGTAACAAAAACTAAGTACAATATCATATTTGTGTTAGAAGTGATGAAATTATTATTACTCTCAACAAAAATAAATTCGTTCCTTAAGAACCATTCAATAAAAACACCATAAGAATTCCATTCGTTTCCCTCACCCCATTTCGAATCTCAAAAACTCTCCAATCAAGAAGCTAATTCCGAAAAAGGGGCCGCACAACACTTCACTTTCAGTCAAAGACTCGAAAGATTTCCCAGTATCAAGAGGAGTAAATAAACAGTTGAATAAATCCCGTTATTCGATCAAGGTTACAATTAAAGACCCAGACAGTTATTATCTTCGAAAGAAACCTAAAAATATTTCAGATATTATTAGAATGGAAGATCCGAACTCATAAAGGTTTTAATAATAACTATAACAAACTCTTTGCCCCCGCTTCATGTCAGCAACATTGATGCCCAGCGCTTCCGGCATACCCAAATACTTGTTTAGGGATCTAAGATTTATGGAATCCGAGAGCTGGGTTCCCACAGATTCCACAATCTCCCCTCGCTTTACATGCACGACCGCACATTTGTCCACACCAAATTCCATTCTGATGGCGCTACTGAGATTTTCAGTTACCTTCAGTAGCTCCACCAGTTGCAAATCGTTGGGGTTGAAGGAGCGTTTCTTTGGCCGCCTGAGAAAAGTATTTAATAGTCTTTTATCAGGCGGAAATAAGGTACGTGCTTTCAAAGGTTGGGTCATGCCGGTTTTGATGTACTCTTTCGGCATACTCAAATGGACCCAAACATAACTAGTCGCCTTGGATAGGAAGGTCCGTACATTGTTGATGGTATATCGAAAGCATCAACCACGCTCTTCGATTATGAGTCATATGAAATATAGATCACTGTTGTATGAAGTAAAAGTTTTTTTTTTTTATTTGAATCCCAGTAACCCCTTGCCCGGGAATAAACCTGGGCATCAAACCCAGGATTTGGTTCTCATCAGTCTTGCTTGCGACTTAGTAATTCAAGATCAACGAGACAACGTATAATAAATAATTTCAAGTCACACTTTATGAACCACCTCTGTGCGAAGTCGTGGGTCTAAAATCAATGTGAGTGCCACAGTTAATCTGAAACGCCACTGACTTACCGTAAAAAAAAAACAGCCTAAAGAAAACCTAGGCTTATTTTGCTGATATTGTCAACACTTAACAAGTAAATAAACATGGCTATAAATGCGTGTCTCTTCTTTGTATGAGAAGATAATAATGTACTCATATGACACTGTTAGGCAGTAACTGGTTTTTGAATTGGGTGGGGCAGTTCCTCCATGTATATAAATGTTTCAGCAGCATCCTGTCTGGAAGCTGACCCTTGCAGCTGAAGCCATAGTTGCGAAGATGCTAGGCAGTCAATGAGTATTACAGCTAGCTTTTTTATGAGCACATATTATTAATTAAAATCATTCGGTGTTTTCTTTATACAAAACCTTTTTAAACAGATCAATATCATAGCGGCAGATGCAATATTAAAAGTGCTTTAGAATTTTTCACGGACTTAATTCTTTTAAGGCCTATTCTCTGCGTTCAATGAGGTATTCAAATCGTCTGTCTCTTTAGCATTAATTTAATAATGAAACGGCCATTGGTTCTGAGTGCCTTCGTAATAAAAATATTGGAGGTTCCTAAGTGATAAAAGAATGGTGGGTCAATAAAATCAATGATCAGTGTACTATATCTTTCGAAAGTCACTGGCCTTTATCATGGTTCAACTAAATTGATAGAACATATTAACTTTTTTAACCGACTTCAAAAAAAGGAGCAGGTTTTCAATACGGTTATATTTTTTTTTGTGTTTGTTATCTAATATTTTTGTCATTTATGAACCGATTTGAAAAATTCTTCTTTTATCTGAAAGGATATACTTCCCGATTGGTCCCATATAAATTTCATCAAAATCAGTTTAGAAGTTTGGGTTATAAATCAAAATAGTTGGAAAATAATATGTCATCCAAGTAAAAAATATTGCGAAATTGAACTTGACAAGGATTTGTGTTTGATACGATAACTAAAAAGGGCAAAATAAAAACTGTTTAGCAAAAAAATAACCGACTTCCAACAAAACACAAAAAAATGGAAAATAAATTTACATTCGGAAGTCGGTTTCAAAAAAGTCAATGAAACAAATAATAGACTACCAAACGACGAAAGACTACCAAAGGAGAGTTATTTTCCATTTTTGTTGCGGTTCCTGTATGGAAGTCGGTTATTTTTTTGCAAAACAAGTTTTTTAAATAAAAATATTGACAACCGCGCTTTATTAAAGCTTTAAGTAAAACCTTATCTACTGAAACGAAGACTCGAATTTTATGGAAGACATTTGCATTTTTGATGCGAACTGAGCTTAATATAAGTTAATTTTATTAAGAGCTGAGAACAACGTAAATATTTATTATGTTCTTCCAGCAATCAAGCTTCTGAGTGTCCCAGATTACGTGCAATGTTGATTTAATCCTCAGCTGTATTCTTAAGATTTCCTTTTTCGTTTTATTTAAAATTTTCTCTGTGAGCAACGCTGGCTAAACACGGGAGTTTTACTCTTCTGCTAAGGAAGTTACATCGGGTGCCAAACGTTGGTAAGTCGGACGCAAGATTTTTTTAATGAGCTTAGAGTTTTTTTTTGGTCTATCGTAAAATACTGGAAAATTATGGTTTTATTTAGATCTTGATGCGGTTTTAGAGCTTTGTTTCACAAACATCATCGTTCTTTCTTAGTCCTATGTTCTTTTCTATCATTCGCCCCTGTCAACCGTACCGCTCTCATTAACTACTTTTGTCATTATTTCCTTCCAATCATTTCTTTGGTGTTCTTCTCCCTCTCCATCCATCAACATTTATATTCATCAATCTTTAGATACATGCGGTTTATTCTTTATATTTTCACCTCATCACAGGTCCATATCAAGACAGACGGATAACTATATCAACTGAATTAACTGTAGGTATTTGCACGTTTCAGGCAGGACATCTACCAAGATGCGGTGATAGCAGTGGAGTAAAGCTGTGGCCGAGGACCCAAGGACGAAGGACGAAGGAGGAAGGAGATTCCAAGGACTGGGAAGAGAAGTGTTGGTCGTCCGGCGGGCAAGATGAGCAGACGACATTGTTGTCATTACGGGAATATCCTGGATGAGACTGACTCAAGAACGTGGAACTTAGCACAAGCAAAGAGAGGCCTATACCCAGCAGTGGATGAAGTCGGGCTGTGGATGATAATGATGATTTGCACGTTTTCAATTTGAAATTCAAAACAGCTACTCGATTCAAGTATATCTCAAAATAATTTTCACTTTCTGAATAATAAAAACATCAAAATATCCCATTAAAACTTCTAACGAGATCTCAGCTGCTCTACTTTTAGAACATTATTATCTAATTGTCAACATAAAACTTAAGCCCATAGAGTGACAGACTACCGTCCATAAATATAACGAAAATTCATTTCCGAAAACGAAATTGTCTCCTAAAGAAACCACATTAGTATAAGAACATTAATTTCCATACTAAAAACTTTAATCGTTTGCCGAAAACTTTAAATAAAGTGCTGTTTTATCTCACAAAACTTTAGCTTGGCCTGACTCTCGGCTTTCGGATATTAGTATTCAGCCAAAAATAGTAGCTGAATTGCAAATCTGGGTTGGTGGCCTATCTTTAGAATGAGCTAGGGTTTATTCAGACGGACCACAAACTGCAGCGGCAAAAAGTGGGTATGTAGTGGATGTACTGCGTCTTCCTTTTTATTCACGCTTCTTCTTTCTTCATCGTGTAGTTAGTGAATAACCCCTGCCCCCGCCCTTGGGCTTCTGACTTGGCTTTACATGCCGTCGAGAAATATCTTTCAGGCATGCTGGTTTCCTCGCAATGTTTTCCTTCACCGAAGCAAGTAATAATTATACAATACGTGCGTGTCTTAGGTTCGAACTTGAGACCTATGACTTGGCAGTCCAACGGTCACTCCAATAGACTATCACTGCTATGCAGTTGTTGTATTGCTTCTACCTTTGTGTCACGTTGTAGTTTTTAATGTTCGAAAAATTCTGATTAGCATTTTTTTATAGTTTCGCTGCATCTGTGTAATGTTGCATTGTTGAGGCAACAAATACAAATACCGCACGTTTCTTTTCGTCTGTTCTGAGAACTTGTGCTTGAAGTGTTGATGAATAAGTAACATTCTTCTCCATAGAGATCTTCGCTTTGCAATGGGCAACTACCGTACTTTCACAAGTTATTATGCCTTGTGACTTCGATTTTTTTTTTAACATTCAAAAGTGCATGTACATAGTTGTCTAATTGAAATAAATTTGAATTTGAGTAAGACCATACGAAATATGTGATCGTACGTGTAGTAGTGGATTCCTTAGTTATGTAGCCTACTCAGCAGGAGAAACGTTACTTGTGTGTAACGACAGCTTGATTATCCTTATGTTACGTGTGGAAGTAACAAAAAGTGGCCGGCAACATTTTTGTCGCTGCAGTATAATTGCACGTCTGTACAAACCCTTAATGGCTAGATAATTTAACTGGGTCACAGTTATCGATTTTGTTGAGCAAAATAAACTAGCAATTAATATTAATAAGGAGAAAGATCCTGATAGCACTGGAGTACCGAAGCAGAAGGGTAGGAAGCAATTAAAATATCATTATGGCGTAGCTATGTTAGTAGCAAGCCTTATGGCTTTCGATAGGATCCCCAGTATGGTCGATAGGAATTCTCTAGAACAAGTAGGAGAGATTCTAGAAAGTTCCGATGCAAAATTTTGAACAGTTGTTCGAGCGAGGAGAGTTTTAGTGCCTTATTTGCATATCTTTACTGCGAATCTGGACGCTTTACATCGGTGTTTCGCATTTCTGAATTAGGGACTTGGATTATTTGTGGGTAAGTAGGAAAAAGAGTAATAAGGCAAGTCTCATCTTTGTCCTAAGTCAATGGGTAACGAGGTAGTGTGTTAGGTAAATACTTAGGGCTAATGGTTCATTTGAGGTAGAAATTCAAAGATCGACGCCCATTCTCCTTTGATATAAAAAAATCCATGTAACTTACCAAATAAAATTGATATTTACTTAGCAGCATGCATGAATTTGAGATACGGCGAAGTGTCATCATCGTATTGTTGAAGTTCCGTGGACCCGAACAAAGCACTATGCGTCCACATTTATTGTGCGGACCGCCAGTCTATATCATTCACTGCCAGCTTCTCTGTTCCCTGATCATTTCATCTATTCAAGGTTCGAGTGTATCGGTTTCTTCTAGGCAAGCGTGCTCCACCCTAGGCTGCACCATCGCTTCACATCAGGTGGCCAAACGAAAGCCTATTCAGTATAAAAAAAGAATTTCTATATTTTACCGATCGATAACTTTAAACGAAGAATACTTTTTGCAAAATCTCTTTTAGCTTGTATAGTCAACAGTAGTGGAGTCTGTCAGCTATTACCTAACATCCTTGAGAAAAATAAACTCCTTAGCGACACTTTTCTAAGGTAATTTTACTGGTAAGACAAGCTGCTTGTACAAGCAAGTTTCTATCCAAGTTAAACAGCGCTACGTCTTTTTATTACAGGGAACATAATAAAATGTTTGCTTAAAAACTACCTATTGGGCAGAGGTGTACCTTAGTACATCCACATTTCACCTGTTATGTTTGAGTCTCATGTAATGGGGGCGCGCCAATTGCCATCAACGGGGCACAAATGCTACTACTGAGAAATTTCGGATGCGAAAATTCAACATCACTTTGCCCGACCTGGGGATCGAAACCAGGGCCTCATGATTAGTAGTCAAGCTTACGACCACCAGAACAATGAGGCAGTAAATACTTCACTTCGTATATAAAACAAGCAACTTTAATCCGAAATAACAAATTCGTAACAGTGTCAGACAAGGGTACAAAAACAACATATATCTCATAAGTTATTTATACGGTGATGTATTACGCGTAGCTAATATAAATAAAATATCGTTGAAATACCAAAATAGGTTAAAGAAAAAGCATTTTAAAGTTAGGTTTTTTTTAGAACCTGACGATAATTTGATTCCATATTTAGATATTTGTGATGATATAAATGTACTTCTTGAAGGTTATGGACTAACTTTGGGAGCTTTTGGTGTTAATATATTTATAACTGTAATAAAATATGATAATTGGCAGTTGTTACAGGTAATCAGAGGCCCGAAATTCTGACAACCAGTCTTGACTAAGAGTATCAAATTCTATACTAGCTGTTGCCCGCGACCTACGTCCGCATGAAATAAGCACAGTCGTTACAAGTAGTCACTGTCACGAAAGTCTGACCACCAGTCTTACCATGGGGTATCGTATTACCCAGTACTAACTGGGTTGTGGAGGTCCGATAGGCAGTCGCTTCATGTAAAATACAGGTATTCAGCTTGATTCGGTTAGACTGGAAGCCGACCCAAACATGGTTGGGAAAAGGCTAGGCGATTTGAGTGTTACTCGCTCACAGGTCTTTGTCTGGTAGTCGATCCACGTAGGCCCGTGTCCCATTCGAAACATGAACAAAAATGAAAAAAAACTTCACAAACAAACCTTAAATCGCTAACAACCCACAAAAGAGCGTTGTGATAACTGCTCCACTTTCATATAAAAAAAAAGTTTTTGCCCTACAGTGATACAATAACCGGGCTGAAAAAATACCACCACAGGAATAGCTGTGAATTTTGTAACAGTAAAAAAACACACACTCTTTTTCCAAATGCTGTGATTTCAAGCGTAATTTAGGAATACAATTTTTAACGGTTATAATCTCTTTCTTTGGCATCTTTACATAATTTTGCGTCTTTACATAACGTATTGTTTTAATTAAAAAACAACAAAAAAATTAATTGAAAAACATGGCCGTAATGTGTGATACAAAATTTACGAGTTGCAAGAACACTCTCCAAGAGACGAGTTCTCTGTCGTAACAAGGGAATAATAAGGTATTGTTAGCATGAACATGCTGCTATCTTCTTCGTCGTGTCGACCATAGAAGTGGGAGGGATGGGGGAGGCCCTAACCCAGCAGTAACCCGCCCGTTCAATCTGGTTCCAACTTTCCGAGGTACATCTGTACCAGTTACCGGCAGCGTCGAGCTTCTTGGCGCGAAGTTAAGCGCGAATCTGAACTTCGGTGCCTACATTGAGTCGAAAGCACAAACTGCTGCGAAAAAGCTGGGTATCCTAAATAAGGTTAAGCGTTACTTCAAGCCTGGACCGCTTTTAGTCTTATACGAGTATAAAGCTCAAGTCCGGTCCGGCATGGAGTATTGCTGTCACCTTTGGGATGGCTCAGCCAAATACCAATTAGCCAACCTCGACTCTGTTGAGCGCAGAGCAAGAGGCTACGATGAGGTAGTGGGTACCAAGCTTCATAGCCTGGCCCACCGCCGCAAACTTGCATGCTTGTCGGTCTTTTACAGACTGTATTTCGATGAGTGTGCCCAAGAGCTCTACGGGCTCACTCATTCCACCATCTCTCTTCTTCTATCGGGAGTCCAGACGGACGAATGCGAATGTGTCGATGTTCCACACATTCGCACGAAGCGCTTTGCTACATCTTTTATTATGCGCACTGCCAAGGACAGGAATCTCTTGCCTGCGTCGGTGTTCCCAAGTTCATATGACCCCAATGTATTTAAGTTAATAGGCTTCTTTTGGGTTAGCTCGTTCCATCGTCGACTTCATCTCTGTTGTCAGGACAAGATTGAGGTCAAGAGTAAGCCCATCTAATATAAAAAAGAGTGGGACAACACGGGCTAACTAAAAAAAACAGTCTGTCATAAAATTACTGTTTTTTTTCGACCGCTTTCCATCCACGACCTGTACTTTAAAGAACTCATTACTAATAAAACATGAATGAATTCGAAGAAAAAACTACCGCAACGTTTACCTACCAGCACGATAGCAGAAAATTATACTACCTAACTGAACCTGGCATCAATTTGTGAACTATTTATAGAAAGGCTCTTTTCCTTAGTGACGTCATTGAGAAAGGATTAGTTAAGGTCAGTGGGATCATGATATTAATTTGTGATGCCATGTTTCGGTACTATTAAGGATAAAGGCAACAATAACAATATTGCTTAGTATTATAAATTGATAGTTAATGGATTTTGGCATATCACGATTCTGACAGTATTTTTCATAAAATCGTCGGTTGTAGTGACTTTGAAACTATTGATGATTGCAACGATATAAGATAGAGGTTAGATATAAAAGGCAAACAAAAAAAGAGGTGTGGTTACGATCTGTATTTAACTAGGGGCCTACTAACAAACAAACGAGTGTATTGTACAAAGGCTGGTTTATTAACTGACAATTTTGACAATTAGAACATGTGGATAGGAGGGCGCAGATATGCATCAAGTTAGCCATATGCATTCAATTTTGGGAGAGTTTGCATACAAAAAACAAAAATCAGATAGAGTGGTAACACACAAACGCATTGGTATCGATAGGAAAAAAAAGACAAAAGATGATGGCAGTGATGTTAGATTTCAATGTAAGTAATAAAATAATGATTAAAATTTGTTCATCTTCTAAGGATCCAAATAGGTTTAGTTTTACGACTAATTACTTCAGTGTCCCCGTGACACGTTTAAAATATTGCATGCATGCATGCAGCACAAAAGAATTTAATCACAGCAACACAGATTCTATTCATCCATTTGACAAAACGAAATATGAATAAAATATTAGTCGAAAAGAAACGCAAAGAAACTTCGTACGCGACAAATCCGAATCATAGAAAGACAATCTGAACTCGCTTCGTTTACTCATCAAATATGATTTGACGTAAAAGAATATAGGATGTATTACTTTACTCAGCACTTGGCGCGCCCGCGGCTTCGTCTGCAATGAGAACTGGGACAGGGAATGGAATAAAAACGGTTATTGCTCGGGGTTCGAGATATCCTGTAGCTTATTTAGTATTTCCTCAATTTCTGTAATACGGTTGGTCTTCTTCTTGTGAAAGAGTGCAACGTGGAGTTTCTTGTCAGTTCTTTTTTATAGAAATTGACTTATTGGAATTCTACACTTCGATTCTGACCTTTCATAAGTGCTCTGTGTGAAATAAATTATTTTCACACACAACGCTAGATATTAAGCGTAATGTAATTAGTAACGGTATAGATTCTGTCGGAAATGAAAGCTATTTGATTCCATTTGTGTAAGCCCTATCAGTCGCTTCAATGTAAGATACTGGTATTCAGCTGCATCCGGTTAGACTGGAAGCCGACCCTAACAAATTTGGGAAAAGGCTAGGCAGATGATGATGATGATTAAGCCTTATCTACATAAATTGAGTCTAGCCATCTTATTGACGGCATCAGTGATAGATAAAACGTAAGTAATCGGGAGCTTGATCAAGTCTCTGATGAGTAAATTATCTTTAAAGTCTTACATTATTTTGATGTAGATATAAATGAAACAAAACAAGGTAGATATATTTGCCAAGAAGGCCTGAGAATGAAGACACACTCATGTTATAGTAGTAGTAATTGAGAAGTATGGAACAAGAAGACATGCTGCGCCGTCCCCAAATAAATTAAGATCAGGGCAGGAGAATGAAGATGATGAAAATGACCCGGAATATAGCTACTGACTGAAAATTATTGATTCACACACATTCAAGAGTTCTATCAACAAAAAAGTTTACTACACCACATAGATATTCTAGTAATATCTATTAGTACCTTTGAACATAATATTGGGCGGTTATACAGTTGTCTGGGTTCCTCTACAGAGATATCCATGCAATTTGCAGGGCGTCTGTGAGATCGGCTTTTCAAATTGAGTGTGAAAATGGAACGTTCGTGTCTGTGTGCACTTTCATTGCTCACGAGACCATAGTAACGAAGTTTCCTTACGATGACTGCTACTAGTGGTGTAGTATCTATGAAACGTGTCTGTCAGAATCGTGTGGTTTATCGCCATTTTTTTGTAATTTAAAGGGTCTTTATTGTTGTTCGGAATTTAATTGTATTAACTAAAAAAACGTAAAAACCATATCCTTCGATGATTTTTTTTTCTACGCTAAATTGCCGCATCTCGCCTGATATGAAGCGATGATGCGGTCTAGGGTGGAGCACGCTTGCCTAGACGAAAACGATTCACTCGAACTTTGAAGAGATCCACATTATAATGACCGGGAAACAAAGAAGCGGCTAATTGAAATATCTTTGTCTTAAAATATTATAAGTGATAGTATTGTTACCAATAGAACTGTTACCGCTTCCAACTAAAACATAGTATCTTATTGCATAAGATAAAGTTGTTTTATGCAAAGATTTAAGTAACAAAATGTGACCCCATTGTAACTAGGTAGCGCAAAAAACAGTTACTGAGAAGAGTGAGCTCATACATAAGAAGATTTATACGATTTTCAGTATAAATCGAGACCTTATGGAGCGAGAGAACGAAACAAAACTTTTCGGCACAGCTACAATAATCTAGCTATTTTATTTTTATTTATTAAAAAATATGCACAAGTAATAAAACTGTAAAAAGGCGGACTTAATGCCTTGGGTATTTACTACCAGTCTACTTTAGAGTGATGCAGAGACAATACCCAGTAGGTGCAATACAGAAAACAAATTAGAAAATATATATAACTAAATTATAAAAATAAATACATATAAACATACATAAACCAAAATATATAAAGTTATGAGAGAAAAACAAGAAAAACTACAACGACTTAATTCTGAGACGAATCTGCCAACTTCTTGTGTATGTGTTCTCGAGTTTTCACTTTGAATGTGAACCGACTGGTTACCGTCATGATATTCTGAGGGAGCGCATTCCAAAGGAAGACCGCCTGGACAAAGAAAGAAAATTTTATAAAACCAGAGCGATGAGAAGGACATCGTAGAAGACGATTATCGACGGACAGAAGAGTCTTACTGTGAGCAGACCACAAATGTTGACAGTGAGAAGTCAGATAAGAAGGAGAAGTAGGTTTGAGAATAATAGAAAACAGGGTTGTCAAAGCCCTCAACGCTCTACGCTGCCGGATAGGTAACCACTTTAAAAGCGATCGATGTGCAGATACATGATCATACTTGTCGGGTTGTATAGTTATTCAGAAGTCGGTTAAGTTTATTGAGGAGATCCGCATTCAGGTTATAGTATCACACATCACGATAGTCAATTATAGGGAAGATCAGGGACTGTACAAGCATTGCCTTTATGTGTGCTGGGAGAATATTTTTCAACCGATAGAGCGACCGCAACGTTCCGGTGACTTTCTTGCTCACAATCGCGACCAGCTTACGCCAGGTAAGGCAAGTGTCAACATGCAAACCTAGATCCTTGACGACAGAGCTAAACGGAATGACCTCGGCAATGAACTAGTGGCACCGTTAAACCACTCAGCCTTCTCAAGCTATGGGGGCTCCTTATAATAAGGGCCTGACTCTTGGCTGGGTTAACCGCCACCTCGAAACGATCAGACCAGATTTTGACAGCTTGTAAGTCCCGGTTTAGCTTCTCGACCACATCGGATAAGCTTCAACACTCACCTGACTGTAGATTTGAAAGTCGTCAGCGTAAAGATGATACGTACACTGAATTTCGGTAGTTATGAGATCTATAAAAATAGAGAACAACAGTGGAGATAAAATACCGCCTTAAAAGACGCCAGTTTCAAGATCATACCAGTTATATAAATCTTTGGTATTATGAAATTAAATCCTCTTGTTCTAAGGAAAATCTCAAGATTAATTGACTTCTAACTCAGTGCAATGAAAGCAAAAACATTAATTAGTTCAAAAAAACAACTTCAAAAGAAGCCACAGATGGAACAGGAAAAATAATTTCCAATTTCGCTCCAATTACGGGCAAAGTTATGTGTATCGCCACGCCTATTTTACCATAAAGCGTAGGCAGAAGTTCAGGCCGTGCCAATATTCCGTTGGCACTTCGCCTCTTCGTAACATGTTGAGTTTAAATAGCAATAGTGGGTAGTGACAAATTGCTAGTGATACACTCACAAAACTGCAGTCAGTGAGTCACATTTCGCTAGTTATGTTTAAGTCCAATGTAATAGCACTAACCTAAACTCCGAGCTGCTACTGAGCAACTCTGACAAAAAAACCCAATAACACTTTGCCTCATCTGGTAAAAGAACCTAAGACCTCACGCTCTGAAGTAACACATGACTGACGAAGCAGTCAAAAAGAAAAGAAAAGCAATAAAGATAAAAAATAAATCTCCTGAGGCAAACTGGAGTATTACCTTGAAAAACTTAACCGGAGCTTCACTAACAAAAAACTACAACAAGAATAATGCTTTACATTAAGTAAATGAAGCTCAAGCGATAGACGGAACAAAACCACTTAGTGATATGAAACCTTAAGTAACAGATAGCTAAGATAAAGGCCAAATTCAGGCAGAATACAAGTTGAACGCAGACGAACCACTGACGTCACGGGTACAAAATGGAATTAGAACTGACTTCAGGGTCAAAGATGAGTGTGGATGTTTAGGGTTAATAAGGAATTAAAATCTGTGTATACACATATTTTTATTGTCATACAATAAAACTGTGAACCAGTTTATGTATAAAACGAATAAAATTCATAAATGTTGAAAAGAAAAATAATGAATGAACATGTTCTAAAACACATACATGTTCTAATTATTTTCTATGTGTGTGATGACTGCCTTGTTGGGCTAATGATTGCAAGCGCGCCTGCTGAACATGAGGGCCTGGGTTAGATACCCAAGATGGGCAAAGTGTTATTGAGGTTTTTCATCAGGAATTTCTCAGTAGCAGCCACGGAGTCTTGATTTGTGCCCGGGTGATGGTAATGGGCTCGCCCACTATTACATGGGACCTAAACATAATGTGTGTGTACGTGGTGAAATGTGGGTGTACATGTTTTAGGTACACCTCTGCCTAACTGTTCCGGAATTACAAGGCATGATGTTATGTGACGACTAAAATTTAAGATTAATTAGTATGTTAAATGTAAGAAATGATTGAGTATTTTCAATTTTTGTTTCCAGTAACCTAATGTAAGATAAACCCTACCTAACCTAATGTAAGATCTAATACTAATTTAAGTTAAACATAAACAGACTGTTATACTGTTTTAACTAGAAATTCTCCGAACCAGCCAATCCTTACTTGTGACTTAAACCATAACTAGCGAAATGTGGGTGTAGCTAATGAGGCACATTTCTGCGTAAACCTTCGGGGATTAAAGGCGTGATGTTATTTATTTATTTACAGATAGGAGAACCAACACCTATAACAGATGGATAACAATTGGATATGTTACACAGAGCCAATTACAGGTTCTAACGAATAAAAATAGAAAAAGTTGTAGAAATCTTAGGACAAGCACGATATAAAATTAAAATAAACGGAATTAAAATAAGTTAAAATAAGCACTGTGCACACTCTGACACCAGTTTAGGCACTAATCACACGGGGAAAAAAAAAGAAAACAATAGGCTCTTTTAAAAAAGACAGTATTCTGTCGAGTGCGTGCAGAATAGGCTTTAGTGGAAAATTGATCAAATGGGAACTGTTTATAAAGAATATTAAACTCCTTGCTATGTTACATAACTTATAAATATTAGAACACATCGACAAAATTGCTTATAGTAACTTTAGAATCAAATACATTAAAGAAGCCTCAAAGACGATAAACGAAACACTGTCTATATTTCACAAGATTCAATACGGATTACCAAAAAGTTGTGTTATCCGAAATCTAGCATTACTGAGAAGTCTACTTAACTCTTTCGATCCCTAAGATTAAAGTGTTCTGGAAAGATCCATATCTCGTCTACAAGCTTTTGACAAAACATATATTATTATATTCTATCTTTCAAAGGATCTTTCGTTAGGAGGCTCAAATATAGCTAAGTTGCGTTTGAAATTTTCTTATCTTACTTCGGATTTGGTGTAGTTGGATTATGCCGGTGGCCTGAAAGTAGGTTTCAGTTAAACGATTCTGTTGAAATGAATTCATCAATTTCGGTGAATGTTTTGCTCAAAGAAGTGCCTAAGATTTTGAGGAAGAGATTTCTTTTTGTAACTTATCAAAACCGTTTCTCAGCATATTATTTTTATTTCGTATCAATGGTACGTCTTATTAAGTTACTGGAGTCCCAGAAGGTCGCTACGTTAATCGCGGCGTCAGTAGCGTTTTTAATACACTAGACACGTCAAATGCATAATTTTATGCCACGAAAAGCCAAATTCTTCAACAAAATTTTTACACACAGCAGCAACAACACTAAATATTCTATTTCTCGTAGACAATATGGAAAAAAAATTGGATGGACTGAAAAATGATAAAATGATGGATTGAAAAATTGGATTTGATTGGATGGAGATTGGCCGGAGAAAACCAAACGGAGAGAAGACTATGGGGGAGGTCTTTGCCCAGCATTGGGACTATATATACATATAGGCTAAGAAAAAACATGTATATGGAAAAAAATGGTGCAATGGTGTTCGGGTTGATCGTTTCCTATGGAGAAGAACCGGAAGAACACCAGCGTTATTCTTAAAAAAATAAAATGATTTTTTAATTTATTTTTTTTAGCTTCAAAGTCTATTATGATTATTTTAAAGTTCGCTATCGTTTGAGTATTGACGGCGACTACTTGTGCATATTTAAATAAAATAATTGACCCATTTGTGCCAAAGAAGAAATTCGTGAAAGCTATGAAAAAAGTCCACAAATATTTCAGCAAATCATCTCAATGACTGTCCATTTATTATCCAAATTAGCTCAAAATGAATAATAATTTAATGAAATGAACCAACTTTACTTTGAGGAAGTATCTTATGCTGTAACGCAGTAACAATTTGTGCATTCACTTATCTGTGGAAGCTTGTAAATAGCAATTTAGTTATATTATTACTGTTATTTTATTAGTCTGTACGCTTTCCTAAAATGTAAAAAATATATATCTTTCGTGTTCAGAATCTACACTTTCTAACACAGCTTCAATGTAGCTCGGTATTTAGTGACAATTAACTAGTGACCCGCCTGCAATCATCCACGCGGCGATTCGAACGCCAAAAGCCTTTGACGTAAACGCTTCTAGCAATATACCTAGATATCTGTGTGCCTCTGAATAGACATCTATCTGTGCAGTCGCTTTTACATGTAGTTTTTATGATTTGAGACTTTTGCACGTTGTTATAACCTCTGATTTTTAATCACTGTTAAAATCGAAGAGATTTTTGTTCTCGTTGCCATA
This sequence comes from Standfussiana lucernea, assembly GCA_964057025.1. Lineage (NCBI taxonomy): Eukaryota > Metazoa > Arthropoda > Insecta > Lepidoptera > Noctuidae > Standfussiana > Standfussiana lucernea. The sequence continues at coordinate 7,853,857 of OZ059808.1, read as the reverse complement.
ACTTGCTTTAAATAATGAATGATGTTTATTTTGCAAATAGGTTTTTACAAACACTGTTACACGTATTTTTTTTTAATTAGATGAGGCCGGTGTTTTGTACCTGACTATTCTGCTGGGTAAAATTAATGGGACAGGATTTTCAAATAATATTAATGCAAAATAGTCCACCAAAGAGTAATTGGGATGTTCCATCAGGGATATTTTACTAGCAGCCACATAGTCTAGATATGTGCCCAGTTGGTGGCAAAAGGCTTGCTCCTTGTTATATTGGACTTAACACGCTCAGCGCTATGTGTATCGTTTGCGATACACACTGCCTAAACACTTATATATCTTTTTCGATACACGACCACATCACACTTGGACGAAAAGTGTGCGCGTTAGCAATACACGGCGTTTATACTGGAATGGTGGTCGTGTATCGAAAAAGATACACGAATGTTAAGACAGTGTGTATCGCATACGATACACATGGCGCTGAGCGTGTTAAACATAAACGGTGTTTGGGTATACAATTAGGTGCACCTCTGCCTACCCCTTCGGGGATAACAGGCGTGATTTTCATGTATAATATAAATTACCATCTAAATAATTATCCACAACCACCACTTTCTAAATGTGTAATGTTCAAATAAGGATCAAAGTCATTTGCACGAGATAAGCAGTTCCTAAGTTCGGTGTTATTGCGAGATAAGGAAAATCGGAACTTTGTGTCAGATTAGGCGACGATTGTAAGGGTTTAGTAAGAATGGAGCATCTAGTCTTTATCATAATCATTTGTGGACAGTTTCATTACAGCATTAAATAACACGGTGTCTGTCACCCTATAGTTTTGGTTATAATTGAGTTGCTATAAGGTGTGGTAAACCTCTAGAAGACCAGCTTCCAGTCTAACCGGATGTAAGTGAATACCAGTATTGTCAGTTCAGTTCAGTTTTTACTAGTTTTTAATCGACTTCAGAAAAATGAGGAGGTTCTCATCTTCGTCATTTATGAACCGATATACTTCCCGATTGGTCACATAGAAATTTTATCAAAATCGGTTCAGTAGTTTGGTTTTTAAATCAAAATATCTGGTCAAAATATGTTATCCAAGTAAAAGAAATTGCGAAATTGATAGTTGACAAAGCTTACACGAGAACTAAAAAGGGTAAATTAAAAACGTTTTAAAAACCGGCTTCCATAAAAAAAAAAAAACAAAAAAATTTAAAATACCTTTACTTTCGGAAGTCGGTGACTATTGTTTGTTTCATTGACTTTTTTGTCACCAACTTCCGAAAGTAAAGTTATTTGAAATTTTTTAGTGTTTTTTTTTTGGAAGTCGGTTATTGTTTTGCAAAAAAGTTTTTATTTACCACCTGATGTCCGCAACCGTGTAATTGGGTAAAACGATACCCCTAAGAACAATTGTAAGACTAGTTGTCTTGCACTTTGGACTTCGGAAGACCCAAAACAACTGTCAAATATCTACAAATGACAGCCAAGATCATCGGCATAACGTGCTCTCTTAGGCACGGAGAAGTCCTAATAAGACCTCAGCAACCGTTACTTACACTACAAGATCAAATTTTGCTGCTCTTATTATTAAAACAGGAGTCTCTCACAGTGAAGAAACTCGTGAAATACAAAATATTCGTTTCAAAGAGTGAAAACATTCGAAAAAACAGGTAAGTGGCAACTGCTTAGTAACCAGCCCAACATGCTAAAGTCAACTGCAGAAAATGAGGTCAATGGGTCCGTAAGCTTTGGGAGAGCTAGTTGTCACTATAAATATAATGACGAGTCTTTCTGGTCTATACATTGCCGAAAATATCTCCGCACGACACAGATAATATCTGTGTATTTTTAACACCTCGCATAATATTATTATGCGAGGTGTTAAAAAAACACATAGGAATAAAATGTCCTAAAAATTTTGCTAACAGCAATGGACTAAGCAAATACAATCAATACATTAAATATACATAACATAACATCCCGTTTGCAATCTCCGAAAAGTTAGACAGAAGTGTAACATAACAATACACTTACGTTTCGGCAGTTATGTTTTAAGACCCATGTAGTAGGAGACGATTCCATCAACCTGGCACAGATCCAGATTCAGTGGTTACTGTTGAGGAATTCCTGATGGAAAATCCCAATAACGCTTTGTCCGACCCGGGAATCGAACCCAAGACATAATTTTAGCAGTTGCGCTTGATACCACTAGAGCCAAGTGGTTACCTCATTCTAGTGACTATACCAACGAAGCAGACAAAACACACAAAGATCATTAATGTCTATCGTAAGAACATAACTAGAAAAATAAAAGCACGAAATACGGTCAAGAAAAGTCCAATTAGGAATAAATGAGATATGACCAGAGGCTAAAAGGAATACAACAGAATGCTCGTGTAAGTCCCATTTACAAGCGTCATTTTTCCTTCACAACCATTACTTTTAGCAGCAAAATAACCGATAAAAATCTAAACGATTTTAACAAGCAGAAAAATATCACTTCCACAACAACATAACAATGAAAGTCTTCAAACGGCACGAAAGACTTTGAAGGAAATAATTTTGCACAAACGTTTGTGAATGTGATACACAAAGCAATCCTTTGCGATACTTTTGAAGTAATGAAGTATCGAAACTTTATAATTTCGGAACACGCTCGTGTATATATAAATATGACGTATAAGATCTTACAATCAGCGTAGAGCTATGGGTAATAGACAAAAAATTGTTAATAATAAAATAACTGGTGAAAAGAGTGTCGCTATCTTAAAACTGATACACCTCTGTCTACACCTTCAAAAAAAAAAAAAAAATTCCAAAAAACAGGCGTTGATTTTATATTATGTGAGTAGAATATTACTGGTAACTACTTATACAGTAATCTGTAAACTAATACAATCAGAATTCTCCTGCCCTTATCCCAGTTTTTTTGGGGTCGGCGCAGCATGTCTTCTTCTTCCATACTTCTCTATTACTCGTCATTTTCATCAGAAACCTCCTTTCTTGGAGGTCCTCCTTTCTTTCTTTCCTTTCACACAGTCCATCCATCGTTTATTTGGCATTCATCTTATCTTATACCACTAAAATCTGTGCTAATTATAAGTTCTCATATCATCATTGTCAATTCGTTACGATTGATACGATTGCGAAGCCAGGTGGGCCGCTGCTGATACAACTTGGTCTGGTTGGGGCATTCTGATAAAGCAGGGTGTGACTGCTGTTCCTCAACGCAAACTATGGCTCACCTCCTGTCCTACCCTATGTGCAATTCTACCTTCACTTTGAAGGACCTGTCCGAAGCCACCACCAACGCCATCGAGGTGGCGGAGTTCTGGTCAAAATTAATTCGATTAAAAAAAAGGGAATCATCGACACGACGAAGAAGAAGATTATCAAATTATTTGGGGTCGGTGCAGCATATCTACTTCTCTAGTACTCGTCATCTCAGCAGTCACCGCCTTTCCAGAGCCATATCATTATTTACACAGTCCATGCATCGTATCATGTATTAACTTCACATAATCGCAACTACAACATTACATTTTTGTCAATAATTCTGAAATCTATCAAGTTCTACTAAATAATATACCAGCCAAGCCAATATGGACTTAAAGTTGCTTTCCAATTTAAAAATTGCTGTAGTATTGGCGTAACAACCCGACGGCTTACGGCTTTCGCTCGGGGTATAGGAATCTCGATGTTTCGCAATCCTTCATCAATCCATCACTTACTGGCAGCCATGGCATTGTTACTAACCAACCGTCCGATCTGTGAGGTAACCGTAGAATGTAGGTTTATGAAAGGGTTATACCTAAGGTAGGTATTACCCTTAGGGTCGCATTCCTAGGAAATATTTGGGCAACATTTTCAGAGAATTATTATAAGACAGGAATTAACTTCACGATAGAAGTTTATATCAACCTATTAGGTGGCCAAAAATCATCTTCATATGGAGATGGCAGCAGAGGTGTGCTAAACAAGTACACCCACAATTCGCCAGTTATGTTTTTAAGTCCCATGCATGGCACAACTCCAGACTATGTGGCAGCCACTGAGAAATTCCTGATGGAAAAACCGAATGTCACTGTCAGATATGAAAACGCCTGAGGAAGAATGAATTGGTGAAGATAAATAACGCTTAAGTAGTGAAATATTTTAAAACTTATCATAGTTAATAACGTCTGGTGAAACTTTCGTATTAGGCTATGTCAAATAACTTTAGACTACAAAACATCAGACTATTAGAAAACACCAATTTTTTTTATCGGTTAATGATGCAATCATTATTCTGCTGCCTCATCCCAATTTATTTGGAGTCGCCGCAGCATGTCTTCTTCCATACTCTATTACTTGTGATCTTAACAAACACCTTTTTTGTCATATCGTCCTTTACGCAGTCTACCCATCGTTCCTTTGGTCTTAGTCTACTCTTATACCGATCCACATTCATACTCAACACATTTCTTATAAAATTTTCCTCATTCCCTCGCATCACATGTCCATATACCGCGCGCCATCTATGCCGCGTGCGCACGCTATTCCTCTAGAACTAGAAAAACAGAACTGAATTATGAAATCGCAGAACACTTATTCAGTTTTACTTCTGCTGATTTTCAAGCCAAAATTCTCCAGCTTCTGTCGCCATTTCTTCAATCTGCTCTGGATCTCAGGTTCATCTCTTATACCAATCCACGTTTATACTCAAAAGTTTCCTCACGACATTTTCCACATTCCTCCGCATCACATGCCTATACCAAGCCAACCGATTACCACGTCTGGTTTATTTATGCAATCTAGGAACAAAATATTTTCTTATGGATGTTACTCAATTAGTGTTATACTTACCTAATGAAATACAGAGTGAGCAACAGTTCATAACCTAAAATGAGTCATTTGTTTAGCTGCCTATCCTGTCCTAAGCTCCAAATAGAAGAAAATCTAATATAGTGCGCGTAAAACATGATAAAGCTAAATTATACCTAAACAGTTTAATTTCCTAAAATGGTCAGCCCAGTTCAATGCAAGCAACAAAAAAAAAAAAAGAAAATCGAGGTCAAAATCTTATTTAAAAGTTCTCTTTGCCAAAAGCATACAAATTTTTCATTACTGGAAGTATTAATGTCCTATATTAACATTTAAAGAGTATAATCAAGTTCATTTTGGCAACGATGTCCGTCGCCCAGTCAGAGGTCTTGGTATCTTAATGTCAAATACGGAATTAGTTTTCAGTCTGAACCTTTAAAATTGTATGTGAAACTGGACATTGCCCGCAGTTTCCTTGGCATTACTGTTTCTTTAAGCCTTTTCTCGTATAAGTTGAGGTCAGCTTCCAGTCTAACCTGATGCAGCTGAATACGTTTATTTTACCTGACCTCACGATACTCTTTAGTATACCCGGATAAGAAACATCCTATTTGTCTTTCATTAAAAATCTGACCAATGTCAAACCATTTATGAGCGAGTGGACGAACCACGAGCAGTTTGAAAGGATCGTAGGTCAGGACAGGCCGTAGAAGGCAGGGACATCATTATGTGGTTTCTGCCGACTCCCGTGCGAAAACGGTGTGAGTGTTCAGACGAGTCTTCATCTTCTATCTTGTGTTTAGTGCCTAACCGGGTGTCAGAGTTTTTATGCCGCCCAAGGGCCCCTGACTTGGCTTTACATGCCGTCGAGAAATATCTTCAGCAAGAAAAACTAAATAAACAAGTATTCTCTGATATTGGCAACTCACTAATGAACTAAGTTGGTCCTAGAGATTAGTAACTCAGTTTTATATCTAAGTCGTTGAAAGCTTAGGGAGTTAGACCAGCTTACACTGGTTATATTATACTTTGTAGGATTCATAGAACTATAAGTCGACCACCTTAGCTCTCGCAATTAATAATTTATTGAGATTAGTTAACTAACAAACCTTATTCGAGAAACTCAATGGTTGTAGGAACCTTATGATTATGTATTAAGTAGTTCCTAAGCTTAATCAATTAGCATAGATCTCATTCGATACCATTAGTTGCAGATTAAAGAAGACTCTATGTTACTGTTTTTAGGTACTGCTTTTCAACGAGCGATAACCCTAATGAAAAAGTCAAAAATTTACGGGACTGACATATCGAACTAGCTATCGACTGATTATCCAAAAGTATATTAAGTCAACCCCGATGAATATCTTTCTAGAAATTTGAAACATTTTGTAAAGTCTTGCCACTTTTCAAGAACCTCTGGCCAATGAAAAGAGCAAGAGGGTGAAGATTAAACGGTAGGCCCATCCAGACGTGCTCATTGGAGCTACTTCTTCTGGAGGTCTCTAGAGTAGTCCAGGACCGACACATCTGGCGCCAAGCCAGGACAAGAAATCAACAAGATGGGTCATGATCCTCAGCACTGAGGGACCGAGTATAAATAAGATTTAAAATAAATAATTTTGTAGTCAGATATACGGTACAACGTTGACGAAATCAGTATCTACTACAAGAGCCAACTGGCTGCGGTCATGTGATCCCATGTTTTCTGATAGATCTCCAAAGTATCTTAAATATCCTATTGTAGTACTTAAAACCCTCAAAGGCTTTTTAAATAGTATCGATAAAAGCAGCCAATTAACGCGAAAACTGAAAATAAAAACGATCCGTAGACTCGTCGTCGCCGATTGCGACAAAATTAAAGCGAGTAGTAATTCATCGAACCAATCCTGTGCAATTGGCACTTCAGGAGAAATATTGCCGACTGTAAAAAATCGATGAGAACCTAATAAGTTCTTCGAACGTTTTAACATTCTGCTACAACCGCACCCATTAGTTATAATGTCTGTACTTAGAAAGTGGTGAAAATGGCTTGTAAAATCGTCGGAACAAGTACTTCAAGTACCCCCTTTTCGAAGAAGATCAGGAATTTTCACGGTGAAATGTATCGATACTATGTAAAATGGTGTTAAAACTTTAGCAATATTGTGTTATTTTTTCAAACATGTACTTAACAATGAGGTACTTAAACAATTTTGTATTTATTCGATTTTTTTCTTAAAACGTTTCAAAATTATTAATGCAATTATTAGTGCACGAAGCACATAAAATATAACCGAGATTATAATGTGTTTATTTAATGTATTTTTTTTTATGTTATTAAAATTTAAAACTGGTAAAATTATTAAATGTTGTAAAAAGTCTGAAATTATATAAAAAATCATTGCAGAAGACAGTAATATATATTTAATTTGTAATATGTTTTCACTAGTAATAATTAAAATCACACCCTTACCTGATAAATCCAGAAAAAAAGGAAGTCACTTCATAAGATAAAACTTTCCTGTTTATTAATAATTCCCACTAAAACAGTAAACCTCACTAAACACTTCACAAAAACTATTAGCCGAACAAAGTTTTTAAGTACACGAAGTTCGTCACTAACTTTTACCGGCCACACTTATTTTGTGTCATAAATCTTATCACTTTCTTTATATCCCGATATTTTACGATCCGCGACGTCACATTTCGTTGCACTCGACGTACGTCATCCGTCAAATAACGCAACAGCACGTCTGCCTTGCATGACACCTTGCGGGAAACTAACTAACGAACACAGCATCGCCAGGGTAAAGGTTTGAATGTGTGCGTGGAAGTCCGTAAGCAGTGTACACTGTACACACAGCTGTCTTGATGTGTGAGTGCTCCTAGACTCGCGTCAGTGATTTGAGTCCCGGTACAATTTTGTCTATGTGTGCGTCTCCGATCACCTACAACTGCGTCTGTGTGTGTGCACGGTACAGCCGGGAAAAACGGACTGTGCTACACGGCGCATGCTCAAAGAGGTCTGAAAAATAAAATTGTGTTTCGCGCTATTTAAATACTGATGCGAGAGACAGATTATGAAACCAGTGTGCTTTGACAAAGGGGTAATTTAACTGAATGGGGGTTTTTCATTAAATTCGTTTAGTGAATGTCTTTATGTTCGTCAATAGGTTTTTTATTTGGTGATTGAGAAATTTCCTCTTTGATACACGTTGAACACGTTACTGTATGTAGATTTGCGAGACCCTGTTATTGGCAGAAATAATAATATGTATAGGCTGCGTGTGTACATTTTAATAAAAGCTGAAGTTTGACATGCCTGGCGAGAACTCAGAATAATTTTGCGTATAAGTAAGGCTTTAGTAGAAAAGTTGTCCGTCGGTTTATAAGTGGTCGCAAGCGTTACTGCTGGGCATGAGCTCCTGACTTCAATTCCCGTGTCGGACACATCATTATTGTTATTTTTTATCGGGTGTTTCTAATAAGTAGTAGTAGAGTCTAGAACTGAGCCTGGTCGATGGTAATAGGCTAGCTCCCTATTACGCGACACTTGTTCTTGTGATCTTTATTGTGTTTGTAAATCACCATCTGCCTAGCCTTTTTCCAACTATGTTCGGGTCGGCTTCCAGTCTAACCGGATGCAGCTGAATACCAGTATTTTACATGGAGCGACTGCCTATCTGACGAGATGATGAGTAATAGAGAGAAGTACGGAAGAAGAAGACATGCTGCGCCGACCCCAAATAAATTGGGATAATTGTGATATTTCTCGACGGCATTTAAAGCCAAGTCATAGGACTATGAGTGGCATAAATATTGTGACACCAGGTTAGGCACTAACCACACGATAAAAAAAAGACCCCGCGGATGTATATTCTATTATCAATATTCGTAATTAATCTATTAAAACTTCATTTCCTTTTCCCACAGATAAAATAACCTCGATTACCTACTATTATTTGCTCATTAAAACACCAGAAGGCGTATCTACGCACAATTTCTCAGTGGGAATTATAATAAATCATATTATTACGGCCCATCAAACGATACGATAAATAAACAAGGAAAACAAACGAATACACCGAACTACAAAAGGTCACTGTAATAAAGGAAATAACGTAACTTCATGCTGGTATTCCCTGCAGAGGTAAGCAGGGAGGTTCATCATTGCCAGTTATGTACAGTACATGTTTATTAATTCATGTATTGGCAGCTTTGCTCTACTCGCTGTTAACTTCAGGCTTTTTCGTTACTGTGTCATGGTGCCCTGGTATGTGCGAGAGTTATTCAGAATATGTAACTAGACAACTGCAGTGTTAGCTTAGTGGTGCGACCATTGGACTGCCAAGTTAGAGGTCTCGAGTAAGAACCCAAGCCAAGCCCACTGACTTTTTGAATTCATGTGCGTATTGGGTAATTATCGCTTGCTTCGTGAAGGAAAACATCGTCGGCATGTAAAGCCAAGTCAGAGGTTTATAGGCGGCAAAAAAACTCTGACACCAGGAGGTCTACTCTCTAAGCACGAAACCCGTAGTTTCGGCCGAAGATACAGGCGTTTCCTACTCCGTATCACTTACGGACATACGATTAGTGAGGAACCCGAAGTAAAAACGCATGACAACACGATTGGACAATTGTCCCTTCTCCTGATGTATTTTCAAAACTCACGAATCCGAAAATAATAGGGCATAGGGTTCATTTCGAAGTTTCGATCTACTTTCGTACGGGCCCGTATCTTCGTTGACGGACTTTTTTGAGTGGCGCTAACCACACAAAAAAGAAAAGACTGCACAACAATCTAGATTCTGGGTTGCTAGAACAAAGCTTTTATTTGAAACACTTAATGCCACCCATTTCGGCCGACCCAGAGATTGAAGTATGGACCGCACACTCTGCAGTAGTACTTGCTACCAATAACCAGACCATAACTATGTTACTGCTGATTTGTGTAAAAATGAACAAACGAATGAATGATAATAGAAAATGTAGGCAAAGTAAGTATTTTTATATTTTTGAAATGGCTGACTTTCAAAATAAGCCAAGCTATTTTAATCTATCGGTGGGGTTACCATGATCTCTTAATGCAGGAATGTTTTAGTTCTATTTCCAGTGTGGGAAAGACCTCTCTCTCTCTCACACTTCGAGTAGAATTAAAAGATTCCTGCATTAAGAGATCATGGTAAGCCCACAGGTCAGTAAATTCTATTATTGTTACTCCAAGGACGTGTCAGATGACAGTCTGAAAAACTCTGTCACATACACACCAAAGAATAATTAATTAATGCAATTTAAAAACGTACTGTCACATGTCAGAGCTTCCAATATTTTTGCAGTTGATTGATTAATAAATTCATTCGCCCGGGATTTAATAATGTTCATTTTAATTGGACCCCTTTAAAATTTATTTGTACTCGTAGTCTTCAATTTGTAGTTTACAATAAGATTTACTTGTTTCAGAAGAGCTTCTTCGATGAATTTGGAGACACCTCTTTGAGTATTGTAATTGCGATGATTTTAGAATTAGCTGCCGTTTTCAGTAAGACTGGCTTGTTGGTCTGGTGGCCGCAAGCGCTGCTGCTGAGCACGAGATCCTGGGATCGATTCCCCGGTCGGGCAAAGTGTTATTGGGTTTTTCTATGAGGAATTTCTCAGTAGCAGCCACGGAGTCTGGATTTATGTCCGGTTGATGGGAATAGGCTCGCCCCTATTACATGGGTCTTAAAGATTACTGGCGAAATGTGGGTGTACTAATAGGTTCACCTCTGCCTAACCCTTCCGGGATTACTCATAGGCGTGATGTTATGTTATGTGATTGGTCAGTTTCCACACGTCTCCTCTCCGCTCCGCTCGTCTCCACTTTGCTGGAGCCCGAGCCTGAAATGAAATTAATTTGAAACGGAATAATGAAACGAAAACAAAAATTTGAATTTATTGTCGCCAAGATTAGATTGACTTCCACGTATTGTTTGTGAATCGTGTTTTGTTTAATTTTATTCAATTGTTTTTTCGAAGTAATAAATAATTTTATTGTTTCAGTTTTTGTCTATTTTTAGGTGTTAAAATATTTCGATATAACAACAAAAAAATAAATAAGTAAAAGAAAATGTGAATAATATTAATTTCAGCCAGACCACGTTCATCCACCAAAATGGCACAGGATGCTCGTGTTGGATTTGGCCCACTCCCTCTTAATGCGAGGTAGGCTTTGTCTCAGCAGTAGGTACGATTTGTGCTAATTATGTTATGTATATTTTATCGTGATGGCCCAGAGGTAAAGGCCTCGCGTCTCCTGCACGAGGTTGTGGGTCCAAATCTGGGCAAAGACCAATGTAACTTTCTCAATTTATAGTTATGTACTTCCTTAGTTTGTTTTGGACATCACTGACATCGGTGAACGAAAGGATCGTGAGGAAACCTAGAATAATTATATGTATAATTAACTAGTTTTTGCCAACGACTTCGTACGCGTGGTATTTAGATTAAAAAAAATGGTAAAATGTAGCCTATATTTTAAGTTAGGCATTTAGCAAAAGAGCGGTGAAAACTGCGTTCAAATCCATGCAGTAGTTTTTGCGTGATGCGCGTACAAACATACAGACAGAAAGACAGACAAAAATTCTAAAAACTGTTGTTTTGACTTTTGCTGCTCTAATAAAGACACTCCATATATTATTATTTTTTGCAATATCTGCCTGTTACAATTTTATTATATTTTATTATTTTATTATAAGCACGAAAACGCAGACCCGTCTTGAGCAAGCGTGGTGATCAATGCTCTCGCCTTCTGTGTATGAGAAGAGGCCTTTGCCCAACAGTGGGACAGTAACATGCTGGTATTATTTATATTTCATTATAGAAAGTAGATCTTTAACGGAGATTTTGTAAATCTGAGAGACAAGGTTGAAATATCTTTTAAATTAGGACCCAGCGTTTTTTTATATCAGAGAGAAACAACACCGTTTTTTAAATAAAACAAGGAAAACCTTGGCTTTTCGCTGGTAATTAAAGCTACAAATATCCAAACAACAAGGACTTTCTAGTCAAAAGAAATAAACAATTTATTTATAAAATCTTTTTTCTTAATTACTAAAGAAAATAAGGTCAGACTCACAAAAAATAGGTTAAAGAAAACGTAACTAATAATTACTGTTAAATAATGAAAAGTTAACAAAAAGTACTAGGAGCACATGCCTGCATAGTGGAGGAATGAATACTTGCGAACTTGAGTAAAGTTAAATATTGCTCTTTGAAACTTAGGCAGATAATAAATAACAATGGACTGTGGGGAATGCCCTATAGAAATAATCTTGCTACTATTATAAATGCGAAAGTTTGGATGGATGAATGGATGTATGTTTGTTTTTCAATCACACCAGAACGGCAGAACAGATCTGAATGAAATTTTCTACAGAGAAGATTATTGTCTGGAATAGCACATAGGCTACGTTTTATCCTGGTAGAACGATCCCGTGGAGCAATTACCGAACTACACGCGGGCAAAGCCGTGGGGTATAAGCTAGTAAAAAATATACAAAAAAAACCCTTTTCTTAATTACTTTACCAAATGAGGTCAGTCGCATACAAACTAAGTTAAAGAAATCTGAATTAACAGTGGTAAAACAATAAAAAAGTACTAAGAGAGCATAACGTCAGAGGAGGAATGAAAACTCGCGAACTCGAGTAAAGTTATACATGGCTCTTTGTAACTTGGAGGCAGATAATACATTAGTCTGTAGGGAATGCCTTAATTACGAAGTGTGGTAACAATGTAGAAGCAAATTCCGATACATCATCATCAATTTCAAGGCTAATATTTGAACACCCTAAAATTATTTGTTCGGTGTTGCTAACTTGAAAATTTTGATTCGGCTATGTGTTTTCTGTGCTAGGCATACGAGTAATTATGATAATTATATTCTCTGGCTGTCTAGAAAATAATGATATGAGTAGATTTATTATGCAACGACCATGCGAAAGAGAAAGGAGGAGGGCCTTGAGACGCTGTCTTGTTCTTTATCGTGTGGTTAGTGCCTAACCTGGTGTCAGAGTTTTTATGCCACCCATGGGCCTCTGACTTAGCTTTACATGCCGTCGAGAAATATCTCACAGGCATGCTGGTTTCCTCACGATGTTTTCCTTCACCGAAGCATGTGATAATTATATGTACAATATGCATAAAAAATCAGAGGAAAAATCAGAGGTGCGTGTCTTGGGTTCGAACTCGAGGCCTGTGACTTGGCAGTCCAACGGTCACACCACTAGGCTATCATTTCTTTTTAAAACGCTGAAGACGCCATTAACGTGGCCACCTACTGCGCCCAAGAAGTAAGTCGTACTATTGATACGAAAGCAAAGAAGACTGACTTACTAAAGAACTTAAAAGCCTTGTATCCAAACTTGTTCAATTTGCATCTCCATAAAAAAGGGATTGGTGCAACCATAAAAAGCCTATTTAAGTTTGATCACTTATGTTATACAGATTGATCCAGAGGCTGCCAAACACTAAGTGGCATTGAAGACAAAAACCCCTTGAAAGTTTAGAGTGGCAGTATTGGTTTAAATGAAAGCGGGAAGCGATTCGTGTGCGAATGTTAGTACTGGTATGAAATCATCATCTGCTTAGCATTTTCGTTTCTTATAAAATAACGGGATATTTACCATGTTTATTATTCATTTTGAATTTCTAGTTTCTAGTGTCAATGATAGTGTTCGTGCCTATGTCCGTTTAAACTTTATATTGTGTTGTTATGATGTTTATTTTTCAATTTTGTAAAATATCGTACCCGCTATCTCCCATAACTCAAACCCTAACAAACAATGCCAATCTAAATCTAAGCTAAAGAGTGGTCCGCTTCAATCTTCGATAGCTATTGTCCAACACGAGGGCCCCGTTTACACGCTTTCAAGTGTTTTTCGTCAAATTCTGTTGATTTTAATTCAAACTCGAGATTGTTTGTAAAGTATGCAGTCTTTTGATTAGTTTTTATAAATTGTTTTATTGAAAGGCGGTCAGTACCGTGAATTTTAAGATGAGATAACCCGAATTTGTGTTATAGCAAGTTATTGCTTTAAACACTATCATGGAATGGATAGTACGTTGAGTTTTAAAAACATTTATTGTTGTAACGTTAATTTATCAAATATTGTGTGTTACATTAATGAAATTTTCCCTTTTCTTTTTATTCTCTTAACGATTTTAAATTTACGTAGATTCTGAGATATTCTTTAAGGGATGTTCATGTGGCTTAGATGAGAATGCTACATTAAAAAAAATGTGATGCGGAGGTATGGGGAGAATGTCGTGAGGGAAGTTTTGCGTATGACTGTGGATGGATATAAGAGTAGAGGAAGACCAAAGAAGCGATGGATGGACCGTGTCAAGGATGATATGGCAAGGAAAGAGGTGTCTGATGAGAGGACGAGTAATAGAGAAGTATGGAAGCAGAGGACATGCTGCGGCGACCCCAAATGAATTGGGATAAGAGCAAGAGAATGATGGTGATTCAAATAGTAAAGGCACAAATATATATATATTTTTAATTTCATTAATCTGTTACTCAGCTAGATAAAAGATCAGTCATACTGACGGATGCTAGCCATTGAGAAATACTTCAGTAAGTGTTTGTATGGAGGGATCCTTATTCGGAGCCGCTTCCACTATTTGTCAGTACCAAACCTTTACATCTACCAAACGCTTTGTCAAAACAGACTAGAGGCTTTATGTGTAACCGTTGCTACTATTACTTCCTCGTTTGATATCCGATATTGCTGTGGCATCTATAGTATCTGGTCTCTGCAACTGCCTTTGTGGTCTCCATTACACAAGCAGCCCGCCCTGCTTCGTACAGTTTTTACGACTCGGGCAAACGTAAATTTTTATTTATTAAATATAAATTTAATACCTATGTATATCGAATGTAATCGAGGAGCTCGATTCTAAATAATAACAGCCGCTCGGGTCGATCTTCAGGTTAAGCTGCTTGCCTGGGTTGGTTCGTAGATGGGTGACCACCCATTACATACCGAGTTTCTTCCGTGTCTTGGACTGGACGGGCTGTCAAATGTAGATCTTTGACAGTCGTTATGACGTCAGTACCAACTGGGTTGTGGAGGTAAGATAGGCAGTCACTCCATGTAAAATACTGGTATTCAGCTGCATTTGGTAAGACTGGAAACCACGACAATAAAGTTGAGTAAAAGATGATGTGTGGCAGTGTTCGCTTGATGTGAAACGATGATGCAACCTAGGGTGGAGCACGCTGGCCTAAAAGAAACCGATATACTCAAACTTTGATGATAAAGTACTTTGTTTTGGTAAAACAATAATGGAAAAAAAACAGTCAAATACGGAAATCAACCCTCAGATTTCCATAGTAAAGTAGTCTACTCCACTTGCCAAATTGACGTATCACAATAGAAATAAATGCACTTAACCCGACTCATAAATTCAATCTATGGTTATATCAGCATAAATGTAACCTATATTTAACACCCACATAATTTAAAAAAGAAAGCCATAAAAAGTTGTAATGGACGTATAATTTTTACTGCCACCAAAGAACATTAATGAGCCGTATCTGATTTAAAATGGCACCTAACGCCTCCTAAGTGTATATTATTCCATATAAAATTCATGATGTAATGATATGACCCACATTATGAACTAGGGTCTTATTTTTTATTAAGTATAATTATCACAAAATGTCTAAATACATGCTGACGAACAATGATGTCATTGAAGAGTTGGGTTTAATTTATGGTGTGACGAAGGTTAATGTATTGATTATTATTTTTTAGGTGACACTATATTCAATGGTCATGTTATTGACGTAAAATAATTCTCCTGTGACTATGTTTTTTAACACAACAACTGCCAGAGAATTGACGATAATTCTAAAAGCAAGAAAGAAAGAGAAAAACACTTTCACCGCCTCCAAGTAACAGAGGCATGGCATGCATGAACAAGCCATGAAATAAAATAATATTTTTTCAATACACTTCTTCGAAAACTGGCTCTTATCGCACTACGATTAGGTTCAACATGCAATGTTTTTCAAACTCGTGGTTTTCTGTTTATTTATATGCACTAGTGCGAAAAAAGCCAGGCAAAGGCGTGTGTGACTGACACTGGCATGGCCACCATCAGGGATTTTAATTTTGATAACACAAAAAAAATGTCGGTAATTAGTCGAAATTTGTCGCCAAATATCAGAATTTTTCGGGCACTGGTTCAAAAGTTATAAGGGTTTATGGGTGGCCAATCTGTAGAGAATCTCTCCAGCTTGGCCACATTTATATCTCAAAAACTACACACATCAAAAGTATCTAGGGATCAACATATATTTTTGCAATAACTTTTCTCCTGATTGATATTAATTAAAATTTTCTTTAAGGATTCATCAAATAAAGTGTTTTCGTTTGTCACAGTAACGATAAACCAAGTCACCTTTGCATTAATAAAGAAATTTGCCATTTTCCTAATAAAGGGATTTTTGACATTTGAACCACTAACATTAAAGTTCGAAAAAAAGACTGAAATAACAGTTTTCTTTAAAATTTTATTGGGTAACTTAAACAATTAATAATCCGTGTTTCTACCGCGAACACTAACAACACAAGAACATCGGTTTGGCATACTCAAAATGAGTTCATCCAAATCACGCTGTGGAATGGCCGCCCATGTTCGTTGCAACAACAAAAAAAGGTCTTCTTGCGACTGGATACCCTCCATATTCGGCAGAGCTCTTCTCTGTAGCATATCCCATGCATGCTCAATCGGGTTCAAGTCTGGCGACTGAGCAGGCCAGGGCAGGACATTGATGTTAGCTGCGGCGAGAGTCTGTCTTACAACTCTTGCGGTGTGCGGTCGTGCATTATCATGCATTAACTGAAATAAGGGACCGATTTGCACTTGTAGAGGAACGATGACGTCTGATACAATCGTCTCAGCATAAATTTGAGCGTTGAGGTTGCCTCTGATCCAAATCAACTCAGTTCTTCCGCCGATCCAAATACCCGCCCATACCATGATGGTTCCACCACTATAAGGATGGACTTCCTGGCAGGATTTTAATCGCTGTTGGCGTCCAGGGGTTCTCCAGTGTCGTATACGTCTTGTATCCGGTCTCATACCAAAACGAGACTCATCAGAAAAGCACACGAAACGCCATTGTTCTTCTGCCCAATTTCTGTGTTCAAGAGCCCATTGATATCGAATCCTACGATTGTGCATTGCTATAGGTGGTACCCGTAGCGGTCTTCGGGAATGAAGGTTCACTTCATGCAAGCGGTTTCTGACTGTTTGGTCGCTAATTAAGTTCCCTGAAGAGTGATGAAGCCTCACGGCTAACATCATGGCGGTTATTGTTGGAGCTCTTCGAGTTAAGATTTGAATGTATCGGTCTTGTCTCCGTGTGGTGCAGCGATACCGTCCTCCATGGCGCTCAGCCACGGTACCAGTGCTTCGGTAACGTGTCCAAAGTCGACTGATAACACTCTGACTTGTATTCAGAGCTAAAGCCACAGTACGTTGCCGGGAACCAGCTTCTATCATTCCCACGGCTCTGAGCATTTCTTCCCTGCTTAAATGACGTCGCCGCTCCATAATAACGTTGGTTTTAATCAGTAGTAGGGAAACAGTAGCACTAACAATGTCTTCAATGCGTTGTATGTTTTTATAGGGAAAATATTGACAGCTTATTTTCATCTTTTACTCGAATTTGATTGAGAGTTCCTGATTCAAATTATGAAATGCACCAAAAAGGATCCATATAAATTTATAAAATCATAAATTTATTACAAAGCCACATCTCAATCTCAAGAAATCCGCATAAAAATGCTTGATCCCTAGACACTTTTGATGTGTGTATATAAAGATTTAGCCGGTAATTTGTCGGAATTTGTTGCCAAGTCACAGATTTAGTCGTCTTAAACCGCTAACTTCTCAAAACGTCGAAGAAAATTAATGTGGTTACTGACAGTAAAAGTTGAACTCACCTTACAAAAACAATAGAACATGTGCTAGAGAAACGTGCTGTGGCGTCCTTTAACTAGAAGATAAGAAATCACGATCGAGTGGTGGCAACGGGTAACCGCAACTCTCTCTTAACAATATGGTTTAGGAAAATTTTAATACCGTACACTTGGCGACACATAAAGCTATAATATCCATTATAACCTGACCTCGCTTTGTATGAGGTTCCCGTACAATGACAGATAAGCGTAAACTGTTCTTGCATAGCTTGATTGATGATCGTGCGTACAAATTTTGCTAGGTTAAGCTAAGCGCTCATTACTGTTTTGTACCGCATGCCCTTTTATCCGTGTGAAAATGGATGTCCTCTGCACTGTAGTGGGCGGAAGGGTCTTTCAGGCTCTTATTCACTAAAACTGCATGGTGTTGTAGCTTGTGGCCAAGCCGCAGAAAAAATACGCCTGACAACGATCTGCTAGTGCATTGTGATGCGACCCGGAATGATCCGCCTGTTCATACAAAATGTTCAAAATAAAGAAAGAAGATTTTTGAAATGATATGTCATTGTGTTGTGGCGATGATGACTGTGTCATTGTGTTGTGGCGACGCGACGCCGCACCGCCCGCTCTAATCTATGCTAGCCTTAACATATTACACCATCTTCAAGAGAATATATCTCGAGAATCCAGGTGTACCCACTTATCGTAACTCCGTATTCCAGTAATAAACCACCATCATAATCAACTTTTACATCCACTCTACAATTCATGTTTTCATCATTAAGTAATCCGCCATTCGCTTCGGCCAAAACTTTTTTATCGTCGAACTTGCAATCCTCAATTTTGAATGCATTTTACGACACCTGTCAACTTTGAAATGGCTCGTAAAATGTTTACCCGTGCATTACGTTCCCTGTGGGATTGTGGGAGTCAACTTGAAAAATATTTTGAATCAAACGAATTTCATGAAAATGGGCAACAATTTGCTAAATGAGATTGTTTTTGGGGGTGATGAATATTTTGTTGTCAATTGAGTTTCATAAAGTACTCGCTTATGCCAGCTTCGCTCGCCTGGTGTTCGATAATTGACCCACGGGATCGTCTTACCGGGGTAAAAGCCTCTGTGCTATTCCAAACTGTAGTCCATCTCTCCCAGATCCGTTCAGACGTTCTGGCGTGATTGAGTTACAAACATCCATCCATCCATCCATCGAAACTTTCGCATTTAGGTATAATATTATATTAGAATAGATTTTGTGTTTTTTTATGTTACATCTTTGGGGCAAATTAGCCTGGCTAGAAAAGGGATGAATTCTCATAATAGAAAAGGAGGGAAGAAGGAAACATGCTGATCTTCGCTGATCCTAAATGAAATGGGATAGTATCAGGAGAACGATGATAATTGTTTGGGCTGGTGTGTTTGGCTCTTCAATGCAACTAAGTGGACTGTATAAAAATGATGTTATCATAATGTACTGTATACATAGGGCGGAAACACAGAATAATAATTATGCCCGCTCGCTTGTGAGATCTAACGGACACTCCGGACGCCGCGCGCCTCACGCGGCTGTCGTCCGCCGTGGCCCATGCGTTCGCGCGTGAACAATAATAATTAAGATTTATATTAATATATGTATATCATAATAATTATAATCGTCGATAGAGAGGGAACGATCTAGAAGGACCTTACACTGACCTTATTGATGGTGTTCTTCAAAGAAGTCAGATTACGCATCTGACTTTTCTCTCTCAAAAACGCCGTGTATATACAATATGTTTGATTTCGTACTGTACAAACTTAAAAGGGAAGTAGTTTGCTCTATTCTATCAATAACATTATCCTACATGTGGGGTCGGAACCCAACCCCCCCCCCCCCCGAATAATAATAATATCTCTTAAACCAAGTATCATAGAATCGAGTTTTTGGTATCATTATTTAGGTAAACTTAACATCTCCTAAGCGAAAAGATAAAAAAAGGAAGTTCCCAGGGGTGAATTTTGTAATAACCTTCATTAACTAAAAAAACGATGTTATTTTTAACGTAAATATGATCTTTAAGCATTTATTTTAATTTAATGCAGCATTTATTGTTATTATTTGAGTTATTCAACCCATTGTTTATACTTTCCAGTTATTAAAAGTTTTTTTTTACGACAATCAGGCTTTAAATCCCAAAGTTACAGTACTTTTAGTATGCATGCCTCATAAAAGGCGAACCAAAAACAAAAGATGGCTACCATTCAGGGGGGGTGGGTTCCGACCCCAAATGTAAAATAATGTTATTGATAGAATAGAGAAAACTACCTACCCTTTTAGTTTTTACAGTCCGAAATCAAACATATTGTATACAGGGTGTTTTTTATATGACTACATAAATGAATGAATGTGAACGTTCTTTAGTTTTTGTCTACCCCCATGCATAAAAGGTATGAATTCAGGTACGTTTTGTTGCCTTTTTAACTGGTTAATGTAGCATACGAAAAGAGTACCTAGAAAGATATGGGTGAGGTCTTTGCCCAACAGTGGGACATTAATAGCTATTAAAAAAAATAAGATTGATTGTCAAAGGATTGTAGATTTAGCACGAATATTTTGACGGAACTAATGATTGTACTAAAGGTATCAAATGGCCGTATGCCTGGACACCTGCAATCTTGATGATCTTATGGCTGCGTCAGTGAGCGGGGTTCGGGTGGCTGAGTTTTGTGCTAAGCACATTTGATTTTTTTTTGCCATCGACCCGCTTAAAGGCAGAATATCTCATATAGCTAAGTAATATTTATCATCAAATTCCAAAATCAACCCCTCAATTATTCTTATTAAATTTAATGCAATAAAGACCCTTGTACAGCCAATCCCTAAATGGATTTCAATGACTAAGGACACAAACCTCCCCTTCATTTTAATCCACTCCGCCAAACATCGACTAAATAAATCAAGCTAAGCACCAATCCAAGTAACGCCTTTAATTTGATTAAATCATTCGAAAATCCAGTCAATCTCTGAAGGAAATGAAGTTGAAATACTCATCATATCGAAAGTATAAAACAAGCCAACATTCGCGGACGGACAATACCTGCCAACGAATCACGGAATAGCGCTATTTGTAAATAATCAACACATTTGTATTCGGAGGGAGGCCCAACCCTGGCTCCTGAGTCGAAGTGCGAAGGGAGTGAATACGGCATTCAGTCGTCGAAGAATTGTTGCTTGAGAGGAATTTTCGGAATTCTGGCAAGCATTCTGGGAATGTACTTAATCAACTGATGAATTTTTGGGGAGATAGTTCCTGCTTACGGAGTTTTCCGGGTACGTTTCTGAGATTTTAAAATGCTAATGATTTTGAAATGCCGTTATTGGTGTGATTTTATTGTTGTGGGGAAAGCTTTTAAAGCCAATTTAATTTGGCTTTTGAATTTAGATCTTAGAATATATAACAGAAAAGAACAAAATAAATAAAGGTGGTAATAAATATTGAAAAAAGTATCTCTAAAATACACCCTTAGGGTCAATTATAGTCGGGCCTGAGGACGGTGAGCTAAGGGCTAGCTCGCCGTCCCTCCGTCTTAGGACGACAGGCCGTGTCGACGGCGCGTTCGTGTTCCACGCGCGCCTCAAAGAGATGTCAGCATAGGGAAGGGGCCCGCAAGGGCCGATGCCTGCCGGGTGCTGCGGGTTGTTCGAAAGAGATACCGCGGCCCCGGAACACAAAGGGCGATGAAGGAACATGGGTGGGTTTTAGTCAGTAAAAGTCTGACACTCCCTCCCGCTCAGCCCAGAGCGGGAGAAGTCATTTGATGATTTCCCATCCGAAAAAAAAAAAGGGGCAATTATAGTAAGAAAGAAAAATAACATTATAAAATTTTGAAATTACCGACGAATTTTGACGATTTTGAATTTTAACGATTCATTTTCGTTTTCTATAAAACTCAGTCCACAAACTCTCAAAGCAGTACGTTTTCTTTTAATTCAATTAGTTAAACATTAAATATATTGGATACTAAATTACGGGATACCTTAATTACAGCACCGAAATATTTCCTCGGCTAATCTTCACATTTCTATTCAATGTACCGATTGTTCCCGAAGGATTTGGACAAAAGGGGCGAATTAGCTACTATGTGGACACAGTGTCTTTCCAACAGTTTAGCACTGTGCTGGGTAAAGAATGAGACAAAATGTTTTAGCGTTTCATTTAATGATCAATCACCCAATAAAATTTAATTACATGATTATCGGAGCCCTTTTTGCATTCAATTCAAAAAAGTATTTATTTTTTAATAGGACTCTCCTCTTCGTTTATAATTATGATTTCATAGTGACACTTTTCCATTCAATTGTAGTGTGATCTCCTGTGACTAAACAAAATGTAACACTATACCAATTTTTTTTTTGTTTTTATTCGCAGCCGTGGTTATCCGAATAGTTGCACTTTTCGTTCAAACTTTCGTCATCACTCTTCATGGCATTATTAACACAATTCGTGAAAATTTTCGTTTAGTAACGGTTTTCCTTTAAAGGTGTGAAAGTTTACCAAGCTGCACCACATCACCCAGTTCTCCGTCTTTTGGGTCTAGCGAATTTTTTAAGGACGTAGTCGGCCTATCTAGTTGCAGGGCGTCCTATTCGAACGCCAATGTGCGGTCTCCACTTTCAGACTCTTTTTCTGCACCAGCCATTGATCCTTCGACAACCATGATCAGCCCACTGCGACATTAAATTATTTACTCTGTATCGGAATGTTGTTCCATCGATTCTAAAACTACAAGAAGAACACTGTAACTATGAATAGCAGAGTTGCTGAAATCCTGTTTCACGGTAGAAATAGTTATGGTGTTAGTACTTCCACAGGCAAATTCCTTAGCAAAGAGCTTCAACTACTGCCGTAGTTGAAAATGTTGAGAATTCTCCACCTTGTTCGAAAATTTCGGTACATGTAACGGTGGAATCTGTTTTTAATAGATTCATGAATTTCGGAAGGAGATAATTTTATTTGCATACCGGTTTATATTGGATTAACTTGTTATTGGAGAATTTGAATGAATCAGTTATTAATGTGAAATAATCACTCGAAGAATTTCGTTTCGTTCTGTTGTTATGAAAAATATACTGTTGAACGAAGTTTAAAATTATTTCATTTTAAATGAAAATACTTGCTTGCTAATTGGAATCAGTGCTGTTTGTTGGATTTTCGTAGCTATTAAGTTGCAGAGTAATATTTTGTAGTAAATTAATGGTATGTATAAAGGTGCATTTTTACTGATGTGAAGTAGGAATAGAGAAGTGCCAAAATGCGAGTTTAGTAACATACTATAACACTGAAACTTTGTGTTTCATGTCGTCAAATATGCTTAAATGCCTTAAATGTCTTCTTAATTATTACTGTTTTATAAGCAATTTGATTCAATTCTGTTTTACTGCTGGGCAAAGGAGTCCCTCTTACTTTCCAACTCTCCCGGTGTTTTGCCTTCTCTGGCCAATCAGTCACGAACGAGTCCAATTCGTCACGCCAGCGTTTTTTGGGCCTGCCGCGGTGACGACGGCCGTCTTCAGGCACCCACTGTGGGACAATTCTGGCCCATCTGTCCTGAGCCATCCTGGAAATGTGACCCGCTCAGTCCCATTTTAACTTCGCAGACTTATCGCCAACATCGACGATCCCTGTCTTGCGCATTGTGGTGTTGCGCATTCGATCGGTGACTTTTATGTTTTAAATGTTACGCTGCATCGCTCTTTCGTAAACCTTGAGTTAGGACTTCTGAGCTTCGTCGGCAGAGGGCGGATAACGCCCTCTTCCGGCCCCCCTAAACCGGTCCAGGGGCGACGGATTCGGGGACATCCGTCGCCCCCCATCACACTGGACCCGAGACAGTGGCGCGCAGTGTTTCACGCGCGCCTCTCTATGACGTAACGAGGGGAGTTTTTTACACCTCACTCCCCCCCGGGACGAGGCCTGCAGGTCAAGTGGGCCAGCACTAGTCCGGGGCACCGGAAGTCGCATTAGTTCCCGCTGCCCCCCGACGCAAGTGTGCGGGGGAACACCGGTGTGGTTTTAGTCAGCACGAGTCTGACAGAACCCTCCGCTCTCCCCAGGGCGGAGGACATCCATTGAGGATTTCCAGGGATTCATCGTGAAAAAATAAATAAAAGTACTTCTGAGCTTCAATAAAATCTCCATCAAGTTACCTCCACACCGTTCTCTACGAAATAAATCGAAAATCCCCCCATACCATATCCAAAATATCCTTCCCACACAAATCCCTAGCGTGTATCAATATCAAAGGCAAGCAGGTAGCGTGATAACAGTCTGTTACGTATACAATTATAATAATAACCCGGCATTCCGTCGCCTAATTAAATACAATTCTAGTTTCGACTACGTTGCGACGTCATAAGTGTGTTTAGGAGATCGTGTTTGCGATTGTATAAGGAAACAATTGCGTTTTTATGTTAATTTTCGGATTATTTCTGGGTCTAATTGAAACTGCTTGATAAGGTTTGCATTTTCATAATGAGGCATACTAATGTGGTGTTTCAAAGAAGAATTATAATTAAGATAGGGATAGTGTTTTGTTTTTCTTTGTTTTCAGTGGATCTAGATACAATATGACCATTTTGAGTTTGCAGTTAAAGGTGGCGCTGCTTGTCAAGCAAAAATGCATCAATGTGTCGAACTTGGTACATTTATTTTAGCAATTTATCTGAGCAATAAGGTTGAAAAGTTGCCGACACGGTTCCGAGCGCGATAGTACACCTCTGCCTAATTCGTTGGAGTTTATGGGCGTCATGGAATGCTACTTCGCCAAGTCTCTTGGTCAGAACTCTTGATATTAGGAATGGCGATGTTGAACGATACATGAACGAATGAATGTCGAGACGATGCTCTTTTTAAAATATCCTTCGGGAGACGTAACTCGTTGCAAATTCAATGTTGAACAGCGTGATATTAAAAAAAACGTACCTGAGGATCCCTGCTAGTGAAGCTGTTTGTACCTTGGCTAGGTTTTACCATATAACTCCATATAAGAAGGGTACTATTAGGTACATCTCTGCCTAACCCTTCAAGGATTGCAAATGTGATGGTATATCCATGCAAACGAAGCCGTATGTGCAGCTTGTAATGTATATCAATACTAGCAATTACAGCGTAAAGGCCGACGCGATGTCGCCTCGATGCCCGCTAATAAACACATTCAACGGCAAAGGATTTGCAATGTACTGCCAATTGACGTCACTGAAGCGACGTTTACATCACTCACTTACTTTGGAGCGTCAGCTAAGTGGTGATCCTAAAGCTAATATGTGAAACTAGCTAAGTATATTAGACTAGCCTTTGCTTGCGGCTTCGCTCAAGTTATGTACAGAAATTAACCCACGGGAACGTTTTAAATGTAAATCGCTCGGAAATAATGTGCCTTGTTAGTAAAAACATTTTTGGAATCGGATCAGTAGTTCTGAAGATTACTCCTTACATACAAACTTACAAACAAATTTCTTTGTAATATAATAACTCTGCTTGTCGCAGTCCACTACAGGACATAATTATATTCACAATTCAGTGTGAATACGGTGCTCGCTACGAGGCCATGGCAAACCTTGCTTGAGTGTCTAAACTGTTCCTACACCTGCGCAGTAGAAGTTTTAAAAACGTCACAGGTGATTTACAAGGCCATCTTCTGGGCCCAAAAAACAATTATGAATCATACCATCGATTCGAAAGAAGAATAGGAAAACAGGGCATAATGACTCTTATTACACATGGCCGTTAGCTACAAATTCAAAAGACACGTGTCTTCAGATAACAAATGCAAAGATAACAAATAAAAGAGAGAGTACGAATGATTAGAGCGATACCCCAAGAAAACAATTGACACGCGTATGTCGTCAAATGAGGCCATGAATAGTGTGCTACAACACCCGGTTCTCTACCTTCCTATAACCCAGTCACCCTTTTAATACCATCATCGGTCCATAGTCGAGACAGGGCCCGACAAAAACCACATTAACCTAAATAAATTAATGATTAAAACTCTCACCAAACTTTAAAACAACCCTTTGCTCTCATTTGCCAATAAAACACCCAATTACATTTGGCGAATGTTGAATTTTATCAGCCTTAATTCCACTGAGACATGTACTAAAATCCACATTTTCCCATTCATAAATAAGTTTGGTAACAAAATTAATCACCCCTTCAGTCAACCACAAAATGTTTACAAACAGAAGGTCAGTTTCATACATCGAGCGAGAAGAAGCGCACGCACACATAGACGCGTACGTACGGCGATTTCAAACAAATGCCGGTCGCGAGTGCGCTTGCACTCGCTGTACGAGAAGCGTGTCTATGTGTGCGTGTGTTTTTGCTCATTGTATGGAACAGAGCTTCTGAGTGTGCCAATCTACTTTGTGAGCTAAGTTTAAACTAATTAGGAGGAATTCACCTTCACGCGTCGATAAACTTGATGGAACGGGTGTATGTTTTGGGCTTTCATTGCCTAAAACTATAATTATATTACAGTTTTTGTTTATAAGGGTGAGGTCGGATACAAAAGCTGTAGATGTTAAAGGAACTAGCTTTTGACCGGGACTTTGTTTGTGTTTTCCTGAGAAACATGAACCCAGTAGTGAATCGCTAAGCATCAATCATACGAACAATAAGTGATGATCTATTAATCACTCGGTTCTTCTTCTTTATCGTGTGGTTAGTGCCTAACCTGGTGTCAGAGTTACTCGGTAAAACACTGTAATTAATAGCAAAATCATTTTTGATCTCGTGGTTGCAGTTGCGACTGCTGCATGAGATCCTGGTTTTGAATTTCCAGGTTGGCGAAAATGCTATTTGGTTTTTCCACTAGGAATTTCTCAGTAGCAGCTAAGGAGTCTGGATTTGTGCCCGGTTGATGGTAATAGGCTCGCCCCTATAACATGGGGCTTAAACATAACTGGCGAAATGTGGGTGTACTATTAAGTGTGCAGGAAATTCCCGAAGGGTTAGGTTATTTAGGTCTCCTTTCGGGGATTTCAGGCGTAATGTTATGTTATGAAATAGCAAATTACAGCTTTATTATAATTTGCCTCAATAAAATGGTAATAAATTAGACACAAAATGTATGAAATTATTGGTTTGATTCCAGTTAGAATTATAATTTGAAATTGTTGACCGCAATAATTTGAATAATTATTATCAGTTTTTAAACTGACATGTCACTAACATTACTATTAAAACATAAAACGGTATATTAACCATGTTAAAAATAAAAATCTCGGGAACTCAATATTAATAGTAATAGTATAGATGGACCAGAGGTTAAGACCTCGCCTTTCATGCATGAGGTTGTGGGTTCAAATCCGGGCAAGTACCAATGTGACTTTTTCAATGATATGTACTTATCTAAGTTTATCTTGGACATCACAGACATCGGTGAAGGAAAACATCGTGAGGAAACTTGGACTTATAATAATTTATTAATATAAGTCTGAAATCGCCAACCCGTTTTGAGCAAGCGTGGTGATCAATGCCTGTGCCTTCTCTGTATGATAAGAAGCCTTTGCCCAACAGTGGGACAGTTACAGGCTGGTATTATTATTATGGTAAATATCCCGTTTTATGTGTAAATAGTAACGAGTAATTATTATTGTATATTATATTTGATATGAGTAGCTGTGCCCGGGTCTTTTCACATAAATCGGTTATTAGGCTCCAAAAAACTTTTCTAATTTATCTATTTACTTAGTTTTCGATTTTAATAATAGTAACTGCTGGCACTCGGTCACGTAAAGTACACGTGACCAATCTTCTCACTTCGACGATTCCTAACGGAACTATAAAGACTTAGGTACTCTGAGTTAGATTACTCTGTTTCTCATTGTCTGCTTTGGTTGGAAGGGACACCGACAATAAAACAGTTTTCAATACATCACTCTGAAAAATTAAGAAATTGAAAATTTTCGTCGGTTATTAAAAAAAACCGCTGTTTCCTACAAAACCTATATGGTCAAAATGTATGGAAAGAAAGAAAAAGAAAGAAAGAAAGAAAAAATGTTTATTGGCACACGCCACAAGTACACAATACAAAATATAAAAAAGCAAATATAAAATAAAATTTAAAACTAACCAAGAAATATTGTGTACCTCACGGCTGCGCCAAATAGGCCCAGTTCAGCAAAATGCCGGACAACTAGTGCCCGACGCTGGTTTTCAACTGAACCTATATGGTGAGTGTGCGTGTGAGGAGTGTGTGTCAATAGGTTTCAATAATTATAAATAAATATTGTGAAGGATATGATAATAACAAATAAAAATAAAATAAAATGATTGTAACGACACAGCTGTTTGCTTTTTTCGCCATCGGTTTTTTCGCTCAATGAGCGTTTTCGGCCTTTGACCCTAACATAATATGTACTGAATACGCGTTTACCACTTTAACGTCGGTGCACCCCTTCGTCGGTGGTCCCTTGCACCTTGTTTTTTAATAGTAAATATATCAACCAACATTTTCATTTACATCCTGACAGAACCTTCCGGCTGACCAGCTTTGGGACAGGATAAGTCAGCCAACTGTTACTTACAGTGCATTGCCTATAATCTCGATTGCCACATCTGAATTCGGCTTTAAGAGAATTAAAATAGAATACACATTTAGTTGTTTGCATTATTTATTGTGTAGTGACTATAAATTGCGGTTTTGGCTAAACACAGGTTGTTAGGATATTGTGGGTCGAATTTAATTTTGTTTATGAGCTAAAGCTTTTAGAATAAATACGTGGTTTCAATACTATGTTAGTATATTTAATGTATAGTATTATATGTAATGTATATAATATTATAATTATTGTAAATATTTTGATGATTTAATAACAAAAAAACACAAAAAAAGTGGAAAATAACTTTAACTTTTAGTTTTTGGAAGTCGGTTATTTTTTTTTTGCAAAAACATTTTTATTTTACCCTTTTTAGTTATCGCATCACACACAAATCATTGTCAAATATCAATTTCGCAATTTCTTTTACTTGGATGACATATTTTTTCCAGTTATTTTGATTCAAAAACAAACTGCTGAACCGATTTTGATGAAATATCTATGGGACCAATTGGAATGCAGATCCATTCAGATAAAAGAAGAATTTTTCAAACCGGTTCTTAAATGACGAAGATATGAGGTAACAAACAAAAAAAATACAACCGAATTCAGAACCTCCTCTTTTTTTTGAGGTAGGTTAAAAATGTATATTTGCACACAAAATAAACGTTAGAATTGAAATCCTGTAAATCAGTCTCCCCGTCAAAACTTTACCCATCATAAGAGGCTGCGATCTTATGGTACAATGTTAATAGCGTTGCCTTGGTATGGATGTCATCTCTCTTTCTTTCTTTATCGTGTGGTTAGTGCCTAACTTGGCATCAGAGTTTTTATGCTGCCCATGGGCCTCTGACTTGGCTTCCTCACGATGTTTTCCTCTACCAAAGCAAGTGATAGTTATACAATACGCACATGATTCCGAAAAATCAGAGGTGCGTGTCTTGGGTTCACACTCGAGACTTCTGGTAGAATCCTTGTTTGAGCTAAAGGCTATCTGGGCAAAAATAAGTTTTACAATGACAAATACTGTTGTGGATTGATGTATGGTATAAAAATATTGTTGCAAATCATTTTATAACTACACTATTTGCGATGTAGCATGGTGCGGGTGACTTAAGACGAACCGTTCCTTTTCACTCTTGACCGTTACTGCCATTTCTAATCATGACTGAATATTTTAGCTGCATATACATATGTACATATACATCATAGTCTTAAACTACGGAATCAGTAATTAATAATTGTAGTAAAGTTATCTAATAAATACTGCCAACAATGATAGCTCAAGGGTTGATGTTGATGTCGTGACATACTGTTTGACTTGTTATTTGGCTTACAATTTTAAGGCAACCCTTAGCCAAAACCTTATAATATTTGCTATGCGTTAAGATTTTACTCAGTTTAGTTATACAATACGCACATGATTCCGAAAAATCAGAGGTGCGTGTCTTGGGTTCAAACTCGAGACTTCTGACTCGGCAGTCCAACGATCACACCACTAGGCTATGACTGCTTATGGTTATGGTTGGTGTTTATGGTTGTCATAATGACGAATGACTAAAATAACAGACTTGTCGCTCAGTTTTTTATACTGTGATAGAAAATTCCCCAGCGTTTGAATTCCCATACTCACACTGTAACTAACTGGGTATATAACCAATCTAATTCGACTACCCACACTCCATAAAGCCATTCGACAGGGCAAAATAGGCATGATTTGCCAGGCCAATTTGTATGGCTGACTATAGGTCATTGTATGGCGTATAGGTTCGCAAATCCGAAATCCGGACGAACCTGATTACAATAATGATATTCGGTTCAATGGGATTTCTGAAGCTTTGGAACAGGTTTTTGGATTCGTATAGGTCGTTCTTATTGTAAGGATCATTTATATGTCTTCGTATTTGGTTATGGAGAAAGTAGTAATGGAATTGATGATACGTTATATCACGCATTTTAAAACCCGAAGGGTTAGGCTGAGGTGTATCTTACAGTACACCTACATTTCGAAATTTATGTTCAAGTCCCATGTAATAGGGGGCGAGTCTATTGCCATCAACCAGGCACAGATCCAGACTCCATGGCTGGTACTGAGAAATTCCTGATGGAAAAACCCAATAACACTTTGCCCGACCTGGGAATCGCTCCCAGGACCTCATGCTCAGTAGTCACGCTTACGACCACCAGACTAACAAGGCAGTTCTCTATGAACGTCTCTTACTAAACACCAACGTGTAATATCTACGCTCGGGCGCAGTACCTAAGTCATTACCATTGACATTTCTATTATAGAGGGTAAACCTCCAAAGGTCACAACTCTATGCAATATCCCAGAAACCATAAACTGGAGTGAAAGTTAACGAACTTTAGGGTCACAGGCTTCCTCTCAGAGAGAGAATGAGCCATGATCCACCATGCGAGACCAATGCAGGTTGGTAGATGGCACATGTCGCCATCAATTTTGTTTTAAGATAATAATGGCGGTTTTCTCTTTCACAGTTTGAGAGCAGCAGTGATTGATTTTTGTTGTTGGCATATTAAGTGCCCCACTGCTGGGCAAAGGCCTCGCCTTTCTCCTTCCAAACCTCTCGATTTTGTGCGATATCTGGCTATGTTCTCCCCGCAAACAAGATCAGATCGTCACACCACCTTTGCAAATTCCTCCGACAGGCGTCCATTGAGTTACCATCGTTGCTCGATAAATAAATTACATAAAGTAAATTGCTACCTGGCTTTGAAACCTCCATCAACTACACTTGATTCGAAACTGGTACTCGTCAGCCAGCACAGCTCTCCATTATACTGGATTATTTTATGAATACGAAACAACCGAAGAACTGGGGTCTACTCTCTAAGTCCGTCAACGAAGATACAGGCCCATCCGAAAGTAAATCGAAACTTCGAAATGAACCCTACGCCCTATTATTTTCGAATTCATGAGTTTTGAAAATACATCAGGAGTAGGGACAACTGTCCAATCGTGTTGTCATTAATTTTTAGTTCGGGTCCCTCACTAATCGTGTGTCCCTAAGTGATACGGAGTAGGAAATGCCCGTATCTTCGGCCGAAACAACGGGTTTCGTGCTTAGAGAGTAGACCTCCTGATAGATGGACTGTGTGAAAGACCACCTATATTTCTATCTCTTTCTAAACCCCGATGTGCAATATCTACGCCCAGTAATTCATTACCATTGACATTTCTATTGTGGAGGGAAAACCTGTGAAGGTCACAAGTTTATGGAATGTCGTCGAAACCATAAACTTAGCCGCTTCTACTCGTCGACCTTTTATGTGCGTGTAATAACGTTAAAAAGCCACAGAAATGTGCGCCTATACAAGGCTGTTGGATAATAATGTGTGCTGGTTTAAATTTGGGGTGGTAGTGTCAGAGATGATTTTGACGACGTATTTGGCCGAAGGGTAGAGAAGTTCGTGGTTAAATAATAACAGCCGCTCGGGCCGATCTTCAGGTTAAGCCGCGCCTGCCTAAGTTGGTCCGTGAATGGGTGAACACCCATTACGTTAGCCGTTGGTCCCGCCTGTCATTTGCAGATCTTTGAAAGTCATTACAGGTAGTCAGTGGCCCCGAAAGTCTGACAACCACTCTTACCAAGGGTATCGTATTAAACAGTACTAACTGAGTTGTGGAGGTCAGATAGGTAGTCGCTCCATGTAAAATATTGGTACTTAGCTGCATCCGGTTAGACTGGAAGCCGACCCCAACATAGTTGGAAAAAGGCCAGACAGATGATTTGGCAGTAAGGTTGGAGATAGCTCGAAACTGCTCTCAATATAAACACTTGAAAGAAGAAATAAGAGGTAGTGGTGCTCAAATAAATTATAGTTGATACTTGTAGGGTAACAGTTTTTCAGTTCAGTCATCCTCGTGTTGAAAATTGAAAACAAATCAACACATAGGTACAGTCACGACATATCAAACAAAAAACTGAACAGAATCTGTCAATCTTTGGTTTGGACAAAATGAAAAACCCAAGAGACTGATAGCCAGACTATGATGCCGATGATTGCAAAAACTTATCCATCTTCTTATTTATTTTTCGTGTGGTTAGTGTCTAACCTGGTGTCAGAGTTTTTATGCCGCCCAAGGGCCTTTGACTTGGCTTTACATGCCGTCGAGAAATATCTCTCAAGCATGTTGTTTTTTCCCTCACGATGTTTTCCCTTACCGAAGCAAGTGATATTTATACAACGCTACCATGAATCTGAAAAATCAGAGGTGCGTGTCTTGGGTTTGAACTCGAGACCTGTGACTTTTCAGTGGTAGCCTAGTGATGTGGACTTATCGATAAGACTGCATCTGGAAATGAACATGTCGAAATGTTTAAAAATTAAAACTAGTAGCGCATATTAGGCGACTTTTCTTTTTCCGACACTTCCAACAATTATCGTCATATTTCAACCAATTTACACAAAACCTTGACAAATTGCATACCTAAACCTCTTGAATCACTCTATCTATTAAAAAAACCGCATCAGTAAAAATATTTATATCAAATCCGTTGCGTAGTTTTAAAGATCTAAGCATACATAGAGACAGACAGACAGCGGGAAGCGACTTTGTTTTATACCATGCAGTGATAAGCTACCAAAAAATCAATCCTGCTGTAAGTCATAGAAGAAAACGATACGCTTTGAAATCATTACTAGGCCCTCTGGACAAGATCGACAATCCTTCAACATTTTAAATGATCTCAATTTTTCGAAACATATATTGCTCGAGTTGCAAAAACCGCGGGCACAACAGCTCAACCCCCGAACCGCTCCGCTAGTCACCCTCGTTGGCCATGCGAGACGGAGTCGTAAAGAGAAATTGACGGCTCACATTATATTCTTGCCGTAAAATGCCGATTTCAGATGCACCTGCCTTTGTTATAAGCCAGTTTAGTGTCATGAATAAGTTTTTATTTCTTACAAAATTTTGCACGTCATTAGTTTTATTGTGGAGTGTTCATTTCGTTAATTTGGTGAGGGTTGCAGAGGTGTTGGAATTAGGAAATTCTTTGTCATGCGATATACGGGTCGCTATTTTAATATAAATAAGGCGAAGATAGAAGAAAATGGTGTAAGTATTTTTTTCCTTAGCCTATATCGTGCCAGCGCTGGGCTAAGGCTTCCCCCCCCCCATAGCCTTCCACTTTTCTCTCCGTGCGGTTTTCTCCAGCCAATCTCTCCTCACAAATGCCTCTAAGTCGTCACACCGGCGTTTTTGTGCCAATCTATTTGGGTTCTCTATTACTTGCCATATCATCCTTCACACAGTCCATCCAAAAATTTTTTTGGTCTTCCTCTACTATTAAACCGATCCACATTCATACTCCAAACTTTCCTCACAACATTTTCCTCATTCCTCTCCGTCACAAGCCCATAGCAAGCCACACAACTTTTCAGTCACCGGCGCCACTTTCAGTCTTTCTCTTACGAACTCATTTCTTTCTCACAAAAATCCTGTAAGTATTTATAAACAACAATAATTAATTTCCACGTATAAAATCTGGATAATGGCAAAAATGAAAGAAATAAGCACTCAATATTAACCTTTAAACGGCATAGCAACGCAAGGAGACATACTCAAAGCGAAATCAAAAACGGTTTCTTCTCGAGAAGGCTATAATAATAATAATTAGAACTCCCTTAATACATTATGTATTTGTGTTATATAACGACTCCGTGAGGCAAAAAGCGGTATCTCAAAAATCTGTTTTAAGTCATAAGTACGAATGAAAAAACGGATCCTTAAACGATCACTCGTGTGTCAGCCTGTCGGTCTGTCACAGCCAATTTGGACAGAATCTACTGAACCGATTAAGTTGAAATTTCGTACAAATTATAATATGCATTTCGGTGATACAAACATGTAACGCTGATAATATATTATATGAATTTAGAAAATGGGAGTCGCTTTTTTTTGTATCTGACAATTTGAATTGAGCCGTATTTTCATTGGGACATTTTTATAAAAAATCAGCAACGAAAATATGCGTTTCTTAATTTTGTACCACAAACATACCTACATAAATTCCGCCATTTTTCAGCGGAGTTAGGCAAAAACAACAACACATCACCTGCTACAATCCTTTACACGCTCCTTTCGCCTCGTCAACTGGTTTTAGAACCAGGGACCATCAAGTTAGCCAGGTTTCAGGCTAGCTAAAGTAGACTCCTCATTCATGGGGTACTGTTTAAAATGTTACAATAAAATTCCTCCCGGCATTCTACAACTGAATGAGACGAAATTTAAATCTTGTATAAAACGCACACTATGTTGGCAAGCATACTACATATAAGTTGGGAGATTACATTGATGATAAAAATGCTTGGCTCACTGCTAGTCCTGCTCCACAACCATAGGGGCAAACTAATTGATTACTTTGTGAAGTTATTGTGGAAGCTGTAGAAGATTGTAAACATATCTTTGCATTGTATAGATTCAGTCTCTTAGTATTATATAATTGCATAGCACATGTGTGAGTACTATGTACGATAAAGCTACCATTTACATCTTTTACTGACTCGAATTTACCCTGGCGGTTGAGAAATGTCATGCTCACTCAAATGTCTCGCTGATGGTGGCGCGTGTGTCGGGTCGTTTAGTTCCCTCCAAAATGGTTGAGTTGAATGATGGCTGATCCATGCGTCATGTTCGTGAACGGGCGCTGTCAGTTGTGACTGGTCATCTCGCAGCTGCCATGGATTATTGTATTTTTGAATTGTTAATTTTATCTTTTTTATTCTGGACGCTCTTACTCGCACGTCTTTCTACATCGTTCTCACATGTATGTTTAATCTCGACATGAATGATGTAACCGAGACTTTGTAACAGCAATTATTATTTAAAAAGAGTGTCCATGGAGTTTCTTGCCCATTCTTCTCCATAGAGATCTACGCTTTCGAATGGGCAACTACAGTACTTTCACAAGTTATTATGCCCTGTGACTGGGACTGTAGCTTAGTTTATTTTTTTTGTGTTTTGACAATTAAAAAGTGCCTGTAATGGTCTAATTGAAATAAATGCTTTGAGTTTGAGTTCAACGTTCAAAAATCTCGTCATACATGCACGCCGGTCGCGAGCACTTGACGCACATGACGTTTCTGAAATACTTTTTGTACTTATTAAGATAAATCTGTTTTCACAATTATTATTCCCTGTTGTCTCGAAACATAGATTTGTCGAGTTACTGCTTTTTGGCTTGGGGAGCAGTGCTTCGCTCCACACATTGCTGCATTTTCCTTAACAAAACCTTCTTTCTCTCGTTCACAATATTGAAATAAAACGAGTATTATTATATGAACCACAGTCTTTGTTTTTGTTACTTGATATTTTTGTTTATATCTCTTCTACCAATATGATATTGTTCTTGTAAAAACAATTTGGTATTTGAAGGTTGTATGTGATACTGACAATGCTATAAGTGTGTATTTTGATAACCAAATTTTCCTAGGCTTAACTCGCGTCTAGGTTGAACAGAATTGATGGGTATACTCCAAAAAACCAGTCTCAACCAAATGGTGATGACGCTAACTAAGACTCTGTTCAAATTGCCCAAATATGTCTGGGCCATGACCCTGATCATAGGCAATAATATATATTTAGGATACAATGGTACTGGCATACGCATTGCGATTATAAAAGTCCTTAAGAGCGTGTACACCGTACGGCGTTTCATACAAATTTTCAAGTCCTTATTTTTTGATATGACTGAACCGATTTTAATGAAACTTTATACCCATAAGCAGGATACATAGGTCTAAAAAGTTAGTGAAAAATTTTGTTGCAGTTAAATTAGACCGATTTTAAATTTTCCATAGAAACAGAAATTTCCAATTATATTTTTTTAAATAAGTCATTTTGAAAATGTTTTTCACTAACTTTTTAGACCTATGTATCTTGCTTATGTGTCTGAAGTTTCATTAAAATCGGTTCAGTTGTTTCGAAAAATAAGGACTTGAAAATTTGTATGAAATGCCGTACGGCGTACACGCTCTTAAATTAAAAAAGAAGAAAATAACAACTTCAGTAGATTCCTCCTGACACCGAATAATTTTGTGATGAAATCAATTTAAAACAATGCGCCTGTCCGGGTTCGAACACAAGATCTAAAACTCCTTAGTCGGGGCCGTTACCGTGGGCCACAATTGCTCTAGCCGATTCTAGTCAACTCCTTGAATATGATTTTGATTCCATTAAATATTTTTATTAACTTTGCAAAACGAAATCCAACATAATAGCTTTATTCTATTACAATGTCATTCCCATTATCCAAGGATAATTATGGTAAAAACTTAAACCAGCATCACACGCTCGCTTGATTGAAAAATAATTCGAGTTACTGATATTTAGCGCGTTGAAAATCGAACCCCAATTTCGGAGTCCATCCGCAGCTATGTCATACAAAGTTATCGATACAATCCTGAAACTATCCAGCCCTTGAATATAGACTGTGTTGTAATTACGTACGAGTCATGTGTCTATGAACTCAGAGTTTGTCAGCCGCAAATGCTTTGTCCTGCCAAAATGATGAAGCAAAAGTTTGATAGAGGTTTATCTTTCACACTACAAAAGTTGGTACCGACGTAAGTTGGGGTCCTAAATAAGTATTAGAAGTTAATGATAATAAAAGCATTAGAATTAAATAAGTGCCTAACAAAACAAAACCCTACCTTTATAAAGATAGTGTTTTGTTTTGCATAATCAGCCTCAATGGTCTAGTGATCGCAAGCGCTACTGCTGAGCCTGAGGTGTTGGGTTCGATTCCCAGGTCGGGCAAAGTGTTTTACGGTTTTTTTTTTTAAATTTTTAATTAGCCGCCACGGAGTTTTGATTTCTGCCCGGTTGATGGCTATTGGCTCGCCGTCTATTACATGGAACTTAAAAAAAACTAGCGAAATGTGGATGTACTATTAAGTACACCTGTAAGTAATATTTCGGGTATATAAGGTGTTCAATCAGCCCATTATTGTGTGTAGTATTGTGTCCCAGTTGTGGGACGTTGAAGACGTCCCACAACTGGGACACAATACACCTCCCTGCTCTCTCTCTCTCTCTCTCTCCTCTCTGTCATCCATGTATACACATGTTTATACAAATAAATGAACCTTTATCTTTATCTCTGCAAAAGGAAGTGGCTGTAATCCACCTTGCTCATGTGTTAAGTCTATCTTCTTCTTCTTTATCGTGGTGCCTAACCTGGTGTCAGTGTTTTTATGCCTGACATTGGGCCCCTCTGACATGCCGTCGAGAAATATCTCTCAGGCATGCTAGTTTCCTCGCGATGTTTTCCTTCACCGATGCAAGTGATAATTATCGTATTGTATAATTGAATCCGAAAAATCAGAGGTGTGTGTCTTTGGTTCTAACTCGAGACGTATTACTTGGCAGTCCGACGATGGTCACACCACTAGGCTTTCACTGCTTGCTTGCTTTATTTGATGTTTAAAGTTAAATAATGTAATAAAATTATAATACTGTCGTGTTTTATCAAATTTATTCACAACTCTCATTTATCATTCCATTGATATTTTAATCATGGATTTAATGTAAACTGAATTCGGAATTTCATTCGTGAATGATTCGATTAAGTTGAAATAATTCAGTTGATCCATCGATGTTCACATGTTCACATGACAATAATTTTTCGGCAGCCAAAAGTTTTAAATAATTTAATTAATTTTTGTCTGTGAACATTGTACTTAATTTGTAGCTATGCATATTTTCTAGCCTTTTCTCAACTATGTTGGGGTCGGCTTCCAGTCTAAACGGATGCAGCTGAATGCCAGTATTTTACATGGAGCGACTGCCTATCTGGCTCCCATAACCCAGTTAGTATTGGGTAATACGATATCCCTTGCTTGTCGGACTTTTTTCTAACCTAGATAAAGGCACGTTTGCATTAATGATACTTCCATTAAAATTAATCCAAAAGTGCTTCCATCCCGTGTTTTAAAGGTAAAAGCTATGAACTAATTTTGAAAAGATTTAAATTTTTTTTTATTTTTTTTACGTATCAATTTCGACCGGTGTAATCTTTGTCACTTCCTCTTTCTCGTATTGGTGCTGGCATGCGAGTATTTTTTATTTGTTTTGCCTAAACTGGATGATAAGGTGCAAACTATGTTACACCTCCTTTTCTGTCCTCTGTGCACCAAAAATGCACGGAGCTCTACTTTACTTATCGTTTTAATTATCGATGGAATTAGAAGATTTAAATTGACTGGTGTCTAGTGGTCGCAAACGGGACTGCATACCATGAGGCCCGGGGTTCGATTCCCGGGTCGGGCAAAGTTTTATTGGGTTGTTCCATCAGGAATTTAATTTTAAGATGCAGCCACGGAGTCTGAATTCGTGCTCGGTGAATAGGATCGCGACCACACACACATCGCGACATGGGACTTAAACAAAACTGGCGAATTATGAGTGTACTATTGTGGATTTAAAGTTTAACCCTTAAAATAATAAAAGTCTTAAAAGTTGTATTTGAAGACA
Source organism: Standfussiana lucernea (assembly GCA_964057025.1). NCBI lineage: Eukaryota > Metazoa > Arthropoda > Insecta > Lepidoptera > Noctuidae > Standfussiana > Standfussiana lucernea. Next base: position 7,815,019 of record OZ059808.1, on the reverse strand, counting down.
TACAACTCTTAAGGCTCTTCTTGGTCGTTGACTATGTAAATCCAGCGTCAAACATGAAAATATTCCCGCATTCAACTCTATCCCAAATTAAATATTCTTTACTGTGTCACCTATACTGTACGTGCCTTTGGTTCTCCAGCCATAGCTAATGGATTAAACGTGGACAGATAAAACCTTTCTGTCGTGTATGGAATAAACATTTAAATAAAAACCTGTGCAGGGACCATTCATAGAATGAAAAAGCTGTCTTGCTTCAGTATTGAGATTAAAAAAAGTCATGAACACATGAATAAGGCCTGTTATTTATTTTCCAGATAGACACATAATGGCTGTAGAAGTACCTTCCCTTTAAGAAAGCTGGAATGCATTTGTTTTGCCCGTCACTACGATCATTTTTTGTTCGGGGCTGGGTGCCATCTAGCTGATCTGACTTTTCGGAATCATGTGCGTAGATATTGTAAAATTATCACTTGTTTCTGTGAAGGAAAACATTGTGAGGAAACCAGCATGCCTGAGAGATATTTCTCGACGGCATGTAATGCCAAGTCAGAGGCCCATGGGCGGCATAAAAACTCTGACACCAGGTTGGGCACTAACCACACGAAAAAGAAGATCTAGCTCCGGAGATATTGGGAGTCAAAGTTCCAACTTTTTCACAAGTATATTTTTTTAAATACAAGTTTTTTAACTATATAACTTTACTTTAAATACCTCCACGACCACCGTACTATTCAATACATCCATCAGCACAATATTTTGAGTGCGCTACATTGAGTCATACCGTAAAAATGGATTTTTCACCCCGAATAAAAAGTCGTTTCCCAGCAATATTTTTTGCGCACAGTTACTTAGTTTGATGACAGAATGCTTGGTTGACGGCTTCGTGAAGGGTACGTTTACACCCTGTACCTATAAATGTCTATAACTTTGATACAATCACTACGTAGTATAAAACAAAGTCACTTCCCGCTGTCTGTCTGTCCCTGTGTATGCTTAGATCTATAAAAATACGCAACGGATTTTGATGCGGTTTTTTTTTAAGACATAATATAGATTGATTCAAGAGGAATGTTTAAGTATGCAATTTGTCAAGGTTTTGTGTATATTGGTTGAAATATGAAGATAATTGTTGGGAGTGTTGGAAAAAGTCAAGCCGCCTAATATGATCTACTACCCGTACGAAGCCGGGGCGGGTCACTAGTGTAAGATATATGTTTTTCATACAACACGTTGTTCACTTGTTTACAGTAAACAGAGCAAACGATTTTACTTAATGTATAGATCCTATACATCCATCATACATTCATCCATCCATACTTTTAGAAAAATCGTAACAATTTATACCAATATTATAAAGATTTAAAGTTCAGATGTAGGGGGTAGTAATTATTCGCTTTCGAATGGGCAACTACAGTACTTTCACAATTTATTATGCCCTGTGACTGGGACTGTAGCTTAGTTTTTTTTTTCTGTTTTGACATTCAAAAGTGCCTGTAATAGTCTAATTGAAATAAATGCTTTGAGTTTGAGTTTATTTGATTCCGAATTCTTTTACAAATGAGAAGTTGCATTATCCTCGAGTGTCAAATTTAAAATGTTCCTGTGGGATAATTTAAGACCATTAAGCGAGCGAAGTGTGGCATCATATCGTCAATAACATCATTCATCATTCTAAAACACCACAAAATGTTTAGCTAATATCAAGTTGAACTCGTAGAGATCCAACCGAAGGGAACAGGACCGAAAGTGGTGGCTAACTCCCATCTATCAACAAGTTTATAAAGGCAACTTTCTCAAGTTTTACGTCGAAACGGGTAGAGGAGGTTTTAAAGTTAATATTTTGGTTTAAACTTGAAATATTTTGTTTGAATTTGACCGGAGAATCGAGGGTTTAGTATGGGGGAAATGGACTTGAAATGTTTATTGGTGAATGAAAATATAGGCCCAGTTGCAACAGATTTTACTAAATGCGTTTAACGCTAAACGTATATAAAATAACTGCTTCTGTAACATATGACTGTCTCGTTGGTTTACTGGCTGCAAGCACGTCTGCTGAGTGTGAGGGTCTGGGTTTGATTCCCCGATCGGACAAAGTGTTATTGGGTTTTTCCATCATGAATTTCTCAGTAGCAGCCTCGGAGTTTAGATTCGTGCCCGGTTGATGGCAATAGGCTCGTCCCTTAAAGATAAAGATTCATTTATTTGTATAAACATGTGTATACATGGATGGAAATGAGTTTCATAATGGTGTTTCAACATGTTTTGCCACATTCAGTGTACAAAATAGTATATAATACTTAATTTGAAATTATAAATCAGGAAATAGTTAAATTATAGTCAAACTTCAATCAATTCAAATACATAATTACAGTCCACACAAAAATATATAAAAAAATAATAATCAAAACAATAAAACTAAAATACATTATTAAATTATCTAGATTCAAAATTCGTCATTCAAAAACTTGTTACATTACACTTAAAAACAGAACTGTAGGTACACTTCTGCCTAGCCCTTCGGGGATTACAGGCGTGATGCCTGAAATGTAATGTTATGTAATGTTGCTGTGTAATGTTAAGTGTATAAAAAAAAAAGTATGTTTCTGTCAATCGTTTGAAGGCGGCCGAGACAAAACAGTTTAGATATGTTTTGCAATAAACCCATTTCGTGTGTTGTGGGGCGAGTAAATCTATCGAATGAGAATGTGCAGCCTTCGTGAGTGTCATAAGGTGGTCATAGTCTTATATATATGTCTATTAACATACAACAACACACAGCATGAAGACGCACTATTGCGTGGACGGCACGGTTGGCGCAGTGGCTGAGCGCTTTGTGTCGCGGGTTCGATCCCTGCACAAAACAAATATTCGCATGTACAGTTGTTCTGGTTCTGGCTGTTTGTTTATGCGAGTTTATATGTTGTAAAAGCACCCACGATACAAGAGAAATTTCTAGTGTGGTGTCACGTTAAAAAATAAAGCTACAAAGGGATTTGAATGAACCCTAATGGTAATATAACACGACCTCGTTCAAACAGATTGATCCACTTTGATTGAAAGGCGCAAAAGTATACGTTTGGGTCGATATTGAACAGTTCACTTTTTGTGAACCATGTATTACTTTTTCATTAAAATCGGAGTACGAAAAAGTATGCAATGGAATGTGTACTTGAAAGAACATAATTATTTATATTAAGAAGAGGCAAAATTTGTTTGTAAGTTTGTATGTAAGGGGTAATATTCGGAACTTTTTCACTGGTAGAAAGCTACATAATTCGTGGGTGTTATGGGCTATCAATTATATTTATATCATGCTCATTAGACGAGCTATCACAATTTTTGCGGACGTAGTCGCGGGCGAAATGCTAGTCGACAAAAGAAAAAACACATGAGTTTTATCAAGACCAATCCACTCTCTAAAATTGAAACAATATCCCTAACTTTGCATCATTTACCTTTCAATAAATTCCATATTTCTTCGGACCCCTCCATATGTCTTGGACCGTGACAATATTCCGTATCCCCAAGACAAGCTGCTTTGCAAGCTATAATGTTAGGAGCCTTGTTGCTAAAGTTATTCAATTACATCTCACAGTGTAACAACATACAGTATCGCTCATAAATTTGACAGGACTTGAGGAAGGAAAAATATTTATGTGTCGTACGTTGCGTCATGTCCCTGCGCCATGACGTGCATACAAAATGACAAAAAAATATATAAACATTAAACATACAACGCATTACAAATGTTCATAAATAAAACAGGACGAAACAAAAAAAAATGACAGCTGGCACTTGATTGCTTGCTCGCTTGAGAAAGGAGTTTATGTTTCCCAATATCTACCTATTCGCTAGAAGGGGGTAAAAGGCGAGAAGAGGCGCAACAGCGAGAAAGTTGAAGGAATGGGGGAGGCCTTCGCCCAGGAGTGGGACAATTTCAAGCTAACAAAAAAAAATACCCACAATCTAAAAAATACCTGTAATGGGTGATTTTTAAACGTTGGCAATACTTTAACGGCGTGTAGTACTCGTTAAAATGAACAACTATTACTATGGGACCGACCATGAAATCGCGAAAAAAAATAATCAGCTGCTCCATGCATTATTACTAGACAGCAGCTGATTTTTTTTTCTGATACTATCACAGATATTTTAATTCTGATTTTACTTACCTGTCAAAATCTTTAACTTTGTTTCAACGACGCTAATGACGAGTTGCTGTCAGCCAAACTGGTACAGGCAAATTGTGGATAAAATACTGACAGGTCCTTGAGTAAATTTTATTTGTCAGTGTCTGGTATTCGGGGTCGCGTCCACATTTTCATTGGTTGGCACAGGTGTGACCTAATCTACAGTATTTATTTTTGCAAAAAAAATCTGCTCTAGTGTGACCCAACTTTAACTCCTCATATGGTTTCTTTTCGACGTTGACAGACTGCTAACAATCAATACTGGTAGACTGTGGTAATATAATTGACGCATTATTTCGAAATTGGTGTCTGACTGCGATACGTCCGCAGTTATGTTTTGTTTTATTTTTATTGAAGGGATACTGTTATATTTGTTTTGTAGTTTAAAATTGTTGTGGGAAGTCTGCTTTCGGTGTATAGTGAGATAGATAGTGTGGGCTCGTGGCTACATAATCACAGCCGCACGAGTCGATCTTCAAGGTTCAGCAACGCTTACCAAGGTAGGTCTGTCGATTGAGGTCTATCCATTCCATACCGAGTTTCCTCCGAGCCTCGGAAAGCACGTTGGTCCTGGCTGTCATTTTTAGAACGTTGACAGTCGTTACAGATACTCAGTGGCCCGAAAGTATGACAACCAGTCTTACCAAGGAGTATCGTGTTATCCAGTACTAACTGGGTTGTGGAAGTCAGATAGGTAGCTCTATATTCAGCATCCGGTTAGACTGGAAGCTGCCCCCAATATATTTTTAAAAGTTCTGTATCTTACACGTGTACCTATGTGTGGATTGTAAAACAAAGTTTGTAAAATCATCATGTCAGTAAAAATACTCTCCTTTGTCGTTGAAAATTGGATTCACGTATACCTAGAAGTTTACAGTTTACTTTAGTACAAATACGTCAGGTGATCTAGTTCAGGTAGGTACAGCAGCTATTGCATGATTCGAACTCATGAATAAAGTTAGAATTAGAGGGAAAATATATACCATCTTGGGAGTCCGACATTCAGAATGACGTCACTTAGCTAACCATGCATTGTCATCCAAACTAATCATGTATGCAAAATTTCAGCTCAATCGGAAACTGGAAAGTGAGTCAAATTTAACTTTTAAGATTTTTTTACATAACCGGTGAAACTAATAGAGGTGTATGCGAAAAAAGACATGGTGCGCCGACCCCAAATAAACTGGGATAAGGGCAGGAGAATGAAGATGAGGTGAAATTGATAAAAGCGTGTAAAAAACAAGTTACCATTCGTAAGTAAAATCATGACACGTGAAGTACACAAAACTGATCGTTTCTGAATACAGGAAACCAACTATTAAACAATCTCTAATTGCATTCTAATTGCTCTGTCAGCAGTCGGCATTAACAGACAAAAAAATAATCATAAATCATATTATTAATATGTGTTATTTGTGCTGTGTTGTTGTTTTTTGATGTACGAATAAACTTATTATTATTATCCTTTATTCATTTTTCTTACATATTATTATTACTGAAGGAATTTTCTGGAACTATCTCTGCTATCATTGACTCAATGCGTTTGAACTGTTTGCATCGTTGAATACCGTACCACAGAGAAGATAAGTACAGAAGGCTGACAACATTTTTTTATTAAATTTTGTCGTTTCCGAGCGTGGCATTACTTGGATCGGATAATAGCGCTGTGACATTTTTAGATAGTACAGCACCATGCTGAGATTGGTGCCTTTTGGCCTCGTACAGGTCCAATTTAATTTAATAAAATACACATAATATAACATCACGCCTGTAACCCTCGAAGGGTTAGGCAGAGGTGTACCTAATTTAAACCCACATTTTGCCAGTATTGTTTAAGTCTCATGTAATAGGGGGCGAGCCTATTGCCATCAACCGGGCACAAATCCAAACTTCGTGGCAGCTACTGAGATATGTCTGATGGGAAAACCCAATAACACTTAAACGATCAACGAGGCAGTCAGATAGTCAAATAAGTCTTTATTTTTTGTTCTCTTTTTATTTAATTCAGTTTCATTATTTTGCCCTATGCCAGTCAAATAAATACTTTTTCTTTCTTTTTTTTTCTTAAACATGCAACGAAACACACACAACTGCATGAAGCAGTCAAGCATTGTTCCAGCTACTGCTGAGAATAGACACGATTCACGTACAGCGAGTGCAAGCGCACTCGCGACTGTCATTCGTTTGAGATCGCCGTATCCACGTATAAATGATAAATGATGTTTATTTTGCAAATAGGTTTTTACAAGCACTTTTACACGTCTTCTTTTTTAAAACTAGATGAGGCCGGTGTTTCGTATCTGACTACTCTGAGAAGAAACAGCCGAAACAAACTCAGAGGTCATAGTCTCTTTTAAGGTCCAGACATAATCTTGATAAACTCACATGAGGACTATGCAGATGAGTGTCTGAGATGGTCTTTTTTAACCACACAGATTTGAGTGGACCTGTCCAGCCAGTGCAAGCATTTGTCAGTTATCGTGTAGCTTTACTCATAACTCAAGGAGCTCAAGGAGCGTATCTAGGAGTGCGTGCGTCTCTTGTTGCGTATTGTGTTGTGCACGCCTTCTGTTCTTACTTATTTCGTGACCATACTATCTTCTACATGTGAAAGTTCAAGTTACTGGAAAACAGTCCTGAATTTGTTACCGACGAGTTCGCGGAAGGTCCTTTGGAGTTTGAAGCTAGATCAATATTTTAACGGTTGTTTAGTCGGTGGAAAGTGCCGATGATCGACGAAATGGGAACTGTAATTTTCATATCATTACGTAATGTAACATTGCGCCTGTAATATTCGAAGAGTTAGACAGAGGTTTATCTATAGTAAACTTACATTCTGTCAACTGACTGACTGACTGAAATAACTTTACTTTCGGAAGTCGGTAGCAAAAAGTCATTGAAACAAACATTAGTCATCGACCATTGAAAGTAAAGTTATTTTCCACATTCTTTTGTTTTTTTTTTGAAAGTCAGTTATTTTTTTATCAACCCTATTGAAATTAGTTGTCTTTTTCACTAACTTGTTGTTTAAAATACACAGAAAATATAGGACTAATTAATTTGAATCTTCAAAACAGAGTGACAATAGCCAAAAGTAGAGCTTACAAGATCAAAAGGTCTTATAAGGCCAAAAATATTACCAACTTTCGGGTAACAGGGCTTAACTATGAACTCTGGTTACGTTCCGACCCTCGAGATCTTTCGTGGCACTCCTAATCTTAACTATCTGCCGCTAGCTAATGGACTTTATCGATGTGTTTGCTAAAATGTATTTACAAGTCGGACTATCAAAACTGTTTGGTATGAAGTTATTAAGAAATACTAGTTTTGTTTTTGATGAAATCTAGAGTTACAAAGCCTCAAATTGCAATCACTCAGAAAGTACTAATTTCACGGTCTTCGCCACACGGTAGATCTTTTGAAGAACTTACATTTGTATTGTTTTCTGTATAAGAGTATGATTTAAACATACCTAAAATGTAATTATTTACAATCATGCATTATACAGATGTTGGCAGACGCTCTCATTAAAGTGGCCAGAAGAAATTGGATAGCCAAGACACAAAAACGTCATAAGTGGAGAGATTTGGAAGAGACCCTCAGCATTGGGTGGCCTAAGGTTGAAGAAGAGACCGAAGAGATTATAAAGGTATATCATCACCAGTTCACTGCTGTTATTCCAATTAGGTAACGACGCAGCATGTCTTCTTCAATTCAATTGAAATTTATCTAGTTTTCATCTTCGCAGTAGACCCTTTTTTAGCATTCTATCCATTATTTATTTGGTATTGTGTACAGTGCGCCAAAAGAAAGATTATCAATTAGCAGCTATCTTATTGTTGTTAACTTCTTTTAAACCCAATTTCACATCGATTCTTGAGGAGCTACAAAGAAAATTACATCATAGTAAAGACCTTCTTGCCTACACACCAAACTAATACTAACAGAATCCAATAAACGTTTCATTCCAATCCTATCTGGACCGACTCCCACAAAAACCGATACAAAATCACTTAACCCACCAACTATAAAAAGCATTATCTACTTACGTATCTAGTAACCCGATTCCTCGGCCCGATTAATGAAACGGCCCCAGAATTTTGTACAAACTGTAATCCGTTTAACACCTCAAGTTTGCTTCCCTGAATCGGGAAGTTCCGACCTTTTGGTGCCGAAACTGGGACCAATACTGATTATACCTATTTATTGAGCATGATAAGCAGGTCTAGCTGTAGTTGGAAATAGTGTTTGTTCACTAATTAAATGTAAATTTTAGAGGTATATGGAATTATGGATTGGCAGAATGTGCGTACTGAATTTGATGATACGACTATATTGAGTAAATAAGAAAATATTTGATAATTGTCTCGTTGGTCTTTTGTTTATAAGCTGCGACTGTTGAGCACCGGGTCTTGGATTAAGTTCCCATGTTAGGCAGCGTTATTGGGTATTCTCATCGGGAACTTTTTAGCAGCCGAGTCTGGATTTGTGCGCGGTTGATAGCAATAGGCTCGCTTCCTATCACAAGGGATTCAAATATTACTGGCGAAATTTGGGTGTATTGGGTACTCCTCTGCTTATACCTTCCGGAATTTTAGGAATGTTATGTAAAGTCCAAAATGCGTGTGTTACTGAGCTTGATCACAATCACGCTCAATGCACGCAATGATAAATGTTGTGATACGACAAACTAGCGGTTTAAAACAAGATGCAGTGACAAAAATTCAAAAGCGTTTGCTAAGATGGTTTGGTTATGTTATAAGGATGAGTGAGAGGCGACTAACAAAACGTTCTTACAAAGCAGCCGTGAACGAAAACGCTGGGAGAGAACGCCCTACAAGGACATATGTATGTACACTGACTTTATTTGTGACGTCAACGTACTGATGAGTTGATTATGCCAAACCACTCACATAAATGAAAATAATTAATCATCTACTTAATCAGGTCAATGACCTCATAACCTCCAATAATGAGAAAGAACAGCTCTTCTTAAAAGTTCTCGACTTCTTATGGGCTGAAAGAAAAATTTCCTCCATTAAAACTTCAGGCATAACGCTTGTAACGCACTTTCTGAAGGCTTAATAATTAATTTAAGAGGTCTATCGACGTCATTATTAGGAGATTCGAAAGTTGAATTTTTGAGTAGGTATTGCTAGAATTTATTCTATAATATATTTATAGTGGTGCTTGCCTAGGTTGTTCCGTGGATGGGTGACCACCCATTACATATCGAGTTTCCTCCGTGCCTCGAAAAGCACGTTGAGCTGTCGATCCCGGCTGTCATTTGTTGATGTCTAACAGTCGTTACACATAGGGGGTATTGTATTTCCCAGTACTAACTGGGTTGTGTAGGTCAGATAGGCAGTCGCTCCATATAAAATACTGGTATTCAGCTGCATCCGGTTACACTGGAAGCCCTCACCAACATAGTTGGGAAAAGGCTAGGCAGATGTTGATAATTATGTTGTGAAAACTTTATATTAATAATACACACAAACCTTTCTAACCGACTTCTAAAAAAGAGGTAGTTGTGTATTTTACCAGCATCTTTTCATGTTTGCACTAATTCTCTTAAAGATGGTGAAAACTGCCTCGAAATCATCTAATCTAAACATAGATACTTAGACCAAAGTTTTTCTTTAAGAACATTCGTGTCTAGCCTTTAGGTGTAAAAATGTTGGCTCGTTAATTATGCTATCGTCTAACAAGAATTTTTTAGAGAAAGGTTTTCAGTAATCCTCTGTTACTTTAAGTTTTCATGTACACAAGGTGTTGCTTTGCATCCTCGTCAAATTCAAGGAGGTATCTATGCTATTGATTGTCGACCTGAATCAATAATAAAATGGGTAAGTCATTTTTTTATTTTTTTTCTTAGTATCGAAAATCGATAAGTGTACACCACCCGTATTAAAACGTGGCCCGTCTAATACTAGCTCTATAACCGCGCTTTCACACAAACAAACAAAAGCAAACGTTTATTCGATAAACGGGTGATTTTCCTCTTTTGAAAAGGGCTTCATTCTGAAATAGTGTGAAATTAAAACAACAAAAAAAAGTACCGTTTATTATTAATGACCAGGTACCGTAATTTATATTGATTATTTACGTCTTCTATGACAACCTCCTGAATTTTGACGAGGATGCAAAACTACACCTTGTATAATCTCTGTTTCTCATCTCCTAATTGTTGGTGGTAGGTATTTTGTTAGAAGAACTCTAACCCTTCAGGGTATATAGATGTGATGGTATGAGTAGGCTATAAGTTATTTTTTGGTAATTTGCCATAGCTATGCTAGCTACTTAGTGGGACTGCTTCGTTGACCTAAAGGTCGCAAGCGGGACTGCTGAGCTTGCGGATCTGGGTTCCATTCCCAAGTCGGGCAAAGTGTTATTGGGTTTTTCCATCAGGTATTTCTCAGTAGCAGCCCGGAGTCTCGATTTGTGCCCGGTTTATAGCAATAGACTTGACCCCTATTACATGGCTTTAACATAACAGTTGAAATGTTTGTGTACTGCTGCAGTGTACCTCTGCTCCACCCTTCGGGGTTTGGGGTAAACAGGTGTGATGTTTTGGTATCTAATTGTTGGAAACAATAATAATTTATTTTCTAACCACTGCAGCTTTGGGTATTGATTGGTGCGTATCAAAAACAAACAGAATAATTTACTCAACGCAGGCTTACATGTTTAGGAGGCACTCCGGTATCACCGGATGCCGACCTACCTCTGTCGTGTTGTCGAGGACTATTTGACGGACAGGGCAGTCATCTACCCCGGTCACCAAGGAGAGTGGAACCGGCGAGAGATGTCGTGCGGTGTCCCACAGGGATCGGTCCTGGGGCCGCATCTGTGGGACATCGGGTACGACTGGGTGTTGCGCGCCGACCTCCCTAACGGCGTCAGCGTGGTATGTTACCACCATTGCGTGGATCGCCCGGAGGACACGGTGGAGCATACGGTGGAGGTCTGCCCAGCTTGGGTAGAGCACCGCCGTGTCCTCGTGCAGGCGATCGGCGGTGGCGATCTCTCGCGTCCGGCCCTGGTCCAGGCCATGGTACGGAGCGAGAGGACATGGGAAGCTGTCACCTTCTTCTGCGAAGCAGTAATGCTCGCAAATGAGGAGGCGGAACGCGTGAGGGAGAGGCAATCTCTGCGCCCTCACGCCGCTAGCCGCCGCAGGAGACGCCCCGGGTGTCGGGAATCCCAAGCGGATTCCCGGCCACCGTAGGCGCGGGCTTGCGGACGGCGTGCAATGGGTAGCTCGCCGTCCGGTAAGGACCAGGCCCGGGTCGATGGCGCGTTGTGTTCCACCCGCGCCTCAAAGAGATGTCAGCACAAACTGACGGGGTCCATTAGGACCGATGCCTGCCAGGGTTGCGGATTTGTTCGAAAGAGTTACCGTGACCCTTGGCACCTTGGCACAGGCAAGTGAAGGAACACGGGTGGGTTTTACTCAGTAAGAGTCTGACACGCCCTCCCGCTCCACCCAGAGCGGAAGAGGTCATTTGATGATTTCCCACCAAAAAAAAAAGGCTTTCATCTTTATTAACTCATTTTCTACACTCCAGTATCAATATATTTTTTTCTTATAAACCGCATAAACTTCCAAATCAAAATTCACATCATCATCATTCTGCTTAGTTATTTGCGCAGCATGTCTTCTTCTTCCATACTTTCTTGTCACTCGTCATCTTATCAGACAACTCCTTTCTAGCCATGTCATCGTTCACACGAACCATCCATCGTTTCTTTGGTCTTCGTTTACTCTTATACCCATACACATTTATACCCAAAACTTTTCTCACGACATTTTCCTCATTCCTCCGCATCACATGCCCATAGCAAGCCTACCGATTACCACACAACTTTTCAGTCACAAAACTTTACATATCAAAAAACAAAACGCTGTCAACAAAAAAGAAAAAGTACCTCATCACTCAACTTCCATAACATGCATCAATATGTTAATAATTAAACTCTTAAACCGGAAACGATAGCGGCCATGTTTGCTCCCGTCAAACTTCCGGCCGCCATCTTAACTCGGCAAGTTTGCTTGGTACGCAAACACATTGTTCTCAAGTCTTTACAAGTGGCTCTTAGCCAACTTTCAGCCGTAGTTTTTGCTAACGATAATATTTCCGAGAAGTTTCTTCTGTTTTCTAAAGAATTTTGGGTTACCAGGAATTATTTGTTTTATTAAACAAGCTTGATTGTGTTTTGAAGCCTTTGTGAATTCTTTTACTGGGAAGCTGTCTGTACTCTAATTTTAATTGTATACAAAATAGAATTTGATGATTATGAAGATTTGGCATATTTCTTTTACTATATTTTCGCACATATTCAGAAAGTTAAATTCTTACGTCCCTAGTTTTTAGACAGTACCGCCTAAAAACTATGGACGTAAGAATTTAACTTTCTAGACATAACATAACATAACACCTGTAATCCCAGAAAGATAAGCCAGAGGTGTACCTATTGCATTGTATTGTAAAACGGGCTGGTGTCCGCAACTCCACGTCCAAAGCGCGTATATGTGTACCTAATAGAACACCCAGATTTCGCCAGTTATGTCTAAGTCCCATGTAATAGAGGGCGAGCCTATTGTCATCAACCGTGCACAAATCCAGACTCCGTCGCTGCCTCTGAGAAATTCCTGACAGGAAAACCCAATAAAAATTTGCCCGACTAGGGAATCGAACCCAGTACCTCATGCTTCCGACAAATAGACCAACGAGGCATCCGACTTTGTAGACTCGCTGCATATCAGTAATGTCCTTTTGATACTGTTAAAATGACAATGGTTTTAACTTGTTATTACAAATGTAGATTGCTTGAGCAAGCGTGGTGATCAATGTTTGTTCCTACAAACGACAACTTGAAGACTTTAAAAGAGACCTCTGAGTTTGTATCGGCTGTTTCATCTGAGAGTAGTAGGTAGGAAATTAAGACGTCATCTAAGTATAAAAGAAATTATTTTGACTTGTAAAAGTGTTTTTTAAACAAAATTACAGAAATAAATAAGATTATTTTATTTTTACAGCATACAGGGACTTTAATTTTATACTTAAATAGCTGACTCGCGCAACTTCGTCTGCGTAAAATTTTTGATTAACCGCTTCTATTAGTCGCAGCCTGATGTTTTTTATAGCCTTCCTCGATAAATGGGCTATCCAACACAAAAATATTTTTTCAATTCGAACCTGTAGTTCCTGAGATTAGCGCGTTCAACCAAACAAAAAAACTCTTCTTCTTTATAATATTAGTATAGATTGTTACATCGATATACTAAAAAAAACATTAAAGAAATAATCAAGGATACAAGGTTGCTGGTCAAATATATCAATTTCTCGATTTAATAATAGGTAGAGCTCAATATAGCTGACCCTACATTTTATGGTGGTATATGGGTGCCTTACTCTGTTAACTCCATGACCCGGCAAAGTCGGTACCGTTCCGTTTGCTATATTATATTATACTAGCTTTTTCCCGCGGCTTCGCCCGCTTAGTGGTCGGAAATTATGCCACGAGAACGTATTAATAAATAAAAAGTATTTTATGTGTACTTTCCTTCAAAGAGATTTCTTAAGTCTTAAGAAATCTCTTTGAAGGAAAACGTCGTGGGGAAGCGGGCATGTCCTACAACCAAAATACGAAGACATCTTCCGAATTGTACTGTGCAAAGATTGTGGATTATAGTCCACTCAGAGACGAGGCTTGTTTCTCAGCAGCGTAAACGTTAAATCATCTGCCTAGCCTTTTCCCAACTATGTCGATGTGGGCTTCCAGTCTAACCGGATGCAGCTGAATACCAGTTTTTTACATGGAGCGACTGCCTATCTGAGCTCCTCAACCCAGTTAGTACCGGGTAATACGATACCCCTTGGTCAGACTGGTTGTCAGACTTTCGGGCCATTGACTATTTATAACGACTATCTTCAAATGACATGACAGCCGGGACCGACGGCTTAACGTGCTTTCCGAGGCATGGAGGAAACTCGGTATGTACTGGGTGGGCACCCATTCACAAACCAACAAAGGCAAGCGCGGCTTAACCTGAAGATTGATCCGAGCGGCTGTTATTATATTAGCCACGAGCTCCTCAAAAGTTATGTGATTCCGGCCAGGAAAAACGTTAAAATGGGTGTAAAAATGCCAGCGTTAACGTTAAAATGGGTGTAAAAATGCCAGCGTAAACGTTCAAATGGGTGTAAAACTGCCAGCGTAAACGTTAAAATGGGTGTAAAAATGCCAGCGTAAACGTTAAAATGGGTGTAAAAATGCCAGCGTAAACGTTAAAATGGGTGTAAAAATGCCAGCCTAAACGTTAAAATGGGTGTAAAAATGCCAGCGTAAACGTTAAAATCGGTATAAAAATAACCTCAACGAAGTCCAAAGTTACTTGTTTTCCCCGTCATTGTATTTTTTTTTTATTCTATACCATAACTAGGAACCTTTAAGTTATGGAAATATTGAGAGTCAAAGTTCCAATTTTTTCACATTTTTTTTTTATCAGTTATTGGCCTCGGTTTCTAATGTTATAACTTTACTTTAAATACGTCCACGAACGAATCAGCACAATGTGCGTTAAATGAAATCCTACCGCAAAATAAAAGTTGTGTGAAGCCGACAACGAAGCATTCTGTACAGAATGCTTCGTTGTCGGTTTCGTGAAGGGTCCAAAGGTGTACCAGGTTTTAATTATTAAATCATCAAAAAATTGACCTTATTGACAAACTAATATTAGATCTAAAATAAGAATTAAAATATGTACATTTACGGGGCGTCAAAAAATTCGCCCAGATCGCTGTCAACAGGAAAAGTGTCCAGAAGGCTGGCAGCGTTGCCACGTTGGATGGCAATGCTGATTCTTTAGACAAAAAAAATGCCAGCCCTCTGGTCACGTGAAGAGTCGACCAACCGCTTGGCGATATCCCGAAATAATAGGTGGGCACTCGGACCCCATGGCCCTAGCGTTTCAACCCCAAACGGCTCAAACACATAATTACCAATTAAGTTATTGTATTTGCGCCGTTTGAGGTTTTCAGCCATTTTTTTTACTAATTAATACAGATAATGCTTAAAAAGGTAACAGACAGACAAATTATTTTTCGAATTTATAATATTAACTAGTAGTCCCTATTCTTTCCAGGTCAACTTTCGTTTGCTTCAGCAGGAGTTCCCTCTGATTGGTTGAGTTAGCATGTGTCTTCAAGATTAGCGAGGGTTCGTTACATTATGGGTAGAATGTTGCAATGATTAAGGGTTCACTTAGCAAAGTAGTTAAGGGTGTGTTGCGTCATTTTTATTTTCGTGCAACTAGGCCAAGTTGCAAACATTGTTTCAAAAACTGTAATGAATGGTTTAGCTTCTTCTTCGTTTTTCTGGCTACGGCCTCGTTAGTCTACTGGTCCCAAGAACGAGTGCTCAGCATAAAGCTCAGACCCAGACCTCAAGTGCGTATGCGGCGTTTCCCCACAGACAATGGCACACCTTCCATCTTGCACCGCATGCCCTATCACCTGCGCACTTGATGATCTGCTTACTGAATCAGTGAGCGGAGTTCGCGTGGCTGAGTTTTGGGCTAAACATAATATTTGAACTTATTTGCCATCGATACGTTAAGAAGAAGAGCATGAGGCTCGATTCCCGGGTCTGAGAAAGTGTTATTGGGTTTTTCCATCGCGAATCTCTCAGTAGCAGCCACGGAGTCTGGAATTGTGGCCGGTGCATGACAACTCGCCCCCTATCACATGAGACTTCAACATAACTGGCGAACTGTGGGTATAGTGTCAGATACACCTCTGCCTTACCTTTCGGGAACGACAAGGCGTGATAGTCGTTGTTTCTACAATAATAATTGTAGTCTCTCCACATTATTTACCACTTTAGTCACTAAAAATCAAACCAATATGCACGGCTTAGAGTATCGATTCCTACAAAGAAAGAACAACACGCAACTCCACGGTTAACTTACTCGCTGAATAAGCCTATTATCGTAGTTGGAGGGGTTACCAGGAGAAATATAAATGTGCGTTCTCGCTCGTTAAGGAACTACGCATTGTTAATTTAAAGCCGACACGGTTGTAAAAAAATCATCTGCCTAGCCTTTTCCCAACTACGTTGGAGTCGGCTTCCAGTCTAACCGAATGGAGCTGGATAATAATATTTTACATAGAGTGATTGCCCATCTGACCTCCACAACTCAGTCAATATAGGTTTTCGTATTCCCCACTAGGGTAATACGAAATGCCTTGGTAAAATTAGTTGTCAGTTCCGTTGTTCCCGGAACGACTGTCAAAGATCAGCCGGGAGCACAAATGACAGCCGGGACTAACGAACCTAACGGGTTTTCCGAGACACGGAGGGACCTGGAATGTAATCGATGGTCAGAAATCTACTACCCAACCTCGCCGAGCGCTGCTTAACCTCGAAGATCGTCCCGTGCGGGTGATATTATTTAGCCACCAGCCCCGAGTATAAGCGAACAAAAAATCTTTACTTAATCTGATTATCCTAGTGAGAGGGGTTAATGTGAATAATATAAATGTGCATTCAACCTCATTAAGAAACTACGTCTTGCTAGTGAAAAGACGACACGGTTGTGAGAACAAAGACGGATAGAATTATCTTGAAGAGATGTGTTACATGATATACCTATGCTGTACGTAGTCGAACTATGAGAAGTCTGTAAGCTAAGTATGATGTCAGAAAAAGCTTGAAAAGATTTGAATTTAAATAACTAGTCCAAGAATTGAATGAATATGACATAAATATTCTGTGTTTATGTTTTCATCGAGGAGTTAGGCAGATGTGAATGGAAAACTCTAGCCAGAAATAATAACTATAATATTATGATTGATATGGTAAGATCGAGATCCGATGTGTGGGTAGGAAGAGGTAGATCGAGGTGCAAAATCAACCTGTCAGACTTTCTTATATGGCATAGTAATTATAAACTAGATCAATATTAATTATTTCCTAAGGCGATTCTCACTAACACCGCTCTTCCGCGCGGTGAAGAGACAGTGAGCGCCACTCGTCCGCGCGGTCCGTCGGTGTCAACGGATTTCATACAAGCAATGCGACGTGAGATGCACTTCACTGCCCGACCACGCGGACAAACGGTATAGTGTGAAAATCTCCCTAAATATCCAATTGTTGTTTGCCATAGCTTTCTGTTGAGCATTTAGCAGGGTGTCTTATTGTCTTGTATCATCAGGAAAACGTCTTTATCCTTGGCTACTCTTTGTCCGTTAATACTAGCCACTATACGAAGATCGACCCTCAATCTAGCTGACAAGTATTCTACCCTTCTTTTCTAGAACCAAATTTAATAAAAAAAACCCACCATTTCCCAGAATAACATAATTAGCACCTAATATCTAAGTTAGTTCCGTGCACCGGTATCTGCTTCATTTAAACGCATTAAAGCAAGCTCAAATACCGGTCAATTTCCAAAGGAAAACATCAAAGCGTTTTAAATTCGAAGAAATGTTCAACTTCAAACATTTGCGTAATTATTTCGCGACTTATAACGATGCTACATAGAAAGCGGAGCGGAAAACAGGTGCTGGACAAACGGCAGTCGTTCTTGAAGCGTTTCGTATTTCTACAACAAATTCCAACGAGATTGACAGCTTTTTGGTTGCTAGTATCAATTCAGTACATTAAAGCCCCAGTGCCGTAGCACTGGAGCACTAAGCACAAATAGATGTCAACCCAATGCAATGACATCTACTTCTCAGGAAAAACTAACTAAACAAAAGATCAAGGTGATCTCTAAAGTTTCTCATCAAATATCAGATTCCCATCGTAGATCAAATTTTGATCGAATTTACCAAAGAAAATGTTGGGTAAATGACGAAGTTTTTTGAAGAACGGTTAGAATAGCTTAATCTCAAGGGTCGTAATTTTCACCGTCAAAAGCCACTATCAGATACCAGCCTTTTTTTGGGTTGTTTTTTATAGAAAGAACAACCAATAAAATGTCCGTCTGAAAATCATCCAATGCAGCGATAGCCGTAAGAACTAATCAGTCCTGGGCGTTTTCAAAGAGTTCATATTTTCTTATCGCCTCAGTTTTCGTTGTCACCCAAGCTTCACTTCTGACTTTGTCGTTTCTAAGCATTTGCAGAAAACGGTAACTCGAGTGAACCGTTGAGATGGCGGGACTTAACAAAATCAAATATCAGAAGTTGTTGAAATGTTTAGGAAATTAATATATTCAATTTTAGAATTTAAGTTGAGAACATTAAATGTTGAGCTCCGTTTCCATTTAACACACAAGTTAGTTAAAAGATGAGTTTGCAAGCGAGTTTGCTTAAGTTATTATGATAAGAAGTAATAACCGTAACTGGAGTAAGTAAAACAGTTGCCATAAAGATTTGCCTGTCTGCCGCTGCCTTATAGATTAGTTATTATTTAGCCACGAGCTCCTCTAACTAATTGAGTATGTATTTATTAATTGATAATTGTTTTTTTTTATTAATATTTAGTTTTGTTTCAGCAGAAGATTTATTTCATGTCATGGTCTCATTTTGAATATTTACTTAAGCAATAAACCTGTATTGTGAATAATAATTGATAGCCACACTATCGAATTAGGTTTAAGAATACGTGTAATGAGTGTTGTAAGTTGAATAAATAAATAAATGTTTTTAAGTCTCTATAGATCTTTTCCAATAATTGACAATGCAATGCCAGTCTCTAACCGTGCGCAATGTGGAATACTTTAGGTGCGCAATTTTTGTGTGCGCTACGTTGGATGGAATACCCCTAAAAACTGACACCGCACTGTTTCGCTTATATTTCAAAAGCTTGATAGGTTTTTAAACGAGGTCGCACGGAACGGCGGGAGAACCAGAAAAAATATTTCATCTAACGACCATAAAATGGCATCGTTTAAAGTCAGTATTTTGGTTCGAGAAATGGGTTTACAATTTGCAGCAGTTGAGGAGAATGGAACCATCGATGTCTGGGCAAACATTGCAAACTTATGTGCTGCGTTGTACAGTCACGAGCTAATACAAGGTGTAGACGGACGCTTCACGAAGTCGTCAACCAAGAATCATGTACAACAAATTAAGTAAAAGTCCACAAAAATTATTGCTGAGAAACGACTTTGTTTTTTGGGGTAAAAAATCATGTTTTACGGTAGGAATCAACACATTGTGCTGATGGATGCATTGAACAGCACAGGGGTCATGGTCATGCATTTAAAGTAAAATTATAACATTAAAAACTTGTATTAAAAAAAAGTGTCAAATAGTTGCAATTTTGACCTTCCATATTGAAGGTCAAAATTCAAATTTAATCCGTAACTAAATGGTTCCCAGGTCATTATTCCTCCCAAATATGATGTTTTTATAGTACCACAGGAGAGCCCCATGTGTTTCACTATAATAGATCTTTGAAGCCCTCCATACAATATGCTGAAGATTGTCAACAATCCCAGGGCACAGTAAGATATGGACTTGTCCGTAAAATATAAAAAGGTTTGTTAACGACTGAGCAAAAAAAAGCAAAGCGGTTTGAAGGTCAAAGTAACGATAGATGATTGACCTCTGTCTAACACATACAACCGTACCATACTGTACATTATAATGTTTACATTATTTAGATCCCAAAAATATCCAACGGGTCCGGACCGGATCCTGCTGGGGAAACTTTTAATAGCTTTATTTAATACGAGTTCGATTATTGTTCGGTTCGAAAGCGAAAACTGGTCATTATCCGAAAAGTGCGTAGCGTTTCAATTGTACACACTGCTGTGCAGAAGGTACGGCGGACAATTTTCTATGTTCGGGAGCCGTTCTTTGTTTTCTGTTGTTTGTTATATTGCATGATCTTGAACCTTGTGTGTACGCACAATGAGCTAAAGACCCGGAGGTATTTATTTGCAAAATGATTATACTTGGTTTTTAACCGACTTAAAATAAGGAGGTTCTCAATTCGGTCGTATTTTTTTTGTGTTTGTTATCTTCATTATATATGAACCGATTTGAAAAATTCTGTAAAAGGATATACTTCCCGATTGCTCCTATAGAAATTTTATCAAAATCGCTTCATTAGTTTGGTTTTTAAACGACTTCAAAAAAAAGGAGGAGGTTCTCAAATCGGTTGTATTTTGTTTTTTTTTTTGTTACCTCATATCATCGTCATTTATGAACCGATTTCAAAAATTCTTCTTTTATCTGAATACATAGATGTACTTTCCGATTGGTCCCATAGAAATTTCATCAAAATCGGTTCAGCAGTTTGGTTTTAAATCAAAATAACTGGAAAAAATATGTCATCCAAGTAAAAGATATTGCGAAATTGATACTTTACAAGGATTTGTGTGTGATGCGATAACTAAAAAGGGTAAAATAAAAACTTTTGGAAGTCGGTGGCAAAAAAGGCAACGAAACAAAAAATAGTCACTGACTTCCAAAACTAAAGTTATTTTCCATTTTTGTGGTGTTTTTTTTTTTAGAAGTCGGTTATTTTTTTGTAAAAAAGTTTTTTCTTGTTTCAGCTTTCGTTTAATCTAAAAATTTAGTTTTTTTTTTTTAACAAATCAAAGTTTGTTTTTCTCTCTTTTTAAATTTTAATTCCACAAACTAAAATAGATTATTGGGGCATTATACAGGTCATCATCATCTTCTTGCCCTTGTTCCATGTTACTTGGAGTAGACGCAACACGTTTTTTCCTCCATTCTCCTCTATCAACCGCCACGCTATCATTTACTTCTTTTTCTTTCATATCACACAATCCATTCATCGTTTCTTTGGGGCATTTGGAATTATCCTATAGTAGATTGATATTGTACCCTATACAAAGCGTGACCGTACAAAAGTTAGTTACAATCTTTGCCTCTGTGGGAAGACATCTTGTGGCAAGACGTTCGTGCTCATTCGGATACACGAAATTTACAAAAGTGCATAACTACTTTTTTTGGTTTAACTATACAACTTCTGAATCAAAATCAAAATCATTTATTTCAAGTAGGCCAGTTCAGGCACTTGTCGAATCAAAGACTACATTAATAAATGAAGCTATAATCCCAGTCACAAGACATAATAACTGTGAAGTTACTGTAGTTGCTCATTCCAAAGCGTAGGTCTTTTTAAGAAGAACGGGCAAAACATTGTTACAAAGCCTTGGTTTTGGTTTCAACATCATTCATGTTGAGATGGTACATTATGTGAGAAGGATGTAGCAAGACGTGTACGTTAAATGGCCGTGGTAAAGACAATTCAAAAATAAAATAATAACTTGCCTCTTTTCACCACTAATGGGGGCAAATGCTCGCCATCCAAAAAGCCAGTAACTAAACAAATACGGTTAGGATTAATGAAACCGTCTGGGGGTTACGAAATCCATTCTATTTAACACCTCAATTAACTGATTCGATTTATTGAACAAGTTTGACGCGACTTCCTCAATTTGTTTCATATTTTGTGAAATATCTCGCTGTTTGTGACACTTTGTTCGGTCGTTGTTTGCGAAAATTTTCGTTGAAGTTGTTCGTTTGTTTTCATTTTCGTTGCTTTTATAATGCAGTGCACGTTACAGCTACTGAGGGTTTTTGGGACTTGTAAAACTGAGATTTCTCAATTTGTGTGTTATATTTTACCTATCAGCTTGAATTATCCTTACCGATAGAAACGCGAAAGTTTGTATGTATGGATGTATGGATGTTTGTTACTCTTTCACGCAAAAACTGAATTCAAAAGGCAGTGTTAGTGTTGATGCAAGGTGTAACATAATAAACGTAAAACCTCTCGCTTGGTATTTTGCACCATGAAACTGAAAATTTATTGCTCTAAGAGTTCTTGAAATTCGCAATACAAAATGGACCATCTATAGGCATTGACGTGATCAGCTCCCCCGTGCTTCGGATACCGAGCTAAGCCGTTGGTCCAAGGTTTGTTTGTGGGTGAAGTTTTCGTGTACGCTACGCGGTGCCGTTGGTACCGACTGTCATTTGTAGATCTTTGATAGTCGTTACAGGTAGTCAGTGGCCCGAAAATCTGACAACCAGTCTTACTAAGGGGTATCGTATTACCCAATATTAAATTGCCTGTGGAGGTCAGATAGGCAGTCGCTCCATGTAAAATACTGGTATTCAGCTGCATCTATTTAGACTGGAAGCCGACCCCAAGATAGCTGAGAAAAGACTAGGCGGATGATGAACCCCTATAGTTTTAGGGCCACGTACTGTATAACAGTAAATATCATCATACCAGACGACATAAACAGACGAAGATAGACGCCATTTGAATTGCCATAATAACTAGCATCCATTACGAGAGAGATTACTAGCTGCATAATGTATTAACTGCATTGGCATGCTAATGGCATTGCAATCCTTTGCATAATAATATAATCTCAGGATGTGTGTAGATTCTGGGATGGTTCCTTCCCGAATTAACCCTTCGAGTGTCGTTATGAGCCTACGGATGCACGTAAGAACAAAATGAAGAAATGTCATGTGTGCACCCGTAGGCTCTTAACTAGTCGGACACGAATGGCTGGAATTTTTTTAAATTATCAAAATGATAATATATCACGTAACTGTGAGGCCAGGTCAGTTTTAATTCCTTAAATTTTTATACCAATAAACAGGTAAACTCATAACGAATCCCTTCGACATTCGAGCCACTTTTAAACGAATGTTTAGGGACACTCGAAGCAAGTGTGATTGGAACTTTAAGGCTCGTTTACACGTCTAAGGTACTCAAAGGACCATGGGCACTTTTGTATGAACACTGGGCCCACTTTTCAAAGTTGTGCAACAGTGATAAAACCTATGTCATTTGAAAGCTCTTGGCGTGTAAATTTGACAGAAGATCGTGAATTGGGCAAAGATTTTTCACCCTCACGGAGAGGAGGCCTGTGTGCAAGAAGTAAGCGCATTATAGGTTGATTAAACATAATACTTTTAAACCAACTATGACTTTTGACTGCCTTGTTGTTCTAGTGTTTGCAAGCGCGACTGCTGAGCACGAGGTCCTAGGTCGATTCCCAGGTCTGGCAAAGTGTTATTGGGTTTTTCTATTAGGTATTTCTCAGTAGCAGCCACGGAGTCTGGATCTGTACCCGTTGATGACAATAGGCTCGCCCCCTATTACAGGCGACTTGAAACTGGGTGTACTACACCCGCCTAACCCATTTTTATATTATTTCATAGTTAAATTTTAAAGACTTTCAATTAGTTACGCTAAACACAAAAACAATACGAACAAAAAAAAACCGGTCAAGTGCGAGTTGGACTCACGCACCGAGGGTTCCGTACAAACCTGTGGGTATATAACTTTTTTTTATATGACGAAACTAAAAATTTACGGTTTTCGTAATTTTTCCTATATCTGTACTAGACGTGACTTCGTACAAAATTTCAAAATTCTAAGTTCACGGGAAGTACCCTGTAGGTTTTGATTCCCGTGCGAGTTTCGAAAATTTGCGGAAATTTGCGGCCTAAGTGGCTGTATCTTTTGATTGCGTTGACTTAGAAGGTTGATTTTTCTACAGCTTCCAGGGACAGTAGAACTAAGTATTATATAGAAATTTCAGTTTGATACCTCCACGAGTTCCTGAGAAAAACGGTCTTGACAGACGGACGGACGGACGGACGGACGGACGGACAACAAAGTGATCTTATAAGGGTTCCGTTTTTTCCTTTTGAGGTACGGAACCCTAAAAAGCTTACCCCAAATAAACTGTAAACTCTCTGTACAAAATTACAACATAAAGAATTGCTCAGTGTTATAGAACGAGTGTGCAGTCAACGCCTTCATGCTTGTAGATTATTCTACCAACCAAAAACAAAAGTCTGGGAGCAATTGCGTGGAACAGTTCAAAGACAGCGAGGATATTATAATAATAAAGGACTGCTTTAACTGCGGCGAATGCCGAGCGGGATGCGACTAAGCGCGAACATCAGTCGCGCTTAGTTCAAACTTCAATAGTTCAGAGGTCTATTATATACAGTTACTTAGAAACAATGCAATCAGTCAGCTTTGCCTCAACTCGAGCCATATATGATTGTTTCTATGAAACTAGATACTGCAGCACACATTTATAAGCACAGTAACGCATCGCCTCGGCTCGGAATCAGTAAGGAAAAATGAAGTGAGTTCATACCGATCCGGTGATGTGCTTATACATAGATAGGTGTGCTATAAGCTTCATGATTAGGAAGTCACGCGATACAAGTTAGTTGACACAATTGGCGCGAGCGACTGTCGTCCGATATCTCGTCCGGGGTTTGCCTCAGTTTGAACTATTCTTTAATTCCAACTATTATTCTATCGGTAAATCTGAAGTACTGCTATTGTTCAAATTCACTGAGGTGCGTTTATCTATTCTTATAAAAATGCCATCTCTGTTTTTATTGAATTCAATTACAGAATTGAATTTCAAATGTAAAATAAATACTCCAAGTTTTCGATGTATTCTGTGACGCACGTCACTAAAAGCAATCATTTTTGGCTTTTAGAATAGTGATTTGTCAGTACTGGTTTCTCGAAGTATTTCATAAATATTTAAGTAAATAATAATTTTGTAAAATAAAACTTACCTCGTCTGAAGCATAAATCATAGTCATCAAAATATTATTTTCTTTATCGTGTGGTTAGTGCCTAACCTGGTATCAGAGTTTTTATGCCGCCCGTGGGCCTGTGACTTGGCTTTATCAAAACATTGAAACTCCCCATAAGATAATAAGACAAGAACATGCGTATAGCATGCTTCTACAAGGTTTGCTCAAATACATACTCGCAATTATTAGTAGCTGTCTCACTCTACTCAAAATATTTTATAAAAAAAAACTAGCCAACAAAATCTTTACAGTCAAATCTTGCCCCCATTATTAAGCGCAAATAACTCCACCAGAAAATGAAATTTATTCTATAACGCCTACTAAAACTACTAGGTCTATGAATGAACTACTATTTTTTCATTACAAACAAAGATTTATATCTTTAGATTTGCCCTACCGCATACCGCATCGAAAAATTATGAAGTTTCTGTACCGTTAATAGCCCGATAGCCTAGTGGTGTGACTGTTGGACTGCCAAGTCATAGGTCCATCATACCTCTAATTTTTCGAATTCATGATTGTGCGTATTGTATTAATATCACTAGCTTTGGTGAACAAAATGGTTATGTATCAACATTGACAGAGACAAAGTTTTGTGTCCGTGGTTAACCGTTGAGGAGTTCTCTCGTGAGGAAGCAATCTTGGCTGTAGAATCAAGTCATATCTGACATAAAAATATTTTTTCACCAAAACCCAAGGTGTGTGCAAAATTGTAGATCAATCGGATTCCAATAAGTGGTCAAAATGGACAAATGGTGGTAGTAGACAAATTTTGAAGCGAACAACTTACATACAAACTTACGAACAGTGCAAGTTAAACAAAAGCTTGTACAACAAAAACATCGTGAGGTAATCAAACATCATGCCTGAGAGATATTTCTCGACGGCATATAAAGCCAAGTTGGAGGCCCATGGGTGGCATAAAAACTCTGACACCAGGTTAGGCACTTACCACACGATAAAGAAGAAGAATAATCTGTGTGTAAATACAGGTGCGTCCTCTTTTCTCACTCTCACGATCGCAGATCACGGGGTCTACTCTCTAAGTCCGTCAACGAAGATACGGGCCCGTCCGAAAGTATATCGAAACTTCGAAATGAACCCTACGCCCTATTATTTTCGGATTCATGAGTTTTGAAAATACGTCTGCAGTAGGAACAACTGTCCAATCTTTTTGTCATTCGTTTTTAATTCGGGCCCCTCACTAATCGTATGCCCGTAAGTGATACGGAGTAGGAAACGCCCGTATCTTCGGCCGAAACTACGGGTTTCGTGCTTAGAGAGTAGACCTCCAGGTTAGGCACTTACCACACGATAAAGAAGAAGTATAATTTGTGTGAGGTGCGTTCTCTCTTCCCTCACTCTCAGGATCGTAGATCGTGTAGGAATAATGACTAATCGTGTTTTCTGAGCGACTGGGGTGTCATACCGAATCGTGTAAACTCCGGACTGTTACTAAAAAAAAATCCAAAGGAAAAACCCACCCAATTACACTTTGCCCAACCTTGGAATCAAACCAAGAGCTCCACGTTTAGCAGTAGTGTTGCGACTACGAGACACACGGGGATGTGAAGAAATTAAAAAAGAAGTACTTATTCCCATTTGAGCGCCGATTTTAAAAGCACTTAAGATATATGAATATATTATGAAGCTTGGTGCTCAATCGGGAATACTTCGTTTAAAATAAGTACCCAGAATATGTTGGACAAAGAAAAACCAACGAAGCAAACTAAAATCAAACAAACGGAAAAAAAATGCAGCCCTTACATTGAATAAATAACATAGATTAACTAATAAAACACTTTCAGTCCATTAACAGTGCATAAAACCAAATAATCAAACATAAAATTCTCTGTTCAACAGTTCGTTTCAAATCGTAAAATTCAAACGTGATTTCGATTGCTAACACTAGAGTATAATGGGTGTGATACACTTGTTCGGTTCGGCATGTTCGGCAGTATTTGTTGAACAACAAAGCCGACCCGAAGCTCTTGTAGCGGCACTTCAAAAAAGTACTACGGTGCCATCTATGACACAAATGATGAACTAACATGAAAATTCTAAACCCCGCTATTAAAAGTTATCCGCGACTTATGACGATATGGAAAAACCCAACAGCAACTGTCAATATATATATATAATATTATAAATGCGAAAGTTTGGATGAATGGATGTTTGTTACTCAATCACGCAAGAACGGCTGAACGAATCTGAATGAAATTTGGCACAGAGATAGATTACAGTTTGGAATAGCATATAAGCTACTTTTCAACCCGGTAGGACGATCCCGTGGGTCAGTTATCGAACACCACGCGGGCGAAGCCGTTGGCATAAGCTAGTATAATTATATATTAATACCCAACCACAGGTTACAGGACTAAATAGTCAAACTATGTGTGTTGCATCTTTAGTAGTCAGTGGCAGTAATCAAAGTACGAGCTCATATCGACAATGGAACAGAATTGGTTGAAAGAATCCGCTTGCACGGCACTATCCGTTCGAATTTCGAATGTGTTTAATTTCGATTCGATTCCGTTCTTATTATTTTTCTTCTTCAGCATTTTGATGAAACGGCGAATCGCAAAATAGATGAGGATTTAGCTGTTATCGAGTTTGTTTTCGTTTGGTTCTGTTTGAAATGGTTCTGTTATAATTGGATTAGGAACGTTAATTAATTTGAACTTTTGGATATTGAGAGAATTAAAGAGACTTTCGAAATAACATTTTCAACAAAAAGTGGCACCTAGCTACATACCATACCTTTTGGTTGCCACGTTATCGTTCGTTATATAATTCTTTACCTAAGGAAGTCTAAGTCAATTTTCCTGGTGCCTAACGATTAATGGACGATGTTCATATTTTTACAAGCTTTTATTTAAATTGCCTTGTTAGTTATCACCCGTATCTATAGTCAAGTTAAAGTAATTAGTTTAGCTTAAGCAATTACTTGTGCAAAATTTTATATGCAATAGACAAGAATTTAAAAGAAGTAAGAACCGTCAAAGAAAGCAAAGCTAAGAATTCTAACTTTTTACAGTTCTAACTTCAACCAATTACTAAACTACATAATAAAAATCGTATCTTAAAAAATGACATTTACTCAAGTAAACACTTTGAATTGTTTATAGATACGGGGGGTGAGTCTTGGTCAACTCTTGCAACTGAATTTCAAACCAGTTCCCCCCAACGGATTGAGCTGAAATTTTGCTTCTGCCTTTGGTTCTGGTGACAATACATTTTTATCACTTGATCCTACACCAGGATCACCTCCTCACGAGAGAACTCCTCAACGAATAATTCACGGACACGATACTTTGTATACGCGTTCAATGTTGATAGATAAACCAAAATTTCTTCTTTTCATTTTAATAAAACCTTGTTTAAAAAAAAACCTTTCATTTATTTATAAGATGACCTTTTCACGATCAACAAGAAAATATACAAGGAAGAAAGAAACAACTAAGAAATGCCAGAATAGCAGTAGTACTTGAAAAACTGCGGAGCTCTATTACCTTTGCACACTTTGGAATAGTCATATTATTTCTTTATAATAAGCAAGCTTCTCCATTTAATTTTGTCCATGGAAATGGACTGATTTACGAGATACAGGTTCTCTACCTAGTTTGGGAGTTCATTTAGTTTTTAGCAGCCTTTTATTAATATAGACATAAGTCGACAAAATTGTATTAGACTATATTTTACCGAGTCCACTAAATGATTATTATATTACTAGCTTATGCTAGCGGCTTCGCCCGCGTGGAGTTCGATAATTGACCCACGGGATCATCCTACCGGGATAAAAAGTAGCCTATGTGCTATTCCAAACTGTAATCTATCTCTGTGCCAAATTTCATTCAGATTCGTTCAGCCGTTCTTGCGTGATTGAGTAACAAACATCCATCCATCCAAACTTTCGCATAGATATTATACTTCCATCAGTTATAACAGAAGAACATACCAATATGATAGTTATCGTAGTTACAATAAACGCCAATATTACACTTCACATATACAAATCAAACCCTCTTCCTAATTTCTCCGAATCACCATATCTGCGACGACATGCATTATTGGCAGAATGAAAGGTCGACGTAATCCCTTAACAAGCTTCGTGCGTAGTCAGCCCTTTGCAAAGAGCGGGTGATGGTGTTCCGACAAAACAGTATCGGCAGAAGATTTACTTTATTAACCGACTTTACAAAAATAGAGGAGATTATGTATTCCGACGGCATCGTTCTTTATTTCATGTAATATGCATTTTTTCATCTTCGTGTAACTGCTGTTCGTGTGCTAATAACTTCTAGTTACAATGTAAAATTGTTACTTGGATTTTTGTTAAGTCCCACAACTAAAGAAAGGGTAAAATAAAAACATTCTGGCAAAAAAAAAAACCGACTTCCACAAAGAACACAACCCGCACACAGGTCCGCTGGAAGAGATTTCTAAATGAAATAAGCGGTACCTTTGTGCTCTATTGTCTTTATGTATTTTTCCTGTAATGTGTTTTGTGTGTACATAAATAAAAAATAAATAATAAACACTAAAAAGTGGAAAATGTCTTTACTTTCGGAAGTCAGTGGCAAAACGTCAATGAAACAAACAAATGTAACCGACATCCGAAAGAAAAGTTATTTTCCACTTTTTAGTGTTCTTTTTGGAAGTCGGTTTTTTAACCCTTTCTTTAGTTGTGGTATCTAAAACAAATCTAAGTTTAAGTTTCAACAATGCCTATGTCTAGGCCACGTTCACTGCCTGGCAATGAACTGCGACACGCGCGTCACTTGTTTCTTTTAGCATGCTGTATACAGAGTGATTTTTTAAACGTTGGCAATACTTTAAGTACGTGCATTACCCATGAAAACCCGACCGACCGACCATGTAGTCGCGAATAAACATCACGTTCTACCTACATTTTTTCGAGTTACGCGACCAATGAACCACGGACTACTATGCGGACTAGAACGTATCAACAGCGTATCATACCCGTTTGTAACGGATTTAGAACGGGCATCAGACGCGGTTATTACTCTTTATGATTATTTTTTGCCGGACACCTAGTGCGATCATGATATGGTGTAGTGGGCAGACTCCTTAAACTGCAACTCAAAAAAAGATTTTACTATCCTCAATATAAGGATTGAACCTTCTGTGCCATAACTACATCAAACATACAGTTTCGGGATCATTCGCCACTTTAATCAGGGCATTGTTGGCCCACTCCTAATGCGTGAAATCCTATTTCGAGTTCCTCATTTGTTGCGAATCACACCTTTGCGCACTTAATGGGTAATGACTGGCGAAATGTGGTGCAGACGTGTGCAAAATCACACTCTATTCGGTGGATCGAAATTCAACTGTAAAGTCTATTTGGTAAAGGTTGGATTAACTTCTGTATAGGTTGATAGGTGCTTCAAATCGTAATAATTATGATTGTGTTTTTACTTTGATACTGTTACTGTTAGCCTGCGTCATCCCACTGCTGGGCAAACTTTGAATTGTTTGTTTGTTGTTGTTTGATCCAAGGCCAATGTGGACCAATGGTCACTGGTCTTGCCCAGTTTATCCCGCCATCTACTACGAGGTCTCCGGCGACGCCTTCTAAATTATTATGTACTGCGGTTTTTTTAATTATTATGCACGGGTGCAATGTAGATACTAATGTTTTCTCTACTATAATATGCATGTATTATACATATAAACCTTCCTCTTGAATCACTCTATCTATTAAAAAAGCAAAGTCATATCCTCCGACGCTGGCCGAGTCTAGCTGAACGTACCCGAAGTAGCGTTCGCAAAGGTGCGACCAGTACATTACAATGTATGATTATATTTTGTACAGTGTAAATATTTATTAGTATTGTTAAATTTGTAAATAGGTATTTTGTGTGATATAAATATAGCAATTAAATAAATGTGTAGATATGTTTCTGTAAATAAATGTTAGTTTTTATCCAAAGACTATGATCGTGTTTGATGTCTATGGTAATTTGACATTTGTTCATATTTGACAGCTCTATGTAACGGGTGATTAAAATCTACTTGTGTTGTGAAGTGTTTACAATTTCCATTTTATGTTTTGCATTAGTTTTTAAATTAGGACTTAATAGGCTCGCCCCCAATTACATGGGACTTAAACACAACTGGCGAAATGTGGGATTACTATTAGGTAAACCTCTGCCTAACCCTACGGGTATTACAGGCGTGATGTTATGTTACTATGCTGTTAAAAATCATAATTTCTACTCTTATTATTTCTCCCACAAATATCACTACACAAACATCTAACTGTATCCGCTCCAATCTCGTATCAAACACCAAAGCAGCCGAACAATATGTAATCCCGCTCAGACCGAAGCAAAATTGAACAAAACCGTCAGACTGAACTCACAAAATATAGTCCAGGAACAAAAACATGCAGAATTCTACGGAACCACCACTAGTGTAAGCAATTGTGGTTCCGGTATCGTATCGCGAGAACGAAATTTGAAATTCGATAGCAATCGCCGTCGCCGGACGTCAGAGACGTGTCCGGGATGTATCCGGGCCGGACGACGTCGAACTAATCATCCGGTAAGTTTGACGGCGCTGATAATTGACTGTTGGACCATTGAGTTGTTATTTTTGGTAGTAGTTTGGACGTAATTGGGTGACTTCCCTATTTAAATTTAGTTGGTTGCAAAAGGGTCTTGTTCAAAATGGGTGTAAGTCCAACAGAATTGACATATAACTTAAAGTAGCCTTTGCTTGCGTCTTCGCTACCGCTAAGTAGGCAAACAACCCACGGGGACGTTTTAAGTGTAGCCTATGACACTCGGGCATGATGCAGCTTCACTTTAATGAAAAGAATTTTATGAACCGGATCAGAAGTTCCGAAGATTACCCCCTACATACAAACTTACACACAAATTTTACCTCTCTATAGTATTTATAATATTATAGGATAGATCACAGCTAATTATAACTTCTCCAATTCTTAGTAGAGCGCCAGGTACCAAAAACGCCGGAGACCAGAACTACGGCCAATTGAAAATGTGGTTATTTCCTGTATTTTGTCGAAGATTTGATAGTCATTTATTTTTAAAGTAGATCATCTCGAAAATATTTGGCTAAAACTAAGAACTTGCTCGGTGAGGCCCCAGAATCAACTAAGGACTGTAAAGGTTGTGTAACGGAACCCCTTTGTTAAACTAGGTTTATTTTTAGACTGAATGATGGGTCAAATCTTTAGCAAAATCTAGGAAAGGCAACATATTTCAAGTGCCTCTATTTCTGCTCTCCGGTGACTTAAGTACTTATGGGTTTAGAATGAATCGAAGTCTTAATTATTATAGGCAACGATTGGAGTTAATATACTCGTATTTCAATTCTTTTAGCCTTACGCCCAGAGTTCAAAGAAAAATGCCCACGGTCCTTTTAGTATGGTATGCGATTCGATTAATGTGGAAGAGTACAACCACCTCCTTTTTTAGAAGTCAGTTCTTAAAAGATGAGAGTGGTATTTTAAAAGTTGAGAAAGCATATAAACGCCTAGAAGAGCCACTGGTCAATGAAAAAGCTATTCTATATATATTCTTATAGCGCGTGTATTCTCCCCATACTGACATATGATGCACAGACTTGGTGTTTGACTAACATCCAGAAGTCCGAAATCAAGGAGCGGAGCATACTTAACGTAAAACTTACCGATCGTTTATGAAAATCCACACTGCGCTCCAGAACTCAAATTGCTGACGTAGCTCATAAAGCTGCCAAACTAAAATAAAACTGGGCAGGCTATATCTGCCGGATGCCGGAAAAGTTCTAGGCCCGCTTATCATAAAACTGAAGTCCTGAGACAGCTAGATGGGGTCGCGGCAGACCAAAGAGGAGATGGCGGGACGCCTTGGATGGCTTTCTCGTAAATTGGCAAGAAGAAGCGCAACATCGAGTCAAGTAGAAGGAATGGAGGGAGGCCTTTGCTCAGGAGTCTGAGTGAGTTTATGAGAAGGAGTGGGCTGTTACTACTGGACCAGCAGCTGTTCTCATGCCAGAAGTACATGGGCGTAATCAGTGATAGCCTAGTGGTGTGACCGTCAGACTGCCAAGTCATAGGTCTCAAGTTCTAACCCAAGACACGCACCTCTGTTTTTTCGGATTTATGTGCTGATTACCACTTGCCGAAGTGAAGGAAAACAACTTGAGGAAACCAGCATGCCTGAGAGATATTTCTCGACGGCATGTAAAGCCAAGTCAGAAGCCCATGGGCGGCATTAAAACTCTGACACCAGGTTAGGCACTAACCGCACGATAAAAAAGAAGATGTACTTGGGTAATTGATATTACTCTCGACGTTCCCTGGAAAGTCAGCGTTCACCAGTTAGTCAGCCGCCAGCCAGTCTAAGTATTTCGTAATATTCCTATGCTTGGAAGCTCCCACTAGTTTTAAGTATTTGGTGAGGCTTATTATATCTGGGATATTGGGTTTTGCTGCTACTTACACAAGTAATATTCTCATGTAATGTGGTTTTTGGAGTTCGCTGAAAACCACTATTTTGCGTAACACACGTGTTGTATTACATTTTCTTCGTATTTTCAGATTGTAAGGAGATTTGCTTTGTAGTACTTATGATATATTGATATCAAGGGATTTCAAATTCGATGAAAAAATTGCAAAATCATTAATTTATACGATTATTTTATAAGCTGTACACTCAGCTTCGTTTGTCGAAGTGTTGTTCTGATGTACGGCCCAACAATTTACTTCCAAGTGTTGTCGTTCAATTCCGTGAATCGAACCGAGTGATTTTGGGATTTACTCAATCTTCATTTTTGATTGTAACAAGAAATCAAGATCACCTTTTAGAATTGATATTTCTGAAATTCTTAGTAAACCGTCGACATTAGGTAGGTAAGGGTATCGAAATACCTGTAATAAAATAAAATATTGAACTTATGAGAAGATCAATATTTTTTACTTGACTACCTGGAAAGAGATTTATTATATTGTAAGAGACTTTGAGATTTCTCATCATTCAGTTGAGAACACTCAGCCAGGAGGCAAATTATTAACAAAGAAAAATACATTTTAAAGATACATCGGTAGTAAGGTATACATATTATAGTAGCTGTCCAATCGTGCTGTCATTAATTTTTGCATCCAACTGATCGTATGTCCGTAAGTGATAATCATCTTATTGCCTTGTCCCATTCTACTTGTTGTCCCCGCAACACGTTTTTTACTTCCATTCTCCCCTGTCAGTCGTCACGGCATCATTACTCATAACCGTAAGTGATACAGAATTACAGAATGCCCGTAACTTCGGCTGAAACAACGGGTTTGTGATTATTTTATTTAACACTTCAAGCACAAAGTACAGAGGTGGACTTAATGCCATAGACAGTGATATACAGATAGGCGGGATTAGAGAGTAGACCTCCTGCTTCGAATTCTCGACTATAGATAAAACATAATTATTTACAACAAAATTGCTCAAAATTAATTTATACTAAATACACACGACATACTAGAAAGAACCAATAACAAAAATGAATAAAAGGCACATACGAAACAGTCTAAATAACACTAAAATTTCGCAACACGACACTATCAATGAAAAAGTTCGACTAAAATCGTTCGATGCGCCCGCCATACTTACATAGCCTCGAGGCAACCGAGATCCATTTACCAATCTTTTATTGCTGCCAATTTGGTAGCATAAAGCCTTTGATATTTGATTTAGAAATGAAATGCGGTTTATTAACGTTGGCTTTAATAATGATATGGTGCGAATAGGCAATAAATTTGTGGATTTCGTGATATGAAACGTTGAAACTGGTGACGGTTGGGGAGCATGTAATTGATGTTTGAGGTTTGGAGCTAGAGCTAATATAGGTGCTGGTGGAAATATTGATTATCGGAATTGGATGTCGAATTTCAGCTTATTTTGTTCATGTTATTATTATGTTTTCTAAAGTGACTGAAAAACTGATTGGTTGTATGTCTGGTTGGTTGAATGGTAAATTCACCTTTTTACCATCATATTTTATATATTTAGATTGCAGATACACCATGCCAAACGAGTCTTACCAAAGGGCGTATTACCTAGTAGTAACCAAATTGTGGGGGTCTGATAAGCAGTCACTCCATGTAAAATACTGGAATTCAGCTGCATATGGGTAGACTGGAAGCCAACCCCAACATAGTTGGGAAAAGTCGAGGCAGACTATGTTTTCTATAAATCAATTTGAAAGACCCCAAACACCACTAAATATTCCACATAAATACTATTATCGTCAAAATTTCCAATATCGCTACTCTACTAGACATTTGCTTAAAAATCCAAAGTTATACGTGATATACCTTTTATCCCTAAGCTTTACAAAATGCTCTGTCATCAAGGAGAGGTTCTTACGTCGGCGGAATTTAATCTAAGCTGTAGTAGGAACAAATTTGAAGAGAATATTGAAGTTACTTTGCCGAGGGATCATTGACCTTTGGAGATGAGTTTATGTGGAGATATTGGTTCGTCAATGAGGCTAATAGAAGTTTAGTAATAAAGTGTTTTATTGACTCTTTTAAGTTATTTCAAACCGCTCAATATGGTAGTGGTCAGGCAATGTCATCCGCTATGCTTTTTTTCAGACAAAAAAAAAATAGAGAAATGGTGATCACAATGAACAATGTTTCTCTTCACACATAACATCACGCCTATAATCCCTGAAGAGTTCGGTAGAGGTACCGAGTACACCAACATTTCACCAGCTATGTTTAAGTCCCATTTTAAGGGGGGCGAGCCTATTGCAATCAATGGGGCACAAATCCAGACTCCGTGGCGTGCTGAGTCTGGATTTGTGCACAAAAATTGTGAGCTCCCGATATTTCGGGCTTGTATAAGACCGAATTATCGGGAGCTCACAATTATTGTAAACATACCATAACTACCAACAACCATAAATATATTATAGGTTAACCGTGTAAGCTTAAAACAGTGTTTGAACGGTATGGTGGTTTTAAAATACATAGTTGGAAATTCGTAACATACCAATCGGTACGATTGGTATTGAGCATCATTTTAGTTTATTCATTTTGTTCTTATAAATTTCTTGAATTTGAGATCTTAACATTCTAAAACACAACTTAGGACCCTTTAATAACCCTTTTCTACCCACACGACTACATTTTTCATATCGAAAGATCTTATTATTATAATTTGTAGTATTGTTTACAGAACACATTATATAGTTTCTGTAAAACACACACACACACATATTTTTTTTGCTCTTGTATGATTCCTTACCAATGTAAGGAATCATCGATCTTACACTTGATCCCACACACACCCCTGGTAGGTTACACTTGCTTTTTATTGCTGTTTTGAACTTCGTATGATTTTTATTAACCTTCGTAACATTTCTGCCATCTTGAAACCAATTCTGTGACCACAGATAAAATTACATTGCAAAGTTTCCTAAGAAACCTCAAGAACTCTAGCTGACATTCAACTAGTTTCTATAAACTTTTCAAAGTTTATAATAAAGGTCGCGAGGGAACCACTTTCTTCATGTTACTACTGGTTCTAGTTGTGGCTAGACTTCTAAATCAACATTCTTTTTTTGCATGGGATGATAGAACGAAATCTTATCTAAGTACTTATTATGTTATTTGTATGGTTTACGTACCGTCAGGCTGCAAACGCAGCAACCAACTTTTCTCTATCGTATTTGTAAGTAAGATAAAGTATTTATTTTTCTCGCACCGGACAAAACAAAATGATTAAATTAACAATAACATATTACGGAAAAAGTAAACATAATAAAAGACATATTATTGAAGAAAGACACATTAAACTAAATCGGTCTTGTACCGAGTTTTCTTCGTGCCTCGGAAAGCACGATAAGCCGTTGGTCCCGACTGTCATTTGTACATCTTTGACAGTCGTTACAGGTAGTCGGTGGCCCGAAAGTCTGACAGCCAGTCTCACTAAGGGGTATCGTATTATCCAGTACTAACTGGGTTGTGGAGGTCAGATAGGCAGTCGCTCCATGTAAAATACTGGTATTCAGCTGCAACCGGTTAGACTGGAAGCCGACCCCAACATAGTTGGGAAAAGGCTAGGCAAATGATGGTCCTGTATGAGACCAAAAAACACCTATCTCAGCATAGTGCTGTAACATTATAATAATTAACCGACTTTAAAAAAAGGAGGAGGTTCTCAATTCGGTTGTATATTTTTAGTGTTGTTTACCTTATATCTTCGTCATTTAAGAACCGATTTAAAAAAATCTTCTTTTATCTGAATGGTCCCATAGAAATTTCATCAAAATCGGTTCAGCAGTTTGGTTTTAAATCAAAATAGCTGGAAAAAATATGTCATCCAAGTAAAAGAAATTGCGAAATTGATACTTGACAAGGATTTGTGTGTGATGCGATAACTAAAAAGGGTACAGTAAAAATGTTTTTGCAAAAAAAAAAAATGGCTTCCAAAATGACATAAAAAAGTGGAAAATAACTTTACTTTCGGAAGTCGGTGCCAAAAAAGTCAATGAAACAAACAATAGTCACCGACTTCCGAAAGTAAAGTTATTTTCCACATTTTTTGTGTTTTTTTGGAAGTCTGTTATTTTTTTGTACTGTTAATTTTAAGTCAGTTGGCAAATTAAAAATACTTACTTAAACACTTGATTTAGCATCCAACTTTAAACCAATTCTAACATAGCTGTAATCAGTACATCTTATAAACTTTTAGTGTTACCAGACCTGTGTGTTTACGTCAACTCGCCTAGCTCAAAATACTTAATTACTTCCCACTTCACTAAACTAACTTAAACTGCAACTGTTAGGTGCTAACTACCACGGGACCTTACAATATTAATGGTAAAGTTCGGGAGTATGGAGTGATGTTTGTTACTCTTTCACGATAGAAGTGCTGTACGGATTTTGACGATAGTTTAAAGCAATATAGCTCATCTATCTTTTTAGAATAACATTTATAGATTAATATGTATAATAGGAATATGATATGAATGAATAATGTTTATTAGATGTAGCAACGTTAAGTGAAAAATCATGCTGTGTGAAAAACAAATCGCAATATTACTTTAGAACGATTGGCAAAAATAACAGTTTTTGGGACTTTAGCTCAAAAATCCGTTTATATTAATAGTTCGTAAAGTATTATCTCGTGATTTTCTGTAATGACAAGGGCAGGTGCTCATTGGTGTGTCATATATCTTAATTGTGTTGGTTCTGAGATAAAAAAACCTTATTACATAAGCCTGTATTGTCCCACTGCAGGGCAAAGCCCTCCCTTCCCTCCTTCCAGTTTTCGCGGTCTAGTGCAATTAAATTATTAGTCTAAACCCCTCACAAACACACAAACCAATACCCATTCGAAAACACCCACAAAAATTGAAACCACACAACCAATTCCCTCCCAGACACATCGAACTGTCAGTCAAACCGCATCCTCAGTGCATTGACCCTCAGCTCTGAAAGGGTCGCCTGGCTGATTGCTTCCCGTGTTGACATGCAGCCGTGACGTAATTGCCGCACAATTGACTAGCAGTGTCATTTGAAGTGACAGGGGATTATCGTGTCTTCGCATGTATTGAATCGAAGTGTGGGCGGTAGTCATTTTGTGTGTCTGATAGTGAAATTGGTGTCGTGTTCAAATATAGAATGAATATTTGCGTTTGGAAAATAATAACAGCCGCTCGGATGAATCTTCAAGTTAAGCCGCGCATGCCTATGTTGGTCTGTGGATGAGTGAACGCCCATTACATACCGAGTTTCCTTCGTGCTTCTGAAAGCACGTTAAGCCGTTGATCCCGGCTGTCATTTGTAGATCTTTGACAGTCGCTACAGTAGCCAGTGGCCCGAAAGTCTGACAACCAGTCTTACCAAGGGGTTTCGTATTACCCAGTACTAACTGGGTTGTGGAAGACAGATAGGCAGTCGCTCCATGTAAAATACTAGTATTCAGCTGCATCCAGTTAGACTGGAAGCCGACCCCAATAAAGTTGGGCAAAGACTAGGCAGATGATGATGATTTGCGTTTGGAATTTAAATATTGAATGCTGACTACTTTGTAAGGTTTCTGTTTACTTATACATATTTAACATGGAGTAACTGCATAACTATCTGACCTCCTCAACCTAATTAGCGGGACATACGATACCCTTTTGCAATAATATTAATAAAATATTAAAAATAATAATAAAATAATATTGGTTGTCAGTTTTTCGGGCCTCTGACTACGCGTTACGAATGAGTGTCAAAGACCTATCATATACAGGCGGCGCTTAACGTGCTATGATCACCCATCCACAGACTGACCTCGACAAGCGTTGCTTAACCTTGAAAATCAACCGATGCGGTTATTTTTATTTATCCACGCACTCAGTAGAATCCAACCAAAAACTCTGAAAAACTATGACAATACTAAATGATTCTCACATGATTGTAATATCAAAGTAAGTTTGTAGAGGCAGATTACCACATCCCACGTACATTTATATTCTCTACGCTTGCTGCTAGTCCTTGCAACTTCGTTACGAGCTTGCTAATATTTCAGCGGTGAGTGTTCAAAGGAGGTAGGGATTAGTTTTCTTTGTTAAATTTGCCTCTCACTGCGTTGTAATTATAATTAGCTCCTGACAAGTTTTTCTTCCATAATCTATTCAGTGGTAGATGGTAAGGCAGTACAGTGGTGATAGTGATATTGGTGTGACTGTCGGACTGCCAAGGTGTCGAGTTCGAACCCAAGACACGCTCCTCTGATTTTTCGGAATCATGTGTGTATTGCATAATTATCACAAGCTTCGGTGAAGGAAAACATCGTCAGGAAACCAAACCCACTTCCTTGAGGAACTTGAGAGATTTTAAGCCGAGTCAGAGGCCCATGCTCGGCATAAAAACTCTGACACCAGGTTAGTCACTAACCACACGAAAAAGAAACAAAGGACCAGAAACTGGGTGACTACTGAAAAATTCGTGACGTAAAAACGGAACAGTTCATATTTTACATCACGCCTGCATCTAGGCAAAAGTGTACGTAATGGTACACCCACATTTCGCCGGTTATGTTTAAGTCCCTTGTAATAGGGGGCGAACCTATTGCCAGTTCTTATTTTGTGTAGAAATGATTGGTAAAGTCCCTTACGATTCATTCCCCAAAACCAGGAGTTTTGTTTCTAAAAATTGAATGACTATTACATACCAAAATAAGTTTCAATGGTGCGGAAATTCACTACACGCGGGCATTATATAAACGCCCAACGATATTATTTTTTATAAATTCCAACGAACCTTTGATATCACCTTATAACAGAAAATTATGCAACCGCCACTCAGGGGCCCATAAGGGAAGTCTCAACTTGATTTTCAGGGACCCACCTATATCCTACTTGAAAGGGTAAGCGAGAAATTGAGAAAAAATATATCCTCCAAAATATATTGAGGGTTCCGCGTCAAAATTCAAAGATCCACACATTAGTTTATACGTTGGAGTGATTTTGTTGAAACTAAATGTCATACGTTAAAAATACACTAGAAAAGATGAAGACTGA
Organism: Standfussiana lucernea; assembly: GCA_964057025.1. NCBI lineage: Eukaryota > Metazoa > Arthropoda > Insecta > Lepidoptera > Noctuidae > Standfussiana > Standfussiana lucernea. The sequence goes on along the minus strand of OZ059808.1, from coordinate 7,774,695 downwards.
AGTAGGAAAAAAACCTTAGATACTGGAAAAATTGGTCCTCTACCAAGTACATAATAAGAGATGAACAATATACGATAATTATGACCGTCACAGGTATGTCTATATAATCGGGATTATCCCAGCCTCAGAATCCCCTAATTAATCCTAATTTAAAAACCCTAGATCTAAAATACTTTGTACCAAACAAACGAACATGACACAACAATACAATTTTGATCCTACCTTTCAAACAACAATGAGACCTTAAAAACGTAATCAAGCTTTGGATTACTTACCTACGGGACCCCAAAAAAACCTTTTACACGAGTTTTGTCGGGAAAAAATATTAATTTCTGAAAAAATACCTTAGCACAGCGTGTGCTGGGCGCAATTTCTTTTTAATTAATATAGAAGTCAGTGTACCTAATATTACACACTCACTTTGACGCCATAACGGACTGACCTCGTTTAATTTTATACTCGAATAACGAGAACGACTAGTAATTTATTTACCTTTGAAACGAAATCAGTTAGGCCTTTTTGTTTTTGTAGGGAAATTAAAACGGAAATGGAAAAGTGTCGGTTCATATGAAAATTTAGCGGGCCGTAGCGAAGTCTGTTAAAAGAACCCGCATGTGTTTGGTTTCAGGGGCTGTTCCGATGTTTTTAAGACTGTTTGCTTTGTAATTTTAGTCTCAATCTGACAAATAAATTCCTAATTCACCTAAATTTTTCTACTCATATAAAATCGCTACGTTATTTGAAAACGAGAATAATAATTGGCTTTTAGTGTAACTAAAAGCTGATAAACGTTCACAAAGGCTAAATTATGCAATGACTTCTTAAGAGCAAAGATGGGTCTTAGAGGGCAGGAAAAAATAACTCCAATTCGAAAGTTCTATTATTGAAACAAATAAAAAAAATGTGGAAGCAACATTAAAACTACTTTAAAATTATAATAAAACGATAACCCTTAGACATTACTGCAGATAAAGAGCTTAATTCCCAAAATAAAAACCATAAAACAACTCCAACTCCTGAAAACGTAGAAACACCAAAAGAAGACATTCCAAAAAAGCAGGCCCAATTATGTAGAACCATCCGAAACGACCCACTTTAGAATATCATAAAAATGGTGAAGAGACCATTTTTTCCGTTATCCAACCCGAAGTAGCTTATTCAGTCCGAGCCTTCCAACTTCTAAGATTTGAAGGAAACGACAGCCAGACAATTACAGTTGGCTTTGTTATTTCAAGGGGTAGCGCTCTTGCAGAATTTTTAGGGTTCCGTTACCAAAGGCTGACAAACGGGGCCCTATTAATAAGGCCGTCCGTCTGTCACAGGGCTGTACCTTTAGAACCGTAAGGAGACACTTAAAATCATCACAGAGTGTGTATTACTATGGCCGCTATAACAATAAATAATATTATACTCATAAAATCAGTTGTTGTGTATGGAATTCTCACGAGGTTACCTATACACTAATGCCGGAAAATGTTCAAAAAGCCATTCTTGGATTCCTTTAAAAACTAAGTTTATTTTAGGATGTTTGAATTCTAATTCTCTTAAAGTTAGGTTTCCTGTTGACCAAATTATAACAGTGTGTAAAATAATACATACCAACAAAACATTATGTTACATGCCACACACAGCTCCGTGTCAATTATTTGTTCCAAATAATTATAATCGCTTTATAAAACTTAAATTGTTTAATGTTCCATTTTTGACAAACTGCAGCCCCTATACCGCGTATGTTGACGATACTCAAAGCGATTGTGGAGACCAGACCTGGATTGGACTTGTTTTCTGATGAATGTTAGAATGTTTGTGGTTCTCTGTGAAGAAGAGTAAAAGGATTACTTAATTTAAATTTGTATTAAATGTAAAAAATCACACAAAGTCGCTTCCCGCTGTGTTTGTCCCTATGTATGCTTAGATCTTTAAAACTACGCAACGGATTTTGATGCGATTTTTTTTTAACAGATTGAGTGATTCAAGAGGAAGGTTTATATGTATGTATGTATGGTTTACATGCATACATTAGTATCTACATCGCACCCGTGCGAAGTCGGGGCGGGTCGCTAGTTGAATAATAAGTCTTAAATGTTCCCACTGCTGGCACGTAGGTCTCTTCTCTATAAATGGGCTATCATCCACCAGTGTGGTTTGGTTGTCCAGGTCTTCGAATTTTTTGGTTCTAAGACATGCTGGTTTCCGAGCCCGACTCGCACTTGGCCGGTTGTTAGACGACGTTTTGTGGACGTTTCCGTTGAATTTTCCTTGCTCTGAAAACCTAGAAGTGTTTGGTACTAATTAGGATTTTCCTCTTCCATTGTAGTTTTACGAGTATAGTGGAGTCTGAATGGCTGACGGCTTGTCAGTTTTATATCTAAAGGGTTAACGACCTGTGGTAGTGATACTTTGATTGTATTGTTTTATTTACTTGTAATAGTGTAATAAAATGTCGAGTACTGCGGTCCTTGCACAGTGTGTGTTGTGTGTGTGATTAACGGTTACCGATACTTTAAGGGCATATTATATACTCATTTCTATTTACAAATACACGTTTCTAAATACTCCTAACCCACTTTACCTTACTGTCATCTCGCTCCCACTCGTAATTGTGTTGCCTTATTGACCTGCTTAAGCAAAAAACGGGGTATCTGCGACATTGTGAAGTATACGTGCTGAGGCAGGGCTATGTTCAAATGACCATAACTCTTTAAATAATTGGTGTTGAGTCAATATTTTGATATCATTTTGTAGGTTGACTGAAAAATTCCTAATTAAACATTAAAACATAAGCAACATTTCAGGGATAATTTTGAACTAGAGTAGAAAATGTAAAAAATTTAGATTTTTTTTTTGTGTAGCATTATGTAATTTCTTCTATTTTTAGGCCTTATTTATTTGCTTATTTTTCATAAAAAATTATATAGTGATTCGATAGCCTCGGCGTTTACCCTTGCAATAAGATCATTTGCACGTCTCTAGGTCTCTTAGATTCAAAGATATTAGCATTTCATGAATAATTTAAAAATAAATTTAGATAAATCCGTTTACATTCAATTTAATCAATCAAATAATAATAAAAACAATATAAAACTTAATATTAATAAAATCGAAGAGGCAACCCATACAAGGTTTTTAGGTGTAATAATAGACAAAGATTTTAACTGGAAAGAACATGTAGATAATGTAAGCACTCGAATCAATAAATTCGTATACGCACTGAAGCAAGTTAAAAACGTAACTAACATAAAAACTGCAGTTATGTCATACTACGCCTATGTTGAGTCGTTACTGCGATATGGTCTCGTAATGTGGGGTAATGGTACCAATATGGATAGAGCATTTATCGCACAAAAAAAGTGCATCAGAGCAATAAGTGGTATTAAACCTGATGACTCATGTAGACCAATGTTCAAGAGGTTTGGTCTGCTACCTCTACCATGTCTATATATATATGAGGTATGTATATTTGTAGTTAACAACAAACATTTATTTAAATCAGCAAATGATGTAAATCCCAGAAACAGACGAGATCCTCATAAACTGGTATTAAGTGATTTGCCAAGACTTGCGAAATACAACAAAAACTGCCTTGCAATGTGCGTACGTTTTTATAACAAAATACCAAGTCGCTTTAAAATATTGAACTCGAGAAAATTTAAGACAGAATTACACAAGTGGTTTATTGAATGTAATTTTTACAGTTTAAAAGATTTTATGGATGTGAGATGTTGATTCCTTTTGTCAAAATATAAATTTTTGCATGCTATGTTATATCTTAGCGAAACAAATGTATACCATGTTTTACGCAAATAAATGATTTACTTACTTACTTTCATTGAATATACCCTAGATCCGCCCAATAAAAAAAAGATGGCTGCCATTCGCGGGGTGTTGGTTTAGAAATATTTATAAACATGTATTTGTCGATAGGAATGAGTATATGACCGGTATTAAGTACGTCAATTAATATTATACTTTTAATCGACAATAGATTACGTTGCTCCAAGGATCTTTTGGTGCTAAAAATGGAGATATTTAGCATTTAATAGCATATTCACTGCCGGCTTCTCTGTTCCCTTATCATTATAATCTGGATTTATTCAAGGTTCGAGTGAATCCGTTTCTTCTAGGCAAACGTGTTCCACCCTATGCCGCATCATTCCTTCATAATTATCAGGCGAGTTGCTGCCAAAGGCAAGCCTAATTTAGTACATAAAAACAAAAAATGTGAAAATAATTCACTACATACGACACCATTTTGTTTTGAATTATCGTTCATTTTGTACCCAAACGCCTACACAGTAAGGCAGGTAGTCAAATAACAATTGTGTCCAATGAAATAAACTTTACGCCTAAGTCAATCTAATACATTCTAGATTTTTCCATTATCATTACAGCTAGTAGAATGTTTGTTTAGGTCCCTGAGACTTTGTCTTAGGAAATTTTTAATGAAGTCTCAGAAAATCCAATATGGCCGTCGCTGTCGCTATATACCTATGTCAAAATGCAAAGTTCAATACATTTTCAACTTTATTTCATCACCATAAACTTTTTTTTTTACAACTGAATCTATGAGCCCGATGCGATGTTTTGTATGCAATTGATATTTATTTAAAGCAAGATGCAATACGAGTACTTTACTTTTGAAACTGCTCAGCCATTTTTATAATGTCTGGATATATAATATTTCGTCAAAAGTACAATAGTTTGCACGTCTGATAGAAGCCACATTGAAATGAAATTCTAGGTTCAAATACCTTCAGACGTGCGGTTGAGTTTCAAAGAAGTTCTTTAAAATAATATATTCTGTCTTTAAGAATGTTTTGGCAACTCTCAACCGCAAAATATGAACTTTTATTTTAATTTATTTATGGCTACAATAGTGTAATACAGTATGCGTAGTTTAAAATTATTTTATACCGAGCTATTTTTAGAAAAAAAAAATAATTTTGTGTAATATTTTTGTAAGTTATGACAATTTTATTTTACTAAGTACTCGTTTTTGCCCGCAGCTTTGCCCGTGGAAACCGAAAACGACCTCACATCAAAAACTTACGAGGATAAAAAAAAATAGTATGACGTTGGTCGGTCAGGTCATTATAGTCTTTCTATCACTGGCAGGGATAGCGGCACCAGAAGTCCGCAGAACTGTGGCAAGCTCTAGCGAAAGAGCTAAAATAGTTTCAGACACACGACACCCTTTACACCTAAATGCCCTCGTGTCGCAAAGGCTGAAAAGTCGAAACAGTTTTATGAAGTGTGTCACCCCACTCACTGGCGAGCGGTCTACGGAAAGACTAAAACTGTGGCGAGGTAGTGCATCCTTACCCGACCCATTCGTTCCACCTGCTAAAAATCTCCCACCTGGACATGAGTTGCCATAGCTGACCTAGAATTCTTTAAATAGACTCCAGACCCAGGTTGGTCGCAGCAAGGAAAACCTGCTCAGGTGGAGATTCATTAATGACTTTGCCCTGGACTGTAAATGTGGTGCTGTTCCATAAACGATGGGGCACTTAATATCGTGTCCTGCGTGTCCTGATGCTTATTCCCTACAGGAACTGATGGACGCTACTGAAGGCGCCAAACTAGTGGCTCAATTCTGGGCTGACACAAATTAGATTGCCATCGGCACGCTAAGAAGAAGAAGTCTTTCTATGGACATAAGATATGAGCATTATCTTATGGGGTTCAAAAATATACAAAATTCAAGGTGAGCGAAGATAAATCTTCGTTTCTCGTATTCGCACTAAAATATGAAAAAACCTCAACCTGTGATTTTTGTGTTGTGTGTGTGTGTTTGTTTGTGTGTTTTTTCCTCTACCCACAGTAAATCTTCTTTCTTTCTTTATCGTGTGGTAACTGCCTAACCACGCACCTGCCTAAAAAATCGTGAGGAAACCAGCATGCCTGAGAGATATTTCTCGACGGTATATAAAGCCAAGTCAGAGGTCCATGGGTGGCATGAAAACTGACACCAGGTTAGGCACTAACCACACGATAAAAAAGAAGATCGAATACAGCTGAAATACCAGTAGTTTACATGGAGCGATTGCTTATCCATAACCTAGTTATTACTGAATAATACGCATCCTCCAGACGTGCATTTAAAGAATCGCCACTAGTAGAGGCCGTTTCAACAAACTTTAATATAATTATTGTTCACTTAGAGCCTGAAGTTGCTTTAAAATAATGTTCTAGTACTGCAAGCAAACAGTTACCGTCGCATCGTATAATCATTAGAACTAGAGTTTTATAACTGGAAATACTATAAAAGACATCTGCAAAAGCTAAATGTTTACTTCAGACAATTTAGTTTTTGTCTGGACAAGAGAAAACTTTTTCAGTGCATTAGTTTTGAAGTCTGTATGAATTTTTCACGGTACGTGTATGTGTGGTTTGTTAATCCATCTGTAACCACGAAATATAGAAAAGTCTGGTAATCATCAATACTTATCAGTGGTAACAGCGGTGACGGTTCCGACTTACGACTCGGAAGGTCGTGAATTCGAACCCAGGCAGAAACTTTGTGTAAGCTATTCCATTAGCATTGCTCTCAAAACTGTTAAGGGAAACATCGTGAGGCAACCGGCCTGTCCTAGAACCCAACATTTGAAGACATGTCACATACACCAATCAGTCAGTATCAGTGAGCAGTGATAGTCTAGTGGTGGAAAAACCAACTCAAACGAACCTCTCACGCACCTCTGATTTTTCGGAATTATGTGCGTATTGTACCTATAATATTATCAGTTGCTTCGGTGAAGGAACATCATCGTTCATTCATCGTTCCCTCACATCGTGAGGGAACCAGCATGCCTGAGAGATATTTCTCGACGGCCTGTAAAAGCCAAGTCAGAGGCCCTTGCGCGGCATAAAAACTCTGACACCAGGTTAGGCACTAACCACACGATAAAGAAGAAGATACACCAATCGATACTGGTCCTGCGTGTTGGACACTAGCATATTCCCTCTTATCGAGAAGCTGAATATTGTGCCCTATGCATAATTTTGATAGTGAAAATAGAATGATGACACATTGAAAAAAAAATCGTCACTAATAATTTTAAGAGGTAAAGTTTCTAAGTTTGGATGTAGGGGGTAATCTTCGGAATGATTTATGCGATTCTGAAAATTCTTTCACTAATGAAAGCTATATTATTCCCGAGGGTCATAGCTATCCTTTAAAAAAAAAACAGCACATCCCCGTGGGATAATTTCCTATCATAAAGTTAACAAAAGCTTGTCGTACTTATTTCTGCTAGCAAGCAGCGGTAATGCTGATCAACGATACTTCCATCTCCGTTGAGAGAGGTCTTTGCTCCGCATATGGCAGTTTCAGGCCGATATAATTTCGACATAAACGTGAACGAAATAGTATCGGAGAATACGCTCACTTTGCTTAACTTGTCAGCGCTCTTTGGCTTGGTTCCAAATTGATCTGTAATTTATATTGAATTGATATAGCTCCTTCAGACTACCTATCTGATTGTTGGTTGCTATGGACTGAATGTGAGTAGTGATATAGGATTATTACTGGCCATTTCTTTTTTCATCATATCAATTTGGCCATGAGAAGTCAACTACCAATCATAGGCCTCCCCAATTATCATCGTAACGATCGGACTTGAGTAGGTACTAGGTAGAGCAGTAGCACTTTCAAAGCGTTTTGTATTATTACAAGGTTTTTCAAAATTCTTGATTTTGCTTTACGTCAGTCACCTTTATTAAGGCTCTCTGCGGTTTCGCATCCAGCGGATTTTCGTATCTTTGTAGGGATGGGACTTCTCAAGCTACGTCTAGCCATTCATTGCATATTACTGACTGTCAATTTCATGAAGAAAAAGATACCGACAAAATAAGACATAACCTGGTCCATTTTTAGAAGCCGGTCAAAAAGCACAATTGACTCGAAACTAAAATCTTTATCGGTTTTTGCAGTGCATTTCCAGTCACTAAACCACATAATAACATTTACAAAAATATTCAATAACCACTAAAATAACCGAAACCGGAATCTCAATCGCAACAAAATCACAAAGCCATCTCTTAAACCGAGCTCAATGTTGCAACAGGTCCCCAGTTTATTGAACAACGTTGTATAAGCTTCCAGCTTCCTCGATTGATAAACAGCATTTTAAGTTTTTCCTCCATTCAGGATGGAAATAATTTAATGGCTTTCGAAATGGGTGGATTGCAACTCTATTGATAACTTCCTTAAGAAGCTTAAGAGTGGTTTCACACTGGTTAATGCGATTTTGTTTTTTGGATGTATATTGCGTTTTTATGCGAGTTACTGGGTCTATTTGACGCAGCCGTGAGACACACAACACATACATATTATCATTTTTTGGTTTAGCTTTTTCTTGCTTTTTTATTTTCTTTGTACTTGTGGCACGTGCCAAATAGATAGTTTTCATTTTTATATTTTATGTGGGTATAAATGATGGTAATTAAATTAACATTGTTCTTCCATTCATTCATTCATACTTGAGACATCCAAATGATACCTATACAGGATGACGCCGACAATACGACAATAAATGAAAACACTGGTAATACTAGTTCATATGAATATTTTAAACTATCAAAAAAAATTCAAACATGTCATATGACTAAACTACTAGATATACTCGAATGAATTTTTGTACGCAGACTGGGAATGTCATGAGGTATACGTAGTTTAATTTACTGTTGTATTGTCGGCGCCATCCTGTATATGCACACACAGGCATCATTTGGATCTCTCAAGTTGTAAATTATGTGAATGACAATTTGTCTTTTTGTTTGATTTAGACTTCTGTACTTTTTTATTAGTAGCTGTTTAACAATCTGGATCGTCAAGCGTGTATTCAGCAGCTTCCAGCAGAACTTCCAGCTTTCGCGAATACTTAGTAGATGAACTGTCGATATTAGTGTTCCATTATTATGAAGGCTATTTTATTTATCTTGAATATCGCAATGTTGGACAGCCTTTCAGAAAATTATATTCTATCGGATAATGTGAAAACGCTCTAAGAAAACGATAAAATCTTGTGACTGTTTGCAATTTTGTTGGCGGATCGGTTAAAATGGATTTTGTTTAAGAAACATTATTTTGTAGACTCATATTGTATTGATAAAAACTTTTGTTGAGTAGAGGAAGTAGTTCGTTTATCAAATATTGAAGTTACCATTTTAGATGCTAATCTATTAAGCATAAGCTGAGTATAAGGTCCTGGGTTCAATTCCCAGGTCGGGCAAAGTGTTATTGGGTTTTTCATAAGGAGTTTCTTGGTAACAGCCAGGGGGACTGGGTTTATGCCCGGTTGATGACAATAGGCTGCCCTCCATTAAAAGGGACTTAAACTTTACTAGCGAATAGTGGGTGTACTAATGCGTACACCTCGGCCTAACCCTTTGGGGATTGCAGGCGTGATGATCTATTAAGCATAGACTCCAAGCAGTCACACCATACCTATTACAAAACTTAATTCCTCTCCGTGTACGTTTTCATATGTCCCTACTCCTGGGACACACGCATCCTCGGGCTTCAGAGAGCTCCCTGTGCCAGACGCTGCCCTAGTGCGGGTTGGTGAATGTAACATGTCTTCGATTTTTTGCTTCTAGGAGATGTCGGTTTCCTCACGATATTTTTCTTCAACATTTTGTGAGCATCATCATCTACCTAGCCTTTTCACAACTCTGTTGGGGTCGGCTTCTAGTGTAACCAAATTCAACTGCGTAAAAACCGAAAAAATTTGCGAGCGGACACTGCGAGTTTCGTGTGTCGGGAACACAGTCGAGTCGTGAGTGACAGTGGTAGCGGTACCCAGTGCGTAAAACGTATAAGATAGAGGGTGGATCGTTTTGTCTGCTGATAAACACCCACCCGTAATAACTTCTGTTTATCTGTGATCATGGCGTTCGCAACAGTGCCATAATATCAGGAAGTCAACACAAATAGTAAACATGGCAAATATCCCTTTGTTAATTTATGATACTTGGCTTTGTTTTCTCAATTACTTGAACAGGAACAAGAACTGAGTAACTGTATTATCTCAACCTCATTTTTCTACCCCGATCCGGTACGCAAAAAAAAACGAAGCATGTTCTAGTCTAGTGTTTAGGGTTCCGCATGCTTGCGTTCTATAACTAACCTCACGGAGGGCTCTTTTTTCTTAGCAAAAATTCAAAAAGATACTTTTATTGTATCGGACTTACAGTCTTCTTGCTTTAACCTGTCTCGAATATTCGCTACTTCCCCGAGAAAGTGGTAGCGTAAAGGTCACTTTGCCGTATATTTTAGGCCACAGAAGTTAGGATAGGAGATGGAAGATAGTTTGCAGAAACACAGCCTGGTGCCGTGGCCTTACATTTTACATTTTTGACTTTTTAGTGGTGAGTAACCTCAAAGCCGATTTAGTTTTCAACTGAACACAGCTAATTTTAAAGTGAACCCCCCCCCCCCATATACAATCTATTTACACGGTCACAATGTATGGAACAGCAGGTTATTTTTATAAATAAGAAAAATTTCGATGTGGGGTTTAGAATGATGTACTGAGTACGAGGTTACCATTTTCGCGTAGGTGTCCCTTCCGCCCCGCATAAAATGCTAACACAAAGTACTTCCTAGAAGGATTCCATATTTCAAGCACGGAACCTTAAAAAAAAAACAAACGTTGAGAGTGTTGGAAAAAAATCGCGATTCCATAAATTGTTCAGTAAAACTTGAATGTGTTTCTTTCATTTCGCGTTTATCCTGAATTTCTTTGCTCGCTTTAATTTAAAAAGTTGGATTGATGTCCTCGGGCCGAAATCACAGGCTGTTTTTTGTATGACTGTGTTTATGGAGTACAAATTACCCTGTTTTTTCTTTGCTTTCAACGGGTATCGCTCGTTAGTGTATATTTTTTCGGTGTCCGCTTATTAAAATGTTGGTGCTGTTATATTTTTGGGATACGAGTGGTTTTTACTAGATGTTGTTTTTTGAGACGGGAATTTTTAATACCTTTTTATCATTCAAGTGATATAACTATAATATCCTAGAAACAAACATACAAAAACATGTGAATTCATGAACATGCACTTGGCACTCTTCCTCACAAATTAGAGGATCTGGGATTTGGACTGCTATCGCTACTTTTTTCAAAAGTTTAAATGTATGACATGACGTATGACTCATGGTTTTTCCCATTCATCATCATCCACAGCCTGAATTCATCCAGTGCTGGGTATAGGCCTCTCTTTTCTTGTCCTAATCTCCACGGTCCTGTACCAGCCTCATCCAAGTTTTTCCCCCGATGGCAACTATGTCGTCTGCCCATCTCGCCGCCCGACGATCCACATTTCTTTTCCCCTGTTCTTGAACGCCATTCGGTGACCGCCTTAGTCCACCTGTCATCACCGCGCCTTGCTAGGTGTCCTGCCCAACTCCATTTGAGTTCCGTAACGCGATTTTCGAAAACCTTTGTACGTCTGTGTACCATTAGACCGCAGAAATTTATTCAGATTATAATTTATACCATTAGGCCCCAGAAATGTCATAATCATCTGACTTAACCTTTCTTTTCTCAACCATTTTGGGATCGGCTTCTAGCCTAACATAGCATATCTGACCTCGACAACCCAGTTAGTACAGGGTAATACGATACCAATTGGTAAGACTGGTCGTCAGACTACCGTCGGTAATCGTTCCATTTGTCGGCGCCTCACATATGCGTGGACAAGCGCGAGGAGGGCGTGGGCTTCGGGGTACTGAACCCCGCTAGGCGAGCGCCGCTGCGCGCCCCACCACTCACCGAGCTCACAGACGTCGACCACTCCGGGCATTTCTTTGTACTGTCTTCACAAGATGTAATTTTATGTTAATTGTGGTATTACACCTATTTTATACAGTGCACTAGTTTTTCTCGAAAAGTCTCGACCGATTCTATTCATTGGTCCTTCGAGCCGGATACTTGGCAAAAGTTTATTTTTAGACAGAAAAGGAATGTGTATTGAATTCGAAGATTTTGTGACAAGGAATAATAATACCAGCAAGTCGTAGGGGTAATGTAAGCCCTGCATTACCCGGCCCATGTTCTCATTTGTTAGACGGGGTAAAAAAAGCAAAGCAGGAAGTGTGGTGTGTGTGTGGGTCCCCTAGAGCACAGCACCATGCTAAGAAGTGGTAACCTTCTTGTCTCAGTCAGGACGTGCAGCTGTAATTTTTTTTGTAATGTCCTGTTGTTTTTATAAATATTAGTTTTGCCATGTATGTTTTCACTGTATAAATTATTTATTTTTTATTATATGCACGTCATATTCAAGCGACAAATTAATGCTTTTTCTTACAATAAATAATTATGTTTCTGCCAACAAGTCAACGAAAAACAAAACAGTCGAGGCGTGACCAAAGGGCGTCAAATTAGAATATTCTAAAACAACAAACTACAGACTCGTGAGTAGTTAATTAAAAATTGTAGGTCAGTTAGCTCCTAATAATAACTCAAGTACTATTGCCTCTTATCACGACATATTTCATTTAACACGATTTTGTTACCTACGGGGTAATTTATGCAGAAATAAATCATTTGTGATTTACAACTGGTTACATTGTGCGTAGTGCTGACGTGAGCGTTGCGTAGAAAACGCGCGAGTTTTGGTTTTGGCCGCCATTTTGAAATCGCGCTCTTTTCAACATGTCCGCATTTTCTCATCTGTTAGCAAAAAAATCTTTGCGATCTTCTGCAGATTACCTTTTACTCTATGAAAACTTTGAAACGGAGGATTATACTGCAATTGACATCTTTTGACTATTATTGATGCTGACGACGACAACAGTTGCAAGTATTGTTTTTTTGGTCTCTAAAACATCAGGAATAAATTACATTACAGGCGTCCATTTTTTATAACAATAGGTACTTTTGTCGGATGTGGTAATCTAAATTAATGCGAGTTTGATAATAAATGAGAATGTTCGCGATCTTAATTTAAAAGGAAGTCATGTCCTTATCGAAGTTGAATGCATAATTTACGTCTCAACGCAACAGTATAGGTACATACCTCTAATTCTATGTATTATTTCATAATATTAAATAAAGTATCTTAAACGAAAAAAATAAAATTCCAAACTAAACCATAATTCAAGCGCAATTAAAAATATAATTGGTATTCAGACAACGCGCAAGCGAACTATCAAATCCCTTACAATAACTGGGAGTTACTCATTATTACTGTTTCCTTTGTTCTTCCACATTAAAGGCAATCCCTTTATGTTTCCTACAAAACGGTATTCAAGCAAAATCATTTTCTATTACAAGTGAGTTCTTATTATGAGTCGTGAGATTTTTCCTTAACAATGGTGGCGAACCTAATCATTGTGTCATTTACGGACAATCCCTATTCAGAGAGAATGATATCTGACATGGCGCAGAAAAGTTACGCTGGTAAAAGTAGGTGTTGTATGATTGGGTGGCTATTTGGTGACAGTTTTTATACGACTGTAGGTATAGCTACTCGTAACACATAAATGTATGAGATGCTTCATGCATACATACATACATACATCAACTCACGCCTCTTTTCCATAGGGGTAAGCAGAAACCACAGAACGCCACCTGCTACGATCTTTACATACTCCTTTTGCCTCGTCCACGTTGATACATCTGCGCCGGTTGCGAATACTACACACCTGACCTTTCAGAAGAACCTCACCATTAAGGTCAGCGTATGTCCTTCTGGGGCGTCCCATCCTGGCTTGGATGTGCTTCGGTTCTTCTTTATTGAAAAAGTGGTTGATAGTGTCATGTTAAGTTGTAACCTTCACTTGTAACTCCGAGGTGACTGAAGGTTTTTTTTTGGGACAAGCCCGCCACACTATTCTCGAACCACTGCAACTCCTGAAAGCCAGAATCAACAGTGGCGACCTCCATAAAAGCGCTGATGTACGAAATGATGGGACTCATCCACGGACTGAATTCGCAACAGTAGCCAAACTTTGATCAATTGACTCGCATAGGTCGCTAATTATGCTATTTTACTACTTTTTCTAATGCGGACTTGAGCTAGTAGGCTACATATTTTGTAGTGTTTAATATTACACTTCGAGGCTTTGTGTAAAAAAATTACACAAATTCAGATTATAATAAATATTTATTTCGGTACAGTATCAGATGTCTACACGTGCGCATAATTTCATGTCATAACATCTTTGTGTTCTCATTTTAATAATGTTTAGGATAACATAATAAAGTCAGGTACCTGTATTTAATGGTGCTTTTGATTACACGTGCCTGTATCAAGTTTCGAGGCAAAAATTGATATCAGCAACACGTAGACTGCGGTGTTTGTTAGGTTGAAACATCCAATTTAGTGTGAAACCAGGTATTTGACGCACAAATATAATATAATTATGTACATAATATGGGGTGATGTATCACTGCATAATATAAAACAAAGTCGCTTCCCGCTGTCTGTCTGTCCCTATGTATGCTTAGATCTTTAAAACTACGCAACCGATTTTGATGCGGTTATAATAGATAGAATATACAATTTTGACCCCGATAACCTAAGGTTCAAACTGAGTTATTTTGGAGAAATCAAACTTTTAATGTTTTTTTTTTCCATCTCTCCACCATAAGCTGCCGATTTTGGGAAATCTTTGCCGTTCAGAGTGTGAAACTGGTAACTTTCTAGTAGCTCATGAACGAATGCATCCTTCGAAAACGAATTTGTCAAAGAAATACCTCTGCCTTTGGAAATTAAGCGCCGTAAAGTTCATGCTCAATAATTTTCTAGCAACAACGTCTTTTTTGTATTTTTTTGAAATGTTTTTATTTTACCATTTTTAGTTATCGTATCACACACAAAGCCTTATCAAGTATCAATTTCGCAATTTCTTTTACTTGGATAATATATTTTACTAGATATTTTAATTTAAAAACCAAACTCCTAAACCAATTTTGATACAATTCTATGGGACTAATCGGAAGGTATATCCTTTCAGATCAAAGAAGAATTTTTGAAATCGGTTCATGAATGACGAAGATATGAGGTAACAAACACAAAAAAAAAAATACGACCGAATTGAGAACATCCTCCTTTTTTGAAGTTAAGTTCTCCTTTGTTTTCAACATTAAACAACATTTATTATGTCATTCCAATTGCCGATCACACAATTTTTTTAAGCATAATATTTTTTTTTATTGTATCTTTCATCATCTGCCTAGCTTTTTCCCAAACTATGTTGGGGCGACTTCCAGTCTAACCAGATGCAGCTGAATACCAGTATTTTGCTTGGAGTGACTGCCTAACTGACCTCCACAACCCCGTAACTTTACCCAGTACTTGTAACGACTGCCAAAGATCACAAATGACAGCCGGGACTAACGGCTTAACGTGCTTTCCGAGGCACGGAGGAAACTCGGTATGCAATATTGGTCACCCATCCATGGACAAACCTCGGCAAGCGCGGCTTAGCCTGAAGACCGATCCGAGCGGTTATTATTTAGCCACGAGCAATTTTTGCACCTTTATGCTTCAAAAATTTGAATTAGGAATTCCGCTTTAACATTTGAGATGCTGTCACGTTCGGAAGTTGCGCTTGACGGTACATTGGACCGACGAGATGATAGACAATGACGTTACCAAAAATTCCTGGAAACTTAACCGAACCAAATCTAGAAGCTTCATATCAACAGTTATAAATAGCAACGCCCATCCAGCACATAATAAAGCGCTCTGCTCCGATATCTTAATTAATAGACGCAGTCCACTGAGCGTGTAGTGGTATGCGGTGTGACCGCATGCAACGTAGAGATGTAAGTCCAAACTAACCGGTAGCTGTGATGTGCCGGATTAGTCGAACAGTGCCGTTTACGGTGGCTTGAGTACAGGCAAATGTGAAGATAGAAATCTAGACATATCTATTCTGTCTTAATGAAAGTGAGTTTCGAGATAGTTGAAGTTATGTAAAAATAGTTTTCAGGTAAAAGTAAGACAGGGAAATCTTTCTTAAGGTTTTTTTCAAATGTTTTGAACAATATAGCGCTAAAAGGCTTAGTTCATTAGATGCGTATTTTTTAAAGGTATCCCATGGTATAAAAAAACAACTTTACGGTTTTGGTTTGAGATACCGCTTTTGCGCTTAGTGGGGCAGTATTGTTATTGAAAGACGCTGTCGTGTTCGTATGTATGGATGTGTTGTTGTTCCTCTTAACTACACAACGGATTTCAATACTGTAGATGAGAAGATGAAAACAATAGATTAGGTACTTATTATTACTACTGTAGTGGATTTACAGAAATTAAAATATTTATTAGTTTGTTTCGTTGTTTAGTGGTCTTAAGCGCGACTATTGAGCTTGAGGTCCTGGGTTCGACTACCGGGTCGGGCAATGGGATTTTCCATGACCAATGTCACAGTAGCCACGAAGTCTGGATTTGTGCCCGGTTGATGACAATTGGCTCGCGCCCTCTTACATGGATGGACTTGAACATAACTGGCGAAATTTCGTTGTACTTGTTTAAGTAGGACCCTGCCTAATCTTTGAGAGATTAGAAGGCGTGATGTTACGTTATGTTAAACTATTTATAACAAGGAAAGTGCGGAAATCGTCGGGAACTGGAAAGGACGACAAAGAGAGCTTTTACACCACTTATGTTATCATTTTGTGAACAAAAAACTCGAGAAAATAAATGTACTAGAATAATCCCGAATGATTGAGTAATCTGGATTTTTAAAGTGACTTATTTCTTTTTACTTTTTTTTAACCTCCACTGTCTTATTACTGGCCAAAGGTCTCCGCCGTCACCTTCCACTCTTCTTCCCTCTGATCGGTTTTCTCTGGTTTTAACTTTATTTTATTTTTTGCATTTTTACAAGATTTTGTTCAACATACTCTGTTAATTCGACATCTACTCGAAACACCTATTTAATGACTCCAATTTAATAACTCCGCTAGGATATTTGGCTTGGTTAAAATACCTAATATTCCCACAAAATGATAAGCCTCAAAAAATAGACGAAAAGAACCTTTGTTTGAATTTCTTCTCATTACACGTCTCTTCTTTGTTCAAAAAACCATAATATTCTGAGACGAAGCCTTCTTTCGCTGCAACTTTTTGGTTTGAATTTTCTTTTTTAATCACCAAACGCAGATACATTTCCCTTGAGGTTTTTAAGGTTATAAATGTAAAAGTCTGGCAACCAAGAATGCCAGAAAAAAAAAAAAAAAAAAAAAGTTCTGTTTATTTTTTATATTTGAATGAGTTCTTTGTACAACTTTGAGATGCGTTCTCGACATATTGAATTGGAAATTCTAATATTTTTATCGAGAAATTTTGGTGGTAATTGTGTGAGCAAATATAAAAATGACATCTTTTAACACGTATTGCTTTTGTGATAAAGTAATTTCCAAAGGAGTAGGAATGAATGCTAATTTGGAAATTGCATATTACCAGAAGGTATAAAATGATTAGGGGAGCTATTTGATTTAATTACTACAAAAGTGTAGTATTGAGCTGAAGAAGAAGAATTGATTGAAAAAGTTTGCGTGAGCAAAAGTTTTGTAGAATTGCGAGCTTTGCGAAAGGCGGAAAAATAAATATTATGAACGGATATCAAGTCAATAAACATAATGAGTAAATACGTAACTATTACATTATTTAAAGAGCCTAAAAAGATTTACGAAATTACTAGCTGTTGACTGAGGAACCCAAAAAAAGCTAATGTACAACTGCAACGAAGCAAAACCAAAACTTCAAAAATAAACACTATTTTCTCGTTATCTTTATACTATTGCTGATTGTAAATTACTCAATCAATTTTGAGTAACGTGAATTACGGTTTACGCTCATCTAGCCCGTCCCTGCACGCTCCGAAGCACTTCAATTCGCTTCATCAGATCCGTACATTCAAGAATTGCGAATAACAAAGCGTGACTTTTAATCAATAAAATTTAAGGCCGAGTTGAACGACCTTTACACACGACCTTGAAATAATTTATACGAACAAATGAAGGGAATCCCGTCTAAGATTCTATTCGCGACGACTTTACGAGGTTGGACGTCACTAAAGCGAGACATTCCAAGTGAAATATATCCCTTACGTTAACCTTAAGGTGTGTTTACACGGACGACTTAAATTGCTCGGGCAACTCATCATCATCAACATAATTTTCTGCCCTTGGCACATTTTATTTGGGGTCGGCGCAACACGTTTTCTTCTTCCATTCTCCCCTGTCAGATGTCACGGCATACTTTCTCTTTCATATCACTGCTCACCCAATCCATCCCTCTTTTCTTTGGCCTTCCTCTCCCTCTCCATCCGGAGAACTCATGACGTCGAAACTGCTCAACGTAAGTAGGTCCTAGGATCCAGATCACGGGAATTTGCTACTTTTCCAATATATTTTTTTACCTGTATTTCACAGGACTGCTCTCTCTGGATGCACGACACATACGACCGCTTGATGTGGCGACTTGAGTGGGAGCCGTATGTCCTGCATTGGACGTCGTGATGCTAAATTGGTAATGATAATAACTTCAAGAAAATATCAAGCAATTCATTTCCATGTTCGGTAGTAAAACTTTTGATATAAAAACCATATTATGCGGAGAAAGTTGATAACATTACTTACTTACCTACATACATACAAACTTTTAATTCCTCTGATTAAAATTAATTACACCACAAAATTTCAATTAGAGGAAGGATTATCGAAATAACTACAACAACTGTTTAGATTTAAATCAGATTGCACGACCACCTCCAGCAACAGTTGCCGGGCAATAATTTCCCAAAAACTTACCCGTGTAACCTCCCGTTTACGTGACCCTTAGAGCTTTACGAGACGCCGTAAGATGTTGCAATACATCTTATATTGCATGTTTGACAACACATGGCGAGGATATTGCTCGAATTTCTTGCTGGATCTGCGTTTTAGTCAAAGGTAAGGGACGAATGTTGTGTATTTAAAGGACCAATAGTTCGTTTTTATTGCCCAAGTGGTGTTTTATGCTGTATTAAAGTTTTGATGTTTAATTCAAGTGCGTTTTATGTGCAATCGTGTGTCGGGTGCAGATGGTCTCATTTGGCAGAGTTACGGGGTCTTTAAATGTTGGTGTTTCTGTTCAGGTGCCTTCACTGCTTTCGTTTTGTGTATTTTCTTGAGATTGCATAATTTCTTGACATTTCGACGTTCAACAGGTTTCATCTAAAAGGTGTATCGGACCCTTCACGAAGCTTTCAACCTAGCATTATGTACAGCAAAATAAGAAACTGTTTGCAAAAATTGTGGATGGGAAACAACATCAAAAAAATTTATTTATGTACTTATTGTAGATAGTCTGCACCTGTGTTATGCTAATAAATGATTTGTATTTGTAAACTAATACACTATGCCAAACAAAAACGTATAAACATCCTAACAAATACCAAAATAACAAACGAGAAATATGATCTTAACAGGCTATGAATGAATGTTTTATCCGTTCTAGTACCTTTTAAAGTAATATAAGTAGTATAGTAGCAAACTATTTTACTAAGTATGCAACAAAGAAAAACAAAACATTCCTACAATTTATCATAATCCCACAAAACACAACTCACACAAACTAACCAGAATACGCTAATAGAAATGTCATAAACACGGAATATAATATAAAAGAAAATATCAACATTATATACTACACCGCCAGTATATAACTTCTTATGTATCGCTTACCGTTCTATCGGCAAAGATGATTTATTACTGACCACACAACGGGAAATAATAAAAGGCTGCCCACCATATCCCAGGCCATATTAGGGTGCACATAAAAACCGATATAAAACGGGAAATTCCGACGGTTGGTTTGCTGCCCGTTCATATACGTAACACCGGTAAAATACCGAATGTCAGTAAAATACCGAACTTATATTATATGGCTTCTTATAATATTGGTAAGGCTTAGATTGAGTGAAACAACTGTTTTATGGATTTGCCTCTGATCTTAAAGACAGGGTTTATTTTATATAGTAGTTATTAGGGTTCGGTAGTAAAACGGTAATAGTTTTGTTATGTTCTTCCGTCCATCTTTAACAGAATATTATCTTCGCTCCTCTGATTAACTTGGTAATAGTAGATTATGCACCAACGGGATAAAGCAGTATCTAACGTCAAAGGCACTATTTCGAATCCCGAATGCAGCGAGGGATTCTAGGGCCACCCGAGCGTAGCGAGGGAGCTTTGAGGTTTATAATGGGGCATTTAAAAATTGTTTTGTTTGTGTTAATCGTTTGAAGAAGAATTTAAAAGAACTTTAGTGTGATTTCAACTCGAAGAGTTCGTGTAATAATAACAGCTGCTAAGGTCTGTATTCAGGTTAAGCCGCGCTTGCCTAGGTTGGTCAGTGGATGGGTCACCAGCCATAACTTACCAAGTTTCCTCCATGCATCGGAAAGTACGTTAAGCCGTTGGTCCGGCTGACTATTGTAGATCTTTGACAGTCGCTACAGGTAATCAGTGGCTCTAAAGTCTGACAACCAGTCTTACAAATGGGTATCGTTACAAGTTCTAACTGGGTTGTGGAGGTTGGGTAGGCAGTCGCTCCATGTAAAATACTGGTGCATCTGGTTAAGACTGGAAGTCGACTCAAACATAGTTGGGAAAAGGCTCGGCAGATTATGATGATGATGTGATTTCAAATATTTTAAGTGCTAAACAAATTAAGAGATTTCTGTACAACCTGTCTGGTGGGGCTAAAGCATAACTGAACTTCGATATTTTTGTTCTTGTGCACATAATCTTCTAAATCGAAAACACCTCTCCGCAAAACTAAGTACATTAACTTCTAACTTTCTTGTAAACATAGTTTTACTCTACTCACTTAGCGTTATAACTTATAGATAGATAGAGAACCTATTTGCTGGGGAAAACGGAACGGTGTTCTTTGATAACTTCATCTAATTTCGTTATTGGCGCGCGATGAGAAAGCAAACATTCAAATAATGAGAATTTTGTTATGATTACGTAACGTTACTCCTGTAATCTCTGAAGGGTTAGGCAGAGGTGGACCTAATAGTACACCCACATTTCGCCAGTTGTACAAGGTTTTGCTTTGCATTCTCGTCAAATTCAAGGATGTAACTATGCTAATGATTCTCGACCCGAATCAATAATAAAATGGGTAGGTCATATTTTATATTTTTTTTCTTTTTATTGGAAATCGATAAGTGTACACTACCCGTATTAAAACGCGGCCCGTCTAATACTAGCCCTATAACCGCGCTTTCAAACACACAAACACACGCAGACGTTTATTCGATAAACTGGTGATTCTCCTCTTTTGAAAAGAGCTTCATTCTAAAATAGTGTCAAATTAAAACAAATAAAAAAGCAGCGTATATTATTATTGACCAGGTACCGTAATTTATATTGATTATTTACGTCTTCTATGACAACCTCCTGAATTTTGACGAGGATGCAAAACTACACCTTGTATTTAAGTTGTAACGTGTAATTGGGGGGGAACGCATGTCTGCTAGCCTAAGGCCCCAAACCCAAGCTCTGGGCTGCTAGTTAGATATTCCTGATGGAAAAAAACATCGACCTGGGAACCACACCTTAGATGTAATTTCTCAGCGAAAGCGCAACCTAAACAAAAAATTGTGCTTACGTGCTTGATAACTAGTTAAGTAGAGTCATCAGCTGCCTAGCTTTTTCTTAACTACATTGGTGGGTTCAGCTTCTAGTCTAACAGGATTCAGCTATTGCAGGTGAATGCTAGTATTCTACATGGAGCGATTGTCTATCTGACTTTCACAACCAAAGTATAACTGGGTTATACAATACTTGGTAAGACTGCACTTGTCAGACCATTGAGATTTTTGCTACCCGTAATGACCCGGTTTGACGTGATTTCTGAAGCACGAAGGGGCCCGACAGGTTACGAATGGTCACCCATCCATAGATTTTAGCAAGGAGAAGTTTTACCTTCGACTGACACGTGTGCGCCTGTAACAGTTTAGCCACGTCAAGCCATGTTAGCCATGTGGAGTCTCATTATTCTATTATTATACCACGATCAAGCTGATGGTTATTTTTCTTAGAATCGGCAATACTAGTATGTGACTACTGGCTTCGTCCGCGAGGTGTTCAGTAACTGTCCATTGGGATTGTACTACTGGTACAAAAATATCCTTTGTGTTATCCAGGTTATTAACTGTCTGTGTGCCAAATTTCATCCAAATCCGTTGAGTACTTTCTTCGTGAAAGAGTAACAAACATCTATCCATCCATACATCCAACCATCCATTCTCACAAACTTTCGAATTTATATTAGTAGTAAGAAGATAAGATTTTCTTGACCTTTTTATACTCACGTGCAAGTTAGGTACTACCTTCAATGACAGTCGACCACTTTTCAACCTTGTTACTTAGGGCATAAGGTTGAAAAGTGGTAGACCGTCAGTGAACTCGGTAGAACCTACGCCTGTAACTACGAAAGGTCAACCATATCAGAAAATAACAGGCCTGCTATTGTCTCTTACTATTATATAATATTAATTTCTGTCAAATAAGTATTATACACTGGTTTGGGGGTCTAAAATGGCCACTTTAGCAGAACATAATATGAATTACGTTACAATTCGTAAAATGGTCACAAACTGATAATTCAAGATATTAACTGTGTCTGTGACCATGTTAAGAATTTTAATGTGATTCATATTCTTATCCTATTATGTTCTGCCAAAGTGGCCATTTTAGACCCCCTGGTCTGAACACAAAGAATATTATTATTAGGGAAACCAAAATAGTCACAATTTTTGCTAATATTGGTAGCAAACATTACTATACTAGATAGTTTAAGTCTGGAGGCTATGTTAATGTAATCGACAGATTGATGGCAATAGGCTCGCCCCCTATTACATGGGACTTAAACATAACTGGCGAAATGTGGGTGTACTATTAGGTACACCTCTGTCTACCCTTTCAGGGATTACAGGCGTGCTGTTATGTTATATTTAATGAAAAGGTTGAGATTAAACCTTATCGTGTAGGTGTTGATCTTAAATCGCCAATAAATTCATTTGATTGAGGATGCTTTCCTGATTGCTCATTGTTTTCGGGATTTTGGCTGAGAAGACGTCTCTTTTTCCTATATAGAGACCTCTTCTTCGCTAAACTCCCAAAACTGGCTGTCTTTAAAATGCCACAAAGTGTAATAAATCAAGCCCTCAAATCATGATAGCTATTGAACCTATTTCACTACCTGACTGCTATAATCACGATTTCAACACCATACAGACAGTCAGAGAGTTTGTTTCGGCTGATTCTTCTCAGAGTAGTCAGATACGAAACACCGGCCTCATCTAGTTTTAAAAAAGAAGACGTGTAAAAGTGTTTGTAAAAACCTTTTTGCAAAATAAACATCATTTATCATTTGACACCAGTTTTAAAACTAGACGCACAAAAATCGATCCAGTTCAAACAAGACCAAAAAATCTTCAATACTTAAATTACTTTCTCAACTTTAATGCCGAACTCATGGCGACCCCAGGCGAACGGTTTCGTTAAATGAAAATCACCGTGTCATCGTGACTGGTGGCCGATCTCTTCGGGAATCGACAACTGCTTTTTCAATAACACTGTTCAATGTTCATTTAAGTAATTCGCATTTGCGTTAAACCTTCTTCTTCTTTTCGTGTGGTCTTCTTCTTTATCGTGTGGTTAGTGCCTAACCTGGTGTCAGAGTTTTTATGCCGCCCATGGGCCTCTCACTTGGCTTTACATACCGTCGAGAAATATCTCTCAGGTGTGCTGGTTAGTGCCAGTTTGGTGAGACTGGAAGCACATCCCAGCTATATTGTGGAAGTAACTGCTGATTACCAGTATTTAACATGTAGCGAACTTCCAGGCTTCTGAGTTTCCATAACGAATGTCAATGATTTCTGATCACAGAGGAGTCTCGATGTAAAAGATGCCCACAACAAGCATTTCTACAGCTGTTATTCTTTAGTTGCAAGTCCTATCCTACTTAAACTTTTATTTGTCGCAAAAAAATAACTGTATTGACCCTTTGATGAGCGCCCTGTCCAATCATAGCTATAGAAACACGACAACTCCATTACGAATCCCAGTAAATAATGAAACGTTGAAACATAACCTATAATTACGTGAACCTTAATTATATCAAAACACGCATAAAGGCTAGATTCGTAATATCATTATGATTTGTCTAATAACGTTACATTTGAATAATAACACAGTATTTACTGCTATTGAAATTGTAACATACGTTATTTGCCCTTATTTCGTAGTTCCAAATAACTACATGGATGAAATATAATTGGATCATTAGAAGAAAAAATTTGTTTTGTTACAGGAACAATCAATTATTTTGTGTAATTAATTAAAAGAATGAAGCTTGTGTTTGACCTACTTATCAAAGTTTTTTATTTATTTAATTAAAACGAACATTGACCACCAGTTTTAACAGACTTCTAAAACAGGAGATGGTTACGTATTTCACAATCACTTTTTGTTTTTATGTATGTTCTTCGATTTCTCCGTGATGACTGGTCCGATTTAAGTGATTTTTTTTTCATTTGGTTAAAGAAGCTCGCACGGTGGACCCATATAAATTTTATTAACTTTGCTTCAGTACTTTATGAGTTATCCTCTAAAATACGCATTTTTTCTTCTTCGTCTACGTGGATGATGTTCTAACTTTTAGTTACAATGTGAAGTGAATACTTGACAGTTATTTATTTTCTGAAGTCGGTGGCAAAAAAGTCAACGAAAGAAACAAAAGTCACCGACTTCCGAAAGTGAAGTTATTTTGTATTTTTTAGTGTTGTTTTTTGAAAGTCGGTTATTTTTTTTTGCAAAAAAGTTTTTACTAACGCCCACCGATTACGGTTACACTCGCACTCCTTAAAGATACTACACCGATGAGGTACTGACCTTAGTCGAGACATGTGCATCCGCATTTGCACGAGTAGTACATCAGTGGCATTTGCGATATGAGTCAAACAAGATGGATGCCATGTCAGGCTGCTTTTGGAAATTACAAAACTTATAAGGGCCGGACTCCACCGAAGCGGAGACGAGACGAGAAGACAGAAGATGTGAATTTCGTCATTTACACTTCTCGTCTCCGCTTAGGTTTAGTGGAAACGGTTGAGTAGAGAGGAGAGGCTTGTTGTCTTGCAATTGTGTAGGCCAGCGGAGCCGACAGGAGACGTGAGCGGCGTGCGATGAGATGTATGCTGTGTGCGGTGTGCTATGTGCTGTGCGATGTGTGCTGTGTGCGGTGTGCTATGTGCTGTGCGATTTGTGCTGTGTGCGGCGTGCGGTGAGATGTGTACTGTGAGCGGCGTGTGGTGAGATGTATGCTGTATGCAGCGTGTGGTGCGATGTGTGCTGTGTGGGGCGTGTGGTGAGATGTGTGCCGTGAGCGGCGTGTGGTGAGTGGTGTGCTGTGTGCGGCGTGCAGTGAGATGTATGCTGTATGCGGCGTGTGGTGAGATGTGTGCTGTGAGCGGCGTGTGGTGAGATGTGTGCCGTGAGCGGCGTGTGGTGAGTGGTGAGCTGTGTGCGGCGTGCGGTGAGATGTGTGCTGTGAGCGGCGTGTGGTGAGCGGTGTGCTGTGAGCGGTGCGCCGCTTTGCACATCTCCTCTCCTATCCGCTTTGCACATCTCCGCACAGCGTTGCTGGATACACCCTAGCTTTTACGCATCTTCTCTCCTCTCCACTTCACACATCTCCGATAGTCTCCGCTTTGGTGGCGTCTGGGCCTTATAAAAGGTTGATGACATAATAATTACAATCTTGTGAAGGCTGCCTAATTGATCAAGGTCTCGAAATGTGAACTGAAAATAAAGTTTGACTTAGCTAACTGACTTATTTGAGTAACTTTTCAATAAATGGTCTTAGCCAAATCAAACGTAATTATTTCGTTCAGCTACATTTACAACACAAATTGTATACAAATAAAATTCCTCCAATTCTTTCAATACAAACATACATTAAGCTTCTTTGAATACCGAAAGAGGAATTACATACGAAACGTTAGCAACGTTATTTAGTACTATAAATCACACAGGCTAATGAGCTTTCCTGGCTATTAATCTTGCAGCACTCATTAGTTACACTAAATAGTTTAATACAAAAGGTTAGAGGTGGTTGTCTAAATCGTGCGAAGATTTTTGAAAGGCTATGCTGTAATACTAGTCACAGAGTAAGTAAGTTGAAGTGGCAATGGGTCGGCCATATTAGCCGTAGAACCAATGACCGTTGGGGTAGACGTGTTTTTGAGTGGAGACTGCGAATCGGCAAGCGTAAGATGGGACGCCCTCAGGCTTGGTGGAGCGACGGACTTCGCAGGATGGCTGGTAGCAATTGGATGAGAGTTGCCGATAATTGAGTTGAGTGGCGTGCGATTGAAGAGGCAGCGGACTGTTGTAGCCTGATCATGACGAATTATCTATCTGTATGTTAAACTGAAAGACTTCATGGTGAATCTTGATGAGAGGCAGTAGTTAGCTTTCGATAGGCTATGTCTGGGTAGTCAGCAGTGTTACAAACCTGCTAAAAGTTGATCTTCTGTATCGCGATACTTCATTACACTCATGTTTGCTAGAACTTTCTAGTCTAGATTTTTGTAATAGTTTTCCATTAGCGAGGTTAATGAGGTCCTGATACGAATAAAATTGTTTATGATTATAGTTTTTATATCACGATCGTAATTATACAGATTTTTGTGTTCAGTTTTGGTGGAAAATTGAATCTTATGGCACATTATAGTGGAAACGCCAGGTAATTTTTTTTTTGTTTTGTTTTTTTTTTGCAATTTGCAGGTCCAGTGTCTGGTATTGGTGGTATGTTTAACAAAATATGATTTGCGGCCAAAAGACGCATGTATTTACAGAATTAAAATCATCAATACAACCCTCTAAGTTCATTTAATTCTATTGAATGAATTAAAGACCATTCACTCTCAAACAAATAAGGCCCTTGGGCTTGGCCTAGGGTCCTTTCTCCCAACAGTGGGTACATTAGTGGCAAATTATGTTTCATACAGAAAAATAATAAACAAGGAATGTTCACCATCCTTGCGTTTTAGTGACTTCAGACTATTTGTTCGGAGACGATTGTGTTATCCTTCCGACGTCAGTCATTGACGGCAAAGATGATGTTTATCATCCGCAACTTCATCCGTCTTTTGCCAATTATTTTGGAGTCAGCACTGCCCGTGTGACCTCCACAATTTAAAAACTGGGTAATTCCATGATAAGACTGGTTGTCAGACTTTCGTCTGTAACGACTGTTTAAGATGGACAAGCTACAGCCGAGACGAACGGTGAGGCAGAAAGGAAATTCGGTATGTACAAAGATGGTCACCCATCTATGGACCGACCTAGGCAAGCGCGGCTTATCCTTGAAGATCGACCCGTGCGGCTGTTAATATTTAACCACGAGCTCCTCAACTTTAGTGACTTACTTAAATGGCGCCGTAGTCGGTTAACCACCACTAAGTGGTAGCATAATGAACTGAATGCAACAATAAATTAAACTTCGCTGGAACAATGATTACTTTTCGAAACCACTTATTTGAAGTAAAAGTGGTCGCCTTTTAGTTTTTGAGGGTTAACTTGAGCTCGGACTTGCTTTAAGCTAAAGAAGTCACTTTTAACATTAAACTTATTGCAGTAGATTATAAAGTTTTATTGTTTTAACTTTGCAGGCACATTTGTTTCGACATAAGTCTATTTTAAGAATTCGAAATACAATCCATACAGCCCGTTCACACTACGTCCATTCGTTTTTTTTTTTGACATATCGTCCTTTTCAGGGTCCGTCATTTATTTTACGGCGGTAAAGCTTTTTATATGCCCGTGTTCACACGCATCACGAACCGTGAAAAATGACGGACATGTCTTAAATAACGTATCGTCTTTATAAATGAGGTAGGTACGTCAAAAAACAAGAATCGTTAATTTTTTGTGACGGATTCGCTGATGCGCTCGCTCCCGAAAAATCACGGAACTAATGTGAACACCAATTCGTTTTTTTTTTGCCGGATCGTGATAAAACACTATTCCGTATGCAATGTGAACGTTCATCCGTCCATGACGTAGGTATCGTGTTTTATGACGGATCATCAATGACGGAAGCCGACTCTATATTGTATTCTCTAATTATTATAATATTTACCTTAACCAAGCAAGACTTACGTAATAAAACTTTATTTAACATTTCATCTGCTGACGGTACTTTTAAGCTAAACTGACTTTTTATTGACTTTCTCAAGATAAAAATAATTCGGGGTTCTCCGGTACGGGTGCCTCGGGGATCGGGGTACTCAGGGACTAACCCGTTTGAATGAGCTCTTACTTACTGACTTATTTAATTGCACAACGACAGCTTTTTGTTTTGGTTTGTTTATGATTTTGAAAGAGACCTGAAAGCCTAGACAAGTAGCAATTGCTTCGTACTTCTGCAACAGAAGAAGTTCGTGGATAAAAAAAAAACTAAACGACCCGACTGCGGTCAAAAACTCAAGTTAAAAAACACTAAAAAGCTATGAACAAGCTCATTTTAAATTTAAAAATGTTGGAAGCAGGCGGGAGCCATGTTATTTTTATATTTTCAAATTCAAATGGGTATGTATGTCTGTAAGTATGTAGTTACATAGATACATACATACTCTCGAATAACATAACCCTCCTTCTGGCGCAGTCTGGTAATAATAACAGCCGCTTGGGTCGATCTTTAGTTTAAGCTGCGCTTACCGAGTTTCTTCCGTGCCTCGGAAAGTACGTTAAGCCGTTGGTCCCGGCTGTCATTTGTAGATCTTTGACGGTCGTTACAGGTAGTCAGTGGCCCAAAAATCTGACAACCACTCTTCCAATGGTTACCGTATTACCCAGTACCATCTGAGCTATGGAAGTCAAATATGCAGTCACTCCATGTAAAATACGGGTATTCAGCGGCATCTGGTTAGACTGAAAGCCGACCCTAACATAGGTGGAAAAAAGGCTAGGCAGATGATGACTTCTGCAGGTCTTTTTAACAGGATTGACGGCTTTTGGCCCATGTTTAACGCTGATATAATAATCGATTTGTCTAGTGTTGTTTGTTTTTTGGTTAGATACTTATGTAACATACAAAGTTTATTACAAAGTTATTCCCACATGGCTCGAGTACATTATGTATTCAAGTCTAACGTCTTATTTAGAAGGCTTTACGTCTCAACAAAAATATTGATACTGATGATATTTGTATTCAAGATTTATAATAAAAATATGTGAAGGAATTCTTAATGCCTGAGAAATATTTTACAGGGTGTTTTTCTTGTTACTTATTACCGTTTCCTAGGATTTTCCCCAGCGATAATTTTGTTACGAGCCAACTGTCAAACTCAAACTCAAGCTCAAAGCATTTATTTCAATTAGACTATTACAGGCACTTTTGAATGTCAAAACACAAAAAATAAACTAAGGTACAGTCCCCGTCACAGGGCATAATAACTTGTGAAAGTACTGTAGTTGCCCATTCGAAAGCGTAGATCCTATGGATAAGAATGGGCAAGAAACTCCATGGACACTCTTTTAAATCAAATGTTTTTAGAAAATCTTTGTTACATTATTCATGTCGAGATTATACATACATATATGTGAGAACGATGTAGAAAGACGTGCGAGTAAAAGCGTCCAGAGTAGGTAAAAAGATAAAATCAACAATAAAAAAATACAATAATCCATGGCAGCTGCGAGATGACCAGTCCCTACTGACAGCGCCCGTTCACGAACTTGACGCATGGATCAGCCATCATTCAACTCAACCATTTTGAAGGGAACTAAACGACCCGACACACGCGCCACCATGAGCGTGCCATTTTAGTGAGCATGACATTCTCTCAACCACCAGGGAAAATGCGAGTCAATAAAAGATGTAAATGGTAGCTTTATCGTACATAGTACTCACACATGTGCTATGCAATTATACAATACTAACTGTGATGGTCCAACTGATGGATAAAAACCTCTTTTCATACAGAAACATGAACGGGCAAACGTTCACCACGCTTGTTCATTGCGTCACGTGACTTACAAACAAAAAATAAATGTTAGTCAGTTATGGTAAAGATAGGGTTAGTCATCCGCATAACAATTTCCCAACTATCTTGAGGTCGGCTTCCAGACTAACCGGATGCAGCTAAGTACCAGTATTTTACATGGAGCGACTGCCTATCTAACCTCCACAACTCACACAAGTCAGCCGTCGAGAAAAATCTCTACGGCATGCTGGTTTCCTCCCGATGTTTTCTTTCACCGATGCAAGTGATAATTATACAATACGCACATGAATACTAAAAATCAGAGGACTCGGGTTCGAACTTGAGACCTATGACTCACGGCTTAAAAGGTTTAACGGGTACACTACAGGTCGTTACAACTCTGTCGAACCCTTTGAGGATAATTTAGATTATAATTTATTGAAATTTAAATGTTATGTTATATCACAATAAAGCATATTATTCTATCGATCTATGTTCATGTAAGTATAAAAACATTCGATGCAATAACATACTTGGACCACAAACCATGAATGTGTCACATTGGTGTCTGCGGCGGTCACCACTTCCCGTCATGTGGGCTGCCAGTTTGTTTTTTAACTTGTTACTAAATAAACCTACTGTACGACCTTTATTATAGTACGTATATTGTGATATTTTAAGTGAAAAATTATTAACCTAAGGCCATACAAATATTTGTTCCGTGCGGGGATCGAATCCGCGACACGCAGCGCAGCAGCCAATCGCTCAGCCACTGCACCAACCGTGTCGTCAAAATGACATTTTAAGGCAATTTAAAGACCACCAAAAGAGCCTTGACCTACCCTTTAACCTTATTCACCACGATTGAAGATAGCAGGTGGGTGTCAGACAGATTGAAACCCAATCGGCCTAAGCCAAGCCAAAGCCACTAGAAGAATTCAGTGGCGTATCTAGAGGGGCCAACAGTGGGACAAGCTCAAAAGGCGAGCAGACTGTTCAGAAACCCTAACGTAGTAAGCTTGGTTATAAGGGCAAGCCAAGCTTTTATGCTTGTATGAAAGTACCGCCACTGAAAGGATCATGTTAACACCCTTTGTAAAAATAACTGTGTACTTAGTACTTGCAACAGCGGCATACGTGTATGACCAGTATTATGTAAAACGTTGGTAAAGCAAAAGGCGTATGTTCGAATCGTAGCTCTTTGAGTTGTGTAGTTATGATTTATTTTCATATGAGAAGAAAAAAGAAAGAAAATATTGTGTTCATTGGCATTATAAAAAACAGGAACACCTTAAAATCAAACAAAACCATTAATGCCAAAAGGGTCTCAGCTCAACATAATGCCAGATGGCAACACAAGGTTATGCCACCTGACGCTGATTTTCAGCTGCAGCCCACGAGTGCCATACGCTCGGAAACAAAAAAAAAAATACAAAAGGACGTAAGTTTTGTATGTAACGAAACGTTACACGTGTATTTTCCTCTTCCACGTTTTAGGAGAAATGAGGGTTTGTCTGACAACAAAGTGATAGGTGGAGTGTTTTGTTTTATTCATTGTAAGGTATCTACAGATCACAAAAAAAGCAGGGAACTCCTTGTAAATACATGTTGAAATAAAGGATTTTACACAAACCTCCGCGTGTTTTCTTACCCCTTACCGTCATGAACATTTTTCGTAAAACTGTCAGATATCCCAAACAGGCATGTAACATTTTGGTATTACTTTTTCATGTGTATTGTTCGCATTGTTTTCTTCCGAAGATTTATAGCTTCTAAGAAAGTCTTTCAGATCTACCTGCCTTGCGGAAATGTTGCTTTAACTCTACATATCTTATCCTTTCAGGGGAAGAAGTAAGGGAATATCGTAAAACACTTTTCTTAAATTATTATTATATTTTTTTTTCGATCGTTTTGCTGGAACATGAGCATCAGGTGTAAGTTTTCTATCGCTGTTTAACACGAGATTTAATTGAAATAACTGAACATTTGTTTCCTTAACAAGGGCTTTGTAATTATCATTAATAAAAACTGGTACAGGATAGGTAGGTACCAAACAAAAAAAAAAAAACTAAATAAAATGTTTGTTACCACACTTCAAATTCCCACATACATTTATCTAAGTACAAGTTCATGGAAGACTTTTAGTCCAGAGTACCTACATATTATACAGTTGTCAGACACTCTCCATTCGACGCTAAACACATTAAAAATATACGTGGAAAACAAAACAAAATAATGCTGGCCGGACACACAAACACCTCCTTTTTTAGAAGAACATATTTATGCTCTGGTGTTTGCATCACTATTCTCTGCTCAGACCTCTTAGTGGCCTAATTTATACCCAACCAAAATGCATTAACGGTTTCTTCAGACCAAGCAAGAATGGAAATGAACTCATCTGAAGAAACACAGCCCATTACATTTGTAACGAGAAAAATATCTGACACACTGCGTTTCTTTCAGCTCCTAATTTTGTTTATTTTTTTGTTTCTACCACAACAGAGCACTCTTTACAGCAGAATTTTTAAAAGAAAGATTAAAATTAAATAGAAGACTTTTTTTAATAAACGCAAGGGTGGGTCGGAAGGAATTCGGTGATGGAATATCAAAATATGAATGTGAGGGGCAAAGAGGGAAATAGGGATGTAAACTTTTGCATTGCAGTTGAAGTTGTTTCTTTAGGGGAGAAAATTAGATTGAAGTTGGGAAACTTAGGGCCCTTGGTGATAATTTGGGGTGATAGTCCCCTAAACGTTTAAACTGGAAGATTAAAGCTCTCGTTCCATTTCCGAAAATGTCGTTTTTGTTTTGTTTGTTTGTTCGCTTGTTTCAAAACATGTTTTGAATGTTCCCGGCAAAAGTCGTTGTTTGAGCGCAGTTTACGGGAATTTTGTTGTTTTCACTAGAATGCAAAAATTAACTAACAAAAAAATTAAATTAACTCAGTCGGGGATATAGTACGTAGACGGTGTTTTAATATTTTATTTTTTGTAAGCTATGCTATGGAACCGTTTTATGGTATATGTATGTACAGTCGTGGTCAACTAATTAGGGACATGCAAGATAGTGAAGAACAATAAACTCAAACTCAAACTCAAAGCATTTATTTCAATTAGACCATTACAGGCACTTTTGAATGTCAAAACACAAAAAACAAACTAAGCTACTGTCCCAGTCACAGGGCATAATAACTTGTGAAAGTACTGTAGTTGCCCATTCGAAAGCGTAGATCTCTATGGAGAAGATGGGCAAGAAACTCCATGGACACTCTTTTAAATCATTGTTGTTACAAAGTCTCGGTTACATCATTCATGTCGAGATTAAACATACATGTGAGAACGATGTAGAAAGACGTGCGAGTAAGAGCGTCCAGAATAAAAAGATAAAATTAACAATTCAAAAATACAATAATCCATGGCAGCTGCGAGATGACCAGTCACAACTGACAGCGCCCGTTCACGAACATGACGCATGGATCAGCCATCATTCAACTCAACCATTTTGGAGGGAACTAAACGACCCAACACACGCGCCACCATCAGCGAGACATTTGAGTGAGCATGACATTCTCTCAACCGCCAGGGCAAATTCGAGTCAGTAAAAGATGTAAATGGTAGCTTTATCGTACATAGAACTCACACATGTGCTATGCAATTATATAACCGGTTAAGTACATACAAATATAAAACCCTATTGATTTCTCAGTAACTATTATTTGCATAATTTGGTCCGATTATTATGCTTTAAATGGCTGTAAATAAAAGAATAAATAAATAGAAAAAAGTATTTAATATCAAAGGTTGAACATGTATTCAATTTTAAGGTATAATTCTGTAGCTGGACATTTAATTAAGGACAGTAAACTATAATGAAAAATAGAGTTAAACAAAACTAATAATCTGCAGTATTATAATATCTTTAACAGCTCCATTTTATTTCGTGTAAAATCAGTACCCAGTAGCAAAACCTTTGTTAGTAATTACCGCTTGACACCGATGTGGCATAGACATTATCAGTTTCTGGCATGTTTCGACAGGAATGTTTGCCCATGCCTCACAAAAAGCTTCATTAAGTTCATCTAAAGTTGTGGTACGATAAGTGGCTACTTTTTTCTTGATTTCGTGCCAAAGGTGCTCGATTGGGTTAAGGTCCGGGCTATTTGCTGGCCAATCTAGCACCGATACTGACTGACTGGTAAGAAACGACTTGACTGAACGGGCGGTATGTTTCGGGTCGTTATCATGCTGAAACGTCCATATAATAGGGAGATGCTCCTCAGCATAGGGAAGCATCGTTTCCTCCAATATTGCCTTGTATTGATGTTGGTCTAAGTTACCCTGAACTTTCCTCACAGGTCCCACTCCACGTCCAGAAAATGAACCCCACATTTTAATGTTTCCACCGCCATGTTTCACCTGCTTTTTTGTGAATCTTGGATTCATTTCCGCTTTTACTGGACGCCGTACGTATTGCCTTCCATCTGAAGAAATCAAATTAACCTTGGTCTCGTCAGAGAATAATACATGTTGCCATTGGGCGTAGGTCCAATGTCCATATTTACGTGCAAACGCCAAACGAGCATTTCTATGTTCTTTCTTCAACAACGGTACTTTGCGAGCCACTCTTCCGAACAACCCTGCTTCTACCAGACGTCGTCGAACGGTCCTCGCTGAGACACCAGCTCTTTCGTCTGTCCCAAACACTTCGTGTTTAATTAAAATAGAGCCTAGAAACGGATCTTTCTTAGCTAACCTGGCTATCATTCTATCTTCTTGCGGAGTTGTTTTTCTCGATCTTTTTGTTCTGGGCACATTTAAATCTGTGTTATTGCGTCTGACATGTTGCACTGCATTGTATACCATAGTTTTTGAACAATTTAAATGTTCTGCTATCCTTCGGTATGGCCAACCATGCTCGCCAACAAACTTCATGATAATTTTTCGTAGTGTTGGATCGCAACTTTTATTTTTACCCATTTTTCTTCAAAATATTTTTCAAAACTTAAAATAAATATCGGGATTGCCGCCAAAACTACCACGAAACAATAAGAGAAGAAGTAAAAAAGTATTGAGATTCAAATTTTGAAAATAGAACGCAATATCTCAGTGTCCCTAATTAAATGGCCAGCCAGCATTATTTGAACAAATAGCACTACGATAATCTATCAGCTATACTGTAAAGAGGTTTAATGTTTAATAAGTTGTTATTGTTTGTATAATCGGGCACATAAATGAATAATTATACTTACATGTAAGAGATATGGAATATGGTTTAGACTCGTTGGAAAATAAAAAATAAATTCACAATTCGGTTTAACCAGAGTGTCCCTAATTAGTTGACCACGACTGTATATGTTGAGTATTTTTCACCCATGAAGTTAGCGAGAAGCGGTAAAGAAACGGAACCAATCAAAACAATAGAGGCCTTTCCGATGCAGTGGAATATGGGCTGTACTAAAAAGGACCCAGCATCTAATTTCCATCGATCCAAAACCTGACCATTACAATACCAAACCAAACTTCATGGAACTAAAAGAAGTCCCTGCAACAACTGATTGCACTCAATGCAGAATGTAAATTAGGAAGCAACTTTACACAACTATCGCTGAGAGCCCAAAGTTCGATCGAGTCTATAGAAAACTTTAGCGAGAGAATAGAAATGGCGTTCGCATTAGTTCTGTTCAAAGGAAAGACATTTAAATAGGCATGTATTGAACGCGGCAACAAATTAATCTGAATTTGGGATTAAAAAATAATTAAAGCCGGCGGCAAAAATAGGTCGGTAGCTGCAGCGAAGGATAATTTTAAGTAGAAAATAGCAGCTTAATAATCAGGTGTTACCTTTGTTTTAATTTTAAACTATCATCGAGTTTTTGTTTTGGTAACTGAATTTATCCTCGACGACGGAGCCCTATTTCTGTCTGCAGGGTTTAAAGTAATCTAACATGAATGGCATGACGGAAGCTAAGTTCGCTCCCTTCGCTCGCTCACTCTAGCTCCCGTCGTACCATTCGAACCTAACCCATCCGTGTGGGGGTGCCCTAAGCTCCCTGTGCACTATCTTCTGCTGCTTGGTTAGGCAAGATTATGCAACTCCAAATTATGCCAAGCAATTTTTTTTTAAGCAAACAGTTAGTCGCCCTTTATGTTGTTAGTTACCTGGAATATAATTAGCCATTTAAATATACTCAGCATAAGCATAATGAGCCTTTTGTGAGATCGTGGCAAAATTTTCCCTAATTATGTTAAAGCCGGCTTCTAGTCTAACTGGATGCAGCTAAACCAGTATTTTACAGGAACCGACTGTCTATCTGACCTCCACAACCCAGTTAGTACAGGGTAATACGATACCCCTTGGTAAGACTCGCTCGTCTTTCTTATATAATAAAATAAATAAACAAATAGACATACACACTAAACCGTTTAGAGAATGCACATCGTTGCTGATTAAGTGGATAGACAAGTTATGCTACGATGAAGTAGATAATCTTCTATTAAATATGAGGTAAAACCGCATGCGTATAAAACATCCACACACATACACCCACACAGACACAAACACATCCTTACATACACACTCACGTACGCACACACATACACACACACACCAACAGACTATTGATAATAAATAAATAAATATAAATATTAATTCATAAACTTTTGTTTAGTTCATGTTACACTAATTGTAAGACATAAAAGAGCGGCGTCTCCTGGCACAGGCATCATGCTTAAAAAGAGACGCCACCAACTGTATAATGTACAACGTGTAATAATGAAATAAAACATATTTGTTTTTTTTTTAAGACTGGTTGTCGACTTTCGGGCTTCTGAATAATCGTGATAACTGTCAAAGATGTAAAATTGGTAGCCGGGACCAATGGCTTAATGTGCTTGCCTAGCACGATGAGAACTCGGTATGTGATGATGGTCACCCATCCGTGAACCGACCTCAGATCAGGAGATCGACCCATGTGTCTGTTATTATTTAGCCTCTAACTATTCTCAATAGCGATCGCTTCTCGTAAAATACTGGTATTTAGTTTCATCCAGTTAGCCTGCAAGCCGAACATAACATAGTTGGGAAAAGTTGATATCGGAAAGCGAGGTTCTATTCGAACCTCTCGATTTCTACGTTCAACTCTCAGTTGTGAATATAGAAATTTGGAAGTTCACTCTTCCAATGGCGTGGAAAAATATCCTTTGTGGCGTTATAAAAAAAAATAACCGACTTCCAAAAAAATACAAATAATTTAAAATAACTTTATTTTCGGAAGTCGATGACTATTGTTTGTTTCATTGACTTTTTTGCCACCGACTTCCGAAAGTAAAGCTATTTTCCATTTTTTAGTGTTGTTTTTGGAATTTGGTTATTTTTTTGCAAAAAAGTTTTTAATTTACCCTTTTTAGTTATCGTATCACACACAAAGCCTTGTCAACTATCAATTTCACAATTTCTTTTATTTGGATAACATATTTTAACCAGATATTTTGATTTAAAAACCAAACTACTAAACCGATTTTGATAACATTTCTATGGAACCAATCGAGAAGTATATCCTTTCATACAAAAGAAGAATTTTTCAAATCGGTTCATAAATGACGAAGATGTTAGGTAACAAACATAAAAAAAAGAAAATACAACCGAATTGAGAATCTACTCCTTTTTTGAAGTCAGTTAATAAGGTATTGATTGGTATTTCATTCACTTGTATTAACGTTCTCTATAATGACTGGGAATTTGATTAAAGCCATAGGAATTCGTTGATTAGTACGATTATCTTTTCGGTCGTTTTCGTCGTAACTAGGTGGTTTTGACGGATTGCCTGCGCTGTTTTTTTTTTTACGTAAATTTTGAGTTTCCTACCGAGTAGAAATAACGGCCAACTTGACTTTTTTTAACGATAAATACTGATTTCACATTGAGTGCAGTGCATTTCGGCACTATGAAACTGAATGGGTTCGATTCCCGGGTCGGTCAAAGTGTTATTGGGTTTTTCAATCAGGAATTTCTCAGTAGAAGCCACGGAGTCTGGATCTGTGCCAGGTTGATGGCAATAGGTTCGCCCCCTATCACGTGAGATTTTAACATATCTGGCGAAATGTGAGTTTACTATTAGGTACACCTCTGCTAACCCTTCGGGAATTACCCAGGAAATCGAATCCAGGACCTCATGCTGCAAACATTGTGAACGATACTGCAATATCTATTTAAAAAGATAGCAACCATACAAAGTCAATCAGCGCCGTCAAAAAGCCCCAAACACAAAACACTATACACAGAAATTCCCATAAATTAAATCTTAATACAGGTCTGTAACAACAGAAGCAAAATGTTTATACACAGACCCCTTTAATTAGCAGAACAGATTTCCAAATACATACATACGTAACTCGTAAATCGTATACTATACGCGGAAAACGTGCTAGACCGGCAGAATACCACACCTGAAACGAATATTTCAGCCACTGCATCAAAGTAGTATCACCCCTAGCATCGAGAACATAAGGTCGAGGAGAACTGCAGTTGTAACTTTGGAATGGTATACTGAAACGAATCGTTGCAGCTGTGGTAATGGAAAATGTAACTTATCCGTCTAGATTTAAAGTTGGGAAAAACAGCACAGGTAAGTTGGTCAGCGAACTTTATAGTACGATACAAATAAATAGTTAAACGGCTCAAATAAACTGGTTTATATCAAAGTGTTTGACTAAATGTTAAATTGTATTGTTTATAGCAACAATGATTTACACTTTGATATTTGGCGTGAGCGTGTTAATCGGTGTGATTCACAGCTCCCGAAAGGATTGAGTTACTATCTTTGTGGAATTGTGAATTACAGACGGACATAGTTGGTTGTTTAATTTTAGACTGAATTTATTTATTCTGCCCTACTAAGCGCAAAAACATATGAAAAAAACCTTAAGAAAGATTTCCCTATCTCAATTTTACCTTATTTCTTAAGGTTTTTTTCATGTTTTGAACAAGATGCGTATTTTTTAAAGCTATCCGATGGCATAAAAATCAACTTTACGATTTTTTGAGATACCGCTTTTGCGCTTAGTAGGGCAGTATTAATAATAAATAAATAAATATCGCTGGACATTACACACAGCGCCATCTAGTGCCACACTAAGCAACGAGGCTTGTGTCGTGGACACCAGATAGTTGATATACTACATAGATACTTTTTGTTTGTAAATACATACTTATTATACATATAAACATCCCTGACTCGGTAACAAATGTCTATGCTCATCACACAAACACTTGCTCCTACCGGGACTCGAACCCGGAACCCTATGAACGTAAGGCAGCCTCACTACCGCTGCGCCATTCGGGTCGTCAACCGTCAAGTATTGGCTACTGAAATTTAATTAGTACTGAATTAGCTGGAATGTTGGGTTATTGGACGATTCGAACGAATTTTAATTGTATGTTGAGCTCAAACTCAAAATATTTATTTCAAATAGACCAGTTACATGCACTTTTTATAAAGGGGAAAACGATCTTAATACTTAAATGATTTACGAATAACGAATTTTTTTATCCGTTTCTAATTGATCGACGGACGAGTTGTTGCGACGACGATTCGATTGATGGATGTTGGGTGTAGTGAACACTAGGGTAATTTAGGGACTGTGTGATTCTTTTTTTATTTGGAGGAAGCCCAAAAAAGGCAATGAAACAAACAACCAAAAGTAAAGGTATTTTTTGTTTTTTTGCAAAAAAGTTTATTATTTTACTCTGTTTCGTTGTAGCATTGGCCACACAAATTCTTGTCAAGTGTTCATTTTTTTTCAATCGTGTTGGATCAACTTTATGACATTTTATTAGTTATACTTGTAGTTTGTATAATATATAATAATATCTGTGTTTGTTAACATACTGTGGCATTTATTGAAAATCGAATTATTATTATACTGCTATACTCGTAGATCTCAGATTCTGAGAAACAGATATTACAAGTCACGTGCCGACAAGAAGTTCTTGGAAATTTGACTAGCTGGATTATATGTTTTATTTATTTTGGTACGGTTGGAAGTTATCCCACAAAACCATAATACCCAAAGGTACTAGTTAAGGTCTTAGGTCTGCCTGTAATCCATTCAGTTACTAAAGTTACAAATAGGCCTAGATACTTACTTTCGCATTGATTTCTAATGTAGTGTGGTCTAGTGACCTACATCCCACCTTTTTGAGATGTCAAAACATCGGATCCTGGTGAAGATCGCATCTATATCCATTAGTGTAAGATAAGAAAGAGTCATTCCGAGCGGTCTACGGAAAGACTAAAGCTGTGGCGAGGTAGTGCATCCTTACCCGACCCATTCGATCCA
Organism: Standfussiana lucernea; assembly: GCA_964057025.1. Lineage (NCBI taxonomy): Eukaryota > Metazoa > Arthropoda > Insecta > Lepidoptera > Noctuidae > Standfussiana > Standfussiana lucernea. The sequence goes on along the minus strand of OZ059808.1, from coordinate 7,734,351 downwards.
CCTGCTGAAAATCTCCCACCTGGACATGAGTTGCCATGGCTGACCTGGAAGTCTTTAAACAGACTCCGGACCCAGGTTGGTCGTAGCACGGAAAACCTGCTCAGGTGGAGATTCATTAATGACTCTGCCCTGGATTGTAAATGTGGTGCTGTTCCACAAACGATGGGGCACTTAATATCGTGCCCTGCGTGTCCTGATGGTTGTTCGCTACAGGAACTGATGGACGCTACTGAAGGCGCCAAACTAGTGGCTCAATTCTGGGCTGACACAATTTAGATTGCCATGGACACGCTAAGAAGAAGTGTAAGATAGAAGACTTTGGCAAACAGCATAAAACAAAAAATTGAAACGATTGAACATAATTCCAGTGTTACCTTACCAAGTAATAGGATATTGGCGCAATGACGGCACAGTTGCTGAGCGGTGGGCTGCTGCGCTGCGTGTCGCGTGTTCGATTTCAGCACGGAATAAATATTTGTATGGTCTGCAGTTTTATTGTTATGGGTCTGGCTGTTTGTGAGTTTAAATGTTTGTAACCCACGATACATGAAAAAATCCTAATGTGGTTTAAAATTAAACATTTAACAACGTACATTTCGAGCTTTAAAGTAACAACTTTTTCGCAATAGTATTTGTATCACTAGACTGTCTCGTCGGTTTAAAGGTTGCAAGCGAGACTGTTGAGCATGAGGCCCTGGATTAGATTCCCAGGTCGGGCATTGTGTTATTGGGTTATTCCACTAGGAATTTTTCAGTAGCAGGCTCCGGGCCTGGATTTGTGCGCAGTTGATGGCAATAGGCTCGCTCCCTATTACATGGGATTAAAATATAACTGGCGATATGTGGGTGTATTAGGTACATCTCTGCCTAACACTTCTGGGATTACAGGCGTGATGTTATGATATTTGTTTATCACTGTAGTGTAAACATTAGATGTACACCGCTTGTCTGAGACTTGTCTGATTGCAAGGCGGATACTTAGCCTATATTGTCCCACTGCTGGGCAAAGGCCTCTCCCATATTCATCCACTCTTCTCGCCGTGCAGTTTTCTCCGGCCAATCTTTTTGCAAACGGCTCTAAATCTAATCATTTTCTTGGACAATACTCACTAAACAAAAAAATTTGAAGGCGTGAAAGTAAACATGTGTTGAACTACCCCTAATATAATCTACTCAACTTCTGGATACAATAACACTAACATGATTTCACCATTGTTCTTTGTCTCTCAAAACAAAACACCCGACATACGATTTCATTTTATTTGAACCATAAAGGAAAATGATGGCTTAAACCAACCCGTTCCTTATTTGCCTGACGTGCATAGCAATTGCGTCATTATATCCACAGTAATAACAAAAAAATACAGAATTATGAAAATAAGGAACTTTGCACTTGTCATACTAATGTTTCATGAATTTGTTAACAGTAGAAACACTGAACAAATCATGTTTCTCACACGTTATGATTGTTCCCTTTGTCGAATCAAGAATATTTTTTTTTTCCCAACATGGAATTGGAATGGCATCCAATACTCGCAGGGCGTAGTTGCACTTGCGAGACTAATGATATGTAGTAAATATGTAACGATGGATTTCTTAACTGTTAATAAAAAACCCAGGCAATACAGTATCGCATTGTAAATTATTCGTATGTATCGAATCATCAAGCAAGTGGAGCTCGTGGCTAAATAATAACAGCCGCTTGGGTCGATCGTCAGGTTAAGCCGCGCTTGCCTGGGTTGGTCCGTGGATGGGTGACCACCCATACATACCGAGTTTCCTCCGTGTCTCGGAAAGCACGTTAAGACGTTGGTCCCAGCTGTCAATTTAAGATCTTTGACAGTCGTTAGAGGTAGTCAATGACCCGAAAGTCTGACAACCAGTCTTACCAAGGGGTAACGTATTACCCAGTACTAACTGGGTTGATGAGGTCAGATAGGCAGTCGCTCCATGTAAAGTACTGGTATTCAGCCGCATCCGGTTAGACTGGAAGCCGACCCCAACATAGTTGGGAAAAGGCTAGGCTGATGATGATCGAGTCATTAAGATTTATTTTTTATTTTTCTTCTTAGCGTGACGATGATAATCTAAATTGTGGCCCAGAACTGAGTTTTTTATTAATTAATATGAAGTCAAAACTAGACTTTTTATAACCATTATGTATTTGTATTAGGAAACAAAGTTGCGCAACATTGTTTCTGCAACATGTTTTACAACATAAAATCACGCATGTATTTCCCGAAAGGTGTACCTACCTAATAGTACCCCCACATTTCTCCCGTTATGTTTAAGTCCCATGTAATAGGGGGCGAGCCTATTGCCATAAACCGAACACAAATTCAGACTCCGTGGCTGCTTTCGAGAAATTCCCTATAAAAAAACCCAATAACACTTTGCCCGACCCGGGAATCAAATCCAGGTCCTCATGCTCAGCAGTAGCGCTTGCAACTGCTAGACCAAAAAGACAGTCCCGCAGATATCTAAATTATACCGTAGATTTAAATGGTTCACCGGAATCCTGCTGCACTATCGCTTAGATTTAGTCTAGATAGTGACTATTTGGGTGGCTAGTTAAGCCTTGCATGTTTGTAAGTAAATTGTGGTTATCAAAGCCTTCCCAGCTTTAAATCGTTTACTTTGAAACCATGCCAGTTACTTGCAAGCAAGTAGCTTGCTTGTAACTGGTAACAAACAAACAAAAATACAACCGAATTAAGAACCTTCTCCTTTTTTTGAAGTCGGTTTAAAATAGTTCCAACGAACGGACAGCCAGCGTATTACCTTCGTTATAGATTATTTGCGCCCATTTGATACGAAATCCAAAAACATTGCACAACATCGACAAACCCCAGCAAACAACAACGTCACTCTCAAAATGGCTGCCAATTTCAAATTATGAACACTGCACAATATTGCTGACGCTAATATCTTTGTTAAATACATGAAACTACACTCCGTCACAGTTTAAACAGATAATATGGGAACAACTAAATTTCCCTTCAAAATTACAATGCAGGAACTTGTAATGCAAAATTTAAACTTTCAATGAGAGACGCTTGGAATGAACAAGGATGGATAGGGAATGAATTTTTGCGTTGCCATTAGTTTTATTACATACTTGGATTGATTGATTTCACTTTGAAGTTGTTTTTTTGTTATAATATAAGACCAACATTAGGCATGAGCCTAGCATTATCCATACGGTTTCAAGGATAAAATTAGCGTGCTTCAAAAATAAATACGGTCTTACTATTATTATAAATGTGAACGTTTGTTTGGATGGATGTTTGGTCGTCTATCGCGCAAAAACTCCTAAACGGATTTTTAATTAAATTTGGCACACGGATAGTTTATAACCTCGATTAACGCATAGGATACTCTTTGTTTCAGTAGTACGATCGCAATTTTGATTTAATGTTTAAACTTAAACTCAAAACATTTGTTTCAATTAGACCATTACTACAGGCACTTTTGAATGTCAAAACAAAAATAAAAAATACTAAGCTAGGTACAGTCCCAGTCACAGGGCATAATAACTTGTGAAAGTACTGTAGTTGCCCATTCGAAAGCGATCGTCGTAGATCTTCAGAAGTTCAAAGTCACTATAATGATGAAGATGATCAATTTACTTTATTTCATTACAAACCTATAATGTATTCAATATATTACATCAAAAAAACAAAACATTTTCTTCCAACCTTCAGCAAAACTTGCCGAATCATGGATGTATATAAGACATACATAAAGTTTGATGGCCATTTTGAATCCCGTCCAAAAAGTTTGGTAACAATCCCATATGTTGAGGTTCATGGGACAATGCTTTGGTAAGCAAATTGATGGGCTGTTGTGCGGTTTGGAGATATATATTTATAACAAAATAGGTTAGTAGATCAAGTACGATTTTTTTTTGTTTTTTTATTTCTTTACAAAAGGAAGAAAGGTGACTGCTGAGATGACGAGTAATAGAGAAGTATGGAAGAAGAAGCTGCTGCGCCGACCGTTGATAGATTGGGTTAAGGGCACGAGTATGATGATGAATGATAATTATTTCTTTGCGATGTTTTCTTTAATATTTTTGAGACAAGTGACATCCCTAACAAACCGCTCTGGGCGTGTGGTGAATTACATTCTTCTCCCTTACAAAGAGAAGCCTATGTCCTAGTTTAGATAAAAATACAGACTGACTAAACAAAACTTACATTATGTTTACAACTCTACGAGTGCAGCCAAGTCCATATTTCCATCATCTCCCTTCTTCCATCGGGAGTCCGGACTTACTGCAGGTTATCACCCATACCTCGTCGATGTTCCACGCATCCGCACGAAGCACTTTGCTACATCGTATAATATGCGCACTGCCAAGGAGTGGAATCTCCTGCCTGCGTCGGAGTTCCCGAGTTCTTATGACCCCAATCTATTTAAGTCGCGAGTTAATAGGCTTCTTTTGGGTTAGCTCGTTCCATCGTCGACTTCATCTCTGTTCTCAGGACAATATTGAGGTCAGGAGTAAGCCCATCTTATGTTTATATATTTAAAAAAAAACTCCTCTTCAAGAAACTTTGACATCAATTTTGTTTTTTTTTTTAATAATTTCATTTATATTTTTAAGACAGAAATGTTGAAATCACTAAACTATTTTACTTAACGCATGACCTGTCGTTCTAGATGAGGATATAATTTCTAGGAAATACTCTAAATAGAAATGTAATTTTTTATGATCTTAAGATGAACAATAATAGATAGTAAAATGAATATTGTTTTTAGTTAAATTTTCAATCCAAATTGGTCTAATGCTGGTTTTATTCGAATTTTGTTTTTGTTTTGATAAGATTATTTAAATTGCTTTTATTATAATTTAATTTTCTGTTTCTATTATGTCTTAGTCCATAGTTAAATTTTTAATGTTAACTAGTAAACTTAATTTTAAATAATATAATTATATCACCTTTTTGCAGCATAAAACTTGCCCGATTGTTACCTAAGTGGAAGAAGTCACTGGCTCCTGAAATACAGATATTCTAACCTAGCTCTGGAGCCAGGGTCTCCCATTTTTCTGCAACCTGTTTGTCTGGCAATAAAAAAAAAATATTATTTATAGTTAAGAGTTTTAACGAGACTCACAGTAGGAACTCAAGTTAAAGATTACCCATACAAGAAACGTGTTTGTCCGGCGTTCATTTGCGTACAGTGGAACCCTCTGTGAGTCCGAATTGCACTTGACCGGTTTTTGTTTTTCTTCCACATAATCAACACAAAAATGTTTTAAAGAGTATTCTAACAATTGTATGTAATCTATGGAACACGATTCCGTCACACATCTACTAATTTCTATTCACATACTTCGAAAGTGGGTGTAAACTAATCCCACCCATAAATTAAGATCAAGGGTTTATTGTCTTTGAGAATTGGACCGGTAATATTTTCATGGATTGTCTAACTTTTGATATACGTAGGTGGAATCTATTTATAATTCACGAGTTTCTGTATGACAAAACGTTCATTAAACACCCACGTTCAGTTATTAAATCGATGTATTATAACAACATAATAATAGAGGAATACCACATTCTCTTTCAAGGTAAAAGTTTTTTGCAATTTGCAGGTCAGTGTAAGGTTGTATGTTGATTAAAATATGATTCGCAACCGTAAAAAACTTACAGAATTATAATCATTTAAATCATCAATACAACCCTCTTAGTTCCTTTAATTTCATAGAATGATGATTTAAAAAAAAAAGCGAAATTTTCAACTGATATTTTCAATTTTCACTGTTACAGCCCGAAGTCCCGATTTGATCCTTGTTTTTTGCCGTTAGGGACACCTCCTACTACATCGGATCTGCACATACAGGCAAAATGTGGGTGTAGTTAGTGTAAGGTACTACCTCTTTCAGGGGAAATACAAGCTTATCATTATGTTATGATGATTCAATTTTCTGAAAACACCCACAGATAAAGACAGCGGCACATCACAACAAAATGATCACGACTATCCGGCACCAAGGAATCTAAGTAAAACACTGAATACAGTTTTAACTGAAAATTAACAACATCAGCCCAGCGCTTTTGGTTTAATGTCAACATTGAAGTGGATATTACACTGTTTAGGACACTTCGCGTGATTAGAACTTTTATTGTAGCACTTATGATAGTGTGTGGTGAAGAAAATTGATGTAGAGATTTTAACTTGTGTGGTCATTTAGAAATAAAATTAACTGTGACTCTTTGTAAAGAAAAAGGAAATAAACAATAAGGTTCAAATTAGAATATGAAAAAAGAGACAGGTCAGGCGTCCGTCAAAGTGTGACAAAGTTTTATAATTTTTTTTTTCAATCTTTTCTTTATCGTGTGGGTAGTGCCTAACCTGGTGTCAGAGTTTTTATGCCGCCCAAGGGCCTCTGACTTGGCTTTTACATGCCGTCGAGAAATATCTCTGAGGCACGCTGGTTTCCTATTATTCTTTCCAATAATTACCTGAATTGAACGTCTAAAAGCCTTTTCTTCTTCAAAAAATGAGGAGGTTCTCAATTCGTTTGTATTTTTTTTCTGTTTGTTACCTCAGATCTTCGTCATTTATGAATCGATTTGAAAAATTCTTCTTTTGTCTGAAAGGATATAATTATCTTCCCGATTGGTCTCATAGAAGTTTCATCAAAATCGATTTAGTACTTTGGTTTTTAAATCAAAATAGTTAGGAAAAAATATGTCATCCAAGTAAAAGAAATTGCGAAATTGATACTTGACAAGGATTTGTGTGTGATACGATAACTAAAAAGGGTAAAATAATTGCTGACTATTGTTTGTTTTATTGACTTTTTTGCCACCGACGTCCGAAAGTAATTTTTTTTCCACTATTTTTAGTGTTTTTTTTTTGGAAGTCGGATATTTTTCTGCAAAAAAGTTTTATTTACTACACTCAACATACTCAAATATACACACACACACAGTCACAATGAGACTGCCTATAAACAACTTTTACTTGTGGTGATAAATGTGAAAGGAGCAGTACCATTACATAATTTCGTATCCTGAGGGCCAAGGTAAACTGACATTCTAACAGTAATGTACCGCATAAAGAAAGTCGTATCGCTTATTATTAGTGGCTGATAGTCAAATCGAAGTGAACGCAGATGGGCACAAAGAGAGACATTCATATATTTACGAAAAATAGACGGGACAAGACGAGGAAAATCGTAATCCAATACTTTTAACTACTTAGTAACAAATCATTCTGTCTGTGTCACACCCGCTTGTTAGGTATCATTCGTGTGTCAAAATCAAAAAAGTTTGGGATCAAAATTTTTGTATGAAAAAATTCCCAATGTCCGCTCTATAAGTCTTTTCAATCTATTTGGCAACAAATACATATCAGGTACTTCAGAACCAATGAACACTCCCAGAAATCTCAAATACCAGAAAAAAAAAACCATTCTCAACATACAAAGTCCGGGACGTATCCAAAATAAATATGAGAACATATCCGCACTTGGAAGAAGTATTTCAAGATTCTCAAGTATCAAATACGAGGAATCCCCAATGTTTGTTGAACCAACATTGGAGTTTGGCACATCGATCAAATAATGTACAAAACTGCGCGAAAATAAAACTGCCTTTTTATACTTACATCATCATCTGCCTAGCCTTTGCCCGACTATGTTGGGGTCGGCTTTCAGTTTAACCGGATGCAGCTTAATACCAGTATTTTACATGGAGCGACTGCCTATCTGACATCCAAAACCCAGTTAGTACTGGGTAATACGGTACCCGTTGGTAGGACTGGTTGTCAGACTTTCGGGACACTGGCTACCCGTAACTACTGTCAAAGATGTACAATTGACAGCCGGAACCAACGGCTTAACGTGCTTTCTGAGGCATGGAGGAAACTCGGTATGTAATGATGGTCACCCATCCACAGACCGACCTTGGCAAGCGTGGCTTAAACTTGAAAAGTGACCCGTGCGGCTGTCATAATTTAGCCACGAGCCTTTTTATATCTGATACTTTTAAAACTGATCTGTATTACCAAAGGGTATCGTGTTACCAAGGAGCTGAGTTGGAGAGGTCAGATAGGCAGTCGTTCCAAAAAATACTGGTTGCTGCATCTGGTTAGACTGATATGAAACTTTTTTATCATCATCACCATCTACTTAGCCTTTTCCCAATTGAGTTGGGGTCGTATTCGAGTCTCACCAGATGCAACTGAATTTGCTCCTATCCTAAATCTATACTAATATTAAAAAGAGTTTGTTTGTTTGTTTGTTTGAACGCGCTAATCTCAGAACTACTGATTCGAATTGAAAAAATGTTTTAGTGTTGGATAGCTCATTTATTGAGGAAGGCTATAGGCTATATAACATCACGCTGCGACCAATAGGAGCGGAGCACTAATCAAAAATGTTACGCAGACGAAGTTGCGCGGGTCAGCTAGTAATATTATAAATATGGAACTTAGTTACTGTTTCTTTATTTTTGTTTATCACGCCTTACCAGACGGATTTCAATATATTCAAATCCGTACATACACATGTTATGTTATTTCACATGCAGACCTGAGTTTGGACCTAAAATACTTTTTACCTCAGTAAGACGTTCTCATGGGATAATTTCCGACCTCCAAACCATCAAAGTCACGGCAAAAGCTGGTAAAAAAGAATAATTAAGATCAAACCAAAAAAAAAAAAACGAAATAACAGATTAATCAGGGCATGTAAGATTTTATTCTAGCTTCAATTATTTTCTCGTTTACTAAAGAACACTTCAAGTACAGTAGTACTAGTAGATGAATTACATACTAGCTTCTTGTATAGACCTCTTATAGATGAATGGCCTGATGGACGCCGAAGTGTGTTGAAGTGCTATTGTGAGCTGGAGAGCTACAGATTTGAGTGGACCGTTAGTTTAAGTGGAAAATAAGAATATTGTTGGAAATAACATAGCGGAGAAGTGGGACGGTTGTAATGATTTTAATAAAGAAATTGTTATATCATTTTTCATCCGACTGACTCAGGAGTGTAATGTTTTTCGCGTGCATGTGTGTATACGGATATGAAGAACAGGGTGTAAAGTTCTTCATCTTTTAATGTGGTGTCTCAAACCATAAAACTGAAGAACTTTTGTTAGATGACTTTTGGAAAATCATAACTTTTTTTTAAGTTTTACCATGTCATGTTGAACGCGTCAGTTCGATTTATTCCAGAAATCCCCACCGACAAATCCCCACCAGTGGGGATCGTTATTTTTTTTCCAGAAATCCCCACTAGTTATATAAACTCAGTCTAGTGGGGATTTCTGGAAAAAAAGTACCCCACCAGGTGTTGTTGCTAAATTATTAAACAAAAATGATTAAATTATTACAATCAACTTTCATCCTATAAGATGTCAATAACTCGGAGAAACAAAAGTTGTTCTGTTTCATGGTCCAAGGGACCACACTGGAGGTCATGTGTTTATTATGTAATACCTTCAATAAGCTTGATATCTCATTTTTCACATACAAAAAAAAAAACTTATTACCTACATAAATAGCCTAAGTAGATAATAAGTAAAAAGCTATAGCAAGGCGAAACTGCAAAAAACACACTATTGAATTTCTACGCAAGTTTATCATATTATAAATAGTTCATGTTTCACTAATTGTAAGACATAAAAGAGCGGCGCCTCCTGGCACAGGCATCTATGTATATGCTTAAAAGGAGACGCCACCAACTGTATAATGTACAACGTGTAATAATGAAATAAAACATTTTTGATTTTGATTTTTGATACATGAGACTCTATTTCTTCCTCTCATAGATTGAATGCCAGTGTTTCAGCTGTGGGTACTTAATAAGCTGATTATGATGTAACCAACGTGTCATAACCACATCATCAACAAAATTCTTAATCGATTCTCCGTAAAATCGATTCACGAGAGTCAACAAGAAAAATTGGCTCTCTCAAAAATCTCCGGCATCCCAGCGGATTTTAACGCTATCATTTTCTTTGTTCTACTGGTCAATTAATCCGGATCAAATTGGCTGTTAAACTGAGCTTTATATTTCGTTGAGCTCGGACTTATTTTCTACTACTCTTATTAATATTTCTGTTTTGGAGATATTTGTTGTTCATTTTGGTTTAATTTCTTATTGAAATATTGTATACTGTCTGTTGATAATGTAAAGCAGTGATATCAAAGAAAGAAAGAAAGAAAAAACGTTTATTGGCACACGCCACAAGTACACAATACAAAATATAAAAGAGCAAATATATAATAAAAATTTAAAACTAACCAAGAAATATTGTGTGACATGTGGCGTGTTAATACAAAGTAGTGGTCGGGTGCATCGTTTAAGTAGTCCGTGTAGATTTTAAGCTTAAATTAAGTTAAACATTTGATTAAAAATATTTTTTGAAAGCGATTTTTAAAAAAAGGTCGAGCCAGTGGCCCTGGTCTCGATTCCCGGGTCGGGCAAATTATTATTTGGTTTTTCCATCAGGAAATTCTCAGTAACAGCCACGTAGTTTGGATTTGTGCCCAGTTGATGGCAATAGGCTCGCCCTCTAATGCATGGGATTTAAAACATAACTGGCGAAATGTGGGTGTACCATTATATCAGGCACACCTCTGCTTACCCATTCAGGGACTACAGGCGACATGTTATGTGTTCGTTGTGATTCTGTTTTCCTTCAACGTATGACTTAAACCTTTCGTCATGTCTCCGAGGCATAACCTTCATGATTTATACTTTAGTCATCGCCATATTACACCAAAATATTCCACCATCCCTACTCAATTTTCAGCTGCATCATTCCCTTCATCATACGCTCTTTCCCTAAGCTACTCCCGATATTCAAATACGCATTAAATATTTCTACCATAAAAATAATCACTAATACGACCTCATCCCGATTCAAGTCGCGTTCGAAAAAAGGTTCTATGAGAAGCCACGGAATCGAGAATCGAATCGAATTGCTAGCAAGCGTGGAATTCGTATAAACGCATACCGATTATTATTATGCATCGAATACCAATCGAATGACTCGAATAGACGAGGACGTGCGAAGATTTTCTCGCATCGCGATTTTTCTATTGATGTGAGATTATCATCTTTGGTACGTGTGTATGTTGTATTGAAGAACGTTCGGAAGGTCATGGTTACGACAGTATAATAATATTTATGTAGTGTTTTATTTTCCTGTGGTTAGTACCTAACCTAGTGTCAGAGTTTTTGTGCCACCCATGGGCCTCTGACTTGGCTTTACATGTCGGCGTTAAATATCTCTCAAGCCTGCTTGTTTGGTGTCATTTTGGTTTCCTCTTGATGTTTTCCTTCACGGAATCAAGTGATAATTATACAATACGCACATGAATCCGAAAAATCAGAGGTGCGTGTCTTGGGTTGGAACTCGACGGCTATGACTTGGCAGTCCGACGGTCACACCACTAGGCTTTCACTTCAGTGTTAAGGAGTGGCGATCGTGACCCAGTAGTCTTAGGTACTTGTAAGTTCTTGTCTAATTTATTTCATTACCACTACTTTTTTCAAAACGGCTTGGAATCAAATATTTGAAGACACCATTAACCATTTGTAGTGTATAGACATTCATAGTTGTGAGTAACTCTGTCGTCTCGAGCAACGCACGCGCGGAGTCGCGGGGCGGGGGGGGGCACTGCCCGACCGACCGCCGCCGCGGAGAGAAGACGCGTACGCTTGCTGCGAGCCGATACCAGTATAATCCAGTGTAGCTTGCTTGTCCCTTCATAATATTAACCCCTAACACCTAGTGTACATTACACCATTAATTTCTAGTTATTTAGTAGACGTCTTTGCACAGGAGCTCGTGGTTAAATAATAACAGCCGCTCGGGTCGATCTTCAGGTTAAGCCGCGCTTGCCTAGGTTGATCCGTGCGTCGGAAAGCACGTTAAGTCGTTGATCCCGGCTGTCATTTGCAGATCGTTGACAGTCGTTATAGGTAGTCAGTGGCCCGAAAGTCTGACAACCAGTCTTACCAACGGGTATCGTATTACCCAGTACTGACTGCGTTGTGGAGGTCAGACAGGCAGTCGCTACATGGAAAATACTGGTATTCAGCAGCATCCGGTTAGACTGGAAGCCGGCCCCAACATAGTTGGGAAAAGGCTAGGCCGATGATGATGTGCAAAGGCACAGGAACTCGTCCAGAGAAAGCCTAACGTTATAACTACTACAGATAATAATATACATATAATATTTGAGGTCTCATCCTAGGGCCGTAGAACCCTAGTTAAGTTATTATTTATTAGTTTAATTTTATAGCAAATAATATTGAAAGCATAAATATAAATCACAGATTTTGAAATATAGCTTCACTTGACAGTACCTACTTATTAAAATTTTGTAAATGAATTAACGGATCATATTTTTTCTATCTCACACTATAACGTTAATGTGATTTTATGAATCAAAGTGATTTAACCACTAGCATAAACAATGAAATACCTAATTACATTCAATGAGCGAAAACATTAATTAATTAATTCATCGTCTGAACGATTAAAATTTTAACAAACAGTTTTTGTTTTGTTGATTAAAATCATACGTTTTAATTATGACACAATAATGGTTCTTTGCTGAGGTAATTTAATTATTATTTAAAACTATGTTTTTGACTGTTATGAAATTAATTGGAAAATAATACATGTTGATTGCCTCGTTGGCCTTTTTTTAAATACTAAATAGGCTTGCGTTTGGCCGCAACTCGCCTGATGTGAAGCGATGATGCAGCCTAGGGTGGAGCACGCTTGCCTAGAAGAAACCAGTGGAAGCAAGCGATACTGCTGCTGAGCATGATGTCCTGGTATTGATTTACGGGCCTAGTAAAATGTTATTGGGATTTTCCATCAGCAACATCTCAGTAGCAGCCACGGTGTCTGGATTTTTGCTCGGTTGATGGTATAAGGCTCACTCCCAATTATATAGGAGTCAAAATAACTAACAAAATGTTTAACAGCGGATTACAGCCTTGATCTTATGAAAAATCCATTTTCAGTTTCATACAATCCACGGCAGTAAACATAGCATCACTTTTCATAAAAAAGACTATCAAATCACTTCACAGTCCTAACAAAAAATAAATAACCATTGCCATTAATCAAAGAACTTTTAATAAAGCGCAAATCAAACCAATAGAACCCTAGTCTCGTCTACCTAAGTCACATAATGCTGCGAACTATTGTGCCCAATAAAGCACAGAGCGAAACAAATTGCTTTCTAAAATGAACACTTGGCAAAGTGCATAAGGTTTTAATAACGTACACTGTCGAGCAAATAAGTACTAGCTAATATACGCAACATTGTTTAAGTTCCGAAGTTCAACAGGGTGTAACATTTAATCAAACTAACGTGTACATTGTTCGTATTATGCACAGGATTAGAGAATATGAAATTGTGTAGAAGTTTTCTGCTAATGCGTTTGGCTTGAAATGTAATTTTGAGGGTTTTTTTATGTCAGAAAGTAGTTTTGTGATCGCATTACTTTGGCTTATTTTTGTGTTTTTGACAGAGTGGAAACAAATAGAAATATTCTTTGAAACATGATTGTGTTTACATCAGCAAAAAACTAAAACTATTTTCATATGATTCATTGATCATGTTATCTTGGAGATAAAGTTACAGTCCAACTGAGGTCGAATATTTATCGATATGAAATGTGCCTTCTTGAAAAATATTTGAAATTGGCCTAATCTCGAAGACACTGCTATAATTTTAACACACAACATCACGCTTGTAAACACCGAAAAGTTAGGTGAAGTTGTTGTAAAGTTGAACTTCATTTCCAGGTTGGGACAGGACAGATGGGCCAGAATCGTCAAACAGTGGGTGCCTGAAGACGGTCGTCGTCAACGAGGCAGGCCTAAGAAACGCTGGCGTGGCGATTTGGACTCGTTCCTGACTGATTGGTCAGAGAAGGCGAAACACCGAGAGAGTTGGAAAGGAACGAGGATGGCCTTTGCCCAGCAGTGGGACAGTCATCATCTTCCTGCCCTTGTCCCATTCTACTTGGGGTCGGCGCAACACCTTTTCTTCTTCTATTTTCCCCTGTCAGACGTCACGGCATCATTAATTTACTCCTTTCTCTTTCATATCAGTCCTCACACAATCCATCCATCTTTTCTTTGGCCTTCCTCTCCCTCTCCATTCATCAACTTGATATCCACAACTCTGGTAGTGTGACAGAATAGGCTATTTAAAAAAACGGTACATGCTACAATAAACTATCAAAAACAAAATTTAAAAAAATTAAAAAACTTTCAAGTCTTGAATATGAACAGTAACAACTGAACACTAAAACAACTCGCCTGAAGCAATCCATCCGACAGCTAATTTAAAATAACTTGAAACTAACCATAACTCAAACACAGGACTTAATTGACGGTAGTCAATTTCAATTAAGTTAGTACCTACTTACCATTGCTTCTTGAGAGTTGATGATTTATTTAAGTTCGGTCAGTGTGTAGGGCATGTTTATAAAGGGTGTAACCCTTAATGAAGCCGAAAGGCACTTGTCTGCGTTATTTTTTTGTCCTGGACCTTCTAGTTTCATCCGAAACTTAAAAAGTTGGCACTTTGACCCCTAATATATCCATATTAGGGGTCAAAGTGACCCGCAATATGGATATATTACACACACTTTGACCTTCTAGTTTCATCCGAAACTCAAAAAGTTGACACTTTGACCCCTCCATCCATATTAGGGGTCAAAGTGCCAACTTTTTCACAAGGTCGTTTATAAATACTATTTTTTAAGCTTATAACTTTACTTTAAATACCTCCATAACCCGTTTACTTTTCAATGCATTTATCACATCTATCATCAAAATGATTTACGTGAGTTACATTGAGTTTTACCGTAAAAGGTGATTTTCGTTTCCCAGAAATAATTTTTGTGTAGGGTTACTTAGTTTGATGTACAGTGTGTTTGGTTGCTTGGCTTCGTGAAGGGTCCGTTTACACCTTGTATACGTGAAAAAAAATATATTATAATTCACTACTCAAAATTAATTTAGAATAAAGACGTTAAAAGTTTCATTAGGCGTAACACTGAAACAGATGGAATAAAAGCAAAGCAAATATACGAAATATTTCTTTCATAAATACGCAAAATATTATTTCAATTTATTACGGTTCAATATAATGCTGAATTTTTAAGTAAGTGAAATAAAATATGTTCTTTATTGGAAAATAAAGATTCTTTATTTAAAAAGCAAGTTTTTGTATACTGGCTACACTGTTTTCAAAGTATTGAAAGATTGATTCAGTGAAAAATAAACGTTAGTACTTTTCACAATAAAAAATCCCAAAATGAAATGAAAACAAGCATATTTTATTTCTATTTCATTGTAAATAAATTATTATATGTTTGAACCCCTGACCTACTTAAAACATTTAAAGTCAAACTAAAATCATTAATCAATTAGTCTAGTCCCTTACAGGCACTTTTGAAAGTCAAAAAATTCTAAACAATAGCGAATCGAATCACAGATTATGTGCCAATCGATCGATCACAAAGCAATGAGTCCAGTGAAGCATTGTCTGGCAAATAGAAATACCCTGTCTTGAATAAAATTTAATTACCCGATTCTTGCTGTTAGCACCCTGACACAGAATAGATTTGGTACAGAAGGCCAACTTCATACAACGAGCGAAAACAGGTGCACGCACACATAGACGCGTACGTACGGCGATCTCGATCTTTGGCCACAAGCTACACGGCCAAGCGTCGTCGTGTCTTGTGAAAGTTATTACAGAGGAAACAAATTAATTAAGGTGTTTAAAACGTGCCACAAGTCAGCGCGACGCGACTGATCGAGAAATCTTATAAATACAGGGTTGAAAAGACACCGACGCTAAAACAGTTCCTACGTATTCAGTACGGTGTATGTGGTGGGACATAAAAATTTTTAGTCGGTAATTTAAAAAAAAAATCAGCAGTTCCATATATTTTGACCATGTTTATATCGCAGTTTTGTAGGAAACAACCGTTTTTTTTTTTAAATTATTGTTGAAATCTTTCTGTCTAGGGGGGGTTCTATCCTGTAAGTAGTTTGGCGTATAAACTCGCGCGACAAAAACAAGTGACGAGCGTTTTGACGCGCGAGTGAAGCGACGACGCTGGCGGCTGCGACTTCAGAGCTGTTGGAACTGGTGAGCGCGGCCTGATAAGTAGACGTCGCAACTGGCGGGTGGTAACATATCGACAAATCGTGCTGCAATTTGCATCGCTCGAAGCCTTAAACAAATGCCAGTCGCGAGTACGTTTTGGCTCGTTCTATGGAGTTTACCTTCTGTACCTTTCTTCTTTGTGACCCTGGACAACGGATACTGAAGCTTTTGTTGCCGACTCGTACTTCCGCTCAAAACAATGGCGAACGCCGTGAAAATAAAGTTTATTGGACGTTTTAGCGCTATACAGTTTTTATGGCATCCTTAATCGAGAGGAGAGATAATTAGTTGTGTGTTTTTCTTGTTTATGGTTGTTGGCAGGTGGTGTATATGAAATGTGTAGTTATGTTGAGGTACTTGCATGCAAAATGTTCATCATAATTCAGAATGTACTAAAGATTTTTACGAGAGATTCGCAATTTGACTGACTCTTTGGTCTAGTGGTTGGAAGTGCGACTCCTGAGCATGAGGTTCGGCCAAAGTGTTATTGGGTTTTTCCAATAGAAAATTCTCAGTAGCAGCCACAAAGTTTCGATTTGTGCCCGATTGATGGCAATAGGCTTGTTAAATGGAGCAATAAAAAATTCCTCAAATGTGACAGTCCTTCTCACAGAGAGGAAGCCGGTGTCCCAACCGTGGGAGCATTATAGGCTGAATAGGTATTTATTCATATTAAGCAGTCTTTTTGCCGCTTATTTGACGATTTATCGTGACCTGTTTGAAGTATCTATCCTAGAAACTTAAAATAATAATACAAATATGTACATAGATAAAAGAAGAAAAGCATTAAAGGCCGTCAAAAAATTTCTCCACATCGCTGTCAACAGGAATAGTGCCCAGAAGGCTGGCAGCATTGCCACGTTGAATGGCAATGTTGATTCTTTGGCCCAAAAATAGGCCAGCCCTCTGGTCACGAGAAGAATCGACCAACCGCTTGGCGATGTCCCGAAAGACTAGGTGCTCTGACCCCATGGCCCTAGTGTTTTTAACCCCAAACGGCTCAAACACATAGCTACCAAAGCATCTTTTGACCATAACTACGCAATTTCATTTTCATTATAATACTTACTGTGTGATATGTCAAGTAAAAGCAAGATGGACCCGCACGCGCACTGCGATTCTTCTGGTTCGAGGTGGTGTACAAAAAAACTACCTGGAAAGATATGGGCAAGGCTTTTGCCCAGCTGTGGGACATTCACGGTAAAAAAATGTCAGGCATTGGTCATTTATAACGTGTCAAATACTAACGTATAAAACTCCATAAAAGTTTTTTTTTTTTCTATCCTGCTCTGCTCCACTCCTGGGCAAAGGCCTCCCTCCACTCTTTTCACTTCTCGCGAACCTGCGCGTCCTCCTTCCAGTTCGGACGGAACCTGTCCAGTTGGTCCCGCCCTCTCCTTCGTGGCCTGCCGCGACCCCGCCTCACTGTGTCAGGACACCAGTTTCCTGCTATTTTGGCCCACAGTTTGTCCGGCATGCGGCAGACATGTCCTGTCTAGTCCCATTTGAGTTATGCAGCCTTTTGAGCCACGTCAGCTATATTTGTTTAGGAGCGCAGTATTGGGTTTCGAACACGATCCGTTTATTTAACACCTAGTATACTGCGCTCCATTGCTCTTTGGCAAACCTTCCAGTTCCCCTCATAAAAAAGTACCCAGCACGATACCATTGTTTGCTCCCCACAAAATAACAAGAAACAATAGGTAATAAACGTAGTAGCGGTCAAAGAGGAAAAACAAAGGAAATGCAATGAATCAAGCTCTAAGGAGTCAAGTAAACTTTGTTCGACTGCTTGTCTGCCTTTAAGAACTCCCACTTTCGTTTGATAGATGTTGTCTTATGGAGTCGTCGTGAAGATAGTTAGTTTTTATTCCATATTGAATTGGTGATTACGATTTTTCTGGATTATTCAGGACTCAATAGTTGCGTATATTTCAAGGTGCCCGCAAGGGCCGATGCCTGCCGGGTGCTGCGGGTTGTTCGAAAGAGATACCGCGGCCCCGGAACACAAAGGGCGATGAAGGAACATGGGTGGGTTTTAGTCAGTAAAAGTCTGACACTCCCTCCCGCTCAGCCCAGAGCAGGAGAAGTCATTTGATGATTTCCCATCCGAAAAAAAAAAAAAAAGGTTGGATCTGGACAGATGGCCCAGAATTGTCACACAGTGGGTGCCTGAAGATGGTTGTCCTCACCGAGGCAGGCCCAAGAAACGCTGGCGTGACGATTTGGACTCGTTCCTGACTGATTGATCAGAGCAGGAAAAACACCGAGAGAGTTAGAAAGGAATGGGGCAGGTCTTTGCCCAGCAGTGGGACAGAATAGGCCAATAAAAAATTAGTTGCGTCAAGGAAAACGCGCACACTTCTATTATTTCCTTTGAGTGAGAACCGTCGCGACGGTACTCACTCAATGCGATGCAATTCTAGATTCTTACCAAAAATCTTTAGTTTTTTAATATTTTCGGCATTTCAACACTGTTATGCATATTATAGAGTTATGTAGGAAAAGGTTATGTTTTCTTAATAAGCGTAAAGCACATCAAACTAGCAGACATTATAGAACCAACCTATTTTTTTTTTACAATACACTGAGTGTCCATCTCTCTCAAAAAGTCTAGACCAATTTTCTCAAAAAAACATTCTCTAATAACCAAATAACACAAATCCAAGCTTCAAAGTAAAGATGACATATCAATAAAATTATAAACCCTAAGGTTCATCGCTAAACGATCCTACTAAAATGATAAATTGTTCATTCACTAGATCAAGACTACAATCTACTAGATCTACGCTTTCGAATGGGCAACTACAGTACTTTCACAAGTTATTATGCCCTTTAACTGGGACTGTAGCTTAGTTTTTTTTTTGTGTTGTGACATTCAAAAGTGCCTGTAATGGTCTAATTGAAATAAATGCTTTGAGTTTGAGTTTGAGACTTTCCAATAAACTAAATCACCTACATTCAGTCGTATTTGCTAAATACAACTCAATTCGGTACCTCGCAATCAATACCGTTTCAGCTAGTTCAGAGTAGGGATGCACGACTCTTGCATATTTTGTATCGATACTTTGGATCGAGTCGGCTCGTAATAGTCCGCTACGATTCTAGGATCGTACCGAATGAATCAACTTTAACATAACAAAACATAACATCACGCCTTTTATTCCCCTAACTGGCGAAACATGGGTGTACTTGTCAGGTACACCTCACCTGACAAGTACACCCATGTTTCGCCAGTTATGCTCAAGTCTCATGGGGGGCAAGCTTTACGAGATAAACCGGGCACAAATCAAGACAAGAAGGCCGTGGCTGCTACTGAGAAATGCCTGATGGAAAAACCCAATAACGCTTTGCCCGACACGGGAATTGAATCCAGGACCTCTTGCTCAGCAGTCGGACTTACCATCACTAGACCAACAATTCAGTGTATCCTTTAAACAGTCTTAGTAAGATTCCTTTTGTGCCCATCTTTTTTATTCGTTCAAACTGACTGATCATGCAATTTACAACAATGCGGTATGATACGATCTATTCATTCCAATACTGTATTGTATCGCTTCATGTTGTATCGACACTGTTAAGCATCGGATCGGGTCGTCCATCACTAGTTCAGACCCTACCCCTGATAAGATTAATGTTTTGCCAACTTTAGTCGTAGGTGGAATAAGACCTACTTTACACCAAACAGCCGTTTGACAGGCCAATCACAAAATAAACCTTACTCTAGACTGTCTAATGTTGTTAATTGCATGTGAAAGATCTTGATTGAAGTTTCCATTCCCGTAACCGCAAGTTGTGCTTGGCGGAGCGCTTTTAAGAAATGCAGTTGATTTTAAACTTAACTTGTAAATAAATAGAGTTCTAGATTGATTGTAGAATGAAAACTGATGATACTCATGCAATACCTATTTAATTTTCTTTATTTGTTAAGTTGAGAGAAAATTGTTGCTGGGTAGAAACGCAACCTAATAAACTTCACAACTCCGATCAATTTTGAACCACACCTAATTCTAATAAAGCTCAAAAATAAATACCTAAATCCTAACACATGAAATCTGCTAAACAAGTAAAATAGACTAAGTTAATAGTAGAAACCTTATTGAATATAATAACAGACTAGACGTAATAAAAAGGTAAAGGTTTATGTGGGTGTTTATTTGCGGCCTCTTTTTCTAATTTATTTATTTATTTAAAGCCCGGACCTTCAAACCAAAGACAAATATTGAACTAACCTACTCTTTTACCAACTAGCTAACCCTAAAACCATTTAAATAAAATGGGCTAAAATAAATAATTGAAGCATATTCCAAAGTAGCTGTATGCGTTGCTATTCCATGTAAATGTATATATTTTTGAGTTAGGAATGTTATGCAAAACATTTAGTGTCACATAAGTACATACATAGCATCACGCCTCTAATCCCGGATGGGTAAGGCAGAGGTGTACCTAATAGTACACCCACATATCGCCAGTTATATTTAAGTTCCATGTAAAAGGGGGCGAGCCTATTGCCTGCAACTGAGCACAAATCCATACTCCGGCTGATCTGAAAAATTCCTGATGGGAAAACCCAATAACACTTTGCCCGACCCGGAAATTGAACCCGGGACCCCATGCGGAGTCGCGCTTGCGACCACTAGACCAACGAGGCAGTCAATATATGTATTATTATAGTTTTAATCCACGAAGAATATATTATTATATACATATATAATAATATATTATTATATGTATAATAATGTATTCAGGTTGCAGCACCACCCTCCCGCCCGCAAAAATATTTTGAATAACATTAATCAACACTAAACTTGTAGCTCAATTCCGTATTGATACAATCTAGTTTGCCATCAACACGCTAAGAAGATCAGGATACGCTCCTTCATAAGATCAAAGTCACAAGCGACATTAAAGTGTCAATACAAATTACACACACACCTCTCCATTAAATTACTCCAAAACATCATTAAACAAAGTTCAGGATATCCCTAAACTATAACGTAACAAAGATGCTTTTACCCCTTCAGACTCCAAATTGCTGAAACAGAGATACAGCAATCAGTACCCAAAAGTTTCTCAATCCACATTTAACACCTTTAGACTGAGACGACGAATAGGAAACAGACAGAAAATCAACTCCATACAACGAGTAGAGACAGGCACACGCACACATACACATAGACGCGTACGTACGGCGATCTCAAACAAATGCCGATCGTACGAGTGCGCTTGCACTCGCTCTATAAGAAGTGTGTCTATGTGTGCGTGCAGTTTCGCTCGATGCATGTGGCTGGTCTTCTGTGCTACACTATTCTGTGTACGAACTGAGACGCCGGAGGTTGAATTGTTTAATTATATTGTAGTACCCACAGGTAGGGATCTAAAATTAATAGTACTTTGTATGTTTATAAGTTCTCGGGACTGTTATACATAGAAGTGAGAAAGGAGCAAGCAGTGATTGAAACTAATGATAGAATTGAGCGAAATATATAAAAAAGTGGTAGTTAAGAAAATAATTACAAAGCCTTCTACCAACTATGTTGGGGTCGGCGTCTAGTCTAACCGGATACAGCTGACACTAAAATACACAAGCAAAATAAAAGAAAATAATCAAAATATCAGTAAAACACTAGATAAAGAACAAGATCATGAAGTCAATGGAGAGAACACTTCCAGTAGAAAAAGGCTCAAAACATCAGTAGTAACCTCTAACATAACGGAATAGTAGTACCAGTTAATTCACAAAACCATAATAATCTTTACGGGCAGTCGGGCAATGATTATAAAAAATCTCCAAAAACTTCAACACTCAAAGTACCTAATAAAAACGCACGGCACGTGTTCAATTAAACCTTGAATTGATTCACACAATCTATTAGACGAAAATTGCAAATTGTTTCTTCGACAGGAAGGGACTGATAATGGCAGGAGTCCGGAACTGTCAGCCTCTTCGACTGTAAATCTATTTGATTTATTAATCGAAGAGACCGGACGTCGAACAAGATAGCCACAGAAGGATATCTCCATACAATGAGCTAAAACGCGAACACGTACACACGATTTAACCGTTGGTCTCTGCCGCAATTTGTAGATCTTTGGCAGTCGTTACGGGTTGTCAGAAGTCCGAAAGTTTGACAACCTGAATTACTTAGTTGTATCGTGTTTACCCGTAATTGGGGTGTGGAAGCCACCCTACTATATTAACGAAAGGGGAAGGTTAGGAAGATGATGATGACGATTTACGCTTCACTTACAACCAGTGCAAGCGCACTCGCGACTGGCATTTGTTTCGCTTCACGTACAACGAGCACAAGTACTCTCGCGACTGTCATTTGTTTGAGATCGCCGAACGTACGCGTCTATGATTGTGTGCGTGCGCTTGCTTTAAACTTGTTGTATGGAGGCGTCCTTCTGTTATTTGCCTATCTATTCTGAGACCAGGCTGAGCTAAAGTCGTCCTTTGCGAAACCATTATTTTTATTCAGAGAGGTGTCAATGAGGATTGGCGTGGGGATTTTGTTTATTGATTTCGGGTGGCGCAGGAAACAGGATTTTTGTCTGTCAAATTGTTGTATGTGTTGGGTTATAAATGGAGATATTGAAGAACACAGGATCCTGAGAAGTGGCAACGCTTGGGGGAGGCGTATGTTCAGGAATGGACTGCTTCCGGCACATAATAATGATGAGAGATTTGAAATGAAAAAAAAAAAAAAACTAGTAAAGCCACTATCTTAAAAAGCTTTCTTCATTTTGTTTTTGTTTTGTTCATAAATTAGTAGCTTTCTCGTAAAATCAGGGATATCTTCATATTAATAATTATCCGTCAATAGTCAAATTAAGACTTAAAACCATATTATTACTTCATTTTTATTTAAATAGGCATAAACATAATAAACCAATAATTATTGACAGGCTTACTCTCTGTGAGAGGCTCTCCCTCCACCACGCTGGCCCAATGTGGCTTGGTAGACATCTCATGTCTTCAAATTGAAAACACTACCTACTTTGACTATTAACTTCATTATAAAAATTCCTACTTAAAACAAGACATCATAAAGACCCCAAAGAAATTCGAATTAATTAATTATCATCCAGAAAATAACATTCAGGCTTAACGTTCCAATAGCTCGATCCAATAATGCCAGTACAAATGCACTGAACGCGAAGTGTCTCAATAAACTGACGTCGGTATAATTAGCTCTATCAAAAGCAACGAATGGCGTTTCATTAACGGCTCAAAATGCTTTTGGTGGGTGTGGTTCAAGTTAGAAGCGTCAATGTATGTGAAATTATTTTGAATGTTCGTTTATCATTTGTAATAATTTTATGACGGCCCTAATAATAACAGCCGCGCTTTCCAAGTTCGGTCTATGAATGGGTGACCATCTTAAAAGTGTGACAACAGTATTCGTCATAAGTTTGCAACATGTGTGTCCAACAGTTTTTCAATTTTTTTTTTCAAGGTATGAGCTCTTTCTGTCCAATGTTTTTCTTATTTTTAGTAACTTTGTTCTCATTTGAATTGCGATCTCTCGACAACAATGTTTTGCAGTATTTTTTTGTTATTTTTGTTTATTTTTTCATAGCTCTTGTTCTGCTGCAATCATGCCTGCACCTTAACATACTATTACACTTAGTTAAAACGCTTTTAGAAATAACATATTTTACAAAAAATATTACCTTATCAGTATATCTATTTCATTTTAAAATTCAATAACGATGAAAATATTTAGAAGATCTCTAAGTTTTACTCATAAAGTTATTAGTTTCTAAAATGTACGTCCTAAATTGTTCGGTGTCATTTAAATAATACCCCGCTATTCGCCCATCACTTAGACCACACTGTAAAACGCCAGAGGCGGGTGATGAATACTTCATTACCACGGAAATAGGGCGAAGGTTGCCTTTTCAAACGTTTTTATTTGCTTTATAAAACATACTGATCCTACCGTCGATATTATTTGACGTATTTAGATTTTGTAAGAGAGAATTAGGATTTCGGTTCTTTTGTTCAGCTGATTGGTTTGATTTTGTCGTAATAATAAGGTCCATTTTAAGGATTCTTGAGTACTCGCGATGAAAATGAGCAGAGTAAGTTTAGTTATTATTTTGCTGCATTGGTTTAATTGCTCTGTGGCGCTCCAGTTAGAATAAACGAATAAAGAAATAAACGACATCTATTTTTCAAAAAAATCTACTAAAGATACACCTCTACTACTAGCAAAGATGTAAAAAAAACATATATAATATGTGAAGCTAACAACAGGCTTCACATATTTCTTTCAGTACAGCACTTGTCTTTACTGTTTCCTATTTGATCCCGTCTTTATTAATTACAAATTATTTCTTAACCATGACCATGAAAAATCCTATCGTATGTCGAGGTAGATCTTCTAGGCCGTAATTAAAATAACCATTTTTTAAAGTACCTACTTGAACCCAGAACTTAGCCACGTTCGCAACATCATCACCGTTTTAAAGCAAGATAAAAATAAACATTCCAAAAGACAGAATTACTCAGACTACAAAGATAAAGGAAGCGAAAAATTAAAGAAATTCAACTTAGCATTAGGAGCAACACAAAAAGCCAACTCGAAATGTAACCCACAAGCGAAGCATTTGCCTTTATTCTCAACGGATTCCGCATAACATTTTGTTCAGCAATATGAGGCACGAAGAAACGTTTAGTTTTAAAATATAAAACCGTAGACACACGTGCGTTGTATGGAAATTCTTGAATTTCTTTCGTAATGAATACTCGATGAGGAGCAGATGCTGTGGTTTGTGGGATACTGTGTTAAATTTTGGTCAAAGAATAGATTTGAGAAAGATTTGCGTTTATTTTGATTTGGACTTTATTTCAATCATCATTTTTGTCATTGGCCGAGATTGGTCGTATTACTGCTGGACCCCCTTTGCGTTGTACGCTTTTGTTTGACTTTGCGATCTGATCATTGACTATGACTCTTATCTATCTATTCACTTGACTTATGATCATCACATTATCGTTTCAGAGTGATTTTCAATCCTTACTTTATTTTTATTCAACTTTACTATCAATTACTTACTTCATTCTCATTCATCTCTATTTTTTCCATTATTTTCTTTCACTTCTTGATCTGCAGTACGGTTGTTTTTGTCTTTTCTTTGCTAATTTCTATGCAGCTTTTATTTTCAGTTCCATTCCGATATCCAAGATTTTTGTTCTTTCTTATTCGTAACATCTAACCACCGATTAAAATTTTCATCGACAACCTCATTCTGAATACCAATATTCTAGCACGTCTGAACCACAGCTTTCTTATAAGACCAACCGCTGCGGGCCGTTAGGTGAATGCGCTGAATTGTTTTCTACAGAATTTCAACGTGTAAACGGGGGAATGTGGCCATTGCACGCTACTGTTTCGTTCGCTATTGCGCTCTCATTTTGTGCAGATGATAAAATGGTTTTTAAGAAATGGGTTACAGGATTTTCGGCACTTTGGCTACGTGAAAGTCTTAGGAGAGCAAACTGGAAATTTATTGCAGAAACGTTGGGTGTAGAATTTGCTATAATTTTGTTTGTTGTTTTAAGCTTGTCTTTACCATTGTTAGTTTCTTCTATTTGTGGCTTGGGGTTTTGGAATTCAGACACAAAGAGCATACTTATGATAATTTCAAAGTTTTTTTAAAAACCATATAATATTTAAAATATATAAAAGATTTACTTAAAAACCAAATATTTTTGGTTTCGTTTGCCATGTTATGTGGCCGTTTTTTCGACATGTCAATCAGTCTATCAAACGAATAATTAAAATCGAATTTTGTAAAAATATATCGGCTTCTAAAACAAAGCTAGCGAGGGTTAACAAAAAAGCTGCAAATAAATTATAATAGATACAAAAAAATATTGTTCACGTTTTTTGTTACCGCTACAGGCGTGATTTTGACAAGGGTCGATTATTATAAATTCAATATTTCATCTAGTTGTTACGCTAAAACTCATATGTTTTGCAAATATTTTTTGCGATAAATAATTCATGTCTTGTCGGGCAACAAAAACATCAGAATGTTGTTATGTAGTACGGGTATGAGAGTGAAATATTATGGAAGCACGGGGTATTATGCTTGCTTATATTTTGACAATTATGTCGTTTGCTATTAGAAGCAAGACCACAGTCTTTTTTTTTGTAAATAGTGCGGAGTGTGGAGATTATAATTTTATAATTCATGTGCATTTTTTGGGGTTCCCTACTCGAAATCGAATGACGTGAGATCGAATAACACTTGCTCGAAAACGTTAACTCGATAGTACTTGAAATCGATATATTATGTGCGCGACAGTTCACTAACTCGATGCATCAAAATCTCGAATAACTATGAGCTCGAATCATCGGCAGCGCGAGGCCCATTATCTTGAAACATCATGTCTCGACCGACCATATTTTTTGGGGTTGTTAGCGTGACATAATCTCAAAACCAAAGCCTAGATTTACAAAACCTCACCCACAAACTCCGATTAGTAACAACGAAGACACCACAGTACCCAACCCATCCCATTGAAAAACTACATCCAACTCCTCAGCTAAATACAAAATCAAAAAAGGCAAATCCACGGAGACACCGTCGACAAACAGGCGGCAAAGGGTCCCTTTATAATTGCAGCCGTAGGCTGAAAGGCCTTTGAGAGAACACGACGGATTTAAACGTTTCGCCATACTACTGCAATCGAGATAGCACAGAAGGTCGGCTCCATACAACGAGAAAAACGCACGCACTAATAGACACGCTTCACGTATAGTGAGTTCAAGCGCACTCGCGGCTGTCATTTGTTTGGAACAGTTTGACATCTACATTCGTAGTTACGTGTATGTGTGCGTGCGGCTGGAGCTCGTGGTTAAATAATAACAGCCATTTGGGTCAATCTTCAGGTTAACCGCGCTGGTTTAGGTTGGTTCGTGGGTGGCTGACCACTTATTACCTACATACCGTTCCCTTCGTGTCTCGGGAAGCACGTTAAGCCCGGCTGTCATTTGTAGATCTTTGACAGTCGTTACAGTTAGTTAGTGGCCCGAAAGTCTGAGAACCAGTCTTACCAAGGGGTATCGTATTACCCAGTACGAACTGGGTTGTGGCGGTTAGATAGGCAGTCGCTCCATGTAAAATACAGGTATTCAGCTGCAATCGGTTAGACTGGAAGCCGACCCCAACACAGTTGGGAAAAGGTTGAGCAGATGCTGCGTGCGTGAGTCTATTTTCGCTTGTTGTTTGGAGTTGGCATTCTGTAGACGTTTTCCGTGCTACTATCTTGGATATATTGGGCATTTTGTTTCTATCTAAATATAGCAAGGGTAGTCGAAGACGAATTTCTTCCCTTTGTGCTGTTTATGAAAATTCCTGGGTCAATATGTTGGATGAAAGGAATATTTATTATCTTGATATATTGTAACGTTATTTATAGCTACCGTTTTGTATCTAAAAGGTGTCAATAAGATCCTATTAATTATTTTTTTTGTTAAACAACAGTTTTTGAAGACTACAAAATTTTAAGGCTCATCGTTCACGCCACTTCTCAAAAGTAACCAGTCGCAAACTAATAAGGGGCTTGTTTTTCAACAAGTTAATAACCGCTCTCAAAACAGACGAAGATAAATGTAATATCTACTAACACGCACTGGGCCCGCGTGGTGGACTACACCCCACCCCCTTTCACACATCTACCAACACGCACTGGGCCCGCATGGTGGACTACACCCCACTCCCTTTCACACATGTACCAACACGCACTGGGCCCGCGTGGTGGACTGCACCCCACCCCCTTTCACACATCTACCAACACGCACTGGGCCCGCGTGGTGGACTACACCCCACCCCCTTTCACACATCTACCAACACGCACTGGGCCCGCGTGGTGGACTACACCCCACCCCCTTTCACACATCTACCAACACGCACTGGGCCCGCGTGGTGGACTACACCCCACCCCCTTTCACACATGTACCAACACGCACTGGGCCCGCGTGGTGGACTACACCCCACTCCCTTTCACACATCTACCAACACGCACTGGGCCCGCGTGGTGGACTACACCCCACCCCCTTTCACACATGTACCAACACGCACTGGGCCCGCGTGGTGGACTACACCCCACTCCCTTTCACACATCTACCAACACGCACTGGGCCCGCGTGGTGGACTACACCCCACTCCCTTTCACACATCTACCAACACGCACTGGGCCCGCGTGGTGGACTACACCCCACCCCCTTTCACACATGTACCAACACGCACTGGGCCCGCGTGGTGGACTACACCCCACTCCCTTTCACACATCTACCAACACGCACTGGGCCCGCGTGGTGGACTACACCCCACCCCCTTTCACACACCTACCAACACGCACTGGGCCCGCATGGTGGACTACACCCCACCCCCTTTCACACATCTACCAACACGCACTGGGCCCGCATGGTGGACTACACCCCACTCCCTTTCACACATGTACCAACACGCACTGGGCCCGCGTGGTGGACTGCACCCCACCCCCTTTCACACATGTACCAACACGCACTGGGCCCGCGTGGTGGACTACACCCCACTCCCTTTCACACATCTACCAACACGCACTGGGCCCGCGTGGTGGACTACACCCCACCCCCTTTCACACATGTACCAACACGCACTGGGCCCGCGTGGTGGACTACACCCCACTCCCTTTCACACATCTACCAACACGCACTGGGCCCGCGTGGTGGACTACACCCCACCCCCTTTCACACATCTACCAACACGCACTGGGCCCGCGTGGTGGACTACACCCCACTCCCTTTCACACATCTACCAACACGCACTGGGCCCGCGTGGTGGACTACACCCCACCCCCTTTCACACATGTACCAACACGCACTGGGCCCGCGTGGTGGACTACACCCCACCCCCTTTCACACATGTACCAACACGCACTGGGCCCGCGTGGTGGACTACACCCCACTCCCTTTCACACATCTACCAACACGCACTGGGCCCGCGTGGTGGACTACACCCCACCCCCTTTCACACATGTACCAACACGCACTGGGCCCGCGTGGTGGACTACACCCCACCCCCTTTCACACATGTACCAACACGCACTGGGCCCGCGTGGTGGACTACACCCCACCCCCTTTCACACATGTACCAACACGCACTGGGCCCGCGTGGTGGACTACACCCCACTCCCTTTCACACATCTACCAACACGCACTGGGCCCGCGTGGTGGACTACACCCCACCCCCTTTCACACATGTACCAACACGCACTGGACCCGCGTGGTGGACTACACCCCACTCCCTTTTACACATCTACCAACACGCACTGAGCCCGCGTGGTGGACTACACCCCACTCCCTTTCACAAAGAGGCGGCCTGTTTTCCAGTAGTAGAACCATCATAGGCTGATTTTGAAAGCAAGACATTAAAGTAACCCAAAACTAGTCTAACCAAACGAAAATTTCATAGGAATCCATAAACTAATTCAACCTATATTCTACACAAAATCAAACTTTATTAAAGCTATCGTTTTACCAATTATTTCGAAAGCCACACTTTCTCGCAGACTATCCTTTTGCTGAATTATTGCGGTAGCTGATCTTGAAAAATGAAGACCAATATTTCGGAATTCCTTAGCAGCATGGATGAATTTGATTAAATTCTATACATAGTCTAGTGTGTGTGTTAGTGCAGTTTGTGTGTAAGAGTGTGTAGTGTGTGTGTGTGTGTGAGTGTGTGTGCAGTGTGTGTATATGTGTGTGCAGTGTGTGTGTGTGTGTATGCGTTGGTATTTTATCAAACTAAAGTAAAAAAACTGATGGAAAGAACTGATGTTTGCATATAAATAAATGACATGATTTTTTTTTTTTTATTCTTTAATTTTTAGGGACTTTTATAACGCACAGCGTATGCCAGTCCCATCGTAACCTAACACAAGATACACATCCAACTGATCAATGTATCAGGGCCATAAAGTCGAACAACTTTCTCGCATCTTCAGAGCTCGGCTTATTTAATATTTGATGGAATGTACCTATATTGTTCTTGTTCAACTTCAAAACCCTGAACAGCTTACTCCTATCAGCTTCATAGCGAACACATTCCATTAACAAGTGGTGCATGTCCTCTAGAACTCCACACACCTCACAATTGGGAGAGGTTTTTTTTTTCATCAATGACATGATTTGATTGAATAATCTCACTATGCATGTATGTTTTTGCCCAGCCCACCCGTACTGGCCCTGCATGGCGGATTACGGCCCACTTGCTATCACTAGGAGAAAGCCTCAGGAAAAATTATAATATATTATTAAAAGACTTTCAGATTTATTCCAAGCGGTCAATCTCAGCAGAGACTAGCTATTGACATAAGGTGAACGGACTTTTCACGAAGCCGTCAACCAGGCATTCTGTTAATCGAATTAAGAAACCCTAAGCAAAAATTATTGCTGGGAAACGACTTTTTTTCTGGGTGAAAATCACGTTTTACGTTAAAACTCAATGTAAAGCACACAAAAAACTGTGCTAGTGGATGCATTGGATAGTAAACGGGACATGCAACCATTTATAACCTTAAAAATAGAAATTTATAACCTTAAAAACTAGTATTTTTTTAAATACTAGTTTTTAAAGTTGGTAGGTATTATACCGCCAACTTCCAAACTCTGTGCTGCTTCTGAAAAATCCCTAATTGAAAATCCCAATAACACTTTGCTCGACGTGGGAATCGGATCCAGGACCAGCACCACCAGCAGTGGCGCTTGCATAAAAATAAGACCAACAGAGCAGTCAAATTTGAAATG
The DNA here is from genome assembly GCA_964057025.1 of Standfussiana lucernea. Classification (NCBI taxonomy): domain Eukaryota; kingdom Metazoa; phylum Arthropoda; class Insecta; order Lepidoptera; family Noctuidae; genus Standfussiana; species Standfussiana lucernea. Next base: position 7,703,362 of record OZ059808.1, on the reverse strand, counting down.
AGTGTGAAGCGCTATTCTTGGGATGAATGCTAATACAATTTTATTTGGATTGGATAATCTTAAGTGCGGATTTTACGACTTCGCCATTTAATTTAATTTCCTCAAGAGCTTGGAATTCGAAGCTTTTATTGTTGTGAAGTTTGATGTATTGACTGAGTAATTTAATCGAAAGTATTTATAGATTGTGCTTCTTGAATATAATTTGGGAATTTGAGTGTACCAAACTTATAAGTTTTGAGTTTTCAAAAATAGATTGAACCTCTCAGCCTCACTTCTCAGGGACACTTATTGGCGAGAGCCTTTTTTATGTATTATGGCTGGGCATTTTTCTCATCTATACAAGGTGTTGCTTTGCATCCTCGTCAAATTCAAGGAGGTAATTAGGCTAATGATTCTCGACCTGAGTCAATAATAAAATGGGTAGGTATGTTTTTATTTTTTTTTCTTAATATCGGAAATCGATAAGTGTACACCACCCGTATTAAAGCGCGGCCCGTCTAATACTAGCCCTATAACCGCGCTTTCACACACACAAACAAACGCAGACGTTTATTCGATAAACGGGTGATTCTCCTCTCTTGAAAAGGGCTTCATTCTGAAATAGTGTCAAATTAAAACAACTAAAAAAGCAGCGTTTATTATTATTGACCAGGAACCGTAATTTATATTGATTATTTACGTCTTCTATGACAACCTCCTGAATTTTGACGAGGATGCAAAGCAACACCTTGTATAAATACATAAAAATTCCCGACGGAAAAACCAAATAAATAAATATTTCGTATATTTCGTTATTCCATCAGGAATTTTTCAGTGACCACGGAGACTAGATTTTTGCCCGATGGATGGCAGTAGGCTCGCCCCCTATTAGATGGGACTTAAACATAACTGGCGAAATGTGGGTGTACTCCTCAGATACACTTCTGCCTAACCCTTCGGGAATGACAGCCGTGATGTTATGTTATTTGATATCAAGCATTACTGGTGCGAGTTACTATGGCAGGTCTTTTCCTTACTCTTTCAATTTGTGGGTGTTCAGATAGTTGAATCAATTCCCAGTGTGCCCGATTTTCGACGTTTTTGGCGCATTTCAGTCGGGCAGCGTGTTTGTGTGGTAACCAGTCTTACCAAAACTATTGCGTTACTCAATAACTGGGTTGGGTTGTGGATATCAGATAGGCAGTCGCTCCATGTAACATACTAGTATATGTGCATCAAGCTAGATTGAAAGACGACCTTATCATAGTTGAAAAGAGACGAGGCTGAAAATCCCCGAACAAATTAGCAATAACCTATTTATGCAGCAATTACAGAATTCACTTTCAGCGACCCAAATTCCAATATGGCAGAGTAGGAGATCTTATCAACTGAATGATATCTAACCCAATTATTGAACAGATGCTCCCATTTGTCTAATGAATTGAAGTAAAATGTGCCACCTGTGACCGTCTTGGAAAATTTTATTGTTTCGCCATTTTATTATTGAGTAGGCTTGGAGTTTGGACTTTTGTTTTAAGGTTTTGATGTGATACGGTTATTGTAGGATTTGTGATTTGTTTTTCGTCGTTACAAGCCGTAAGTCCGATAAGACCATCGCCAAAAAGAACTTCCTCACAAACTTTCATCTTCGGTTGACTCCATTAGGAAATTAATTTCCAGAAATCCGCCCATGATGACCGCATCTTGCAAAGAATTCTTGTGCGAAACTTACATAACATCACGCCTGTAATCCACGAAGGATTAGTCAGAGGTGTACCTAATAGTACACCCACATTTCGCCAGATATATTTAAGTCCCATGTAATAGGGGGCGAGCCTATTGCCATCAACCGGGCACAAATCCAGACTCCGTGGCTGTTACTGAGAAATGCCTGATAGAAAAACCCGATAACACTTTGCCCGACCCGGGAATTGAACCCCAGGGCCTCATGCTCAGCAGTCGCGCTTGCGACGACTAAACTAACGAGGCAGTCAGTTTGCGAAAATTAATGCTTTTATAATCTGCAGTTTCGGCTGTTTCGGTGATTCATTCTGAGAATTCGTGTGAGTTTATTTAGTACTAGCCTTTGCTTGCGGCTTCGCTCATGTTATGTAAGGAAATTAACCCATGGGAACGTTTTAAATGTAGCCTATGACACTAAAAAAAATGTAGCTTACCGCAAGTGAAAGAATTTTTGGAATCGTATCAGCAGTTCCGAAGATTATCCCCTACATACAAACAAATTTTACCTCCTTATAATATTAGTATGGATTTACTCTCGTATATAAATTACATAATAAATAACTTATTTAGCTGAACCACGTCTCCAAAACCCGCATTAAGAAGCCTCTAAGAATCCATTATTTTCATCAAAACGTAATCTTTGTTTTCGCATTACGTTATAATACTTATGATTACGTTAATTAGTCTATAATCACATCTCTTCGCAGCGTAATTGATCATACGTTGTGCCCTAATTAACTCGTTTAGAAGTGGGTAAGCCTTCTCTGGCAACACGGCAAAGGATTTTGTACTTTATCAGGCTAGAGATAAAGTTGAATATCGTTTGTGAAGGGTATTTGAAAAGTTTGCAAGGCAAAAATTACGCTTAGTCTTCAGTGTTATCTCAAAATTTTCGTTTATAAGGACGTGGAAGAGCCTCCTTGGTCCTGATAAGAGACGTTTGTCGTTTGTTCCAGAACTTCCGAGGTTTAGGTGAAGTTTGGAACCTTGACATGTCTTATAGACCTGTCGTTCTGAGATTTGAGGCGATAACAAAATAGGGGTTGATGGCTCTTATGCTATAATGGACGGTCTGCCTCATACAGCACAATGTTTTTAAACACACGGCTTCTGTCACGGACCGCGCCGGACGATGTTTTACTTCACAGTTGTGAGACCAATGGTAAAGAAATAAATAACACAAGTAACAGCCCGTTCACACGACGGCGATTCGTTTGTTTTTAACGTATCGTCTATTTTCACGATCTCTTCAATTTTTTTGATGGACGCAATGATTTTTAAATGCCCATGTTCACGAGCATCACGAAAAATGACGGACAAGTCTTCAATCACGTATCGTCTTTTAAAATCACGTACGTCAAAAAACACGAATCGTAAATTTTTGTGAAAAAAGTTTTTTTCACAAGTTAGACTTATCTGACGGCAAAGTGCCTCGAACCTCCAATCTTGAACATAATTCTCTTCGCCACCTTCATTATCTACGAGTAACCATTAATTAATTTGAGTGAAACTTCAAAGAGACTTGATTACAAGGTTGTTGTGCGTTACTGTAATTAACAAACAACTATTCTTGGTACCTATGTATATACACCTACTACTGAGAAACTCTTTATGAAAAAACCCAATAACAATGTGCCCGAACCGGGAATCGAACCCAGGAGGTCATATCACTAAACCAACGACTACGAAGTGCTTTCTAATAATTGTTTGGTTATTCGTTTGCTTAACGATTATCACAATAATCGTTTGGCAAACGAATATCCACAGTCTACAGTCCCCTCAATATAATTTACGAACACAATAAATTACGTCGACTCCTAAATTATTTTTACCATTTACGTGAAAATGTTCATAAATTCTTTTCCGGCCAACGTTTATTCCTCCCAGTACATAGTTTTACGATCCTTTCTAATTACAACGCATAAATAAGGCTCCACTCAGACCAGCGTGTGAACGCGGCAATGATGGAGATGCGAGGTGGCTAAACATCATCTGCGTGGTTTTTTCCCAACTATGTTGGGGTCGGCTTCCAGTCTAAGCGGAAGCAGCTGAATACTAGTGTTTTATGGGGGCTACAAAAAAATAAAACTTCATCATTAGTGAGAGTATTAGGTAGGTACTTAAAAAAATCTTAATTAGAGTGCGAGAATAATTTTAAGTGCCTTTCCCCGTGTTGATTGATAGCGATGACCGCCGTAGCGGTTGTGTGCAGGGTATGCGATTGTGCTCGTCGGAAAAATGCTTATGTGCTTGTACCCTTATTTAGCAGAAACCATTTCATGACCTGAATTTTGTTTCTGACAACTTAATTAAAATTTGGATCTCATAATAATGGCCGTATCGGGTTAAAAGAAAGACAAACTAAAAGGTTTAAGTAAGGACTTCAAGATGTTGTAATAACGATAGATAGGAGCAACTTGATTACTTCGTCAGTTGTAAGACTTTCAAGAAATTCAAACAATCAAGACGTTTCTGTCTTGTTTTTCATTTTGGACAAAGCTGGTTTTGTTGGTAATTTTACGAGCTGGGAATGTGGGATAAATTAGAGCACTACCAGTTAAACATTTTTATTTATCACAACAGTCTTTTTACATAATCTCAATCTCCGACAACAGGTTAGTCACTAACCGCACGATAAAAAAAGAACGATAGAGAAAAGTTTTTTTTTTGCCCAATTTCAGATTTAGTCCTATAGTGAAAGTTGTATACACTTATAAGTACTAAGCCCCCTTTAGGAATGAGCCTCGTTTAACGTAAAACTCTGAATTATAATTCTACAACATGCAGTTTTCATACATTACAGTCAAACAGAAATAAAACGCAAAGAACAACAAAGACAGTTGATCTCAAGATAATTCAATATAAATCCTACCACTAAACAAAATGGATGTAAAAGGAGACATTACAGACACATAAAACGCATCAACAACTAATGATACAGCAAAAGCCATAAGCATAAACATCCCTAAACGGTTCGCTTTTGTCGCCATAAACGATAAAACTGTCACTGATTATGCATCCAAAGATGTTTATCACAAGGCAGTACCTAAGGCCCTATTCACGGCCTCGAGGAATACGACACGCGCGTGCGTCACTTGTTTCTTTTGAGGAGTATCGTTGCGTCGTAAAGCCGGCCATAGACGATACGCCATAATATGGTAATGTGCATGCAAAACCGAGTTCCATAGAGGACACAAATACGTAGGTCACTGCTAGTCTGTCGGTTGGGACATTTGCAAGTATACCATCACAATCATTAAGGTAAGACCACCGTAAGGCCCTAAGGTAGACTGGTAGAAAATGCCCAAGGCATTAATTCCGCCTTTGTACAGTGTATTTTTATACTTGTGCATAAAGTTTTAATAAATAAATAAATAATTATAGTTGCTTTAGTGGGTTTAAAAAAAAAAAAAGAAATGAGAGCTGTGCATGCGACCTGCAACACACGCTGGGTTATGCCAAGCGGAAAAAATTTAGAGAAACTAGCTGTTGCCCGTGACTTCGTTCGCGTGAAAATTTTGATGTGTAAGAGTTAGAAAAAAAGTATTATATGTGCTATTTCAGATTATTTCATCTACTTCTATGTCAAATTTTGTCCAGATCTGTTCACTTGTTCTGGCGTGATTGAGTAACAAACATACATCCATCCATCATCCAGATGATTAGAGAAATCGATATACATACTTAAACAATGCTTAGTTTTTGGCGTTAAACACCAAATAGTGAAGTTATCAGCTTTCTTCGCTTGTATGGAAGAGTAATCGCAGTCTTAACGCAAGTCGCATCAGTTGATGTCATGAACGAGGCGCCATACAGTCCTTTTCACTCACTTCCAGAAGAAATGAAACAGTAATAATTTACCAAAACATTAATTCCGGCTGCCACATCAAATATACGAGAATTTATAGCGGGAAAAACTTCCCCAATAAGACTGCAGCATTTTCATTTAATAGCTAGCTTTTACGCACGATTTCGTCCATTCAATTCAGTTAGTCAAATAGTGGAGATTCACCAAAATTCGTTCAGTTTTCCAAGTGATGGTCAAACATGTAAAATTTTATTGGTTTTGTTCTACTTTGCGTTGTGGATTCTGGAAATGTTTGCTCAGTTTGAATAGTTCAGAATAATTTGTGAGTTGAAAATATTTTAGAGAAAAGAATAAAACACGACTAAAAGCAAGACACACTAATTATGAATATACAGCCTGCCTTACAGCCCGTTCACACGACGACGACTCGTTTTTTTTAACATATCGTCTTTTTTCACGATCCGTAATTTTTTTTGACGGCAGCCATGCTTTCTAAAAGCCCGTGTTCACATGCATCACGAATCGTTAAAAATGATGGACAGGTCTTAAATCACGTATCGTCGTTTAAAAAACAGTTATGTCAAGAAAACATAATCGTGATTTTTTTGTGACTGATTCGCTGATGCGGTCGCTCCCAAAAAAATCACGGAACTAATCATAATCGTTTATTCATTTGCAAACATGGGTTAATGTACAGGGGTTTTATTTATAATAAGTCCTCAATAATGTCAACACCAATTCGTTTTTTTGCCGAATCTTGATAAAACACGATTCCGTATGCAATGTGAACGTACATCCGTCATGACGTATCGTATTTTATGACGGAAGCCGTGTGAATGAGCTCTTAGGCATGGATTTAAAAAGACACATTTTTGTTACAAAAATATTATCCCGAATTACTAGGTACGACTACAAAGAAAGTTCCTGTCGCTAGGTTTTACCTCAGTATTTTTATTTCAACAGCTCGTATGTGGAAATCACGGTATTTTACCAACAAAAACCTCTACTGCCATTAAACAGACAAGATCAGAAGGTCGAATACAAACAAAGAGCGAAAACGCACGTCCACATAGACACATTTCAAGTACAGCGAGTGCAAGCGCACTCGCGGCTGTCATTTGTTTGAAATCGCCATACAGTACACGTCTATGCGTGCGTGCGCCAACTTTCAGTCGTTGTACGGAGGTCGCCTTCTGTAACTATTTATTTCGTGAAAGTACTGCTTTTGCCAGGCTTGAACAAAAGGGGAACATTCCTTGAAATGCGGGTAGTGAGGTTCCGTATAAATATTTGATGTACTAAGGCTAGGTAATGTGATGTACAGTCGGATTCGATATTTTTGTTGCTACTCAGAGGTGATTTTTCGTAGCGTTGGTGATATTTTTTAATAGACATAATGTTGTTTGTTGATTTAATGGCGATGGCAACATAAAAGTTTTGAGTTTTCTGGGTTGTGTAGATTAATCAATAGGTATTTAACTGAACACAGTCCTTTACACGGAGCGATTCATGTAAAATACTGATATTCAGTTGCATCCGTGATTACACCAACAAACTTGGGAAAAATAAGGCAGAACACGCCATCAGCCACCCAACTGTGTTTTAAGCGCCATTTACAAAAACAAGTCACCAAGAAATAAGCTCCTTCAACAACTGAATTTACTTCAACACCTTCGTTTTCACAAATTCCGTAACACTGTTCTTTCTTAATTGTATAGTTAGTGCCTAACCTGGTGTTAGAGTTTTTATGCCGCCCATGGGCCTCTGACTTGGCTTTACATGCCGTCGAGAAACATCTCTCAGGCATGCTGGTTTCCTCACCTCACGATGTTTTCCTGCACCGAAGCAAGTGATAATTATACAATACGCACATGAATCCGACAAATCAGAGGTGCGTGTCTTGGGTTCGAACTCGACACCTATGACTTGGCAATCCGACGGTCACACCACTAGGCTACACTGTGAACAGCCAACTTATTTTTCGCCATCAAAATCAGAATGAACTTTCCTCCCAAGTTTTAGAACGTGACAATTTTTCTTCCCACGAATAACCGCCAAAGGAACTCCGAAGTATAACCTGCCGAGGTACCGCTAACTATAATTGCAGCCTCGGGTTAAAAAGGAGAGATGAAAGGACACTCTTCTCATAAAGGCACAGATCCCGTGAATGGCATCTGACAAAACTATTCATTCAGTCCCAAACACTCTTATGTTGACAGCTATAGGGTTGAGACTTGGTAATTTTTTTTGTAAATTTATGTTTGTTCTTGTACAATGTCTAGTTTTCTGTCTGGATTGCCGTGGAAAGGTTAAGCCGTTGTAACTAAAATGCTGGTAACAGTCAATGACATGAAAGGCGTTTTGCTAAATGCAGAGGTGGATTTGAGTGGCTTTTAGGAACTAATGTTGTGCGAGTCTTAATAGCGTGTTTGTAAACTACGATAAGGTTGAAATTGAGGCGACAAAGCACTGTTCTTTAAATAATTCTGGAAATATTTTCGAAGAGTTATATTTGAACAACATCGTTGCTGTGTTCCACTTCTAAAGATATGGATGCTAGTGCAGGAATATGAGACTTTTAGAGTTTGTTCTTGCAGTTTCACTTTAAAAGTGGTGATAGCTACTTTTGTACATAATGATTTTAGATGTGACAAATAAAATGAGCTCCCATATTGTATTGCAGTATTACGAAGCACAACCCAACAAACCCTCTGCTGGTGTTTCCTTTAATTTCGTTAACCGACTTCATAAAAAGGAGGAGGTTCTCAATTCGGTTGTATGTTTTTTTGTTTGTTACCTACTATCTTCGTCATTTATGAACCGATTTGAATTCTTCTTTTATTTGAAAGGATATTCTTTCTGATTGGTCCCATAGACATTTCATGAAAATCGGTTCAGTAGTTTGGTTTTTAAATCAAAATAGCTGGAAAAAATATGAGTATGAGGCCCTGGATTCCATTCCCAAGTCGAGCAGAGTCGAAATCATCTGCTTAGCCTTTTCTTAACCATGTTGGGATTGGCTGCCAGTCTAACCTGATGCAGCCTGAATACCAGTATTTTATATGTAGTGACAGCCCATCTGACCTTCACAACCCAGTTAGTACTGAGTAATAATAATTATGATACCTCTTGGTAAGACTGGTTGTCAGATTTTGATGAGTTACAAAATCTATTTATCGTGTATTTATCTTATTCATAAAACTTAGCCTTTATTCGATATTCTAAAAACTGTATTTTGAGGCTTTTTTTTTCAGAATTCTAAGGCCATGTCTTAACCAATGCGACCGCCGCACGCACATTCGTCGTTGAGTCCAGTTTGTTGGTCGGACGTAGTCGCGCGGATAGCGAGTGTTTTTCCGAAAAAATGACGATGGCGAATTCGCGCGACCGATCGCTTTGTATAGGACGCAGGGTATCGCTAAAGAGAAAAATAAATACGAAATCACGTTCGATGTGCGCCCATAATATATTTTTCCAAACACATTTTAAATCATTCTATTTCACGATTGCTTAGACAAATGCATACATCGTAGAAAAGGTTTTACGAATATATTATTCAAGCACAACGGTATTACCATTTCGAGAGAGTCTTACCAAAATAAGATGTATCTTGTTCGTATATTTTAAACAGCTTGAATGATTTAGCGAGTTGACGAAACGTGGTGTGGTGTCTTTAGTTGCTTTTTAACCGACTTCTAAAAAGAGAGGAGGTTATGTTTTCCATCAGCATCTTCTTTTTTAGTTGTTTTATATGTTCACCGATTTGTCTGAGATCACTGGTACCATTTAAGTGATTCTTTTTTATTTGTTAGAAAAAGGTCACGCTGTGGTCCGATATAAATTTTACTAACTTAGTTTTGGTACTTTATGAGTTATCCTCTAAAATATAAAATTTTTCTTCTTCGGCTATGTGGATGATGTGCTAATATTTTCTAGTTACAATGCAAAATTGATACTTGATGAGAATTTTTTTGAGGTACCACAACTAAAAAGGGTCCATAAACCCCTTTTTGTAAAAAATAACCGACTTCCAAAAAAAAAAAAACATAAAAAAGTGGAAAATAACTTTACTTTCGGAAGTCGGAGGCAAAACAGTTAATGAATCAAACAAAATTCAACGACTTCTATTTTCCACTGTTTGTGTTTTTATTTTGGAAGTTGGCAATTTTTTTTTGTAAAAAAAAATTGACAGTGTTCGATTATGGTATGTATGATGGTGTGGATCTATGATGTCGTCTACAAAAAATGATGCCCTTGTATTTGACCTTATTATGATTGTACCAACACAAGGAGTTCGCGTAACTGAATTCTGTGCCAAATTTGATCTTTTTGCAAACTGCGCTAAGTTTATGAATTAGTTATTTTAACAAAATACATGATCGACTTTTTTTCAAATGACCAAGATTGATTATCAGAATAAATTATTCATTAACTTTGATCGTTCATTGAAAGTCGAAAAAACGATTGAAAGACTAATCACTAAAATGAAGTTTTTGCCAAATAAAGTAGAGCCTTCATTAGTGGAATTGCTTCATTTATTTTGGGTTGAAGAATTATCTTTAGATGATGTCTCAATCTATATACGTACAGTCACACTGATCTATTGAAGGATGTATTGCTTTGATTTCTATTTTATGTCGTGGATTTGGAAGTGAAGCCCAATAAAGGTTAGGAAAGAAAGTGTTAACATTATTTACGTCGTTGTTCATGTTGTAAAAATAAAAAATCAGTGATATGTTGTTAAGGTCTCCACACAATGGGTGCCAAGAGATGGACAGCGCCCCCGAAGCCGGCTCAAAAAGCGGTGGCGAGACGACTTAGATGCGTTCCTTGAGCGCTGGTCCGAAGTGGCGTAAAAGCGAAAAAGAGTTCGTGGAAGGAATTGGGGATATCTTTGCCTAGCAGTAAGATAGTACAGGCCAAATAAAAAAATAGTATACTCGTATTATAGTATTTGAAGACACCAAGATGGGGGCACAGAACCGGGATGTGTGGCAGACAAAAGGGGAGGCGTATACCCAACAGTGGGTGATTCCGGGGTGATATGATGATGATGATGATGATCATGCCCCGTTTTTGACCTCAGGCAATGTGCCGCGTTTGTGACCCGACTTGCGACGCGTCTTTCGTCCAGCCACACCCGCGTGACTACTTTTGTAATTGCGTCCTTCGTGTGATTTGGTACCGGTTCTTCGCAAGTCATTCTTTTGTGGTTTCTGCAGTCTCTGTTGTATTACACATGTTGTTTGAGCGTTCAATAGTTTAAACAACTTCATTTTTAGGGCAGTGAGGAGCAGGGTGTAAAGTTGCTCATCCCTAATTGAAAGGGAGGTTCCTCCGACCGGATGGGTGTTGTGTCTGGTGAGCTACTGCCCCGGTGTTTTTGTCTGATTCTTTTATGAAGGGTGGAAGGGACATCGACGTTAAATCTGTTACCACATATTTAATACATCATCCTGAACCCCCCATAAATAAATTTTTGCATGCAAAATTTCGTTCATCTTGTATATTCTTATCTTACGGATAATTTTAATAGTGCGATGCAGGAGTTTAATTGTCAATTTGCTTCATAGATTTTAAACAAATGAAACTGTAGTGAGTATAATCAAACTGACACAAAGAACGCTACGTTCTTTGTCAGTTCAAGCTACGCTGACAAGCGGTAAGAGCAGTCCTTTAGTTTATCTTACCGTGAACAACTTCGCAGTTATAGTGTACTGAAATACGAGCTATAGATGGCTTTACAGAAGAGATCATTTACGCTGATCTATTGGCGATGAGTTAGGTGAAATGGAAGGAGTTTGGTTATTTGGTTATGTTCTATGTAAGCCTCAGATTTCGTCGAAATTGCATCTCTGCGAAATCTATACTGTTGAAGCACCTAGGGTTGATAAATCGATACTGGAATTGCTTTGTTGTTAAGTTACAAGGTTGTAAGTCTTGATTTGAGATAGATAGAAGACATTCTGTAAAGTGGGTACCTACATTGAAAAAGACGAGATATGAAAACACCGCGCTGGGTAGACAAAATTCCATTAAAAAAAAAAAAATACAGTAAGCAGTTCTGTCATAATTCGAATATAGAGAAATAAGTCTACCAATTCCAAAAATATTAATATAAGAACTAATTAGAGCATCATGGAAAAACTTACATCAATAACATAAGTCATAGACAATCTTCATTCTCCATCGAATAAGCAATCATCGTACGTTTCTCGATCATGAATAAAACTTCTTCAATCAAGCAAATTGTACAGAAATTGCAAATCAATAAGTAAACTTTATCGGACACGTAAATCGTGGCTCAATATTCCTGAGTTGTATCTCAGAATAGATACAGAAGGTCACTCATCCAACGAGGGAAAACGCACGTGTTAGATATTTAGTATATAAAAGTACATATGTAAATAGATATATGTAAAAATATTTAATCTTCGTTACTTATTAGGTATTAAAGGGGAAATATAAACAATAGAATTATTTTCATAGTAACATTATATTTATTTTGTAGTATATAACAACTATCGTAGCAGTGTATATTACACAACGTTACGTTACAATATACCAACCATAATTAATAAACAAGTCTTTATGACCCTTATTTTAAATACACCAATTATCATAATAACGTTACATTACATAATTCATACATATAATACATAATCATCAAAAAGAATCAGAATAATATCATACCTTAGACGTTAACGCTTTGAAAGTCGAAGAGCAACTGAACTGCTCCACTGTGACTCCGCTCTTTTATAACCGTTAACGAAAAAAGTATGATTCACAAGTGACAGTTGAGTCAAATCAGTGTTTGACATATAATAATTACATCTATATATCACACGCACACATAGGTACAGCGACTGTACACTATATTGTCAATCGGTTGGCAATCTGCAAGAGTTGCATACTGAGCCTATCTTCAGTGTTGTAACTTTAGTTCGCCCAGTAATTGCTGATATAAATGTTATTTCACTGTTTTCTTGGGTCGATCTTCAGATTAAACATACCGCGTTTGCTCCGTGCCTCGCAATCACGTTAAGCCGTTGGTCCCGACTGTCATTTGTAGATATTTGACAGTCGTTACAGCTAGTCAGTGGCAGTCTGAAAACCAGCCTTACTAAGAGGTATCGTATCACCCACTACTAACTGGGTTGTGGAGGTCGGACAGGCAGTCACTCCATGTAAATTACTGGTATTCAGCTGTATCCGGTTAGACTGGAAGCCGACCCCCAAATAGTTGGGAAAAAGGCTAGGCAGGTGTTAAGGTGCTAGTGGAACGTACGTGTGTATGCACCTGTTTTACACTCATTGCATGGAGAACACCTACGGACTTGCGGAGCTTCTGAACAATTCTCCACCGGAACGCCATGTACTCCATACAAGCAATAAGTTGGATTAAATTCTCTACCGACATAAGTTAGGGACGGTTGCTAATAAATTTATACGAGGTACACGGTTGTTGGTGCTATAACCTATGATTTATATCTATCTTGTTAATATTAAAGACTGGGGCGTGATATATTGTCATGTGTAATAGTTTTCGGTGGGTTTGGGTGCGTGGTCTTAAATTTTGAGGGCATGATTATGTCCTTTGTTCTAGAATATTGTTAATTTTAATTCTTTATTTTTGAGAAGTTTTTGCTAGTGTGAAGGTCAGAAATTATCCCATGGGAACGTACGAAAACGTACCAATATAAACAATAATACTAGTCTATTACTGTCCCACTTTTGGGCAAAGGCCTCTTCTCAAATAGAAAGAGAAAAGAAGAGAGAGATGTCCAAGATAAAGTTAGAAGGTGCATTTGAATTGAAAAAGTCGCATTGGTACTAAACCGCATTTGAAGCCATAACCTCGAGTATGAGAAGCGAGGCCTTATGTTATGTCCAATGTAATATGCTAGGCTGCTGTTGAGAAAACTTCTGATCGAAAAACCCAATTACATTTTGCCCAACCCGGGAATCGAACCCCTCCTCATGCTGAACAATCGCGCTTGCAATCACTCGACTACAGAGGCAGTCGGTATATATGTATATTATAATACCAGCTGATCCGCGCAACTTCGTCTGCGTTACATTTTTGATTAATGCTCCGCTCCTATTGGTCGCAGCGTGATGTTTTATAGCCTTCCTCGATAAATGGGCTATCCCACACTAAAATAATTTTTCAATTCGAACCAGTAGTTCCTGAGACTAGCGCGTTCAACCAAACAAACAAACAAACTCTTCAGCTTTATGATATTAGTATACATAGATAATATCAGTACGGATTGAAAGGATGATCAATTTTGTGTGTATTTGTGTGTTTTCTGTGTAGTGTTTTTCTTGATCTTAATTTTCTAATTCTGTTCTCATTCACGCCTTTATTTCACTATTTTCATCAAATTCGCGAACCTCGTTGCTCATAAGCACGTACACATTCAAATCTACTTAAGCCAGAATTTCTCCAAAATCCTAGGTTTTTTCACCACATTCATTTCTGTATTCTACCGCTAAAACTACCTAATTTATCAGATTACCCGTTCTCTCTCGCAAAAATACATCATAGTTCTTTTTACCCCCACTCGCCTCTTATCGTGCTCTCTTATTGAAACTAAAGCGGTCCCATGGGCCTAGCGGGCGATGAAAAATGTGCCCACTTTACCCTCACCGCGATAGGTAGAAGATTATCGTGTGAAGCATAATGACCTTTTCACACAATAAAGGAGAATTTTTCTTACAAGAGGGAAGGAAATTATAAATAATGCGATCGGATAGCAATCTGGGTCTTTTTACATTCCATTTAGATTTCCTCACCGTTTTTTTTTTTCATCGTGTGGTTAGTGCCTAACCTGTTGTAGCACGCTTTAACAGTTTCCCAGGACATGAAAAATGTGGTAATACCCAAACGGTGACCAGTGAAAGTCAAAGAAATCAATGGACAACGTTTTGATCTAGGATTGGATGTCTTCGCCTGAAATCAGGATTTTGGCAAGGTTCAGTCCAAAATATGGTAATGACTACACATAGAAGCCGGACGCAGTATTCACTGCCCCTTCCATCGTAGAAATTGATTAAGGGCTCGTCCAAGAAATCATCGTGCTAGAAAATCCATTTCTGCTGTGTCTTTGAAATTACAAGCACCTTCGACATCAAAACTTTCTCTCCGCTTCTTTCTATATCGTGTGATTAGTGCCTAACCTGGTGCTGACACCAGGTTAGGTCGTTTTTTTTTTCAGTTTTTATGCCGCCCATGGGCCTTTGACTTGGCTTTACATGCCGTTGAGAAATATCTCTCAGGCATGCTGGTTTCCTCACGATGTTTTCCTTCACTGAAGCAAGTAATAATTATACAACAGGCACATGAATCCAAAAAAAAAACAGAGGTGCCTGTTTTCGGTTCGAACTTGAAACCTGTACTTGGTACACACCACTAGGATAACACTGCTCACCGTTGAAAGCTATATTAACTTCTTACAATTAGGATAAGTGTATAATATTAACTATGTCATCCTTTCTACGAGTATTTGTGTGTTTTAGAGCAAAAATCCGCAATAAAATTCTAAGACGCGATCAGTACAATTACACTTCAGCCAACTTATTTATGCAGGCGGAAAAACACAGAACTAAAGTAAATATAACATGTTTGATGTATCCATGCATTTTTTTCTTGACAAGCAACGCCACCTTGAACTGCACACTTTAAGTAGTCTTACTGCGTTCCTTCAACGCTATGAAACATTGACACAAACAGCTGTTAAACGTACGTTTCGTACATCAATGGTAACGTATAGCTATTGGTTTCGATTGGACAACCTTTGACGAGTGTTACCATAACATAACATCATGCCAGTAATACCCAAAGGGCTAGGCAGAGGTGTACCTAAGAGTACACCCACATTTCGCTATGTATAGCTTATTGCCATCAAAACATATCCAGACTCCGTGGCTATTGCTGAGTAATTCCTGATGAAAAAATCAAGTAGTCCAAATATCGAAATTCTGAATTCGGTCTATAAGTCAATGTAAATAAATAACAACATCACGCCTTGTTATCTCTGACGGTACAAGCAGATGTGTACCTAACAAGTAGCCCACATTTTGCCAGTTATGTTTATCCCATGTTCCAGGGCACGAGGCTATTGACATCAACTCCAAACTCCGTGGCTGCTACTAAGAAATTCCTGATAGAAAAACCCAATAACACTTTGCCCGACCCGGGAATCGAACCCGGGCCTCGAGCTCAGCAGTCACGCTTGCTACCACTACACAAATAAAAAATGGATGTGCATAGATGTGCCCGGTAATTGGGATACAAAAGTCAGATGGCCGTTTCACTGCGTACAATATTGGTGCACTGAATTGTAAAAAACACCCGTAAAGGATTATGTAGCTAGGTACACTTTCACTTTTATTTTGTGCATTTTTTTCGTGCAGACACGTACTTCGTTCGAATGTTCAGGTTTGCGAGTAATCTGTTTTATTTTTGTTAATGGAATTTTTACAATCAAATAACGAGATTATCATTGTGTACCTGAAACTATTTGATCGTCATCGTGAATTTCACCGAAACAAACCAATTTTAATCACGATAAATCAAACACGTTAAGTTTTTCAATAGTGTCCGACCAAAATAACGAATTTAAAGTAACAAACGGTTCCGTAGCACTGAACAGTATAATAAAAATACTTTTAAAGCCCAATCATATGTCAAATAACACTCAACAGCTTAATTAAAGCTAGTATGTTTTCTTGTTTTTCGATAGTATGTTAGTGAAAATCAAAGTTATCGCTGCAGTTTCATAAAAAAGTCCCATAATTATCTCAAAATTTTAGAAGCGACTTGATTTCAACTGTGTCGCACACGCGCAGACACACAAAGAGTCGGACGGGACGAATTCATAAAGGTTATGTTTTTGCCATTTGGCAAGGGAGCCCTAAATACGGCTTTACGTGTCCACCAGATAATTATTTAAGTCCCATGTAATAGAGGACGACACTTTTGCCATTAATTCAACTTTGATCTAGACCAAGGGTCAGGGCTTTAAACTGAGAAATTCCTGATAGAAAAACAAGTCAGCCGACCTTGAAAATCAACTGAGAACTTCAGAACTATTAAGCAACTACTAAATCAACCAAGGAATATACGATCACTCCAACGCTTACTGAGGAAAATTATGTAGTGGGAAAAATTTTGAATATGAATGTAGATGGCTATAAGAGTAGGGGAAGACCAAAGAAACGATGGATGGACTGTGTGAAGGATGATATGGCTTGAAAGGACGTGACGCGCTGAGATGACGAGTAATAGAGAAATATGGAAGAAGACATGCTGCGCCGACCTCAAATAAATTGGGATAAGGGCAGGAGAATAATTATGATGATGCTTATAAAAACTGCTTAGTCAATAAAAACTTTTTTGCAAAAAAATAACCGACTTCCAAAAAAAAAACAACAAAAAAAATAACTTTGCATTCGGAAGTCGGTGACTATTGTTTGTTTCATTGACTATTTTGCCACCGACTTCCGAAAGTATTTTTTTTTTGTTTTTTTTTTCAATTCGGTTATTGTTTTGCAAAAAAGTTTTTATTTTACCCTTTTTAGTTATCATAAACCGATTTTGATAAAATTTCTATGGGATCAATTGGGAAGTATATCCTTTCAGGCGAAAGAAGATTTTTTTTTAAATCGCTTCAAAAATGACGAAGATACGAGATAACAAACAAAAAAAAAACTGAATTGAGAACCTCCTTTTTTTGAAGTCGGTTAAAAACAACTCTAAGACATAGTATAAACATATTAAAAACTATCGCCAGCAAACTTGTTCACCCAACAAATTGTTTACACGCAATTAAATATTTTGAGCACTAAAATACTGGCCTGCAGTTGATTGCCAATAGATTAACCATTGGGGTATAAAAATATAAAATGAAATAAAAATTGTTCATTTACAAGGTGATATTGAAAATCTGATACGTTTAGAGGGCGCAGCTGTTTTTGATTAAGGCTTAACGGAGGCTTTGGTTCATTGGTCATGGAATTCTTTTGGATGTCTTTGACTGACCTTATGCAAGAGCATTGTTTACGGGTAACTCGTTCTGTTATAAAGATTGTTTTGATTGGAACCTTTGGCATGAATAACACCACGTCGCGCCTGTAATCTCCGAAGCATTAGACAGAGGTGTACCTAATAGTACATCTACATTTCGCCCGTTATGTTTAAGTCCCATGTTATAAGGGGCGAGCCTATTGCCATCAACACAAATCCAGACTCCGAGGCTGTTGCTGAGAAATTTATAATGGAGAAACCCAATAATACTTTGCTTGACCTGGGAGTCGAGCCCCTGGACCTCATGCTCAGCAGTCGCGCTTGTGCCCACTAGACGAACGAGGATCTTTGGCAATCCATACTAGTAGTATTATAAATGCGAAACTACAACGTCTGTCTTTGCCTTTTCTGGCTAAACGAATTGCTGTGAAATTTTGCAGACTTGTAGATCTAGGTTAGAACCATGCAGAAGATACTTTTAATCCCGGCAGAGCGTCCCCGCGGGATAATCTTCTATCTCCAGTCTGAGTCCCGGGCCAAATCTAGTCAATAATAATTATCACCACACAAGAGCTATCTATGAGTAGGTATATAGTTTAGGATCTCAAGACATTCGAAACTTAATTGAAAGTTAGTTCTACGCGTCTCTCTGAGGTAATTAAATCATGCGCAAATCCATAGAGGATCTTGATAGGCTTATATTAGTTATCCTTTGATAAATGTATGATTGAAAAGACAATAACTAATAATCCACTTATGTAATATGAGACGATGCTTACGCTATTTGTTATTTATATGTTTGTCTCATTTTAATTAAGTTTCTACCATTGTTATTGTTAACTAGCAGATACCCGGCGTATGCTACTACGCTATAGCGCCTAATGCATTGTGTTAGTGGTGGTACTGTTTGAGGCACATGGGTTGGATTGTTTCAGTCTACAACGGACATAGGTAGAAAGAATTGTTGTGTTTTATATATTTTTATTGCCTCAATTGCCTCGTTACTTTTATTTTCTGAAAATTCCAAGACACAAAAATATTGTTCTGCAATAAAAAATTCATCTCGTCGTGAAATTTCGTCGAAAAGACACAAAAATCACGACGGGAAACCTTCTTCAAACTAAATGCCCATAAAGCTCACTTCCATAATCCATAATGGTTCACACTACATTGATGTGAGGAGCTCCCGAATTTTTCTCAATAGAAAATTCGTCTTTCACGGCCTAAGGAATGTTTACGCCAAAACCTTTTGACGGTGGACTCGAAGAAAAATGTGTTCTGTGTTGTAGGCACGACCCGTAAATAAAATGTGGTTGCGCCACTTAGCCGCTTGTTCCACGCTATTAGACAACATTCTGCGAGGAATTTCAAGTGTGCCATGACCTTTTCGGGATTAGATTTTCGGACGGCGTTATTTATCTGCTACATGTCACGTGAAGTGATGCTTAGACTGATGGTCTTCAATTTGGTTATCTGGATACAGCTATTGAATTTGATTAAGTAAGGTTATCATCGGTTGTTTAAATATAAAATCGAAACGTTCTTTGTAATTTGCTTTATTTCCATAATTTCTTGTTCTTAAATAAAATGTGGTTGCGCCATTTAATCGCTTGTTCTAGCAATCTAGGTTATTAGACAACATTCTGCGAGTAATTACAAGTGGCTAAACTGTTTCTGAGTTAGTTTTTGGACGATATAATTTATCTTTCTGATAAGGTGTTACTTTGACTGTTGCTCTTGAATTTAATCGTCTGTATACGTTCATTGGGTATGATCAAGTCATCATTCATTCGTTGGTTTTATATAAAAAATTTGATTATTGCTTATTTTCTGCTTGAATATTATAGCTTTTTACTATTGAATGAAATGTGGTAGCGCCATTTAGCCACTTGTTCCAAAAGTAAGAAATCATTGCTTTGCGATAGAAAATCGTATCGTTCTTTGTAATTAGCATGAATTTTATACTTTAATATTCTATACAATGTGGTTGCGCTACTTAGCCGCTTGTTCCACGCTATTAGACAACATTCTATGAGGAATTTCCAGTGTGTCATGACCTTTTCGGGATTGGATTTTCGGACGGAGTTATTTATCTTGCTACATGTCACGTGAATTGTTGCTTAGACTAATGGTCTTGAATTTGGTCGTCAGGATACAGCTATTGAATATAGTCAAGTAAGATTATCATTTTGTTGGTTCAATAGAAAATCGTTTCGTTCTTTTTATTTAGCTTGAATTTTATTATTTCTTGTTCATTTCGTCGCTTGTTCTAAGAATCTAGGCTATAAGACAACATTTTGTGAAAAGAATTTCACGCGTCACAGCCTTTTCCGGATTAATTCTTTGGACAGTATTATTTACGTAAGGTGTTGGTTTGACTGATGCACTTGAATTTGATCGTCTTCTTTATTCCCTTCTTTTTCTTTATAATTCTGTAATAAAATGTGCTTGCACCACTTGACCACTTTTTCCACGCTCTTCGACAACATTCTGTGAGGAATTTTAAGTGTCACCTTTTCTGGAGAAGTTTTTTATTGATCTTCGTCGTTGCTTTCACTGATAGTCTCTATTTTGTTCTGCGTCATTTGACCAAGTAGTATTTAATTGCTTTAGCAAAAAACATAATTATATGCATTCCCCATGTATGTATATAATTATTATTTTTTAAGTCTTAAATAAAATGTACTTGCTGATTGACAGTCGGTCAGTCATTGGGTTTGACTAAATAATGACATTGGTTTGATATAAAAATCTTTGTAATTAGTCTGCATGGCTTGAACACCCGAAATTTTTACTCTTCATTAATTTACTAGCGCTTCTTGGCCACTGATCGCCATTTTTTCCATGATATCCTCTACTTAAACGGAATATTATTTTAAAACACCGCTGAAACCGCTCATTTACACCGCATTTTATTTAAACTTACTCCATTAACAGCAAAAACTATTACCGAAAACCAAAAAACTAAAAAAGAATAGCGAAAAAAGTAAATGGTGCAAACAGCCAAAGTTAAGGCACCCATTACTTATAATAAAGCTAAATACACACTAGAAAAAATCCGACTTCGCGCTTCACAAACTTTACCTCGAGACACTTTTTCGCCAGTATCCGTTGGCGACAGAAATAAGTCTGTTCCGGTTTATTAGAAGAAGCTAGATAAATACCTAGGGCTATTATATATGGTTGAGTCTAGGATTTTAGTCCGTGCCTTCAGCCCCGGTGGTTTTAAATCGTTATCATTATTCTTTGCTTTGTTCAAAGTGAAGAATTTTCTAAAGAGGATTGCTTTCAGTATTTTTATTGTGGATAGTTTTTAATGTAATTGTTTTGGAAAATGTGGCGTGGAACATTGCACAAATATATGTGCCTTGAAGTGATAATAAAGAAAGGGTTTTTTTTAACATTTTGGTCTGCGTAACATCGGCCATTTTTTTTCAAAATAGCAGCTACGCATAGACCCTGTGTTAATCAATAGCTGGTATCAATACAAACAAGTATAGGACAGGACCAAATCTTCTCAAGCGTCACATTTCTGGGAATAAATAAGCAATCAAAGTTAAAATCTGCGCCATCAGTACAAATTTGATGGCCAATAATTTTGTCCCATACAATATTTATATTTTTGTTATTTATCTATATAAGATGGGCTTACTCTTGACCTCAATCTTGTCCTGAGAACAGAGATGAAGTCGACGAATGGAACGAGCTAACCCAAAAGAAGCCTATTAACTGGCGACTTAAATAGATTGGGGTCATATGAACTCGGGAACACGGGAGATTCCACTCCTTGGCAGTGCGCATAATAAAAGATGTAGCAAAGCGCTTCTTGCGAATGTGTAGGACATCGACGACGTATGGGTGATAACCTGCAGTACGTCTGGACTCCCAATGGAAGAAGGGAGATGGTGGAATGAGCTTGTGGAGCTCTTGGGCACGCTCACCGAAGTACAGTCTGTAAAAGAACGACAAGCATGCAACTTTGCGGCCGTAGGCCAGGCTATGAAGCTTGGTACCTACCACCTTATCGTCACCAATGAGCCTCTTGGCTCTGAGCTCAACAGAGTCGAGGGTGGCTAATTGGTATTTTGGCTGAGCCATCCCAAAGGTGACAGCAATACTCTATGCCGGACCGGACTTGAGCTTTATTTAAAACTAAAAGCTGTCCAGGCTTGAAGTAACGCTTAACCTTATTTAGGAAACCCAGCTTTTTTGCCGCATATGAATTGATGCCAGCAATTGATTAACACTTGTTTTCTGCATGGTTCCTATTTTATATATTTATTTAGCTTCGTAATTTTGCATTCTGGTGGCCTACCATAACGTCTTAAGGCAGGAATGTTTTAATGTCATTCCAGTGTACACATTGGAATAATACTAAAATATTCCTGCTTTAAGACGTCATGGTAGGCCACAACTACCTATTGAAATGTAATTATGAAACAACAATAATACTATAAATTGCATCATATAACACACCAGTAGTATAAGCAGTGATAGCCTAGTGGTATGACCGTTGGACTGCCAAGTCATAGGTATCGAGTTTGAGCCCAAGAAACGCTCTGATTTTTCGGAATCATGTGCGTATTGTAATATTATCACTTGCTTCAGTGAAGGAAAATATTGTGAGGAAACCAGCATGCATGAGAGATATTTCTCAACGGCATGTAAAACCAAGTCAGAGGCCCATGGGCGGCATAAAAACTTTGACACCAGTTAAGTCAATAACCACACGACAAAGAAAGAAAGACTTTACACACCAAACTATAGTCTGTTAATATCAGAACGGTTAAGTAAAGAACTTTTCGTTTCGTTAACCATTGCTATTTTATTAAAATTCACATCCTTATATCACTTTAAAAATTCAGATTAAAAACCTGTATCTTGGTAAAAATGCAATATTAGAGCGGCCACATAGACCAGAACGGCACTTATAAATCATTCCCCTGACATTATACCCCACGTTTTGTATGGAACGCAATTTCACGGGTGGCATTCAAAAATGGATATATAGGAAATGTTGCAAGCGTCTGTACCTAAGGAATGTCTAGTGTTGGACAGTCACTGTAAACGTTATGACGGTTGAATTTAAACCGTTCCAGTTTTAAACGAAAATAAAGTTGCCAGCGGTAAAATATTTTTATACCGATGGCAAGTTTGTATTAATGAATTTTATTTTGTTCGAGTAAATTTTAATGGCTATTTGATTTGGTGTTGCTTAAATAGTAGTTTTATATTGTTGATATTTTTTAATGGTTCCAATTTATGAATGCAAATACTTTTTTTTGGATATAAATAAATGTCTGAATACATTTTAAGTGTTCAAATATTTTATTTCAAACCATTAACAACCGCGAACCATAAAGCGCAACAGTAAACTTTTTTAAGATTTTATTTCGCATTAGTGTAAATAAAAATGATAAAGAATTACCAAAGAATATTTTATTTATTTATTTATTAAAAAAGAATATTAAAAAAGAGACCAAAAAATACTCAAAAAGTAGAATAAAGTGTAAAGTTAGAAAAAAAAACACGTCTTATTAATTCGTTCACTATAAATTTCGTTCGACTTTTGTGGTTAATTGTACACTGCTAGAAAATCATCCATAATAAATATTTTGAAGAAAAAAACACATCGAAATCTTAATAATCTCGAAGATAAAACTAATACTTCTATTACCAACTGTACATCCTTTCCGAATGTGATTGCATTTTCAAGAGTGCAATCTTTTTCGGAATTCCCAAATATAATACGGAAATTCATCTCTTTGTATTGAGTACGTATCCCTTAGGGGGCGAGTAGGGCCCTCGGGTTCTATGAATGCACTCGGAATATTTTATTTGACAGATGTTATTTATTGTGAATCGGTTTACCCTACTATACCCTTCGTCGTGGTCAAGGATTTATGGCAAACAAAATATTTTACATGGCGCAGATTTTTTGCATGGTCTGCAAACGCTTTTCTATAAGCCACCTCTTTAGGTAAGACATTGACTTTTGTAAAAGTTTTGCATTTCTTGAAGAAGTTAATGTACGAAAATGATAATTTGTGTGTTGTTCACGAACATTATAAGTAAGTATCATTCATAGGGTAATGGTATAAAATTATTCTTTCCTAAATTTTTCTTCTTTTTCGTGTGGCTAGTGTCTCACCTGGTTCTTAATTTTGCATTTTATTTCGTAAATAAGTATTGTGATTTATTATCGTTAACTACAAATTACAGTTTTAATTTGTTATTTTTGGAATTGGCATCATTTACATCTGTTTTTTTTTTATATGTTCCACCCAATATTTTTAAGTACTTACCCAATATGAGCAAATTAAAAAATTCTCGCAGATTAACTCTTCCCCCTACGAAATAATATTTAAAACGAAAAAAACATGAATGACTCAAAAAAAATCCTTAATAATAAATTATCTTGTAAGTATTTCTCAACTGGAAAACGATAATTAACTTTTAAAAATAAAAGGAAGTCATAAAGCAGATTCCTGACAAGAAATGTTAATGAGAAAGAAGAAAAAACTTTTTCATGTTTTTGGTCCGAGTTTTAAATTAGAAAAGAATAAAAATATATAATTGATGAGTAGGTGAGTGTTTGAGCGATTGTCTTTGTTTTGTTTTGGTTTTTTATAATGCGGTTTTGGCCATTGTGTCTTTGGAACTTGTGCATGGCTATTATTGTACTTGGAAGTACTATAAGGAAGAACAAATATTTTTCTGTTTTTATTAATTTATATCCGATATAAAATATCGCTTTCCGAAGGGAGAATTTATTGAATAAGAAATTATAATAATTACTTAATTAATTTCTGTCACAGTTCCGCGGCGCATTTTTTTTTTTCTAAATTGTTATTCCGTGTCATATAATTATATTAATAAATTATTATAAACAATATTTGAGTGCATTAGTCTGGTTAAGCAGAAGCCAACCTCTTAGGTTGACCTGCGAGATGCTATTCAACGCCTGTAGTCTTTCATTTTGTTATGAATCAAAAGCAAGGTCCCCAAGGTATAATTTACTAAAAAGCAATGATGAAAAAAAAACCAGTGATAGCCTAGTGGTGTGACCAGGGACTGCCAAGTCACAGGTCTCGAGTCATCCGAAAAATCAGAGGTGCAAAAGATTTTTCGGATGCATGTGCGTATTGTATAATTGTCACTTGCTTCGGTGACGGAAAACATCGTGAGGAAACCAGCATGCCTGAGTGATATTTCTCGATTACATGTAAAGCCAAGTCAGAGGCCCATGGGCGGCAAAAAATCTCCAGGTTAGGCACTAACCACACGATAAAGAAGACAGAATTTACTTGAATGAAGTTCAAAGGAAAACCACTCTTCCCTGATTGTCGAACAGATGCTGTAATGTTTCAATCCCAGCACACGTTGCGTGATTCTCTCATCCTTTTGATGCGTGCTCTTTAGAGCCAGGTCGCATTGCAAGCGGTTATTTGTTTGATTTTTTCCTTTGTTTTATATACAATCTGAACATCTCTTAATTTTCTCAGGCGCAACCTACTCCTTCAAAACATATTAAATCTGCCTTGTTGATTTAGTGGTTGCAAGCGCGACTGTTGAGCATGAGGTCCAGGGTTCGACTCCCGGGTCGGGCAAAGTGTTATTGGGTTTTTCCATCAGGAATTTCTTAGTAGCCGCGGAGTCTGGATTTTGTGCTCGGTAAGATGGCAAATAAGCTCGCCCTCTATTACATGGGACTTAAACATAGCTGGTGAAATGTGCGTGCACTATTAGGTATCTGAGTAACCCTTCAGCGGTTATTGACCTACTAACTTCTAGGTAGACCTATGATTGCATCTTAGATCCGCTTGTATCACAACACAGTACATGCTTTTAATATTACATGCAGCATACTTAGATTATTTGAATATACAGGATTCTGTTCTTGTAGATTCTCGATGTTTTAATTATTATTATAGCTAGCCCGTACTATCCCACTGCTGGGCAAAGTCCTCCCTCCATTCCTTCCAACGGTCACAATTCTGGGCTACTTCTTTCCAATTCTCAAGGAAGACATCCAGTTCGTCCCGCCATCTCCTTCGTGGTCTGCCGCGACCCCGTGTCACTGTTTCAGGGCACCAATCCTGAGCTTTACGGGCCCACAGCTCGTTCGGCATGCGACAGACATGTCCTGCCCAGTCCCATTTAAGTTGGGCAGCCTTTTGAGCCACGTCGGTGATTTGCGTTTTGGAGCGCAGTGTAGTGTTTCGAACATGATGTGTTAATTTTACACCTAAGATACTGCGCTCCATAGCACGTTGGCAAACCTTGAGTTTGGACTTTTGGATGTTAGTCAAAGACCAAGTTTGTGCACCGTAGGTTAAGATGGGAAGAATACACATGTCCATTAGCTTTCGCTTCAGAGATATGGGCAGGGTGCCCTTAAAATACTCCTTCATGGACCAGTAACTCTTCCAGGCATTCTTTTTTTGGCATTTTTTTTAATGTTTTAAATACACCAATCATTTGAAGACGACACAGACGATAAGGTTAAAAAATTTAGGTTTCAAGATTTAAGATTAGGTCTAAAAGCACTTAGTAAATTTGTTTTGCATTGCATTGCAGAAAAAAAAACCGCCCAAATCCAAATTCTAGAATTTATTTCAGGTAATCGAGTAATATACCAAAAGACCACCACAGTCCTTTGTTTATTATTTCACCGCCATAATTCGCTCCTATTCTTTATAATCAAGCCGCCATCTTGGAAAATGCGTCCTCTGTAATTAAACATCAAAGGTGGGTTTGAGCGCGTTTCGAGTTTTCCGTGCAGACGGTATTATGGTAAACTCGATAATTACTGTACCTTAATTGTTGCTTGAGTTTCAATAAAGGTCGAATATTTGATAGTATCGGGTGTCTGTCTTGTCATAGTTTATTTTGTTTATTAGTTCTGCAAAGTAAGCTGTCTATGTCAACAAGACTATAACAATTTCGATACTATTTTGCCTTCGTTTATTTTCATCGATATTTCGATTTATTTCTGCAATTTTTGTACGCCCGTGCGGTCGTTTTAAGACTGCGAAGTTTTATACTAATTGGTAAAGAACTGTGGATTTTACGAAAGAGAGACTGATAGACAGAGTAAATGTAATGGTTTGTAGTTTTGTTTTTACATCCGTTTCTTTGTTCCCTCGTAACTACTGAACGGATGAACTGATTTGGATACAGTATACGTCATTAGATTCGTCTTGGTGGCGTTGGTGTGAAACCATAAATATTTTATTTCCTGTCATTCCATTCTATTGTCATTTTCTTCCTTCATCATCAAGTTAGAGTAAACAGGCTTCTTCTGGGTAAGCTCAATCTATCGGCGACTCTGTTTCTGTCACCTCTGACCTAGACTAGAGTCAAGAGCAAACCTATCTTAAATAAAAAAAAAAAGCCTGAACTTATCTCAATTTATTAAGGGTCGGCGCAGTATGTCTTCTTCTTCCATACTTCCCTATTAGTGACGATCTCGTGAGTCACCCCCTTTGTGGCCATATAATTTTTCACACCGCTCTTTCATCGTTTCTTTAGATAACCTACTTTTATAACATTAATATTACATGAATACTAAAAACTGTCATGTTTTGTCAACAAACACGTCACCATGACACACTTAAAGTCCCTAAAAAACCAAGCAAAGTATCCTTTCATCATCTGCCTAGCCTTTTCCCAACTATGTTGGGGTCGGCGTCCACTCTAATCGGATGCATCTCAATACCAGTTTTTACATGGAGTGGCTATCTGACCTCCACAACCCAGTTAGTATTGGGTAATACGATACTATACCCCTTGATAAAATTGGTTGTCAGACTTTCGGGCCACTGACTACCTGTAACGACTGTCAAAGGTCTACAAATAACAGCCGGGACCAACGGCATAACGTATTTTCCGAGGCATGGAGAAAACTCGGTATATAATGGGTGGTCACCCATCAAGGACCGACCTCGACAAGTACTGCTTAAAAATCGATTACATGACACAAAAAAAAACCCTAAATACTGAGCACTCAACATTCTTGAAAACAATAAATTAGGTACACATGAAGTGAATATACAGTGTAGCTCCAGCAGAACGCTTCGTCTCCCATAGGTGTGATTTATCTCAATAATTGGACTTCGCGTCACGAATAGAGCTATTTGTTTGAAGATATACTCCGAATCTACTTGGATTTTATTTGGGATACCGATCTTCGTTTGTTTTTCTCGGAAGGAAGGTCTGTGTGTTGTGGGTACTCACCTGTTATTTGGAATTATTTGGAGTTTTTCTCGGGAGGTTTGCGTTGTTGTACTCTGTTATTTACGTCTATAAGGATTTTTCGTTATTAAAGCAAGTAAATTTTATCACAGGGAAATTAACTAAACTAACTATATTGAAAAGTATTCAATTGCGTCTTGT
This sequence comes from Standfussiana lucernea, assembly GCA_964057025.1. Classification (NCBI taxonomy): domain Eukaryota; kingdom Metazoa; phylum Arthropoda; class Insecta; order Lepidoptera; family Noctuidae; genus Standfussiana; species Standfussiana lucernea. Next base: position 7,675,403 of record OZ059808.1, on the reverse strand, counting down.
CTGACTCGAAGCTAACTTCAAACAGAAATTGCAATACGAATACATGAAATTGTAGAGTGTATAAAAATAATTTGTAAGAAAATATTAAGTTAATTGTTTACCAATGTGGTATACTTTCTATTATTGACTTCAAGAGATGCGACAGATATTTAAAAACTTAAATTAACACGACACGACTCTCAAATTCGCTAATCACCTTCTATAAATAACGAATACGAAACAGGCTAGCCTCTTAACCCTAGAAGCCCAATCATATTTTGCTATCTAAAAAGCCCAATCATAGGTCAAATTTACCTACATGAATAAATACACCTATAGGATAGTTTATGGTGTTAAATTAATTATTTTTCGTTATTATTTATTTGTATTAATTATTCACGAAATTAAAAAAACTCATAATTATGTTAATATCTATTTATTATATCTTTGAAAATACAAAAATAAGTAAACATACAAAAATTTGGTACAAAATGAGATCCTTCCGGTTTTCTTCTTATAAACTAAAAATATAAAGAAAAAACAAAACAAAATCTTCTCTTTTTAACTAATTAATATTTTTTTCATAACAATCAAACAGTTTCATAGAGCAATTATCACATTATAAACATTTTTGACACATGTCAATATTGTGCTCACGACAAATTGGTTTTTTGCATTTTGTGCACTGCGAATTTGTCTTTCGCTGTTTTTTATAAGAACAATAACCACAGTAGCGACGCTTTTTTGGCTCTGGTTCTTCTGTGGTGTTCTCTGGCAATGGCTGCGGCTCCTTTTGAAGGATATTCGTGATATTGTCACGTACTGAACGCTTCAATGTAGGGGCTTCCAGACGCTGTTGCATCCATGGCCGAGTCAAATCTGTGCTCAATTTTTTCATAAAGTTTTTGCGACTTAACGGTTTTTCTTTGTAAGATAGCTTGTTATGGCAGTGTATAATATATGAATTAACAAAAGACATATTGAGCATGCCGTAAAAAACAGCCATGGGCCACCTATTCGTCTTCCTATTAGTAGACATAGAGGAACACATTTGGTCGAAGGAATCGACACCCCCTTTTGTCTGATTATAAAATAAGATCATGTCTGGCTTTCCATTAGTGCGGTCGACTACAGCATCTTCATCACATGATGATAAGAGGTACACCATCTTAGACGGCTTAGGTTTATAAGATACTAGGGTCAACGGACCATCGAAGCAAAATATAGAAGATCCTACCGGACGAGCGCGAGTATTTTTTAGTGCTTCTGGAATTTCCCTTTTATTAGATCTTATGGTTCCAACCAATGTCAAATTATATGGAGATTTTAGTAAGCTTTTAGCCAGTGGTACAGAAGTGAACCAGTTGTCACACGTAATATTTCTATTAGTACCGTGCACCGTTTTCGTCAACTCCTTTACATAATACTCGCCAAGAGGGAGGCCATTAGTTATAGTACTCTTACCAAGGTAAGGTATTGCATCCACCATATACTTTGTTGCAGCGTCGCATATCATTGGGAATTTAATTCCATATTTATCAGGTTTATTCGGTATGTACATACGAAATGGACATCTACCGCGAAATCCTAGCAACTGTTCGTCTACCGTTAAGTTTGACCCTGGTATATAATTTAACCTGCATTGATTAATGAAAATATCCCAAATCTTTCTGACAGGTAAAAAAGCATCGTCCTGTCTATGAGTTGGCCGTAGTGACTTATCGTCCATTCTTAGACATCTTAGTAGAAATTCAAACCTTTCTCTACTCATTACACTAACGTATCGAGTACCAGCGAATGATGCATCGAATAACTCATCGGTGGACAAGTGGTTATCCTTCATAACAGCCGTCAATGTAAGTATTCCTATAAGCGCCCAAATCTCTGTGACATTAGTATTTTTGTAACTTGCCGAAATCTCTTTTATATTTACTCGCTTTCGTACCATTTCTTCATTAGTCCATTTCACTATCTCTTCTATAATTTCATCTTTGATGAAAAGTTGAAAACAAAGTAACGGATCGACGATATTCCGGTTCATTCGTGTGGGTCCTCTATTTGTACGTACTATATTGATTGAAGAAGTCCTACCGCTAGATCTACCCTTCACGGTGCTCCAAATATGGTTGTTTTTTGAGCGTAATGTACGTTGCGGTAATACAATGATTCTGTCTGATGATGACTGAGGTATATCTGTATTAGTTGATTCAATAGAAGTACCATCATTTTGAAGAGTTTCTTCTCTAGCTGACTCGTTTGAACACTCAACATAGTCCACTACCTCGTCTTCCACGTCACTTCTGACTTCGTCATGAGTCATGATATCTTCTTCTCCCGAGTCTGTGTCGCATGTCTCCGAGTCACTGGTATTTTCTAAAAAGGACGCTATCTCGTCAGTTCTCAGTTGTCTAGAGGACGCCATCTTGTTTTTCTACCTAAAATAATATTTATTTTTTAACAACGAAATTAAACACAACGTTAAATCCTCATAAAATAGCTATCTCCAAATACTCAAAACAAGTGTAAAAGTTACACAAAGCCTAAACATAGGTCAAATTGACCTACAACATTACGATAACTACAATATGGAGGTACTTACCAAGGCAAAACGGCCGTCTCCTGTTGGCTCGTGGGGTGTACTAAGTTGGTTCGATCAATCACGGCGATCGAAAGAAGTGTGCGAAAGAGAAAGCAATTATTCGTTTGCGTATAGGTAAAAATGACCTAGATTGGGCTTCTAGGGTTAAAATAACAACAAAATATGAATCGACATTATCTGAAACGCCAGCCTTGATTTTCCTCTAAATATCTCACAATAATTGTCTTAGTTTAAAAATGAGCGGAAACTCATTTTTCTCTATTATAATCCTCATTTACTGAAAATGGACTTAAGACTCGGCGAAACTGAGTTTAAATTTGTAAACGTCGAAGATTTTTCATCAACAAATTCACAGTAGGTACGGAGACACGGTTTCAGTAGTTGGATTTGAAAGATAAGAATATCATAGGCGCTTTAATTTCCGTGAAGTTTGAATTAAAATAGGTTGCATTAGAGTGTTGAACTTTTAGCTCCTCAGAAAATCTATGGCCAGTAATTCAATGTGAAAATTGAATCACGCTGTTTTCATGTTGTTATGGAAGTGTTAACTATATGCATGTCTATACTTTATGTATGTTTGTGTGCCCTCGTTGTTCTCCATAACAAAGCAACGGATTTAGATGTCGTTTTACCAGCATTTAGATAATGTATTCCGGAAAGATTATGTAAAAAATAAAACATTAATAAAAATTAAAAAAAAAAAAGTTTATTTTAAATCATTTAGGTTTACATTGCATGTCGAGGAGTCTCCATTTAGGCATAGAAGATGCCTGTAAGTGAAGGCTCCGCTATTCTCTTACACTATAAACTTACAAATAGGTATACAAAAAAAAGAAAAAAATAGAAAACAAAACATAAAAAAACACGATCAATTGTATGTGTGTGTGAGAGAGAGAGAGAGAGAGAGAGATTTTACACAAACATTAATATTGACATTAATATTTACTTTACAAAAAAAATACATTCAGCTGTATTACCAATGTATTCTTGATGGTAAAAACCGCGTAAAACAAGGGCCGGCCGTTAGTTATTCAAAATAACACGTTTCCTCACGATTTTTTCTTTCAAAACATAACATAAAATAACATAGGCAGAGGTACTTAATAGTACACCCACACTTTACCAGTTATGTTTAAGTCCCATTGTAATAGGAAGGGAGCCTATTACCATCAACCGGGCAAACATCCAGACACCGTGGCTGCTACTGAGAAATTCCTGACGGAGAAACCCAATAACAATTTGCCCGACCCGAGAATTGAATCCCAGGACCTCATGCTCAAAAGTCGCGATTATAACCACATCAACGAGTTAGTCAAAAATAAGAAAGTAGGTCATAAAGTCTGTGCGAGTGAGCAACTTACGGCGTCACCAACTTCAGCTAGCGACTTTAACAATGACAGATTCTTCCCAAAAACTGGCACGGAACTTATTCAAAGATATCGTCTAGAAGCAAGTGTTCGCTGTACGAATAAATCGAGCTTATAATATATGACAGCTAGGAAAACTGCATTGCAGAATTGGGATGCCGTTCCATTAATGCGTGGGATGTGTCATTTGATTTTTAACAGACTTCTAAAAAATTATTATTATTATTTATTTATTCAAAACACATACCACTATCATCACAGGCTTACCTAATACAATAGTGTAGTTATTAGCTTAATAAGATTAGACTTACAATTATATTATCTCAACAACTAAGAGTAATTTTACAAAATGCGGCCCGTGTGAATTCACTCAGAGAACAATTGAAACAGTCGATCGAATTAAGTGGTTATGTATTCGACCAGCATCTTTTTTCATGTCTGTTTACCGATTTCTACGATTTGGTAGAAGAAGCTAGCGCGGTGGTTCCATATAAATTTTATTAACTTGGCCTTGGTACTTTATGAGTTATTCTCTATAATATGCCTTATTCTTCTTCGTTTAAGTAGATGATGTGCTAATAACTTCTAGTTATAACGTAAAATTGATACTTGACTAGGATTTGTGTGAGATACCACCACTAAAAACTTTTAACAAGTTTTTCAGCCAACACTGCGCTCGGTTCACACGACGAAACAATGACGTCATCTCATCCGTAAATGACGTAACAAAGAATCGTTTGCTTAGTTACAAGATGTAGCTAGTGCACAGTGATTTGCATTGTATACGTAGCCACGTTCGAGCTAGAAACGCGCCATTTTACATAATTATCATCAGACGACACAGCTGCGTAGCTAATCGTAACAGAATGATAATCGCGTAATCCGAACAGTATGAAATAGTACAAGATGTCGTCAACATTTTTATACAATCAATTACAGTGCAAGTATATTGATAGAAATAGTAAACACCACACATCTTTCATGTGGCTGAGATGAGAATGCTAAGAAGGATATGTGGTGTAACGCGAATGGAAAAATAAGAAATGAGTACATAAGAGGAAGTCCCATAGTGGTGCTGGTGACTGAAAAGTCGTGGGGCATGTGATGTGGAGTAATGAGGAAAATGTTGTGAGGACAGTTTTGAGTATGAATGTGGATAAGAGTGGAGAAAGACCAAAGAAACGATGGATGGACTGTGTGAAGGATGACATGGCAAGAAAGAAGGTGCCTGATGAGAAGACGAGTAGTTGAGAAGTATAGAAGAAGAAGACATAGTGCGCCGACCCCAAATGAACTGGGATAAGGGCAATACAATGATGATTTTGTTAGAAATAGATTTCTCTAATCTGGAACGTGAACTCGGTTTTCTATTTTCCGTATCCAGTCTGTCCAAGGAGTATTTTTTTAGCTATCACATCACACTCTGGAGATTTGCGGTCTCCACGCCAGAACTCCTCTGCGTCACCAACGGTCATATAAAGCGATATTCACTTGCGTAGGTGTAGTCGCAATGGAATGGCGCCTTAACGTTCCCCTGAGCCCATATATCATGCTTTGCAACGTACTGAGACGATTGTAGTAGGCGTTCTACGTGGGTGTTGGCTGTTTATGCACTGCTTCGAAGATTTACATGCGATTTGCGGGCGTTTTGATGTTTGTTTCTTATGGTTTAGTTCTAGAGAGTTAGGTAGCATTTCGATCGAATAATTTATTTAGGAAATTAGCCCTGTGGATGACTTATCCCAAAAATGATAAAAGTTCCATACAAGATTAAATATCTTATCTATTTAGCCCATTTTGTCAGTGAATGTAAGAATGAATTTAAGATTTTTATTTGGAAGAAACGCTATACGCTTTATACAGGTCGTCAGTCGACTCCTCAACTATTAAAGTTCAAAAACTTTTTTGCAAAAAAGTTTTTATTTTACCCTTTTTATTTATCGCATCACACACCACAAATCCTTGTCAAGTATCAATTTCGCAATTTCTTTTACTTGGATGACATATTTTTTGCAGCTATTTTGATTTCGAAACCAAACTGCTACACCGATTTCAATGAAATTTCTATGGGACCGATCGGTAAGTAGATTCATTCAGATAAAAGAAGAATTTTTCAAATCAGTTTGTAAATGACGAAGATATGAGGTAAACACAAAAAAAAAAAAACATACAACTAAATTGAGAACCTCCTCCTTTTTTTGAAGTTGGTTAAAAAACCATTTAAGAAAACTTCGTAGAATATTCAGTGTAGTTACTAAGATATCCTTATATGAATACAAAACTCGATATTCGTACAAAAGTCTCGGGTAAAGTTACCAGAAAGACTGACTGTATCGTATGCGTACCAATATGTTCGAACTCTTCATATTACTGACTATTGAACTATACAAGATAGATGCCGTGGGTTTTGATGTTAAACTTTTTGAAGGCGATGGATTATCTTTTGTTTTTGCTAGGAGAACAAGATTAGTCCTTGTAGCTGAAAATTACAACTATTTATTTATTTAACAATTTATGTACACACTAAATACAGAGATCAAGAAAGGAACAGAAAAGAGAGTACAAAGGTATTGCTTCTTTCTAATGAAATCTCTTCCAGCATACCTGCGAAAGGAGATACTAAAAAAAGAGATGTAGACAAAGTGTTTAAAAGAAGAAGAGAAAATGAAATACATAAAACATAAATCAGATAACTATTACGAACAACTTTTACTATGGGACCAACCCTGAAATCGCAAAAAAAGCCTAACTCATCAAAATGTACTGAACAGCTGATTTTTTACGCGATTTCAGGGTTGGTCCCATAGTAAAAGTTATTCGTTATAATGAGTACAATGACCCCTTAAGAAGATTAAAACGACTTAAATTTAACCATGTATAGGTACTTAGTTTAACAATTCGTTCTACTTATTTAAAATGAAACAGACAAGATATGGGACAAGATGTCATTCCTAGCCGCAGTTTTTGTTCACTTAATTCTCCATAAAAAAATCAAATGAAACTAATAATTAACAAGTAAAAATAACCCTGACGCTGCAGAGTATTAATTTCTAACACAACAAGCCTAAATAATGCAAGGTATTTACATACAAGTCTCTTAACTTAAAACGATAAGACGCATTTGAAACCTAAAAACGTAACAAAGAGTTTAGGATGACACCGTCTTTAATCTTATTAAAAACTTTTGAATGAATGCTTAACATCCAAGAAAAACGAACACAAAACTACAACATTCAAATACCCATTCTTTCCAAAGCGTATAACTCATACGAACCCACATACAATGACATTTTTTTCATATCAATGGCAGTCCAGTTGCCCAGGGCGAGTGTATCGAGTTGTAGTCGGTCTAGAATCTGTAATGCATTCGGAATTCCCGTGCACGTAACATGGCTAGTATCGAATGTTAAGTTTGTATGTGTGTGTTTATATGTATGTTAGTATTTTGTGTCTAGTTCTTAATATTCCTGTGAGATCTTTGTCGATTTTTCCTATATGAACGATTGTCATGGTCAAGCTATTGTTGGATATTTTAATTAATATTATTGCAACACTAACATTAAAATGTAAATGATTATGTAAAATGTGGCAACACACGCCCCTTCCATCTGTGACACAGGTCCAATACAGAAGTGAAATTTAAATGCCCGCCGTTTTATTTAATCTTCTTCGGCACCAACATACCAGCACCTCATCAGCACCCAACATGTTAATGACACCTCTGCACAGCTATGCTTGCCAAGGTCCGTCCATGGGTGGGGTTACCATCTACGAAAAGCCCGCTAAGCAGTGGGTCCCGGCAGTCATTAGTAGACCATTGACAGTCGTTACGGATAGTCAGAAATTTGCAAGTCTTACAACCAATTTTGCCAAGTGTTAAGAGTTACCCGGTAACTAGTTTGTGGAGGTCGAATAGACAATCGCTCCATGTCAAATACTGATATTCAGCTGCATCCGATTAGACTGAAAAACGACCCCAACCGGCTAGTACTGTACGGTAGGGTGCACGGCAGGGTTGATACGTAAAGTCTGGACTCCACCGAAGCCGAGACGAGGTGAGAGGAGACGAAAATATGGTGTTGTAATCCACCAATAAAATTTCGTCGTTCGCACTCCTCGTCTCCGCTTAGTTTTGTTGAGCATGGAGGTAAGGAGATGTCTCGTAATTGTTCAGGCCAGCCTCCGCACAACAAATCTTGGAATTGAACCCAATACCTCTTGCTCGGATAGATATTCCATAAGTATTATGCAATAACATACGCCGTTTATTAGCCCCATACTAGGGTTAACACAAATAAATCAGTAGAGGATGCGCGAAAAAACTGTATTATCGTTTAACAAAATATTTGCCAAATTTATTTCGAATCAATGAATATAAACAACGGTCTAGTTTCACAAAAGGATGTTCAAACAATGTAATTGCTTTTACACTTCGCTTTTGTACGAAAACAAATTAATTTAACATTTATGTTGTATTCGATGGATGTTACGATTGATACTTCAATAAGGTATTTGGTGATGTCATCTTTTAGTTTTCAAATTGTTATTGTAGCTTTCATTTGTTCTCGACTGTGATTCGATGTTGAATCAAAACATGTTTTGTCACGGGACTTGTAACAAACAGTGATGTGGTCACAGGACACTAACACCCGCATCTGTAAACAAGTCAAAGTGATAACTTGAGTAAAAGTAATAACTTAAGATACGATTTTTATTCTGTAGTTTAGTAATTGCTTCAAGTTATAACTGTCAGAAGTTAGAATTCTGAGTTAAAATTCTTGTCTGTAGTATAAAAATGGTTGCATAAGTATTTACTTAAACTCGAGTAAATACTTTAACTCGACTATGAATACCAGGGAGAGTGATGGTGAGTCAATAAATAAAGACGAAAATCAGGGGTAACATTTGAAAGTACTTATTTTTAGACAACCGTCATTTAGATTGCCATGAACCGGGCACTAATCCAGACTCCGTGGCTGCTACTGAGAAATTCTATGTCCGATCTGGGAATTGAACCCAGAACCTCGTGCTCAGTAATCGCGCTTGCGATCACTAAACAACGTGGCAGTCAGTAGTAGTATTTCTTGAACAACGTAAATACAATAATACCTGTGACGAAAAGTCTACTTTAATCCGTCTCCTAACTCAAAACATGACGTCAGCACACCAATCCCATACACCGACAGCATTATTCAATCCACAACATCAATAATTTGCAACGGTTGCCCCAAAAGCGATAGCCGGACCGTCCGAAAATATTTTATGCTCAAGGTTCCGCCGTGGAACTCAATTTTCTGTATCGAAGTCTTACCTGACTGGAATCTGTAATGTTGAGATGCGTCTGTCAGAAGCGGTGAACGGATGTTGATTTGAAGCTAACCGTGTTTGGGACAAATTGTATTGGCGGTGGTGGTAAATTTTGGGCGGAATTTGATGGAAGGGTGATTAAAGCCCCAAATACTATAACTACAAGGGTCTTTTGACGTGTAACGAAAAGGGGATTACAGGCGTAATGTTATGTTGATGGAAAAGTGAATTAACCTAACTTGGAAAAAAGAACCTTAAAGCTTTAACTGAGACCGTGTCACGCACAGAAACATGAAAATATTTAAGAAGAGCCGACGACGCTTGGAATTTTATTTGGAAGTGCCAGTGTCTAGTGCATATAAATACAACAACATTTTTTTAAACCTCCTTTGTTAAAAAACGACAGAAAAATACTTTGTCATGTAAAACCATAGTTGGATTGGAACTTGGAAAAAAAAATGCAAAAAATTTATAGGATATTCAGAACGTCCAAAAATATTATGTAAATACTCGTATGTTATTAAAAATATAAAGGAGATGCTTCGACAAAATTGTAAGTGGCAAAAAAAAAAATAGGGACAACTTCAATCACCTCTTTGACATAATATCAGACTAAAATCACCGTTTGCTACAGTCCCTTCACAGTTACCTCCGCCCTTGCATCATAATGATATTTATGTTCGTAGCAATAAGGTTTTTGTTAGGTTGCTATTACTGATGGGTCTGTCAAAATTATATTGATCGTTATGTGCCTCAAAACAAGGTTGCTTTTGGAATTAAAGCTGTCAGACTAACAAAAAACCTTTAGTATACTTATCTCCAGAAAAGTCTCAACTGAACGGTGTGCCTTCAAAAACGTAGCACTAAAGCTAGACCTTGGATTTTTTTAAATGTTATTTTCTAACTCATTTTTCGGTATCAAATAATGAGTTTAGTCACCTGTCTACATCAGTCTTAACAATTGCATGTGACGGCCTTTAACAATTTCAAATAGAATTTATTTACCAACTTTTTTAGTCAAATATTTTTAAGTTGAACTTGAAAAAATCGCAGACAGAATCTCATTGTAACTTTTGCAATTTCAATCGTTTTGATTACGTTAAGTTTAATTTAATCTTTGGATTAAATTTTCCATATTATTAGTTTTTAAATTACGATTAAAATTACGTAGCGGCAAAATTTCATTTAGATTAAAAATTATTCCATCTCGACCTTTCTACTTAATAAAGACTACTTTTTAAATGTTTTATTACAAAAAAAAAGTTATTGTGTTACTGAGCGTTATTCAAAACCTACATCAATTGTTTTCGGGTTTAGCTTGCAATACAATGTGGACTTAAAAATGATAGGTACGTACACTTTGAATACTTAAAATTCCTTGAATACATGCATGTGCCTGATTGATTTCCCACCGGCAAAAAATACATTTTCCAACCCCTGGCATGAATTTATTAAGGCCTGAATTTTCTAAATTACTTCCGTAGTACTTAGCTGTTACAAAAGTGACTAGATTCAGCTATTTTGGCTGTACGCTAGACGTCGGAAGCATAAAGGTAGGACGGACAAAACTATCTGTACTTGTACGTCCTACCTTATGCTCAGATGCATAAGGTCGAATGTACAAAACTCTCTGTATTGGTACATCCGACCTTATGAAAGACATTTAAATATTTACGTTGGCGTAGATAAATTGGCATTGAATCCTGAAATAATATTTTTGAGAAAAACCAACATTAATTTGAAATATTTGATCAAAAAGAATCCTCGCCAACTCTTATGAATTGTACCAAACATTTTTAAGGTGCAGTTATAAAGCCATAGGGCGATACGAAATATATTTTACGTGATATTTCTCGGTCTAATACCGTTTTATTATTTGCTTTGGCGTCGACAATCTTCTGTTAGAAGAATTTTGGTTTGTAATATTATAAGAATCTCTTTCTTAACTGCAGTATGGAAATACTTTCTATTAGGTTTTCTTTTTACAAAAGATTAGCTCAGAGTGCAGGGCAAAATATAGACAATTTTTATTTTCATTATATACTGAGATACAAAACAGACTGTGTATCTTTACATAATAAAAAACAAAGTCGCTTCCCGCCGTCTGTACGCTATGATATTTTAAACAACGCAACGGATTTTAAGGCGGTTTTCATCAATAGGCAGAGTGACTCAAGAGGAAGGTTTATAAGTATAATACGAGCATATTATAGTAGAGAAAACATTAGTATCTAGATTGCACCCGTGCGAAGCCGGGGCGGATCACTAGTATATCATATTATCCGTTTTATTTTCAGTTCAGAATTCTGAAAGCATGTGAATTTCATCATAGCAGAAACGGAAACGAATAAATATCTAACAAGAACATTCTTCTCAATAAACTTTGTGTGACACTGAATATCATGAATACTAGAACTGTATTCGGATCTAAGAAACGAGCTAGATTTTCCAAGCAAAGGTAAACATTTACAACATAACTTGTTCATTGAATAAGTCAAGTATGAATTTAAATATCTCAAATGGAGTGAAAGCCACCTTGCCTTACCACATTGCCCGCGTTGAAAATATGTGTGAAACAATAGCTATTGATTGTATCAAAAAACTAGCTTATCTGCTGATAAGCTGAAAGTAACATTAATGGTAGAAACGACTGACTGACTGTAGAGTGTGACGTCGGCGATTTAAAAAATAATCTTTCTTCTTTTGCTCACTAGCCAACTACCAACAAACTAGCTCACAATAGCCAGGCTGACAACCAAAGATTCACAGTTAACACGTTCAGACCGGCACCTCATGAGTAGGTACTTGGTATCCTACGGCGCAAATCTTCATATGGCCACCGGTGGTACATCACCGCCCCATGAAACAAAATATAATTTATCAACATTGATTTTTGCTTACTTTTCGAAATAATATCCACCTCCTGAGCTGCACTATGAAAATTTGTCAATTTTACTGGGCGGGGACGGTAAATACAACACTTTCTCTCAAAGCGGCGCGAATTTCTTAGTATATTGAAAGTATAGTGTGACGTGGCCACCGGTGGTACACCTCGCCGTGTCAGCAAATACTCCGTGCTCCACCGGTGGTACACGCCGGTCCGAACGTGTTAAGGCACAATATGGCCAGTTTAGTTTTTTGCCAAATCCCCTTTAGTTTCATAGTTCCTTGAAAAAATATACGGTCCGAAGAAGAACAATTAGATAGAGCTACACGAAATGATAAAACTTGTACCCAATTTGTCTCACGAGTTAGTAATGAAGCTATAAAAACGATAATGATACCAAAACGAAAGTGTTTGTTCTAGATAATCTATACATATAATAAATCTGTAGACGTGGCATTTCTGTACATTGCAAATATTTAGAAAAAATAATTGTAGGGGTGATAAAGGCTAACAAACAGAACCTACAGTCGGTTATGTTTGTTTGTTTAAGTATCACGTGAAAATTACAAAACCAATGTGGTTAATTTCAATGCACAAGTATTTTCCGTAACTTAGATAAGGTATTCGTTTTTGTTTCATTGCAATCCGTGCTTTTAATCAAAAGATATATGAATTTAAAGTGTTCAGGACGCAATCATCATCATTACTTAAGATACATGCAACGACATCTATTGAATCAAACTGGTACTAATGAATAAAGATGAAGTGCTCAAGTATTTGGTTTCATATTTAGTATAGGTATATTGGTATATATATTTATATATTGGTCTAAAACTATGGTATAAAAATGTTTAATAGTTGTTGTAAAAGAATTTGGTTTCATATCTCTACTAATATTATAAAGCTGAAGAGTTTTTTTTTGTTGGACGCGCTAATCTTAGAAATGAAACATTCTTTTGGTGTTGGATAGCCAATTAATCGAGGAAGGCTATAGGATAAATAACACACGCTGCGACCAATAGGAGCGGAGCATTAATCAAAAATGTAACGCAGACGAAGTTGCGCGGGTCAGCTAGTAATATAATATATTTGGACAGCTTAGTTTTACGAGTGCTGATGTTTTTGAAGAGATTAAGAGATTCTTTCTTTAACGTTTGTTTTCCTGTTATCATCATCTACTTACATTTCTTCGGCCAACATCGAGGTCGAGATTTGCTGTACCCCAGGGTCAGCTCCCAATCTAATTGGATGCAGCTGAATACCAACATTTTACATGGTGAGCCAACCTATGACCCCCCAACCCAGTTACAATAAGATCAAACGATACCCCTAGGACTCGATATCCGACTTTCAGGCTTCGGATGACTCGTAATGAATGTCATAGATCCAAGAATCACATGTACTGTAAACTTTTCAAGTGCTAACTACATACCGAAAGGCAGCATTCGTGAGGGTTTCCCACAACACCCCAGCAGTGTCTCAAACTGCACTCGTATTTTTTTTGAGCGGACATTTCCTCATGAAGACCCTCCGGCTGGGGCAAGGGTTGTGTCAGACTCTAACCAAGTAAAACCCCACTGTTCCTACTACTACTATATGTCGGGGGCCCGGGAGATACAAATACATTAGCTCGCACGCCTGACTGGTATCAGCCCGCCATTCCTGGCGTGCCCCAACACCAAATGCGGAGTATCCAGCCACCGCACGTTCTCCATGTAGGCACGCAGGAGCCACTGCGTTCCACCTCTTTAGGACCGGCTGGTCGGGGTGTACTGATGACCTAGATAACGCCCTGGGCATTAATTAAATTTATGTCCAACGCTGGTGGTTTTGAGATCGCTTTTTACCCGTATATTGGTTATGGATAAATGAGTTGACTGAACGTCAAACCAAATACTATCGACTACCCAAAAACAACTAACAGGTATCATAAAAATATGTCACTAGGCATTTTAGAACTGTAATCCAAAAAAACGTAGTAATATCATAAAAATATAACTCCCTTATATTGCAAACCTGAAACGCGCATAACGAACGAAAAAAATAAACCTTTTATAAAACCAATCTGGTACCTATAAAAAAAATGTGAACTCTTTATTGGAACCAAGAGTTTTTAAATCGAAAAATGAATTTAGTTTTTATTTAGGTACTAACTAACTGGTTAAACAAATGCGCTCTTTTTTCGGTTCTGTGCCTAAAGTGGGAAATTCAACATATTTATATGAATGAATATGTTGGATTTATCCAAAATAAATTGGGATAATGACATCCCCATAGCGTGCATGCGTGGCATGGCATGCATGGGCGACCATGCAGCATGCATGATCGGCGCAGCATGTTTTCTTCTTCCTACTATTTGTCATCTCAGCAGTCACCTCCTTTCTACTATTTGTCATCTCAGCAGTCACCTCCTTTCTAGCCATCCTCTGGCCTAGCCTTTTTCCAACTATGTTGTGGTCGGCTTCCAGTGTAACTGGATGCAGCTGAATACCAGTATTGTACATGGAGGGACTGCCTATACATCCACAACCCAGTTAGTACTGGGTAATACGATACCCCTTGGTAAGACTGGACGTCACATTTCGCCAGTTATGTTTAAGTCCCATGTAATAGGGGGCGAGCCTACTGCTAACAACCGGGCACGAATCCAGACTCCGTGGCTGCTACTCAATAATGAAATTCCTGACGGAAAAACCCAATAACACTTAGGCTGACCCGAGAATTGAAACCAGGACCTCATGCTCACTAGACCAACGAGGCAATCAAAAAAACTTATTGAAATTCAAAATTAAATATTCCACAATCTGATTACCTACTTCAGGATAACCCAAAATAGAGTAGCAGACCCAATTGTCAGAATCAAAAAGTCTAACACAGTTTCATAAAGCCAGTATAGAGTCGTGTTTGCACAATTTTTTGGTTTAAGTTTCGAAGTGGTCATGCAATCAGAGTGAATTTCCGACGCGGATATGAAATTCCTGGCGAGCAAGCGTTGCACTTTTTGTATGAGTTCCAGGGATTTTAAATTGATCTAGCGTTGTTTTGAAAAAACTGTAGGACGATTTAGGGAATTTTGATTCCTTGATTTTAAAAATATATAGCTATTTGGAAACTGTTGTTGTATCCTTTTGTTTCAAAATCGACACCAATCTCTTTATTCATTTGACTACGTTATGCAAAGATGAATACATATTAAATTTCACATGTTTTTTTTTTGGGTGTGAGCCTATTTTTTATCATTGAGTTATGATTAAAGTTGATATTGAAATGTCAATGTATTTCCATTAGGAGTTTCTCAGTAGCAGCCACGGAGTCTGGATTTTTGCCCGGTTGATGGCAATAGGCCCGCCCCCTATAATATGGGACTTAATCATAACTTGCGAAATGTGGGTGTTTTATTATATATCCCTCTGCCTAACCACTCGGGGGTTACAGGTGTGATATTAAGTTATATATAAAGTGTTATTATCATTAAATAGTATACATATTTTGTCAACCATGAAATATAATTATCGAGTCCGTTACAAAATACGCTAAAATGAAAAGATCCATCCCATAACCACCACGTATGTCAAATGGTTCGCTGATCACAGTTTATCTTTAGTAGCGGATGTGAATGCGGTTCTATAAAAAATATTCTTAGGGTTCCACGTTCCTCAAAGGTTCAATATTTGGCCTTGGAAATCTTAGCCAAGACTTCGAGGTCAAATGTAAAACCCAGACACCACTAAGACATCGTTAATAGAAAATCTTTGGCAGTAATAAGTTTTACATACAGGAATTCATAAATATACATACATGTGTGCCAAGTGGTTAATGTACTTTCTGGAGTACTTGACCATATCAAGGAAGTCTGTGGTTAAAACGGTAGAGAACATAAATCAATTAGGGCCTATAATTATTATTATGCAGGCACATGTATGTATGTGTAAAGATGATATCGAGTTGATAAAAGAGTAAGGGACAGTTGAGAGAGTATGAGTTAAGTAAATTTAGACCGACATACCGACATACTAATAAGAGAAACGCAGTTCTCAATGGGATGAAATTGTCGGTAATGGATGTTGGAGTTTTCCATAGTATTTTAGCTAAGCCTACCTCTGAAGCAGCAAAAATATTAAATACTTTTTATTAGATACCTAAGTAATTAGATTTAGGTCATTCTGTTTCGTGTAATTTAATAAGCTAAATTAGTTTAGGAAGTAAGTTTATATATTTAAAAGTACGATGGGATTGACATCGTCGCATTTGTGTACAAAAATCCCTTAAATAAAAAAGAATATAAAAAAGAGTTGATATCGGACACAAGTTGATCGAACCAAGGAAAATCTGTTCAGGAGATTCATAGATGACTCTGCATTGGAGTTTAAATGTGGTGTGGCCCAACAAAGAATGGGTCACTTGATATCGTGTCCTGCCTGTCTTGTTGCTTGCACATCACAGGAGCTGATGGACGCTACTGTTAGTGCCTAACTCGACGCCAAATTTTGGGCTGACTCAATTTAAATTTTCATCGACACGCTTGAGTTGGAAAATAGAACATATAGATTTGAGACATTTGATTTGGAGTGACGACCATATATTGGAAGGAAGAGGAAGGTGTCCCACAGATGGACCAATAATCTCGTGAAGGCCGCGGGAGTCCACTAAATTCAAAAAACTCAGGACAGGATGATATGACAACCGCTATGCTTAGGCGAAGACTATGTCCAACAGGAGACGTCTTAGACTGATATGATGAGATTTCAGACACCGGTACATGACGGTAATCTTAGCAGAAATTGCATGAAAAAATATATAAATACTTTGGACATTGACGCCACATTCAGATCAACGAAATACCTACAATTTTCTGTTTCAACAATGATAAAAAAAACTTCTGACATGCAAGCATTTGAGCGAGCTGGAGTTATAGCCAGTGAACAGGTAAACAAAAAAAGAGTTTTGGTGAAAAATCCGTTGCATCAAAATGTTTTTATTTTGTTAAAATAAGTGTGTAATATGAATTTGTTCTATTTTAAGCTGCAAACACATAGTTAATTTGAAAACTACGGTACGCTGCGCACAGGTGCAAAGGCGACATCGTCAAACATTGAGATTTCTGAGTTACATCTTAATTAAATAAATAATAAATAAACAAGAATACTTCGGGAATAAAGCCATTATTTATAGATAAATTATGGTCTAAAATCGCAACAACATGACCACATAGGCGGAGACGACAAGCAAGTTTAATATAAAAAAAAAAAAAACACAAAATAAAAGCTGAAGTAATGCTCAAATCAGACAAAAAACTAATCCAATAACTATTATAAAGAATAACCACTAAGTGAAAATAGCTAAATTCCGAGAACACATAATAATCCGGGATAATCGCGAACAAAATAAATATCCGCTGTAACCTAAATAAAATAAAAGAGTGTTGAAAAAAAAATAGAATATTGCAATGTAATCCTACGGGTTGCGTGCTGAACTTGTAATGGAAAAACTAAGCGAACTTTGATTTTGTTCGACTATATTCTGCGGGACTATTTTTCCTGTTTGTCGAAAGCTTAGTTTATTCCTCTTTTGTTTATGATTGTACCGTTTTAGGGACCCGTACCCAACCTCGGTATGTGAAATAAATATATAAATAAGTTCAGGATGTCTGCACCATGCGACCTAAAGTTACAGAGGGATAGTGGTCAGGATTTCCAGGTTCGGGAAGGCCAATCCCGCAGAATCTCCCTTTTTTATAATAAGTTGGGTCTAATGTTTTTTGTTTTGTCCTTTTTTATGTTTGCAGACTCACGAGACTGATCAGAGATGGCTAAAGGTGTCTTGGCCACAGTGAGGGGTAATGAGACAAGAATACAAAATTCAAATCTGATTTATTTACAATATGTAACTGCTTATAAATACTATCGTCGTATGCCCTTTGCCCTAAAGTTAATGATCGCTTACTATTGTTAGAATGTATTGTTTTTGTGCTTCCTCCTTTTTGCTTCGCTGTAATCGGGTAAAAACGGAATTACAATAGACATAACGTCGCTGATACTGCAATACCGCGTAACTAACAACAGACAGTACCGCGTCACTTAGGTGAGGCAAATCTCACAGGAGAAGGAAAAAACTAAATAATTTCTGCTGTACTTCTCAAATACGTGACTGAACTTAAAACCATTTAGAAATATGTATTAGTTAACTTGTATCTTTTTTTTTTCTTTAGCCTGCTCTGTCCCACTGCTGGGCAAAGGCCTCCCTCCACTCCTTCCACTTCTCGCGAACCCGCGCGTCTTCCTTCCAGTTCGGACGGAACCTGTCTAGTTCGTCCCGCCATCTCCTTCGTGGCCTGCCGCGACCCCGCCTCACTGTGTTAGGGCACCAGTTTCCTGCTATTTTGGCCCACAGTTTGTCCGGCATGCGGCAGACATGTCCTGCCCAGTCCCATTTGAGTTGGGCAGCCTTTTGAGCCACGTCAGCTATATTTGTTTTGGAGCGCAGTATTGTGTTTCGAACACGATCCGTTAATTTAACACCTAGTATACTGCGCTCCATTGCTCGTTGGCAAACTCTTATATCTTATTATTTAATATTCAATCCATACAATATTTAGCTAGCAAATACACTTACGCTGTTTTTAATTTTATATGGCATAAATCCTTTAAGAGACTATAAAAAAAACTAGTGTTAAACATTGTACGGTGGTACGGAACCCTTCATTTGCTCGCTGGCCGGTTTCACTGTTGGAATTAATATGTGTTTTATCTAGTGTAGTGTGTGAAACTGCCTTTTGTTCCTTCAAATATAAGTCCAGGGTTATTTTAATATATTTTCGCAGTGCCCATTGTTAGAGAAAGTTTATGAATAGAACCCTCTACTGTTACATTTAATAAATACATTTAATATGACTACGAGGGGCTGGAACAAAAATTAAGTAGCCGAGGGGCCCGAACGTGTTTTTTTTTTTTGAAAAATTCCGCGAAAATTTCGTTGGGTCCTTTGACCTATGACCTCAAGTTTTAGGACTTAGACTAAACCAAAGTAGCCACATAAGGGAGTAGCCATACAAATCGACTTGGAATCAGCTTGAACCGATCAGAAATACCTATAGTCCAAGCAATAAAAGCGAAAAATACGTCATTCAACTTGTTTCGGCTTAGAAGACGTGTAAAGGTGACAAATTTATTATAATGATAATCGATCGGCTCATGCAGATTCCCCGTCGATTGTGTTGTCACTCCCCAAATAAGCTAAACATTTTTTTTAAGTTTTAAACGCACTTTAAACAACTACTTCCTTAATCTAGTGGTCGACTGCTGAGCATGAGGATCTTGATTCGATTCCCAGGTCAGGCAATGTGTTATTGGGTTTTGCCATCACGAATTTCTCGGTAACAGCAGGATTTGTGCTACACTATTGATGGCAATCCGCCTCGCCACTATTACATGGGACTAAAACATAACTGAAGAAATGTTGTGGTTTTACTCTTAGGTACATCCCTGCCAAACCCTTCGTGGTTCGTGGTAATGTTATGTGTTATAACTATAGTAGGAAAATACTACATCTGCACTACTACTACACTACTAACTTCTACTGGATCCTTTTTTAGGAAAACATTGTGAGGAAACCAGCCATGCCTGAGAGATGTTTCTCGACGGCATGTAAAGCCAAGTCAGAGGCCAATGGGCGGCATAACAACTTGGACACCAGATTAGGCACTAACCACACGATAAGAAATATAACCTTATAGTATTTACATCAAAACTGATGATTACTCCACCTACACATTCCGCAACCAGCGACCAATCCGCAAAAAACTTCAAATACAGACATTTGAAAAGTCCCGAAAAAAAAAACGGTTGGAAACTACACACATAGAGAAAATCTCGGTCGAAATTCATTCTAGTGAAGCATTCGGGTCGTCAAGCTCCACCCGATAATTCCTTGTCACGTATCCATTGTATTCGAACCAAAAAGGGTTTTTGTATGGAGCCCACTGCGAAACAGGGGTGTTTCGGGCCGAAAATTGAAATTCGATATTTTGCGCTTAGTATGTGCTCGATTATGGAAACCTTAAATGTTTTCGGTGGTGTTAAAAACATTGGCATTTTTCGTAAAAGGGTGTTTTTCTTCCATGGGGTTTTTTGGCGCGTTTATTTTGGAAGGAGAGGGCGGAAAAATAAAACTGATTGGGCTTTTTAAATGCGTGATCATTGAAATTGAAACCGTCATAGGAAAATATTGTAATATACCGGATGACCTTGGCGCACGTGGGCGTAACCTTGCAGCATTTCACACCCGTGTATAATATAGTCAAGTTAAAGCAATTACTTGAGTTTAAGTAATTACTTATGCAAACACTTTTATGCAGTAGACAAGAATTTAAACGAAGTAAGAAGCGTCAAAGAAAGCAAAGCTAAGAATTCTAACTTCTGACAGTTCAAGCAATTACTAAATTACAGAATCCAAATCGTATCTTAAACTTTTACTGAAGTAATCACCTTTGACTTGTTTATAGAATCGGGTGTGAAACTAGACACAAGAAACGGAAATTTCCTGTGTACATACGAATTCACGAAACAGTGACGACAGTGTCGCCCAAAGGGACACTGACAGCCGATTTTTTCAACGACTTTCAACGATATGGACATAAGCTATTCGATATCATTGTGTAAATTTTACAGCTGTTATTAATTTTACAATTTTTCTTTTATGTTTATCAATTTATCAATGTTACCAATTTTATTCAATGAACTTTAATTTTATGTCGATCTTTTTTTTTTATAATTGATCAATCCACTAAGAAAATTGTTTGTATTTAATGTTATTTTATGTATTTTACCTGTTTTTCTCTAAATGTAATGTTAATTTAATTTGATTTAATTTATTGGCGCTTATTACATAGTAAGTTAGCTTATCTTTGTAATTTATTATTTTGTGCACGTGGTGTTTACCTATAAGTAATTGTTACGCTGTTATTTGATTTTATGAATGTCCTATGTCTCTGTATTCGGTGTGACAATTGTTGGTGAACCTAATTCAATAAATAAAACTTTTTTGCAAAAAAAAACCGACTTCCAAAAAAACACTAAAAAAAGTGGAAAATAACTTTACTTTCGGAAGTCGGTGACTATTGTTTGTTTCATTGACTTTTTTTGCCACCGACTTCCGAAAGTAAAGTTATTTTCCACTTTTTTAGTGTTTTTTTGGAAGTCGGTTTTTTTTGCAAAAAAGTTTTTATTTTACCCTTTTTAGTTATCGTATCACACACAAATCCTTGTCAAGTATCAATTTCGCAATTTCTTTTACTTGGATGACATTTTTTCCAGCTATTTTGATTTCAAAACCAAACTGCTGAACCGATTTTGATGAAATTTCTATGGGACCAATCGGGAAGTAGATCCATTCAGATAAAAGAAGAATTTTTCAAATCGGTTCATAAATGACGGAGATATGAGGTAACAAACACAAAAAAAAAAAAAAAACATACAACCGAATTGAGAACCTCCTCCTTTTTTTGAAGTCGGTTAAAAAATAAATAGATAGTTTATGTGTAGACTCTCTGGACCATCGAAAAATATCCTTTCAATAACCCATATCCTCATCGATAACCAGATACAACCCAGCACTAACAGTAATTATCCCTATAAAAAGGTTAAATAACACACAGGCGCTGATTGAAAAGGACTAATTGGCAACACCGCACGAACTCAGCAATCATTGACGCAATGTACTTCGTGGCACGGAACGGGTGACTTCATGAACTGGGAATTTAGCTATAATCAAGGTGAGTTTGGCGTTGATAGGGTTTAGATTGGCTTGTTTGTATGTTTAAAGTATATCTAAGGTTGAGATTGATGCATTTAACCATGTACTTCTGCTTTTCACCCTGATGCCCTGTGCAATAAGGTTGAAAAGTGGTCGCCCTTCAGTGAGCGCGGTAGTACTTTGGCTAAGCAATAACTAATATTATAAAATGTGAATGTGAGTTTGTTTGTCACGCCTTCAAGTCTTACACAGATAAACCATGACGGTCTAGGGACATGGGATTTATTTTGTCCCAGTAGGACTTTTTCGTGGGATAACATCTGAAATGCACGCGAACGAAGCCGTGGTATTGTTTAAATTAAGTAATGATGCATCTATAGAGCTCGTGGCTAAATAATAACAGCCACTCGGGTGGATCGTCAGGTTAAGCAGCGCTTGCCTGGGTTGGTCCGTGGATGGGTGACCACCCATACATACCGAGTTTCCTCCGTGCCTCGGAAAGGACGCTAAGCCGTTGGTTCCGGCTGTCAATTTAAGATCTTTAACAGTCTTTACAGGTAGTCAGTGACACGAAAGTCTGACAACCAGTCTTACCAAGGGGTATCGTATTACCCAGTACTAACTGGGTTGTGGAGGTCCGATAGGCAGTCGCTCCATGTAAAGTACTGGTATTCAGCTGCATCCGGTTAGACTGGAAGTGGACCCCAATATAGTTGGGAAAAGGCTAGGCAGATGATGAATGATACATCTATTGTAAGTTGCTGACTAAAACCACACGGTGTTCCTCCTCGTCGCTTCTGGCTGGAGTGCAGGGACACAATTGCATTCTCCACAATCACCCCAACTGAGTGGTGGTAACCTTTTTTTTTTCCGGATGGGAAATCATCAAATTACTTCTCCCGCTCTGGTCTGAGCGGGAGAACTCATACTTTTACTGACTAAAACCCACCCATGTTCCTTCATCGCTCTTTGTGTTCCGGGGCCGCGGTATCTCTTTCGAACAACCCGCAGCACCCAGCAGGCATCGGCCCTTACGGGCCCCTTCCGTATGCTGACATCTCTTTGAGGCGCGCGTGGAACACGAACGCGCCGTCGACACGGCCTGTCGTCCTAAGACGGAGGGACGGCGAGCTAGCCCTTAGCTCACCGTCCACAGGCCCGCGTCTACGGTGGCCCCCGACGCCCGGTGCGTCTCCCGCGGCGGCTGGGACGTGAGGAGGAACGCTCTCTCTCACGTTCCGCCTTCTCCTTTGCTAGAATGACTGCTTCGCAAAAGGAGGTGACGGCTTCCCATTCCGTCTCGCTCCGGACCATGGCTCGAACCAGGGCCGGACGCGAGAGGTCGCCGCCGCCGATCGCCGCTATGAGAAACACGGCGTTGCTCCGCCCAAGCGGGGCAGACCTCCACCGTATGCTCCACCGTGTCCTCCGGTCGATCCTCGCAATGGAAACACCCGGGCGTCTCCTCCCGCCTGATTCGGTGCAGGAACCTCCTGAAACAACCGTGTCCGGTGAGGACCTGCGTCAGGCGGAAGGTGAGGACGCCGTGGCGCCTCTCAAGCCACTCCTCAAAGAGGGGACTTATCGCCACTATCGTGGCGTGCCCTGAGTGGTGGTAACCTGCCGTAAACTTTAGATAGACAGCTGTCACTATCTATGTGTATAGATACTGATTGCTCATAGTCAAAACCACTGAAGATACGAAATATGGAAAGCAAGACAGGATGTTTAAAAAAAAACTAGAAAATGGAGTGTTTAAATTCACATGAGGAAAACATAATAATATTCCCTATACGTTACTATTTACATAACCCCGACTGACTTGACTGCCCCGTTGGTCTCGTGATTGCAAGCGCGACTGCTGAGCGTGGGGTCTTGGGCTCGATTCCTGGGTCGGGCAAAAAGCGCTATTGGTTTTTTTCCGTTAAAATTTCTCAGCGGTAGCTCGTCCCATCGGACTAAGAGATTGAGGAAAAAGAGAGTGCACTTGTGCCTGCGCACAAACTTGTGAACTATAATATCTCCCGCGCCGATGGCTAATCTCCGCTAAGCTTGGCCGCCGTGACCAAAAACGGTCAGGAAGACTATCCACAAAATCTACGTAATTTAGACAAATCAAAATAAATATCGAAATTGTGCCACAAAAAACTTTTTTGCAAAAAAGTTTTTATTTTACCCTTTTTAGTTATCGTATCACACACAAATCCTTGTCAAGTATCAATTTCGCAATTTCTTTTACTTGGATGACTCATATTTTTTCCAGGTATTTTGATTTCAAAACCAAACTGCTGAACCGATTTTGATGAATTTCTTTGGGAGCAATCGGGAAATAGATCCATTCAGATAAAAGAAGAATTTTTCAAATCGGTTCATAAATGACGAAGATATGAGGTAACAAACACACAAAAATGTATATATACAACCGAATTGAGAACCTCCTCCTTTTTTTGAAGTTGTTTAAAAATAGTTTACCAAAAAGATACCAATTTGTTAGAGGACATTTTATTCATTTAAAGGTTGTCTGCCATATAGCTATTAGCAACAATAGGTTGTACCCTAAGCTTTCGTTTTATTTGTATTCTTAGCTATTTTTGTGTGGCATCAAGGGCTATTACAATGCCATCTTTTATTCATCTACGCATTTATTGTTGTGGGAATATTATATTATTTAGAATTTTAGATCAAAAGGAAAACAGATCTAATGAGACTAAACTTAGAATACATTGTAATGCAGCAAAAGTCACAACGACTTTTTGACCTTCATTTCAGCATTGAAAGATGATTCTGGGTTAATCAGTTGACAAACTCTAAGAAAAGGATGAATATTTTGATGTCCGTTGCAGAATCATATCATCATATAATGTAATCTGACATTATCGTCTGCTTAGCCTTTACCCAACTATGTTGATGGTGTTTTGTGTTAGAAGAGTTTTTAGTTGGGTGAATATGATTTATATTATTATGCGTTATTTGTTTGTAGGCATTTATTGTTGTTTTTTTATCTGTAATTTTGTTTCCCGGGGTATTATGGATGATCAATGATCGTCTGCCTTTTCCCAACTATGTTGGGGTCAGCTTCCAATCTAACCGGATGCAGCTGAATACCAGTAGTTTACGAATCATTCCCTCTATGTCGACTCGCGAAACAAATTGGCATCTATTTTAATACATGGAGCGACTGCCTATCTGACCTCCACAAACCAGTTTTTTTTTCTTTTTTTGTTTATAGGGTCTTTTACGCATAGCGTATGTCAGTCCCATCGTATCCTAAACAATTGCACTTTCACAAGACGGGGGCCATGAATTTGAACAAAGCCTTCGCATCGTCGCTATTTGGTTTGAATAGAATTGTATGAAACATGCCTACATCAGTTAGCCACAAACCAGTTAGTACTGGGTAATACGATAACCCCTAGTAAGACTGATTTCGGTCAGACTTTCGGGCCACTGACTACCTGTAACGACTGTCAAATATCTTCAAATGACAGCCGGGACCAACGGCTTAACGTGCTTTCCGAGGCACGGAGTAAACTCTGTATGTGATGGGTGGTCACCCATCCACGGACCAACCTAGGTAAGCGCGGCTTAACCTAAAGAATGACCTAAACGTGGTAAATGAATGGGCTTACTCTTTACTTTAAAATAATACTTAAATAACATCACGCCATGTAATCCTCGAAGGGATAGGCAAAGGTGTACCTACCTAACGGTAACCACCCACATTGCACACATATATGGGTTTTAAGTAACATTTGTGATCTATTGCCATCAACCGGGCACTCCGTTAACATTCAAACTTTTTAAGTTTTTTGATGACTTGGATGCAAAGAAGAAGAGTTAAACCACACTTATAAGCACCATTTATTTTCTACTTTGATTGGTCCAGGCTTTCATAACGAACTTCTTTGGTGCTTGCTGCGACCTGTAGAAACTATTCTGGACATGAGACCACAAAGTCGTATGTACAATACTCCCTGTATTTGTACGTCCCACCATATGCTCAGAAGCATAAGGTCGTATGTACAATACTCTCTGTATTGGTACATCCGACCTTACGTTTCCGATGTCGAGAATTTTCCAGCGATAACTTCGATAGAAAAGCGAAAACATAAAATCAAGGAAATGCCATCACAGGTCTTTACTTCAAAACAAATTATAAAATCAAGCGACGCGAGCGCTAACCAATCCATTTTAAATAATAATATTATATCGTCGAGGATCATTAAAGCGCTGTAAGCGTTGAAAGCGTCTAATTCAATCAATGTCAATCAGACTGTGTTAATTAAAACAAGGCGACGTGTGTCACGTGTCTGGGGGGGGGGGGTTATTATAAAACGTGATGGGTAATGACTGTCTTGTTGTGGCCTAGTGGTCGCTAACGCTACTGCTGAGCATGGGGTCCTGGGATCGATACCCGGGTCGGGCAAAGTGTTATTGGGTATTTCAATCAGTAATTTGTAAGTAGCAGCCATGGAGTCTGGATTTGTGACGGTTGATAGCATTAAGCTCGCCCCCTATTACATGGGAGTTAATCATAGCTGGCGAAATGTGGGTGTACTTGTTAGGCACACCTCTGTCTAACCCTTTGAGATTTACAAGACGTGATGTTATGTGATGGGTATTTGGTAGGCAGGAGGGAAGATATTTTCGATTGTCGAAAAAGGTTCGAGTTAGAAGTCAATGTGATTTCTATCTTATCGTACTGTTTACTAAGCTTAAAACAATGTAACATCACCATCATTGCTCGTTGAGTCCATTCATAGGTTGCCTAGAAGCAATCGCTATTAGTTATGAAACCGCCGCTGTACAAATAGAATTACCTAGCAATATTGTAAAAAAAAAAAAATTTGCAAAATAAAAAACGACTTCAAAAAAAAATACACTGAAAACTGGGAAATAAGTTTACTTCCAGAAGTCGGTGTGTTTTGTTTGTTTATTTGACTTTTTTGCCATCGAGTTTTCCTACGTGTCTCGAAAAGCCGGTTAAGCTGCTGGTCCCGGCTGTCAATTGTAGATCATTGACAGTCGTTACAGGTAGTCAGTGGCCCGAAAGCCTGACAAAAGTCTTACCGATGGGTATCGTATTAACCAGTACTAACTGGGTTATGGAGGTCAGATAGGTAGTCGCTGCATATAAAATACTGGTATACAGCTGCATCCGGTTAGACTAGAAGCCGACCCCAACATAGTTGGGAAAAGCTAGGCAGATCTTGAGGTTACTGCTGATCGCAGCAAAAAAATTATATCTTCTCCAAGATCACCCTATTGCCGACAATTTAATAATATCTCAAAGTAAATCATGTGAAAAGTAAACGGTGATATTGGATGTTGAGTTTAACTCCCTCGACTCCATCAAAAGCTTACTTTACTCACAAAAAATAAAACATCCTGCGGAGTAAAGTTAACATTATCAGAACGATTTTATTGAATCCCCGTTCACCCCATGAAATAAAAAACGTATAAAATGCACGTACATACAGATTTTTACGATCCCTTCAAGCTAATACACACGGAAAGCCTACTAAACATCTCGAAAGTACTCCCTAAAATATTAACTCGAGCGTCAAAATCATATATTTCCGAACACCCCTATATGCCACTAAGTATTCCTTTAAAATAATTCACTTTAAAAACAGCAGACCCTTCCTGAACTAACCGGCTTTGCCTCAAAACGCAAACATCCTAACCCTCGAAAAGATACAGTCAACTTTCAACTCCATTTTTTGCAGATAGGAATGGAAATTGTCTGACGGAAATTCCGGAACTTTCCTCGGGACCCAGATGGGTGCTCGTAATGAAAGAAAGACCGCATGCGGTGTAGCAAATTGCTTTCAGACGACGCATTGCATTAGGGCAAGTAAGTACCTATGTACTGTTAGAATAACTAACACGATTATGTATGTAGAGGAAGGTTTTGGTATAATCAAAGTAGTACCAGTGGCTTATAAGATTGGATTTGGGAATTTGCGGAACCTGCAAAATAGAATTAATTCGTCAGTCTGGATTTTGGAGCGTTATGAGTTGTGCTGTTTATTATATTCATTAGGAACTTAGTGAAGAGACTCGCTGTATTTTTTTAAGACTTCGAGACCAACCGCTGTCAATTTTTTTTTTTTTGTATTCTGTGACATTCATTTATGCTGTCTAGGTTTCTGTACGGTTTTTTCAGTGGCCACTGAAAACTAGCAGGCATCATGATGAGTGGTAACCTGCTTGTCACAATCACGAAGAAAAAAAACCGGAAGTCAGTGGCAAAAAAGTCAACGAAATAAACAAAAGTCACCGACTTCCGAAACTAATTATTAAATTATTTATTTAATCTTTTCGAAAGCAAAACCTGCTTCATTAAAAATTTCAAACACAAATTCAATAATTGGTTTATTTTGATTACCTAAAAAGCTTTGATATCGTTTCAGTATTGACGCGGGTTTGACAAGATAAATTCATAAACAAAAAATGTATTACGATCGCCCACTCCTATTTAGAAACAGAAGAAAAACAGTAAAACATCGTGAGGGAAACCTGGACTTATAATTCATATAAGTCTGAAATCGCCAACCCGTCTTGAGCAAGCGTGGTGATCAATGCTCGTGCCTTCTCTGTATGAGAAGAGGCCTTTGCCCAGCAGTGGGACAGTTACAGACTGGTATTATTATTATGAAAACCGCTACCTACCTATAGAAATGTGCCCTCTAAATGGGCCGGTATATTTGTTCGTCACCCACGTATTCGTGCGTTGTGTGACAGTCTGTCTGTAAAGCGAAGCTGGATGTGCGAAGCTTACACCCGTATCTATAGTCAAGTGAAATTAATTACTTGAGCTATCATGAGCTAATATTACTTGCAATTTTTTTTTATGCAATAGACAAGAATTTAAACGAAGTAAGAACCGTCAAAGAAAACAAAGCTAAGAATTCTAATTCTTTTTACAGTTCCAGCTTCAAGCAATTACTAAACTACATAATAAAAATTGTATCTTAAACAATGACATTTACTCAAGTAAACACTTTGACTTGTTTATAGATACGGCTGTTAGCCCTGGGTTACTAAAGGGTGACGCCTTTATACGAGGCTTAAAGGTTATTCAATTAAAAGAGGCCATGTTAACAAGGAGGGGAGGACCCCTTTCTGTAATCTGTTTTTATCATTAGCTCAGACAGATACTTAATACT
This sequence comes from Standfussiana lucernea, assembly GCA_964057025.1. Classification (NCBI taxonomy): domain Eukaryota; kingdom Metazoa; phylum Arthropoda; class Insecta; order Lepidoptera; family Noctuidae; genus Standfussiana; species Standfussiana lucernea. Next base: position 7,646,342 of record OZ059808.1, on the reverse strand, counting down.
TAACTCTGGAATAATAATACCAGCCTGTCACTGACCCACTGCTGGGCAAAAGGCCTCTTCTCATGCACAGAAGGCACGAGCATTTGATCACCACCCTTGCTCGAGACGGGTTGGTGATTTAAGACTTATATTAATTATAAGTCCAGGTTTCCTCACGATGTTTTCCTTCACCGATGTCTGTGATGTCCAAGATAAACTTGGAAAAGTAAATATAAATTGAAAAAGTCACATTGGTACTTGCCCAGATTTGAACCCACAATTACATGCATGAGAGGCGAGGTCTTAACCTCTGGGCCATCACGACATGTACCGGTAACTGTGGAATACCATAAAAAGAACTGATGGACATTATGAAGTATGTTTTACAGAATGAGTGTTTTTTTTTTTAACAGTATGTGCAATATTTAGGTATTAAGTCGTTTAACTTCAGAGTCCAAACAAGTCACAATTATTATTGTTTGTAAAACTTTTCGTAAATCACATAATTGTGACATTTAAGCATAAGACGGCGCCGCCGAGGCCGGCCTAGAAAGAGATGGCGAGATGATCTTGACGCACATTACGGAGGCTGGTTGGAGGTGGCGCAGGATAAGAGTACCTGGAAGGATATGGGGGTGGCCTTTGCTCAGCAATGGGACATATAAGGCTAATAAAAAAAAGCATAAGCCCATTAAGTACACAGAAACTTTTTACAACTTTTTTAAACTTTTTAACAGAAATTTAAAAGTAAAAAAAAAACATTGCACTTTTCACGTTGCCACGGTTTATGGCAACACTTAACCTCTGGCCAAGGTAAAGGCCCTTGGGTCACGGGAAGCGTAAACAAGATTATATAAACAGAATAAATTTTTGGATTTTCCATCAATGTCATCACTCATAGATAGAGATTGTTCAGGGTCCAGACTAGTCTTTGGCCCCGACGCTCATTTGTAAATTTTTGACACTCGTTACAGGTAGTCCATACAGGTGGTGGCTCTAACCCTTAACCAGGAGCATCATATCATCCTGTACTAACTGGGTAGTGGAGGTCAGATAGGCAGTCGCTCCACGTAAAATACTGGTATTCACCTGCATCCGGTAAAACTGGAAGTCGAACCCAACATAGATGGGTAAAAGCTAGACAGATCATCATTGATCATCCATAGTACCCCGGGAAACAAAATTACAGACAAAAAAAAAACAACAATAAATGCCTACAAAAAAATAATGCATAATAAATCATATTCACCCAACTAAAAACTCTTCTAACACAAAACTCCATCAAAATAGCGACACATCCGTAAAACCTGCATATAGAATAGCTATGAAAGATCGGGAAATAGTCCGAAAATCCGGGTTCATAGTTTAGCAGAGCGATAACAAAAATGTCACAGCCCACAGAAGCGTTCTTGTGTGGTGGCCACTGACAGCGAATTATTATATCGGCGATACACCCGCGATTTTATTTTGCGACAAGCTCTGCGGCTGATGGGACTTTTACATCGAAAAAACATTCACATTTATCTGACCTCTACAACTCACTCAGTACTAGATCAAAACGACTGATTAATCAATATAGATAAGGTGGTGCTAGCGATATCAAACTAACATTTTGAGTATACCTTCAATTACATTACGTTTTTTCATTGGTTTAGAGGATTCAAGTAGGTACTTGATAGTATTAGGTACCTATTATCTTTGTTAATCCTGGCATATTGAGTAACGGGACATATTATCATTCACTTAACTCCCTTTCCTTTTCATCATTTTCATCCACAGGCCGACTTCATCCACTGCTGGTCAGGCCTTTCTTTGCTTGTGCCAACTTCCACGTTCTTGTGCCAGCCTCATCACCTTTCATACCTCCTCTAAAATAATTCAAACTCTCAAGTTCAAAGTACATTATCAAACAAGCCAAAAAGGAATTGAAAGCTCAGTCGTAAATATGCAGCTGCCCTTACAGCGCTGTATCGCTGAATCGTTAACTCGATGGAAGCGCCACACGTGCCAATATTAACGCCCGATACGCCTGGACAATGCGGTTTTTGTTCAATTTATATTCACATGCACATAGGTATGATGTAAAGCGCTTTTACGAAATAAGACAAATGCTCTTGTATGTATGTCGTCAACCACGTGTTAAGGAAATAAGGCATTTGTGTTTAAAAATAATTAGCACTACCACTAGTAACAAAATTATTAGTAAATGCAAAAATCTCTGTCTGTGTATATTTTACACCTTGACGTCTAAGCTGCTAAGCAAATTTCGATGTTTGACTCACAGGTAATGACCAGGTGAAATTTCATTTCATTATGAACATTTTTAGTCCCATAGTACCCAAGTTCTCGTGAAGAAGATTGCATGTAGTGGTGATGTGAATGTTGTGGTGTATGTATACAAGAACTAGCGACCCGCCCCTGCTTCGCACGGGTGCAATGTACATACTAATATTTTCTCAACTAAAATATGCATGTATTATACATATAAACCTTCCTCATGAATCACTCTATCTATAAAAAAAACCGCATCAGAATCCGTTGCGTAAGTTTTTAAAGATCTAAGCATATATAGGGACAGACAAACAGCGGGCAGCGACTTTGTCTTATACTACGTTAGTGATGAATAATTATATTAAAAGTTGTGCCAGTTACTGAAAAGTTGAAAGGGAATTAACTGTCTTGGTATAGGCATTTGTGATGAAGAGGCACAAATCGCATGTCACTAAAAAAGTGATGAATATAGGTATGTTATAGTTGATGGATGGAGAGGAAGAGGAAGACCAAGGAAACGATGGATGGATGTGAGAAATGATTTAAAAGAAAATGGAGTAAATGATAGCGTGATGGTTGACAGCAGAGAATGGAAGAAGAAAAGTGTTGCTCCGGCCCCAAGTAACATGGGACAAGGGCAGGAAGATGATGTACCTAAGTTATCCTAGGATAATTTCCGACGTCCATCTGGGCGAAGTCGTGGTCGAAAACTAGTAAAATTATAATTGTATCAAAAATAAGTAGGACACACTATAATTTTGCATTAATTAAATTCCAGGGAAACGCTTTCCATAATGATAAATTAATGACTTTAATTTCACACGTTCTCAAATTATTACAATTATTTTTTAATGTGCCTTTTATTTTCCGATTAAAAAATGTTGAAAATTTCTTGTCGTTGGTATTATGTCTGGCTGTGTCCAGCGACTTTACTCGCGTGATAAGAGTTTCTGCAAAATTGTATGCTTCTAGATCAGTGATGGGCAAAGTACGGCCCGCGAAAGGATTTAATCCGGCCCGCCGACGGTCTTTCAAAATGAATACAATATGGCCCGCTATAATTATATTTTGACGGACCAGTAGTATGAAGTAGAATAATAGATGCATAGGTAAAGGAGCTAGCTATACTTGCCGCGTAGTGCACGTGTTGCGGGTCGCAAGTTAAATTGTAATTAGTAAATAACATGGTGTGTAATGTTTATTTTTATGATTAAAAAAATTCAAATTATAATGCATTTTTGCTATAATTCTGGCCCTCCTCTGAAATTGTTTCAACTTTCTGGCCCCCCATGAAGAAAGTTTCCCCACCACTGTTATAGAAGTGTGAATTTTAACATATTATCACGCCTGTACTCTCCGAAGGGTTTGGCAGAGGTGTACCTAATAGTACACCCACTTTTCGCCAGTTATGTTTAAGTCCTATGAAATTGGGGGCGACTCTATTGCCATCAACCGGTTACAAATCCAGACTCAGCGGCTGCTACTGAGACATTCCTTGTAGAAAACCCCAATATCACTTAGCCAGATCTGGGTTTCGAATCTATAACCTCATGCTCAGCAGTCACGCTTGCGAGCACTGGACCAATTAAGGCAGTCGACTAATGAATTTTCAACAGTTAACATCATCGACGATTTCGACGACCCGAATGGCGCAGCGGTAGTGAAGCTGCCTTACGTTCATAGGGTTCCGGGTTTGAATCCCGGTAGGAGCAAGTGTTTGTGTGATGAGCATGGACATTTGTTTCCGAGTCATGGATGTTTATATGTATAATAAGTATGTATTTACAAACAAAAAGTATCTATGTAATATATCAACTATCTGGTGTCCACGACACAAGCCTCGTTGCTTAATGTGGCACCAGATGGCGCTGTGTGTAATGTCCAGCGATATTTATTTATTATTTTTTATCATCATCTCCATCATTCACAACTACTGCTGAGTAAAGGCTTCTTCCATTTGTGCTATACCAACTTTCCTGGTCAGTGCAAATCTTAACCACGAAGTTCTAAAGGTCATCCAACTTTCCAAGATATTTTAAGCCTCAGGGATTTCTCAGTAGCAGCCACGGAGTCTGGTTTTGTAACCGGTTGCTGGCAATAGGCTCGCTTCTATTGCACGGGACTTAGACATATGTAAATGGCTGAATGTGTACTGTTAGGCACACTTCTGTCTACTAACCTTTCGTTGATTACAGACCTTATGTGATGTTATTTAGCCTTTAATTAAACTTAATTTCCTAGGCTATGAAATATCACAATGGTCTTTATAAAACCTGAAACCAGGTGCTTCAAAGGTCTTTGAACTTTCAAGCCGCCATTTTTACCTTTCTTAATTTCAGTTAATCACAGTCGTTCCTTTCGCGGCATCTTTCTTAAGATAAACGCAGTGATAAAACTTTTCCACGGAGATTCTCTTTAACCTCTAGAGCCCCGCTGGCACAAAAACGTGCCAGTAAACAAGTATTACCGTTGAGCCCCGCTGGCACAAATTTGTGCCACCAAACCCCGACCGAATTAAAACTGTATTTGTGCCAGCGGGGCTCAACGGTAATACTTGTTTACTGGCACGTTTTTGTGCCAGCGGGGCTCTAGAGGTGATAGTTTTTAAAACATGGTTTATTTAATTTAATAATCTTGCTGAAATAATTGACGGATTTTTTATTAGACGTCTTCTCAGCACTGCCTCGTTGGGTCAGTGATTGCAAGCGCGACTGCTCAGCATGAAGTCCTGGGTTCGATTCCCGGGTCGGGCAAAGTGTTATTGGGTTTTTCTATCAGGAATTTCTCAGTAGCAGCCACGGTGTCTGGAACTGTGCCTGGTTGTTGGCAACAGGCTCGCCCCCTATTTCATAAGACTTAAACATAACTGGCGAAATGTGGGGGGTCCTGTTAGGTATACCTCTGCACAGACACACGTGTCTTTTCAGAAGTTGGAGTACTACAATATTATATTTTAGCAAGGCTTAACTTGCACCACAAATGATTCTTCTATTGTTTATGTGCTTCATTTGTCAATTGTTTGAAAACTAACCAAAGAAAGAAAGATGATTTTAATAATTAACATAACATACTTAAAGCCTGAAATCCCCGAAGGGTTAGGCAGAGGAGTAAATACCTGCAGAACTATCACATTTCATGTTCGATATGTGTTTAGCGTTAAACGCGTTTAGTGATATGTGGCGTAAGAGGGCTTTCAAGTCTGTTCAGCAGTTTAGCAATACAAGGTGTTTGTTGCTTTGCATCCTCGTCAAGTTCAAGGAGGTAACTATGCTAATGATTCTCGACCCGAATCAATAATAAAATGGGTAGGTAATTTTTATATTAGGGTTCCGTACCTCAAAAGGAAAAAACGGAACCCTTATAAGATCACTTTGTTGTCCGTCCGTCCGTCCGTCTGTCAAGACCGTTTTTCTCAGGAACGCGTGGAGGTATCAAACTGAAATTTCTATATGATACTTAGTTCTACTGTCCCTGGAAGCTGTAGAAAAATCAACCTTCTAAGTCAACGCAATCAAAAGATACAGCCACTTAGGCCGCAAATTTCCGCAAATTTTCGAAACTCGCACGGGAATCAAAACCTACAGGGTACTTCCCGTGAACTTAGAATCTTGAAATTTTGTACGAAGTCACGTCTTATAGTACAGATATAGGAAAAATTACGAAAACCGTAAATTTTTAGTTTCGTCATATAAAAAAAAGTTATATACCCACAGGTTTGTACGGAACCCTCGGTGCGCGAGTCCAACTCGCACTTGACCGGTTTTTTTTTCTTAATATCGGAAATCGATAAATGTACTCCACCCTGTATTAAAACGCAGCCCGTCGAATACTAGCCCTATAACCGCGCTTTCACATACACAAACAAACGCAGACGTTTATTCGATAAACGGGTGATTCTGCTCTTTTTAAAAGGGCTTCATTCTGAAATAGTGTCAAAATAAAACAACTAAAAAAAGCAATGTTTATTATAATTGACCGGGAACTGTAATTTATTTTGATTATTCACGTCTTCCATGTCAAACTCCTGAATTTTGACGAGGATGCAAAACTACACTTTGTATAGTAAAAACGGTCACAATCTTTATCGACAACAACATAATTAAAAAACATTTTCAAAATTCTCAAAATCTCTTACACAACAATTCCACAATTCTCTCGAAATTGAAATAGAAAGAATAATATCTTAATAGCTCCTACTAATTGGTAGTCAACATCTTAACCCTATAAAGAGCACCCGCCGGCGTCACTTTGAAGTTTAAACCCTCCAATTTATATAATTGAAACTTTATCTTGTTTTGTGTCAGTCTGTTGTAACCACAGAATAGATACGTACAGAATGCCCACTCCATATAACGGACGAACATGTACGCACACACGCGCGTAGACGTGCTTGACGTTTGCACTCGCGACTGGCATTTATTTGAGAATGCCATACTATTGTGGCACTTGTTCCTCCGCTAACGAAGAAGCAACGACCTATCGTCTATTTACTCACTCAGTCAATATACAAAAGTATAAGGCCTGTGCCACAAAAGAGATGCAAAAGTACAATCATACTTATCTCTGACAGCCTTGTTGGTCTGGTGGTAGGCGCAACTGCTGAGCATGAGATTATTCGTCTGGATTTTAAAAGACGCTATAATAGCCTCTGAGTTTGTTACGGCTGTGTCTTCTAAGAGTGGTCGGATAGGAAACACCAACTTATCTTGTTTTAATAAAAAAAATGATGCCCAAAGGTGGTTTATTAAAAACTATTTAAAAAACGTTCAGCGACGCTTTTTTTGCGTGCAAAATACTCGCTCGGCACGTAGGCACAAGTAATCGCCCGTCGTACTCGCGCACACTTTCTCACTTGCTCACTGCCCAGTGATCAATTTATCCAAACTCGCCAACTAGCTCTGTTTGTTGGAGGTGAGACAGGCGCTTATCCCGCTGTGTATCTGCACCTGTTTTCGCTCGTTGTATGCAATTGAGCTTCTGTCCTTATTTTGTTTTGTGTTGCAACTCCATCATTTCCCTGTCTAATAATCCTTTCGTAATCAAATTCTAGAATTTCGCGAATACGGTGGAATTTTCGGACTTTTCTGAGGCTCACAATCTTTCGGGAGGTTTTGTGAAATTTTGGGGGCGGTTGTCGCGGTATTTTTTTTTTCGTGTTATTTGATTTGGTATGCGCGTGTTTACGTTTTTGTACATACCTACATTCCCATAAGGGTAGATAGAAACATCAGAACGCCACCTGCTACAATCCTTATAAATACTCGTCTTGCTTCATCCACGTACATACAGGTTATTGAGATGAGAGGAATAGAAACTCCATACTTCGCTCCAAAACACAAATAGCTGATGCTAGCCTTACAGGTGCTATGTTAAAATGGAATTGGGCTGGTCACATCTGCCGCATTTCGGGGGAGCAATGGGTTAAAATAACCACTCCATGGATTCCAAATGGCAAGAAACGACAACGCGGCAGGTCCAGAAGGAGATGGCATATCCTTGTAGGGCAAAAATAACCTCCTCGTTCTGTCGAGTCCTTGCGTTTCTAGTCATATCTGCCCCTTAATCATCCTCAAAACATTTTCTAACCATTTAGGCATAGGCACTACTCAATTTGGCTACTACATGTATCAAATTAAACACAAGTATTTGATCTTCAATTCCAGTGATAATAAGCCTACAACATCTTATCAAACAATCTTAGACGCAAGTTTAGACTTACGTCTAAGATCGTTCCAAAAAGTCTCAATACCTAAGTCAAATAACCTCTTTACTTTCACCTCAAGAAAAACACACCTGGCAACCTAAAGCCAGTACCTCACCCTCACAACACTCCAAGGTGACATACAACTCAATGTCAAACACTACAGAAACCCCTCACTGAAATTAACTGTCGCAAATTCCAATGTGTACCTATGTAAAGCAGGCTCATTTTGAATTACGTGTCAATCGGGTCCTGTATCAACATCAATTTTATTCACATCAGGCGTACGCCTAACGAGTTCCTAAAGGTGCGACTAGACGGGCCATGTTTTCTTTTTCGGCGACATTTTGTTGCTTTTGGTGGCCAGGAATATTTTTCTTTCTGTCGAGTCGATGTCTCCGATTTTGTCCGACCAGTAGGTACGTAGCGACCTGGCCAGTTCTGTCGTTTGCCTCATTCAGGCCCTGAAGGGTGCAGTGTGTGGTTTTCGACGACCAGGACATAATTTATCAGGCGGTGTGATATATGTTGGTACTACACACTCGTATTGTGTTCGAAATGGCTCGATTATACCCCATCAAGCTATATTGGATCTGTAGCGAAGAACTTGAGCCAGTATTCCGTTCAAAGATTCAACCAAGAGCCAGTAATATTAGGAGTACAGTACAAGCAATATTATCAGTATGTGCCAGCCACAATGTTTAGTATTTCCTGTATTAGTTTTTTTTAGATCCCTCGTCAATTTTGCTTACTGACTACATAGATGACAAGATTATGAGCGAAACAGTTACTGTTGCGAATTAATTGCGAGACTACAAAACAAAACATAACATCATGCCTGTAATCCCCGAAGGGTTAGGCAGAAGTGTACCTAACAGTACAGCCACATTTCGCCAGTTATGTTTAAGTCACATGTTAAAGGGGGCACAAATCCAGACTCCGTGGCTGCTACTGATAAATTAATGATGGAAATCCCAAAAACAATTTGCCCGACCCGGGAATCGAACCCTGGACCTCTTGAGCAACCACTGGACCAGCGAAGCTACAAAACACAGCAACAAAACTGTTGCCGAGCAGCAAACAGCCACAGGCTGCGGGTAAAAATTCGTCCCGTTTTAGAAGAGCCTTAAAGGAAATTATCCGAACGAATTTTGCTAAAGCATTTGGCCTTGCGTATGTCAATGAGAAGTGTTTGATGTCACGCATGCTTTTGAAGGGAATTCAAATTAAAGGAGTTCAATGTGGAATATTATGGGAATTCGAATTGTTCGCATGTGGAAGACTTGTATGTTACGTTGTCTGTACGTAGGCATTAGGTATATTTTTCAGGTATTGAATCGTCTTTTTTTTCTGTTCATCAGAGTTCTAAGACCTTTTCTTATTAAAACTTTATGCACAAATAAAAAATAGTACTAAAACATTCCTGTACTAACAGATCATGGTAACCCCTTGTACTGAACACCAAACCGCAAGACTGACCTCGCTTCGTCGATTGCCTTCCGTACGACGCAAGAGAATTGAGAGAGTATGACCAGAACAGAGCCTTAGGTACAGAAGGTCAGTTTCATGATGATGCTGATGCTGAGGATCTCATCATCATCTGCCTAGCCTTTTTCCCAACTATGTTGGGGTCGGCTTTCAGTCTAACCGGACGCAGCTGAATACCAGTACTTTACATGGCTAAAATAATAACAGCAAGATATGCATTGCATGCTGAGATCGGTTCGTGGCTGAGTGAACAGTCTATTGCTTACTGAGTCCCTTCAGTCTGTGTCTTGGAATGCATGTTAAACCGTTGGTGCCCGTTATCATTTGTAGATCTTTGACAGTAGAATCAAAACCCCGAAGTTACTAAGGGGTATCGTATTACCCAGTAACTAGGTTGTAGAGGTCAGATAGGCAGTCGCTCCATGTAAAACTTTAGAATTCAGCCGCCTCCATTGACCCCAATATAGTCGAGAAAAGGCTGGGCAGACGATGGTGAGAAGATTAGCTTCATACAATGAGCGAAAACAGGCGGACGTACACCTGTACGTATGACGATCTCAAACAAATGACAGCTTGCACTCGCAGTACGTGATGCGTGTCTATGTGTGCGTACATTTTCACTCGTTGTATAGAGCTGGTCTTCTGTATCTATTTATTCTGTGTGTTTGATGCAAGAACATTGAGTGAATGTAACTACATTCCTGTTCCTTCATCTACAGACAGAATTGTAAGGGGGAATTCGCAGAACATCAGAATAGAAGTGTATGCTCTAACAAATTTAGAATAGAAGAAACAATAACTCATAGTGAAACACTTTTAATATGGAAATTGTAGTGACAAATACACACAAGATAGCTCGAGAGCATATACACGAGAAGTTGGCAGATTCGTCTCAGAAATAAGTTGCAGTAGTTTTTCTTGTTATCTCTCTTCACTTTATATTTTATTTTATATATGTATATATATATATATATATTCTAGTATTTTCTTTTTTGTTATTGCACCTACTGTGTATTGTCTCTGCAACACCCTAAGGTAGACTGGTAGAAAATGCCCAAGGCATTAAGTCCGCCTTTGTACATTTTTTTTTACTTGTGCAAAAAGTTTTAATAAATAAATAAGATAGATAAAAATATACTTTATTAGCTGTTGCCCGCGACTTCATTTGCGTGGAATTTTTTTATGTGCATGTGAGAAAAAAAAGAGAGCCTTTGTCCTTCCCCAAGTCAAAATCTATCTCCTTGCCAAATTTCGTTACGATCCAATCAGCCGTTTAGTCGTGAAAGGGTAACAAACAAAAACAGTTACATTCGCAAAATTCAGGTGAATGTCATAGAAGGCGTAAATAATCAATATAAATTACGGTACCTTGTCAATTATAATATACGCTGCTTTTTTAGTTGTTTTAATTTGACATTATTTCAGAATGAAGCCCTTTTCAAAAAAGGAGAATCACCCGTTTATCGAAAAAACGTCTGCGTTTGTTTGTGTGTGTGCAAGCGCGGTTATAGGGTTAGTATTAGACGGGCCGCATTTTAATACGGGTGGTGTACACTTATCGATTTCAGATATTAAGAAAAAATAAATAAAAATTCCCTACCCATTTTATTATAGATTCGCGTCGAGAATCATTAGCATAGTTACGTCCTTGAACTTGACGAGGATGCAAAGCAACACCTTGTATTAGTATGGATTGTATGTACATCAAATTCAAGCTCTTTTACAATATCACTAATTCTACAGTTCCAATTGTAGTTTCAATAAAGAAACCACACGTTATTAACAAAGCGTAACGCCTGCATTCCTCGAACTAACAGGCTGAGGTGTCTATATAATACAATAATAGATAGTGAGCATATTGTTGGAAACCGATCCAGACAACAGGCTGTTACAAGAAGATATAAAATCAATAAGACTAAAGGAATTGAACTAGTAGTCGCAATCGCGACTGCTGTGAATGAGGCCCTGGGTACGACTCCCGGGTCGGGCAAATTGTTGTTGGGTTTTCCATCGAGAATTTCTCAGGAGCAGCCACGGAGACTGGATTTGTGCCCGGTTGATGGCAATCGGCTGGCCCCCTCTTACATGGGACTTAAACAAAACAGACTAAAAGTGGCTGTAATATTAGGTACACCTCTGCCGAACCCTTCGGGGATTACAGGCGTGATGTTATGTTATGTATGAATAAATATTTTTCTATAAAACCAGCTTTTACCCACAGCTAAGCCAGAGTGGTGGTCTTAAATCATCCCACGGAAACATACTACCGGGATTAATGTACTGAGTTCGTGGTAACCCGTTTTTACGTCGGTGTCCCTTGACCTTTGTATAGAATAAAAGTATGATCTATGTCCGATGGGCATGGTTTATCCGTGTGCCAAATCTCATTAGAATCGTTCAACCGTTAAGGTGTAAAAAGAAATACTTTCGCATTGATAATTTTAGTAGCTTATGCCAGCGGCTTCGCCCGCGTGGAGTTCGATAATTGACCCACGGGATCGTTCTATCGGGATGAAAAGTAGCCTATGTGCTATGCTAAACTATAATCTATCTCTGTGCCAAATTTCATCCAGATCCGTTCAGCCGTTCTGGTCGTGATTGAGTAACAAACATCCATCCATACTTTCGCATTTATAATATTAGTATAGGAATAGATTATAGATGGAGATTAGTTTTAAGCTTTCATTAAATTTTTAACAATCAAAAATATTTAAAAATTCAAACTCTTCAAGATCGAGACAAAAATCAAACAGCATTAAGAATAAGCAAAAAAAATTGAACCAATTTAAAATACTCGATGAAAATTAAGGCATAAAACATCGTGAAATTTTTGAATATTTTAGTGGCACTTAAAATATTATCGACAGCTGAAAAAAAGAGCTGATTTTGTGCTCAGAGAAATTGAAATGCTGTCGGTGACAGCCCTAATAACAGCGATATATTATTAGGTTCTTACAGACATAAATATCGTGCTAAAAACATTGACTTAAGTTTTTAGACAGGTCTGTATAAAAAGTGATTTTATAAACAGGTCTGTAGAATATAACAGTCTTTAGAATTTATGAATTGTTTATTATAATTAATATTGGAGGCGGTGTTTCAACATAATAATTTAACTTTTCGAAGGTCACTGTGAAGTTTTTCGGATTCTTATTTTTGTTTGACTGATGACAGTGTCTCGAAAACTAGCAAAAAACACAACAAGTGGTAGTATTTCTGACTTTTTTTTGTCTAAGCCTATACTGTCCCACTGCTGGGCAAATGCCGATTCTAAGGCTTTCAAGAGCTCTTTGTCAGCTCTTGTGATGTGAGATCTGGACTAACTGAAAAAAAAATTGAGCTGAATCAATTTATATGGCTATCGACACGCTAAGAAGAAAGGCGCTCTCTTACCGGAGCATTTGCCTATATTGTAAAAATCAAAAATTTGATTTTGTACAGAACCAAGGTGATTATTACTAATTGTCTCGTCACAGCTAGTTTGCGAACTGTAATGCTCGGTTTTCCCCACTCTCCGATGTATTTTTCGAAACTGATCAGTTAAATTACAAGAAAATACTCCCGGTGATAGCGCTTTAACATGATATTCGTATTTAAATAAAGAAGGTATCGTCATCTTTCTGCCCTTGTCCCATACTTGTGGTCGGCGCAACACGTTTTATTCTTCCAATCTCCACTGTCGAACGTCGCCATCATTTACTCCTATCTCTTTCATATTATTACTCACAAATTCTATATTTTCTTTGGCCTTCCTCTCCCTCTCCATCCACCAAGATAATGTCCATCACTCTTTTAGTAATATGCTTTCATCCCTCTACATTACATAAATCAGATCTAATTCCCCAAAAAATCAACATAATTACTCTTGAACTAACTTCAAGAACTCTCTCCTTCAACGACAAATCGAATTTCAACTTCTATTGAATAAAATAAACGCGAGCATTGACATTGATTAAGGCAACTCAATTTTACGTACATACTGGTATGTTACATATAAAAATATAACGACCTCTAGACGTTCGCGATTTACTGAGTATTCTATTATAATTGTATGTTTATGCTAGCAACGCATCATGTGTTTTCTTTAATCTATTTTGATGTGTGTTACGTTACACCGTCTTGTAACATTATTTTTTTTTTGAGCTGTTGAAGGAAAACATTTTAAGTATTATCACTAATATGATGGCATTAAAAAAAAATACATTATTATTTTATAAAGTGTAAAAGTGGAGTTTCTCGGACACTATTTTCAAACAAAGTTAGTTTTTACACAGTCCAGGGTGCATTATTGAATTCGTTCCAATCAAATCAAAACAAAAAGATTAGGTTAAGCCCAACAAAATATCTAAATTTTATTTCATCATCTGCCTGTCCTTTTTCCCAAATTATAGTATTCTACATGGAGCGATTGCTTATCTTACCTCCACAATCCAATCAGTAATGGATAATGGAGTACCCCTTGGTAAGTCTGGTTCTCAGACTTTCGGACCACTGACAACCTGTAACGACTTTCAAAGACCCTACGAATGACCGCCGGGAGCAACGGCTTAACGTGCTTTCCGAGGCACGGAGGAAACTCGGTGCTGTCAAGTCATGAAAAACGAAAATACAAAACTATCACATAAATGAATCGAAGACAATGTTGACGAAAGTACTTACGCTTACAAAAAAAAATGCTCGGCAATCAATCGTCCTAAAGCTCGTTGGGTCGACGATATCGTCAAAATCTCAGGAAACACCTGGATAAGGCACGCACAGAACCGGGAAGTGTGGCTGAAGAAAGTGGAGACCAATACCTAGAAGTGGGTGATTCCGGGTTGATATGATGATGATCTTCTTTCTTTATCGTGTGGTTAGTGCCTAACCTGGTGTCAGAGTTTTTATGTCGCCCATGGGCTTCTGACTTGGCCTTACATACTGTCGAGAAATATCTCTCAGGTATGCTGGTTTCCTCACAATGTTTTCCTTCACCGAAGCAAGTGATAATTATTCAATACGCACATGATTCCGAAAAATCAGAGTGCGTGTACTGGGTTCGAACTCGAGACCTATGACTTGGCAGTCCAATGGTCACACCACTAGGGTGTCACTGCTTCTGCTTGCTGCTATGATGATGAGTAATGGTAAGAAAAAAGCCTAGAAGAGGACCTTCTACATTTCACTTAGGCCTCCTGGCCTGTGTACCAGCCATGACGTCATAATAAGCTGATTAATTATGCTCTACAGACAAACAACGAGCATACATAGATCACCAGTCTTGCTCACTGCATGTTAAGGAAATCCTGTTGTCCCAGTTTCGCAACAAAGTTTCCCTTTACCGCAAGCCAGTGATGTCTAAAATATCCCAAGAAAAATACACTATATACCACGTCTAGAAAGCACGATTCTTTATAAATTTCTGCTTCAAAAATATATCTTCATAGCGTGTGTTTTACGACTACGGTGTAAATAAGAAAGTCCTAATGCACTGAGCTTAAGTAAGATGACTGTGTTTTAGGTAAAGAATTTTTATTTCTATGTCTAGAATAAATTACGGTTATATCTCCAAATGTGTCGTTCATTTTCTTATTACTGGCTCTAACGGGTTAGGATTCTTAAAATATTTGAGGGAGAAAAAAATTTTCAGGCTTCTTTTGTTTTATTTTTAGTCTGATACGCGTGACGTACGTACTATGAACCTAATTTTCAAACTCGACAATATTTTTTGAAGGAGATTATTGGCATAATCAGCAACCTAGCATGGTCCTGGGTCGGTATTATTAGATGCTAGCGCAAGGCCCAGGACTTCACCCGATTAAATTATGTTTTTTTTTTTTATGATGAGCCAATGGCCAAGTAATAACAGCCGCCGGGTTCGATCTTCAGGTTAAGCCACGCTTGCGTAGGTTGATCCGTGAATGGGTGACCACCCATTGGGTACCAAATTTCCTCAGCGCCTCAGAAAGCACGTTAAGTCTACTACTATGGACTACTAAATATGGGTGGACCAACGACCGTAAAAATATGTCTGGGACAGGTTGGATGCGGAAGGCGGATAACAGAGTGACTTGGGCTCTTCCAAGTCACTCTGATGGACATAGGCCTATGTCCAACAGTGGATTGAGCTGACCAAGCACAGTACTGAGTTTCAATAGAATACGAGGCCAGCTTATACTGGTTTGTTCCCGTTAAAATTACTAGTAAAACCCATCATTATGATAGCCGACACATGAAATTACGTCTAAAGGACCTTGAATTTAAGCCTAAAGTACTTTGACATTTATTCTAAAATAGCTTGAAATTAAGTTTAAAGTACCTTTAAATGAAGTCCAAAGTAGGCACCAACATGTCAGGCCACATTTTTCACTCCTCGGCGACTGCAAATAACACTGTGGTAATGAAATTGGCTCAGTGTTCGTGAATAACGATATAAATGTATACTGCCCCCGAAAGGCAAAAAGCGGTAACTCAACAAATCTATGTTTCATGAAAACAGGAACATGAGAAACAGGAACAATCAAAGGACAGAAATAATCATTGTTATTTCAGCCATCTCTTCCTGGTCTGTGCTTTCTTCTGCCACACTTCCCGGGCCAGGTTGTAAAAATATAGGTTCGTAGAACGTAGAAAAGACTTTCAACGAAAATTGGTTTGAATAAGATTACATTTTTATTTTTTGAAATATTTGACTTTTTCGTCACACTGCAGCAGTAACTTTGTTTTGCTGTTAAGTGTAAAGGACATTGTTAAAACCGGCCTATGAACCAACACGTATGCAACCTATACAGTATTCTTTTTTTTTTTCTTTTACTATCAATTATTACAATCAAACGGACACTTCTGCATCTCGTAAACAATTTAAAGAGTGGTCTCACGACTTTATTCTAAATCGTATCCCGCAGCGCCGCTAGCGGTTAAAAGCGCTGAGTGAATGAAGTTATGACGAAAGAAGTTTCACATTGTTGACACTAGCTTGACGGTTGTCAATTGATGAATTTTATTGACATTCTCGTTTAACGTTCGGAAACGTTGCGCGTAAAAGTAAAATCTATTTTTATTTACAATTACTATTTTTATTTAAAAATAATTAATTAAGTACATTGATAACTTATTTTCAATTCTTATTTTTGATCCCTTTTTCATAAGTGACATAAATAAAGATTTTTTCGTAGTTACTGGGAACGCGCGGACTAACGCATCGCTTTGTTATAACCACTAATATTTTAAAGAATTTTCAGAAGTGTCCGTTAATTTAATTCAATTTTAGTGGAATGAAGACATCGTTTAGAACACGGAAAGTAATTTTACATGACTGTTGCTTCTTAGGCGAACAGTGTATAGCTGCTGAGCAATGTACTTTACATAAATGGATAACTTTAAAAATACTGTTATTAGCTATATTGTTTGGTACTACGGCACTCTGTGTGTGCGAGTACGACTCACATTTGGGGAGTTTTATTAAATATTCCAACAAAGATATGATAACTTACTTAGTTTATTATTCTACTTGATTCGACACGTTTCAAGCTGTGATGTAAAAAAAAAGTGAAATTTAGACTTTTCCGAGATACTGCTCTTTGCTTCACGAGAGCGGTATAAGTAGCATGCGAATTAATTACAGCCTGCGTCCACTTTGTAAATAAGCGGTTGAACTTATTGTTCTTTCTGTCCATTTTGCTTCCCATTTTATTTACCGTCCCATGTACTGTCGATATAAAATGGCGACACATTGCGTCGGAGTAAAAAAAGTAATTTATGGAGATTGAAGATAAGGCCTGTGCCTTAAAATTACTGAAACATTGGCAGGGTAAAGTATTTCCATTTTGGAGAATTTGTTTATGTCAAAATAAAGTTATCATTTACTTGTTTTTTCCTCTTTTCAGCAAGGAACAAGAGGGTTTTAAAAAGTGGTAGTTTCTTTCAAAACGTTTCGCACTGCTTCAAAGACTTTTAAGAGAATGATAATCATCGGCATCGCTCAAAGAATGTCATTTTGTCTTTGTCAACAGGTGGAATTATAGAAAATAGGGCATGAATAAAAAATAGGCTTTTACTATTTATTCGGAAAGGCAGTTTTAGCGCCATTTTTGTCAAAATAGGAACCTTTGGTAAGTTAATAATTATCTTTTACGTCAAAACTTTAGTACTTTGGCAACCACCCTCAACATAAAACATGGAATTTAACAGCAATTGCAGATCTGATTGGGTCAGAATTTCAGAAGAAACGAAGTGCAAAGAAGTGTCCATCTTTATGTAGAATAAGAATCTTTAAGTTTATTACGGGTATGGGAAAGCAAGAAATGCAATGAATGAGCCAAAAATGTGATGTGTGTGATGATGACAGTGATGAATGACTGAGCCAAAAGTAGTAGCAGTTTGATATTTTTGCAACCAATCTCAAGAGCAAATACGGAATTCAACAGAATTTACTAATCAGTGATTTTGGCGAGAATCTCAGACAGATGAAAGACATCATTCGGGTATATAACCTAAAGAAAAACATAGACTCCCTGATCTCATCCCTCGTTAAGATTGATAGCCCGATCTTATTGAGGGGTGATTTAAAAAATGCAAATAAATAAAGTTTTTACAACAGTAACTTTAAGGATGAGTGCAGAATGAGGAGCTTAAGCGGACGCGGAGGCGGCCGCGACCTATCAAACGCTACACAGCACGCCAGCCAAAACACTAGGAAGTGGTAAAGAGCGTGTCTTTTGGAATACTATTTTAATCCAATGGGGGTTTGAAGAAGAAGCGACGGATGGACTGTGTGAAGGTCGTGAAGGATGATATGGCAAGAAAAGAGGTGTCTGATAAGATGTACGTGAGTATGGAAGAAGAAGACATGCTACGCCGACCCCAAATAAATTGGGATAAGGGCAGCAGAATGATTATACGGTCTGAGGAAACAAAGTGTGACTGCTGAGCCACACAAACGATTTTCCACCTCATAGCATGATCTTTGGGCAATTACTCCTGCACTTTGATGGAATTTTCCGAAGCCACTGTTTATGTTGCTGGTCGAACATAAATAATTATCGACACAACGAATAAGAAAACAGCTGTAGTTGTATTAGCCGCTACAACAACTCGTGATGCGCTAGGGCCACCCAATCGTGCCCATCATCGCGGCCGCTATCGCCTCAGCCACCACGTGTTCAGACTCGGTCACCAAGCGGTGACGAGCAAGACTCACCCTTTTTTCAATCACATGAGAGCTGAGAAACGCTATGAGGATTACAATCTATGTGATTGGTTGATTCTCACACGTCTACGCGCCCGCTACCGCCTCAGTCCCTATCACTCTGGAGGCAGCCTTATCGATGATGCTAATGTAGCTGCGAAGTTTTACGACAAAGAGCTTCTTGATCATAATAAAATTATTTAGAGCGCTGAAATAAAATGCTTGTTTTAATTTTACGAGTAGTGGGGAGTTTCTTCAGTATTTATAGTTTTAACGCTGCTTTTGTTTTTGAACATAATGATGTGTTAAAATTATTAGTTTTATTGTAAATCAATTCTTATAGTCTTATTTAAAATGTTAAAGTTACTCTGTGTATCTTTTACCTTTTAACGGCTGAACAGGTTTCGATGGACTTAATATGTACATGTTGACCATAACTTGGGTTTAAAAATATCTCCGTATACCTTTATTGTTATTTAAGGTGTAGTTTTGCAACCTCGTCAAAATTCAGGAGGTTGTCATAGAAGACGTAAATAATCAATATAAATTACGGTACCTGGTCAATTATATTTATTATATATTATATTTATTTATTTTTTTAGTTATTTTAATTTGACACTATTTCAGAATGAAGCCCTTTTCAAAAGAGGAGAATCACCCGTTTATCGAAAAAACGTCTGCGTTTGTTTGTGTGTGTGCAAGCGCGGTTATAGGGCTAGTATTAGACGGCCCGCGTTTTAATACGGGTGGTGTACACTTATCGATTTCCGATATTAAGAAAAAAATATAAGAATTACCTACCCATTTTATTATAGATTCGGGTCGAGAATCATTAGCATAGTTACCTTCTTGAACTTGACGAGGATGCACCTTGTATAATACGTTGAATCTAGATTGTGAGCCATCCTCCTCAATAAACACCGTCTGTTTAGGGGAAGATGGCACTTTTATTTCCATCTGGCCCTATGTAGAAACAGAGGTACGAGGATGGATGGGAACAAGTTTTAATATTTTTTTTTTGTTTTGAAACCATCCACTTCGAACCTCACTTCATTCGAGAGTGAACTCACTTGTTTTGAAAGTAAATCATCGCACATTCACATCTTATGAGCTTCGAAATACCTTATATTTACTAAATAAAACGACTTTACCAACGAAATTGATATTTCAACAAATTGATATTTTCTTTCATCCTGTTTCAGATAAGACCTTCAAACAACACAGACTTCAAAACAAACATAGCTTCTAACACAATCATCTTCAACTCCATTAAAATCAATCAAATTATTAATATAACCGATCTACATCCCTCCATACATCCACATAAGTATCATAATCCCTTGGCGAAGGAGTTGGAAACTATTGAGCTCCCCGCTCGCTATTTAGTCATGGCAGAACTTGAAGCTATCCATCGATTTATTATGTTAAACGAATAGCACTCTTGGGGTTTGGTGGTGGATGGGGGAGAGCTCAAAGTAGAATTTGAGTTTCAGATGTTTGACGCTGAAACATTGGTATTAATTTGGGATAGTGTAAGCTGTGTGTACAGTGAAATGAAGACTTAATAGACAATATAAAGACATGCTGCATCGACCCCCAAAAATAAATTAGGATAGGAGCTGGTGAATCGTGATATTATTGTTTTTAATTTTAAACATCATAACATTAAATCACGTCTTGTAATTCCCAAAGGTTTGGGACTATACCTAACAAGTACACGCACATAATCCTTCCTTTGGGCTTCGCCGCAGTCGGTTAAAAATAAGTTCATACTCAAGATTCAAAAAATAAAAACACGCGCTCGTTGGCAACCTACCTGATTATTATTAGCCTAAAGAAATCATGGTAACACATAGCATATATTCCTCCAATAATCTTTTAACGTCTTAAAAATCTTAACATTATGCAGACATTTATTTCTCGCCTCCCGGAAAACCCCGACCCAAGACATTACACTGATTAAAGAAGAAAAATAATGTTTCACCCAGGTGAAAAAGTCTATACGGATTCCGGTCACGAACGAACATACGATTCCGAGCGTCTGCATTGCCGCACACCGAATTAAGTGAATTAGAGGCCGAAACTACGGAAATAAAAGGTTTCGACTGTATTCGACAGGAAGCCGCATAGCCAAGTTGTGAATTTTTCAAACAGTTTGTGCTAGTGACTTTGTATCTAAGGCGTCTCGGCACTACGCGTCTACGACTACCCACGACTTGTCGCATGACCGGCCGGTATCTTGAAGAAACTTTCTTCCTGCACGTACATATAGCATTTAGCATTAGTATTTAGCATGACCACCGTAGAAACGATTTTGTCGAGGGAAAAATAGCCAAATATACAGATAGACAAAAAAAATCTGTCATTTTTGTCTATTCTTCCGTCGACAAAACCCGTTACTATGATGGTCACGCTACGCGTGTTGGTTTGCGATCTCGATTGTGCATGGTCACATTAAACCTTTTCACTGACGCATCCATTTCTGACTCACGATTATGGACATTTGTGATGAGGCGAGATGAAACGCATTTGACTAAAAGAGTGATGGATATGAATGTTGAGGGATGGAGAGGCAGAGGAAGACCAAAGAAAATGTAGTTGGAATGTGTGACTAATGATATGCAAGAGAAAATAGTGAAATGACGCCGTGACGTCTGACGGGGAAGAATTGAATAAGAAAACGTGTTGCGCCGACCCCAAGTAGAGTATAACAAAGGTAGGAAGGTGATGACTGATGAATTACATTTTTGATTCGCTATTTGCATTGTATGATACACAATCAACATAAAAAGTTCTAAGTATCAATAGCTATCTTCGACATTTGTGCGACTTGGTAACCGACTAGTTGCAAGTCTAGAATCGACTCGTGTAAACACACCTTAAAAACCTTGTTTACTGTTCCGCTTTATTGTTAGTTCAGCTTTAATAAGACACAATGAAAATGAATAATCGAGTCTTCATCTACTTTCTTCGGTAATAAAATCCCGGGTTTTCGGTTCGGGGACGAAAAATGGCGTCCTGGCTTTAGTTCGATTTGTCATGTGTCCGTGTAAAGTGTCGTTTGATGTAGATTTAGGCGAGCTTTTATTTTGTTTCGTTTGTGAATAGATTTCAGGTGTATCGGATTTGAAGTACGAATAAAATTTATTTGATTTGACACAGGTGTACCAAGTATTTTGTTGTCAGTTGTCAGAAATCAAAAAACTTAAATTCGTTTCTATACAAGTCAAAGTATTACTTGAATAAAAGTCAATTGTATCAAATAGAATAGGACAAGGTCAGGAAGATAATGAGTTTAGTAATTGCTTGAAGTTAGAACTGTAAAAAGTTAGAATTCTTAGCTTTACTTTCTTTCACAGTTCTTACTCCATTTAGATTCTTGTCTATCCATAGAGTATATAACCACTAGAGAGCTTATAGGCCGATTTCTTCTAAGTACACGACTCACTACCGCGGGCCGGGGGACGAGGAAGAACGCGCGCCTGCAATTGGTCAGTTCAAGGTCAACTTGCATAGGTATGCATATCGTTAGGGCTGATCTATTTCATTAGGGGAAAACAGTCGATATCGATAAAATGGATTTCAACATTATGAAAAATACTCAATTAAAATCGTATAAAAATAATGATATTTAATTAAAAACAATCGACTACAAAAAACATGTATCCTGTTATTATTGATTTTTAAAATGAATTAATTTGGTAAATGTTTTTCGAATTCAAGTTTTAGGGTCCTGAACGTATAAATTGCACCTTTTTTTTAAGTCGGTTAAGAGTAGATAGGTACTTTATTGCAGTATTTGAATTGAATAACATTTTTATTAATTAAAATTTTATTATTGTCGATATCAATTTCGGATAGTAAAGGCAACAGCACGGGTTTCTACTATAAACACACAAAGGGAAAGAAAGGGATAAAAGAATTAGAATTGTCTAATGAAAGAACGGGACATTTCCAAAAGACATCAACGCGGAAATCAAAACGTGTGCTCTTTCACCCAACCACCATTTTAACGAGACCTCTACGGTCGCTCATGATCTGATTAAATCAAAAATAAATTTCTTACTGTTTACTTACCGGTGAAAAGTCATGCCATCCTTTTTGTAACTATATGTTTTGGAATGTTTCCCACACCACTTCACCGCGCATGAAGGCATTTTGATGCGTTATAATTGCATAAAAAGTTTAAAAAATTGGAATAATTTAGCGTGCACACAGGTCTAATACTTGGTCACAACTAAAATGGTTACTAGTACCGTAGCCTATATAAAGGCGACAAAACACTAATAGTTTTCGAGCATCGGGGCACTGTATGCGCAGTCAAGTGGTTATATAGTCTTTGTGTCTATCGCATAACAATATTTGCATAAGTAATTACTTAACCTCAACACCGGCTGCGGAAACGTCACGCGTAGGTACGTCGACCCCTAAACGTGCCTATGCTGCTATTGTCACGGCCGTGTTGCGTCGCAGCCAAAGCGACCAACCGAAATAGGGGAAAAACAGAATAAGGGTGCTCAACCTGCCCAGACTGCGGTCCACAGCTCCTTGCCAAGAACGGAACAAGTTGATGAAGACGGTTTCATTAAAGTGGAAAAGAAGAAGAAGACGCCCTGTTCCCGTAACCAGTGCGGTACTGCACCGAGTGGACCCAATATGCTGTTGCGCCCTGCTGCACCTACGACGCAGCTGTACATTTTGCATCTGCGTCACTCCACGAAGGTTGAGGAAGTCGTGGAGTATTTGAGAGTGAAGACCGACTGGATTCTAAGGTTCGAATGTTTAGAATCGCGCCACAACATCTTTTGGAAGACTTTTGGCCGAATGGTGTCGTATATCGACGTTTCCGAGGACGGTTACGCGACACCTCGCAGCGAAACACGTCGCCGACAACGTACGTTACGTGTGTTTAGTTTAATAAGGTTTTTAATAATTATGTATTATTTTATTATTGTTTTAAGATTGTTTTGTGTATTTTATCTATGGGCCTCAGCTGCCTGAAAATAAAATGATTGATTGATTAACCACAAGTAATTTCATTAACTTGACTATAGATACGGGTGAACCATCACTTTGATACTAAATCAAAGTGATGGTTTGTTTAAGTTAATAGAAACTTACGCAAGCATGTAATAAGACCCAAAAACCTATGAAAAGGATAGGCTGCCAAGCACAACAAACAGCAATCAGATTCATAATTAGGGCTTTCTGCTGTTGGATTTAGGGGCATTCCGGAGTCTGCATTTTTGCCCAGTTACTGATGATAGGAACATCTAACTACTATTATAAATGCGAATTTTTGTGAGGATGGATGGATGGATGTTTGTTACACTTTCACGCAAAAACCATTGAACGGATTTGAATGAAACTTGGCATACTGGTACTTTATAACCTGGCTTAACACATAAGGTACTTTTTATCCCGGTAGTACGATCCCGTGGGACAATAACCGAACTCCACGCGGGCGAAGCCGCGTGCTTAAGCTAGTCCATTAAAATTCAAGATTTAAACATAACTGATGAATTGTAGGCCCGAAAGTCTGACAACCAGTCTTACCAAGGGATATCCTACTACCCATTACTGACTGGGTTGTGGAGGTCAGATAGACAGTCGCTGCATTTAAAATACGTGTATTCAGCTGCATCCGGTTAGACTGGAAGCTGACCCCAACATAGTTGGGAAAAGGCTTGGCAGATGATGATGATTTGTAGGTTTATTTAATACCTCATTTTAATTGTGCTAGGAATAAAAGCTTGATGATGACTTTGCCACCATTTCAATCCGCACTGGGCCGTGGACGTTGATTATGAATCTGTAGCGGTCATCGCTACAGCGGCATTTAAACACTAATTTAAAACTTAAAATCGAAATTGTAAACACTTCACAATACAAGTACATGTTATTCACCCGTTACACAGAACTGTCAAATATGAACAAATGTCAAATTACCATAGCATATAAACACAAAACTTGATCATTGTCTTTGGATAAAAAACTAACATTTATTAACAGAAATAATAATATATGTACACATTTATTTAATTGCTATATTTATATCACATAAAATACCTATTTACAAATTTAACAATATCTACTAATAAATATTTACACTGTAAAAAATATAATCATACATTGTAATGTGCTGGTCGCTACCTTTCCGAACGCGCCCAGTACTCGTTTTGACCTCTTGAACAGTACACACTCGAACTTGCTACTAAAACTAAACTTACTTCATAAAGCTAGATCCCGCTAATGGACTCGGTATCGTCTCCTTAGCCTTTTGTTGATATTAAGTAAATTGTCCTCCGTCGTCTTAAGTTATTTGTCACATTAAACAACTAGAAGGGTTGAGAAATTTATAATATAAAAATATATTCCGGACGCTGTTTCATTCACCGTTTACTCCAGACACTTCAGATCTCCTAAAAAGGAGGCACGTATACCAGCAGTGAGAATATCCTAGTCAATCCTGATTTTATTAGCCTACTATCTGACCCGCGCAACTTCACATTGCATATGGAATCGTGTTTAATCACGACCCGACAAAAAAAAACGAATTGGTGCTCACGCATCGTGTTTTTTTACTTACGTGATTTTTAAAAGACGATACGTGTTATAAGACGTGTCCGTCATTTTTCACGATTCGTGATGCATGTTATAGCCTTCCCCAATAAATGAGCTATTAGACATTTAAATAATTTTTCAATTCGAACCGTAGTTCCTGAGATTAGCGCGTTCAACCAAACAAACAAACTCTTCAGCTCAAAATATTAGTATAGTTTCTATTCACTTCACCAAAAATTATCACGACCTTAGTTATATTTACGTTAATTACTATTTCAGCCAAAGCTGTGTATAATAAAAGCGATTTATAGGCTCAATTTACTACATTGACATATAACATGACATCACGCCTACAATTCCCGAAAGGTTAGGCAGAGGTGTACCTAATAGTACACCCACATTTCGCCAGTTATGTTTAAGTCCCATGTAATAAGGTGCGAGCCTATTTCCATTAACCGGGCATAATTCAAGGCTCCGTGGCTGCTACTGAAAAATTCGTGATCGTAAAACCTAATAACAGTTTGCCCGACCCGGAAGTCGAACCCAAGACCTCATAGCTCAACAGCAGCGCTATCGTTCACTAGACCCACGAAGTTATCACAGTTGTGGTAGTTTCTATTTTAGGCCAGACCAGGTCGGCTGTGTAGTAGATACTAAAAGCGATTTATATGTTTGATTTGAATTAGTTATGACACCATCAAATTTCATAGTTTATTACTATGTTTGGGCTTAGGAATATTGCTAGGAGTAGCGGTTTTAGGGTGTTTTATTTGTTTAGGCAGATTTCGGAGTGTTTTAGTAGGATAATCTTATTTTCAAGCTGATAAACAGACCAACTTTTCCCCAGAATGGTTTTGGTTGTTTCTTATAGAAATAGAGGAACAACAAAGAAATAACCGACTTCCAAAAAAAAAACACTAAAAAAAAAGTGGAAAATAACTTTACTTTCGCAAGTCGGTGACTATTGTTTGTTTCATTGACGTTTTTGCCACCGACTTCCGAAAGTAAAGTTATTTTCCACTTTTTTTTGTGTTTTTTATGGAAAACGGTTATCTTTTTGCAAAAACGTTTTTATTTTACCTCTGTTAGTTATCGTATCACACACAAATCCTTCTCAAGTATCAATTTCGCAATTTCTTTTACTTGGATGACATATTATTTCGATTTAAAAACCAAACCACTGAACCGATATTTATGAAATTTCTATGGAACCAATCGGCAAGTATATCCTTTCAGATAAAATTTTTCAAATCGGTTCATAAATGACGAAGTTATGAGGTAACAAACACAAAAAACTACAACCGAATTAAGAACCTCCTCCTTTTTTTAAAGTCTGTTAATAAATAGAAATCTGCCGCGACTGACTAATGGTCGCGTGCGGTATTGCTGCTGGATGTGATTCCCAGGTCTTGTAAAGTGTTATTGGATTTTTCATATGGAATTTTGGACTAGCGGTAGCATTTGTTTTTTTTTTTTTGGGTGGTAAATCATCAAATGACCTCTCCCGCTCTGGGTGGAGCAGTAGCCTGGAGTATGAATGTGTGCTCCGTTGTTTGCTATATGCTCGCCTCCTATTACATGGAACTTAAACATACCTAACTGACAAAATGCGGGCTTACTATTAGGTACGCCTCTGCCTAACTCAATTTAATGGTTCGACTTAAATAAGTTATGACACCATCAAATTTCATAGTTAATTACTTTTTTTTTATTTGTTTTTATGTCGGCTGATTGTAGAGCGTTTTAGTAGGAAAACTTATTTTTAGGTCCCATGTAATAGATGTGGGCTTATTGCCATCAAACGGACACGGATCCAGACGCAATTTTCAATGAGGTATTCCTAAGTGATATCATAACATGGCATAACATCGCCTGTAATCTCCGTAGGGTTAGGCAGAGGTGTACCTAATAATAAACCCACTTTTCGCCAGTTATGTTTAAGTCCCATGTGGTGGTGAGCCCGTTACCTTCAACTGGGCACAAATCCAGACACCGTGACTGCTATTGAGAAATTCCTGATGGAAAAACCCAATAACACTTTGCCCGACCTAGGATTCGAACCCATGACCTCATGGTCAACAGTCGCGCTTGGGACCATCAGACGATTAAGGCAGTCCTAAGTGATAAAAAACCCCTTAGCCGGTAACATAATACTTATGTAAATGGAAATATAAGAATCAAGGAAACAAAAACTAAAGACTATTTTATGGTGAGCAGGTTTTCACGAATTGAATTTATTTTACTAGTGGTTAAATGCACAGCTCTCCGGATTAATCTTACTTATAATAAAATTATTTTCTATGTGAAATCACCACAGAGATTATCCTTTGTCACAAGAAGAGCTGCTCTTCCAACTAAGCTCCGTTGAAGCTGTATGTTTACTATTAAAAAATCCTACAATGTTATGAAAAACGAGAACGCACAAACAGCCAATAAAATAAGGAATTTATCTTTAAACTCCTGCCATTTTTTGTAGAGCAATAAGTTGCAGCATAGAGTTTTAACAATAAAAAGTTCGAATGCTACCGGATAAAGCACAGGCGCTTGGTTCATTTTCTGTATTTTTATTCCTTCCGTATCTTTGTTTGTTTTCTCATGAAGGAAGATCTTTGAACATTATTAGCGCCGTGCATTTTAAATTTCTTTGTTATCTTTTTGCACCCAGTTGAGTAATGTGAGCATTGATTAGGATTAGTTTACAAAAATATTAGGTATGCAGAGTTCTTTCAGGAAAAAAAGTCAAAGTTTGAGTATTATCCGCCGATCACCTAATTCGCTGCATTTGGGGCGCGCGTGTGTGTGTAACTTTTTTTATTTATTTATGATAATGTATGCTGTATGTGATTTTATATCTGGTTATTAAAATTTTCATTTAATTTATTTTTATTTTTATTATCTACCAGTGACATTCGCTGTCGTATCGTTTCGTGTTTCTACAAACGACTTTCAACCGAATTGACATAAGTACTTAAGTTTCTCGGTAGATTATGTCAATTCAATACATTTTCGACTTTTATCATCATCATCGATACTGCCTGGTTGGATTAGTGGACGCAATTGCGACTGCTGAGAATGAGGTCTTGGGTTCAATTCCCGGGTCGGGCAAATTGCAATTTGGTTTTTCCATCTTCATTTTTTCAGTAGCAGCTAATGAGTCTGGATTTGTGACCAGTTGATGGCAATAGACTCACCCCCCTTAAACATAACTGGCGAAATGTGGGTGTACTATTAGATACACCTGTGCCTAACCCTTCAGGGATTATTGGCGTGATGTTATGTTATTAACGATAAAGTCTTTTTTCTTTTCCTTTCCGTGAGTGTCATGGCTCCGCAAGTCACGTAGCGCTGACTTGTGACATACTTTTAGAAATTTTTGTAAGTTTTCTCACTTGAGTGCACAGCTCATGGTAAAGACACAAGCGAAGCAACTACATTATAGTATGACCACTTTAAGTGTGCAGTTCAAATTGGCGTTGCTTGTCAAGAGAATTTGCATCGATATGTCAAACGTGGTACATTTATTTTAGTTCTGTGTTTTGCCGCCTGCACAGATAAGTTGGTTGAAGTGTAGCTGAATGTAGTTGAAGTGTAGCTGTTTGAATTTTTTGAATTTGAATTTGAATCTATGGTACTTCTACCAGAGAACATCGCTTTAATCAAATCGCAACGACAATCGATTAAACTTCGAACTGTCATATCGAATAGCCAATAAAGATAATTCGATAACGAATCAAAAGCGTCCATCATGTTCTTTTTTTAAAGTCATTCATCCTTCTATAATCGAACGTAGTCATTGCTTATTCAGGCTGTCGGGTGACATTTGCATTCGCAACCTCTGTTCAGAACATTCGTATGGGAATTTTTGTTTAATTTGGACATAAAATCTGGTAATTGATTAACGCTTGTTTCCGACGTATGTAGGCTGAATCCGGTTTGCTGTTTTAATTTGTGTACCTTGATGACTTTATTGTTTTTGGGAGGCAAATTATCATTTTTGGGGGTTTTGTTGTGATGATTGAACAATTAGTTGGTGTTGGATGGAAATCGTTTTCTATTGTTTGACAGGCAGAGTTTAGCAGGCCGTTATAAGTTACTAGCGCTTCCCCGGCGGCTTCGTCCGCAAAATTGTGATAATAAGCAAGATATAAATAAAATTTAAACGCATGGGACCCACGAATAATGTGACTTTCTTTCAGTGACAACATTTTTAGAATCGGGTCAGTAGTTACGAAGGTTATCTCCTACATAACACACAATATTAGTATAGAATAGAGTATAGACTAGTACCTATAGAAGAAAACGAAAAACGCCTGGATTTTTTTTGTCAGAGGACTTCAGTTACCCAGTAACTCGATCGTTATGGTCAGATCGGCAGCCGCTCCTAATAAAAAATATTGGTTTTAAGCTACATCTGGTAAGACTAAAATCCAACCTCAACGTAGTTGGAAAAAAGGCTAGGTAAATTAAGACTTTCTAAGCGTGTTTTTGGCAATCGAAATCGAGTAGGCCCAGACTTACAATAATATTAATACTTTCAGATGATGAAGAAAATAGGGTTCCCTATCCATTTGCATAAAATTTTAAGACCTAATATAACTTAGCATCATTTTGTTTGGCATAATTATATTTTCGCATAATATAATTACGCATAACAGCTTACGCATAATTTTTTTAAGCATAATTTCTCTAACCATAATAATGATTAAGCATAATATCCTAAAGCATAAATTTATTTACGCATAATGATATTAAAACATAGCATACAGCATGCAAGCAATAAGCATACAGCATGCAAGCAAGCATACAGCATGCAAGCAAGCATGCAAGCAAGCATGCAGCATGCAAGCAAGCATGCAGCTTGCAAGCAAGCATGCAGCATGCAGCATTCAAGCGAGCATGCAACATGCAGCAGGCAGGGTTTCTGTCACGGCTCCGGCGCTGCGGGCCTCCGGCGGCCCCGCGCGTGCTAATCGTCACAGACGGCATTCGCTCACCACCGCAGCTTCGGCTTGTTAGCCGGCTTCGCCGGCCAGCCTCAGCCGCGGCGGCTCGCTCGCAGCCGCCTGCTCCTCAGCCCGCGGGCCGCCTCGCCCCTACGCGCCTACGCGATTTTAAATTACACTCTAGGGGTAGGACAAACAAGACTACGTGGAGTCGGTTTTGCAGCAATTCGGTTCTGTCACTAATTTTTGTTGCACAGCATATTAAATTTTTAAGGCATTAGGCACTAACGTTATGCGACTCAAATTTATGCCAAAACAAATTAGTCTTTAAGATTATTATGCCAACATAAAATGTATGCCTAAAAAAATTATGCCGAAGTATTATTATGCCAAAACAAATTGTACCAAAATCGTTATGCCGAAGTATATTAGGACAAAGAACATTATGCGAAAAGAAGGGATCCCAGAAAATAGATTACAATTTCGAGGTCGTACTTATCAAAGTTTTTTTTTTCTAGTCTACATCGTGTCCCACTGCTGGGCAAAGGACTCCCCTTTCTCCTTCCATACCTCTATCCTGTGCGATCTCTGGCCATGTTAGCCCGGCAAACATGATCCGATCGTCACGTCACCTTCGCCGCGGTCGACCTCGAAGGTCACAGATAGTGACGTATAAAATACGAAATAAAATTCCAATAAAACGTGAACCCATTTTTGGAATGAAGAAAATTGGATTGTCACACCAAAAATTAATGAAAGTGGAAAAAGTTTAAAAGGAAATCATACGCGTTAAATTCTCGGTGAAGGCCTGAAGCGATCTAGTTAGTGGAACGGTTTAAACAAGTTTTAAACTCGAAATGTTGAACGGATTTTGAGAGCATGATTGTACTAATTCTGTCGAGAAATACAAAGCTTATCCAAGAGTTACGAAACAATTTTATTGAAAACTAGATTTCGGAAGGAAACTCGTTTGTGTACAGATGATAGATGAAGAGTGTCTATGAAGTTTCTTGGCCATTTTTCTCCGTAGAGATCTATGCTTTGGAATGGGGGACTGCAATACTTTCACGAGTTATTATGACTTGTGACTGGGACTGTAGTTCGTTTTTTTTTTTTTTTTTTTGACATTCAATAGAGCCTGTAATGGTCTAACTGAAATGAATGCTTTGAGTTTGAGTTTGATTTTGATCTTGAGGCGACTTTATTTGCGTTGGGATCGGCTTCCTGTCTAACCGGATTCATGAAGCTGAATACTAGTATTTTACATTGAGAGACTGCCTCCAAAATCCAGTTAGTGTTGGGTAATAACAAACTCCCTGTCAAAACTGGTTGCTAGACTTTAGTTTCACTGACTACTAACGGCTGTCAAAGATCTACGGCTTAAAGTTCTTTTCGAAGCACGAAGGAAACTCGGTGTGTCATGAATGAACTGACGACCCACGGACCAACCTTGGTAAGCGTGGTTTAACGTTAAAATAATATAAACTTGAACCATGTAAAATACTGTTATTCAGCTGTATCCGGTTAGACTGGAAGCCGACCCCAACATAGTTGGAGAACGGCTAGGCAGATGGTGATCGACTTATGGAACAATTATTTTCTACATTTTAATATTTGAATTGATACAATCGTCATAATCAGCATTGCCGTTCAAAGTGGCAATGCTGCCAGCCTTCTGATTCCGCAGGTAATTTCTAGTTAAGTATATCCCGGACACGTACCAACCCACTTTAACATAGGTAATGTTAAAACCCACTTCACCTGGCGTAATTTTTCGAACTGACGAAAAACCAATACCAATACCAATTAATTACCGTACAAAATGGCGTCACGTCAAATGACGTAAAAAAAACCCGCGATCCAATCAACCAGTCCCGAACGCAGAAGTTTAAATCCAACACGAAATTCTATTAACACATTCAATTTTAATCTTTAATGGCTTTGCGTCGATGTCACCAACCGACCCGTTAATACCGACGATGAAACTGTAGCTGAGTCGTTAACTTGAATTGAAAGGGGCTTATGGGATTAACACATGCAAATTCCTCTCCCTACCTGTACCTACATTTCAAGGTGCTAACTCCCTTCCATTGTTTCAGATTTAAATTATGTTATCGGGTTTGAAGTTCGTGTTTTTGTATTGAAGTGATGGGTTTGTTATTCAAAGGACTGAGTATCCAAGTAGCTGTGGTGAGGTTTTATTAATTAACTAGCTGTCGCCCGTGACTTCGTTCGCATAGACGAAGTTTCATACAACTTTCAACCCCTATTTTAACCCTTTAGGGGATGAATTTCGAAAAATCCCTTTTTAGTGCACCCTTACGTCATCTAAGGAACGTTTGTGCAAAATTTCATGCTTCTAGACCCAGCGGTTTCAGCTGTGTATTGATCGATCAGTCAGTAAATCAGTCAGCCAGTCAGTTTCTTATTTTATATATAGATAGATAGATATAGGTACGTAGAAAGAAGAAGAAGATTTGTCTAACATCAGGTTTGGGACTATCAAAGCAAGAATTACTGGCAGTTGGATGACAGGAGCCAGGGGTTTAGCTAAATGGCATTTTAAGATTATGAGCCTGATGTGTCCCTCTGCCAGACAAAAGCTTCATTTCGTACGTGACGATACGACGTTAATAAGCACACACTATCATGAATTAAAAATGACGTCATCCATGTTACAACATCTTCTAGATCATGTAAACTTTGAATGACAATTGATTGGTGTGAAATGGGTCCATAGTTTATTTTTAAAAACATCTTACAAACAATAGAAAAAAATTATCATGTGAAAATCATAACCTTTCTTTTCACACCAGACTCTGGTAAAGTAACATTCGTAAACATATGGCATACCAGGACTCCAGGATATTTAGAAGATTTACTACCAATTGTACGAACAGCGCAGATGTCGTTCCGTTTCCGATAGGCTTTGGTACATTTTTTTGGGACTTTCATATTGCATTGTTATCGGAATGGTATCGCTCGTGTGAATGGTTTTACGCGTTTTTTTTTCGAGGTTTTTTTGGCAAACCAGAAATATGCATACCAGTTGAGTGTTGTCACTGCATTGTGTATTCGAGGAATATTTGAAATGGTTTCTTTGTGTTCAAATTGTGATTTATTGTATTTATATTGGTTAAAAGTATTTTTTGTGTATAAAGTTTGGATAGCTACATGAACAGGTAAACACCTAAGAATCGATGGACGGACTGTGTGAAAGATGATATCGATAGAAAGGGATTGATTAATGAGATAGCGACTAATTGAGAAGTATGAAAGAAGAAAACATGCCCCAGTGACCATAAGCAGCTACATTGACATAAGCACAAGGGTTTCATGATTATGATAAAGGTCAAAAGTGGCAAATTGGGAAAAGGCTAGGCAGATGATGAGTGGCAAATTGATCATGTTTAGTGCACCACCATGGTTGGTCAAAAAACATACAAAACAGGGAGTCATGGACAAAAATAGGAAATCAATGAGAATCTACTACGAAAAAAAAATGATAATAAAAAGATTGGACAGAAATTCAACCCCAATAGAAGGATATAGGATAAATGTCTCACTTTACCAAACTTTTACATAGTGAAGTTGGGGTGACAAAAAATATATCAGCTAAAGTGAGGATGAAGTTAGTAGAATTTGTCTCTATTTTCATACTTAAGGCTGGAAACCTACTATTACTGTGTCCTACACAATAATTCTATAGTTTTCCCACTGCTGGGACTGGGCCGTAATGCAGTCCAGATGTTAAATAATTATCTTAAAATTTTGGACAGTCGGTTTTAGAACGTACTGGTTTCCCCACAATGTCTTCCTTCACCAGAACGGTGAGCGGAATGATGCTGAAATAATTTACACAAATAAAAGAGCCTGTCTGAGTTTCAGCCTATGACCAAGAACTCGTATGTTGTGAATGTTTTTAATGGGCGACTCCAAAACACCACAAAATCAAAAGATGCGGGTAGATTTTTAGTAGTACCGATATATTGGAAACCGACCGACGGAACATTATTAACTTTTATTCCCAGCCCAAAAAATGAATCCATCTATTTCACGATATCCATTACAAATAAATTCAGTACAAGCAAAAAATACTGAAATTCAATTTGGTGCAACGCAAAAATCTATTCGACACTGTGGGATGCGTACAAGGCAATTTGTCAGGAGCCCAACCATAACAGGGAAGAGTGAAGCCACACGGCCGGTACCGATGCGTTGCGTCGTCGCAACGATAAGATTTAAACGCACTGAGTGCCAAAAGAGCAACGCAATACCGACACTACAATATCGGTCACTCGGGACTATCTGTAAAAACTGTCAAAGATCTACAAATGACAGCCGGGGCCAACGGCTTAACGTGCTTTCTGGGGCACGGAAGGAACCCGGTAGGTAATGAATGGGCAATCCACAGACTGACCTTGGCTGACGTTTACTTTGAAGATCGACCGATTAAAGTTTTTATATGTATTATAACGTCGCCGCTCCGACATCGCACCGACAACGCATCGTGTGGCGTGACCTTAACAGCGAATCAGTTAATTCGAATCATTGTCACATATGGGAATGGGGTTGTTTCGATGAATTTTATCGATATGTTAATCACGTTCTCTCGAATCAGTAATATATGTCCCCATTTGTTTGATTGGTGCAAAATTATTTATGGTAATATATCGTGGCTTTTGTGTCGTGCGTGTTAAATGCAGTCGTTCAAATTTCGATGTCATTAATTTTGTTGTTTTAAGTCAATGTGTTGTTATTTTTAGAAGAACAATATATTATAGCTCTTGCTTTAAAGATTTATTAGAGATTTTCTAGGGAACTCTTTGGGATGGGAGTCATCATTCTCTTGCCCTTATGCCAATTTATTTGGAGTCGGCGCAGCTATGACTTCTTCTTCCAAAGGGCTCTATTATTCGTCATCTCGTCAGACACCTCCTTTCTAGCCATATCATTCTTCACACAGTCCATCCATCGTATCTTTGGTATTCCTCTACTCTTATAGCCATCAACATAGGCACACAAAACTTTCCCCACGGCGTTTTCCTCATTTCCCCACATCATATGCCCAATTGCCCATACCAAGACAACCGATTACCACATCACTTTTCAGTCACCGGGGACCTTTACAGACTTCCTCTCAAGAATATATTGAAATCAATGACATGAATGAATATGTAACAGCTGTTGTGGTCGGTGATCGAGAACTAGAAAGAAGAAATATATAATGAAAATAGGTTTATTTGATACACGCTACAAGTGCACACAACATTAAACAAAAAAGAAAAACTTAAATCTAAACACAAAAAAAGAAATGAAAATTATTGCGTGTCTCACTGCTGCGTCAAATAGGCCTAGTTCAGCTAAATGCCTAGTAGCAAGACTGCCCGACGCTGGTTTTCATCAGGACCTAAGTAAGGGTTGATACACTTGGGCGGGCACTAATATGTATGAAAATGTATGGTTTATTTCACACGCACCACACTTTACTGCCAAATTCAACTGTTTGAAAAAATATGAGTATACGAATACGTATAAATGTTGATCGATGGAGAGGGAGAGAAAAATAAAAAAGGAGTTAATGATAGCCGTTGGTCCCGGCTGTCATTTGTAGATCTTTGACAGTCGTTACAGTTAGTCAGTGGCCCGAAAGTCTGACAACCAGTCTTACCAAGGGGTATCGTATTACCCAATACGAACTGGCTTGTGGAGGTCAGATAGGCAGTCGCTCCATGTAAAATACTGGCATTCAGCTGCATCCGGTTAGACTGGAAGCCGACCCCAACATAGTTGGGAAAAGGCTAAACAGATGATGATGATGATAGGCGTGATGGTTGACAAAGAATTGAAGAAAAAAAACTATGTGGCCGTTTCTACTTAACATGGGTGGTATGTAACATGGCAAGAATCGGATTAGAAGTCAAAGATATACAAGGTGTTGCTTTGCATCCTCGTCAAATTCAAGGAGGTAACTATGCTAATGATTCTCGACCCGAATCAATAATAAAATGGGCAGGTAATTTTTTATATTTTCTTCTTAATGTTGGAAATCGGTAAGTGTACACCACCCGTATTAAAACGCGGCCCGTCTAATACTAGCCCTATAACCGCGCTTTCACACACACAAACAAAAGCAAACGTGTATTCGATAAACGGGTGATTCTCCTCTTTTGAGAAGGGCTTCATTCTGAAATAGTGTCAAATAAAACAACAACAAAAAGCAACGTTTATTACTATTGACCAGGTACCGAAATTTAAATAGATTACATACGTCTTTTACGACAACCTCCTGAATTTTGACGAGGATGCAAAACTATAACTTGTATTATACAAGTTAATATAATTTATTGAGAAAATCTAACATAATACGGAAAAAAATATAATATTAAAAGATTAACCACCAATCTTCAGAAATCCTATTAGAGTAAAAAAAACCATAAAGACAAACACTTAAAAAACTCGGAAGTGCGTAAAAATTTAAGGGCTCATAAATCGCAAAGGAATGACTCACACGGGGCGTTTTATCAAATAACGTTAGCTTTGAAAGAAGGAAACAAATATGGGGTAATCATGAGATGCAATCTGAGGAAATTTAGATGTGGGTGAAAAGGAAAATGTACGAGAAATCTCCCCTTTTGAAGTTCTTCTTAAGGTAGTTAAGGGATCATTTCATTTAAGTGAAGATGTAGAAAGTTTGAGGTATTTTTGTGTTTCTTCTATTGATTTCGGAATGGGGGTGTATGTAATCAAGACGATGGGAGTTTGATTTTTTGATTTACTACCAATTTAAAATACTATACAGGGTGGAAGGTACACCTACGCACAAACTAAATGAAATTAAGTTTAAAATACAATAATAATGACAAAGATGAAGTTAATAATATCAAATTTCTATGAGTAGTTATGGAGAGACATCGCAATTGGAAAGCTCAAGTAGATTATGTATGTAGGAAAATAAATAAATTCGTATTTACACTTAGGAGGATCAAAAATTTAACAGACATTCAAACAGCCTTATTTGTATACCATAGCCATGTTTGTACTGTTTTAGGGTATGGAAGGCCTGTATGGGGAATTCAACAAATGCACAGAGGGCATTCATAGCCCAAAAAAAAGTGTGTAAGGTCAATTTTCAATCTTAAGTGGACAGACTCTTGTAAACCTATATTTATTACGCTAAAGTTGCTTCCCTCCCGTGTCTTATTATTATGTATATTTGAAACCTGCAAATTTGTAAGAAACAACTACTCGATCTTTGAAAAAGATGCAAAGGCTATGTCAAAGTGGAAAATAGCACAAAAACCACTAGTAGTCCCGCGTAATAGACTAAAACTATACAATGCAAAGCAGCATGCCGGTGAAAATATACACTTAGCCGAAAAATTTAGAAGTGCTACAGATTTAGAATTTAATAAAAAGCTTTTTATCTGGTTGTTCATAATGACATTACTTGTATAGTATTGTAACATTTTCATTAATATTGCTATTTTTTATTGACATGACATCATTATTACTGATCACTATTTTAATATAAAATTATTATTTTAAATGAATGGAATTTTGTTTAATTTTATTTTTTTCCATTGTAAACTAAATTTTATTATGAAATTATTATAAATATTTTTTTATGTTATTGCTAATTACTAAATGTGTACTGCATGCTATAAGTATAACCAAGATGTAATATCTAAATATTTGTACGGCTGAAATGCCGAATATAGTGAAACCCATATATATATCTTAAGAATGTATGTAAACTACCTACATATATTCTTGCAAATAAATATATCAACATCAACGATTACCACGTATAAGTACATCATTCTGAACCTTCCCATACATTTTGGCCGAGTAGGTATAGCACTTTTGTAGGATACAGCAGTTTTTAATACCGATGATTAATTTCCAAGGTTCAGAATGATTTACTGAATACGTAGTCACTGTTTGTGCGTCAGTGTGCCTTCCACTCTGTGTGAAGAAGAAATTACTATTGATAACGTTCTGTATCTTTATTTATATTCAAAACGACATTATTTCGTAAGAGGTAAAGTTGATGTAAGTTTGGATGTAATAGATAATGACCGAAACTTCTTATCCAAGTTCAAAAATCTTTTACTGACTTACCTGCACTGTTACTCACAACATGTTCCTTCGACACAGACGAATTCGCGGGCAGAAGCTAGTTACGTATTATTATTATTCGTGTTATTTCCTTCTTTTAGCTGTAATTCCCTTAATTCTACTCTTATTGTCACATCACAAAACCAAGACCCCATTCACCGTTCTTTAATCCTTTGTAAAAAAAGAAGGAAAAATAAGCTCTCCAACCAATTTTGTCGCCGTAAAAACTCCGGTTAATATCCTGGTTTGACACGACAAGCCCAAATCTCTCGGGATCATAAAATATTTAACAATCACGCGGCGAGGGCGTAAACGTTTTATTTCTTTTCCATTCTCTGCAATGCGGTCTAGTTTCTTTGTAGGATTTGGGTACGAGCCTCCTGGTTCGCCTTTGAAAGGATTATGTTGCTCTTTGGCTACCTAATTTGCTTGCAAAAGGGTTTTGGTTTAAAATAGGAAGCGTATGGT
Source organism: Standfussiana lucernea (assembly GCA_964057025.1). NCBI lineage: Eukaryota > Metazoa > Arthropoda > Insecta > Lepidoptera > Noctuidae > Standfussiana > Standfussiana lucernea. The sequence goes on along the minus strand of OZ059808.1, from coordinate 7,607,644 downwards.
TGCATAGACCTAAGAATGTTTTGCTTATAATTTCCCCATCATGCTTGGCTACAGGCCACCTCTCTGCGAGAGCGAGGGAACCGTCACCAGAACCTCCTCAGTTTAGGGGTCCATCAAACAAATCATTCTGATGTGCCAGTTAGGCAGAATCAGCTTATTATGTTCCTATAGCTGAGCTTCCTATTTTTCTTTACGTGAAAAGAGATGAGTCGTAATCCACCACGTGAGCCTAGAGCTTATACATAGATGTCACATGTCCTATATATATTTCTAACTCTAAATAGACTTGCGCCTGATGTGAAGCCATGATGCGGCCTAAAGTGGACCATGCTTGCCTAGAAGAAATCGATTCTTTCGAACCTTGAATAGATCCAGATTATAATGATTAGGAAACAGAGAAGTCGCCAGTGAATTCCACAAAATGTCGTGGTTCGCATAATAAATGTGAAAGCATAGCGCATTGTTCGAGTCCGCAGAACTTTAAACATATAACGGTGACGCTTCATACACATCTCAGTTTCCTCACGAAATCTTCATTCACCGTTGTGTTAAATGAATCCGCGCGTGAGTGATAATAATTCTAATTTTGTAAGACCTGTTTACAGTCACGAATATTGGCGAGTCCCTAACCCTATTACCGCCATTCGTGTCTACAGCTGCAGACCCGATATCTATATATCGGTCAAGTATTGGTACTTTCACTTCTTGCAATGACATTTATCACATTTTGTAACCTGCTTGATAAAAACCGTCAGGAGATCGTGCTCCAATTTGAGAAAACGTTGCAAAATTTCGTTTTATTGTAAAAGTGGAAGGTTGTATAGGAGAAAAGTATTGAGTATGAATGTGTATGGTCTGTAATAGTAATCCGTAAGGGAACACCAAAGAATCAATGAATGAACTGCGTGAAAGAAAATAATCGCTAGGAAGCGGGTGACTAATGAGATGGTGACTAATAGAGAAGTGGGGAAGACGGAAAATTCCTGCACCGACCCTATAAATTGGGATAAGGGCAGTTGGAATGATGATGAGGAGTCTTCATTTGTGCCCCGTTGACGATAATTGGCTCGGGACTTACTTATAACTGGAGTAATGACCCACATTTCGCCAGTTATAAGTAAGTCCCGAGCCAATTAGGAGCTAGGTACAGGTGTACTGTAAGTTTACATTCAAAAAGAAAATAAATGAACAAACGATTAGATTACCGAAAAGCAAGTCACAATAACAAGTCACAAGCAAAACTTTGTCGAAAATCAAGTTATTACAACCGAAGTTTACCCTTAATAATTAACTTACGACTTACTATAACTTAGTTATTTGCAAGCTATTACTTTAAGTGTTCCCAATTGGCATTTTGGCAATATTAAAATTGAATTTACGCCTTAGTACAGTGAGTTCGCAAAAGTTTTGCGCGAGGCCCGATAAATCGGCGCGAACGGGATCGTACAAGTTTCGATATATTTAGCCTAAGTGCCTCCCGACTTTAGTTTTCGTATAGAATATGGAAAGGTGTCTGTAGAGAGTGGATTTCATAGACTTTTGGTTATTTTCACGAATAAATTTGTCTTCCAATAATAAGTTCACAGAGTATTATCTTGATCACTTAGTTTGTATGATGAGTAAGTGACCGGCATTATTCTGCGCTCATAAATATATAATAATTAAATATTATAATTAACTTTTGCGGTCGAACGTACTCTAGTGCAAAATTACAAGACTTGCATAAAAATTAAAAAAAAAGAATTTTTAGTTGTAGAAATCAGTATAGAACTTTGTGATTTTTGCTTGTTCTATGTCACATCGGACACACGATTTTTAAATCATACAAGCACCTAAATCTTGTAATAAACTTTGAACCAGTTAAATAAAAATAAAAACGATTAGGCCATTAAAGGACATTTTACAACGTCAAAACTTTACACAGAAATAGAATTTGTTCTAGAAATCATTCAAGATGCAGCATCATGAATTCTTGCTTAAAACCTTACTTCACTTCACGATTCTCCAAAGTGAATGCTAAGCTTTTAAATAGCTTTCTGTTTGTTCATCGGAATATTACAATCTCTGAGCTTCTTTATCTCGCCATCTTTAAGAATGACATTTCCCAAGAGGGCAGTTTTATTAACCACAAAGAAAAAGCTGAGGAAAAAGTAAAAAAATCTTCAAAAGGCTTTTGATTACCATATTTGAGTAGAGACCGAAAGATATACAGATTGTTTAAGGGGAATGTTTTAAACAATGGTAATGTTGATTAACGTCCACTGTAAATCTGAGTTCTAACAAGTGATTATACTTAAATTTTGGCAAATTAATGAATGGTTTCTTATCAAATCAGCATGTCTGTAATTATAGGCCTTTATTAAGTTTGGGAATCCACAATGGATGTCGTCCGCCGTGAGATTGCGTTCTCAACAATCACCCCAGCAGTTTGGATATAGGCCTCACCTAAGCATCCAGTTTGTCCCAGCCATCTCATTAAAGTCGTAGATCCACCTATCTTGCCGATGTGCGGTCTCCACTCTAAGGCCCGGACTCCACTAAAGCGGGGAAGAGCGGAGCGGAGAGGATGCAAGATTCGATCAATCACAGGAAAAACGAGAGACGCTATGCATATTTCAACCAATATGATTGACCGGTTTACGCACGTCTCCTGTCCGCTCCGCTCGTCTCCGCTTTGGTGGAGTCCGGGCCTGAGAATCGCTAGCTACGTCGTCTATAAGTCTACCTATAAGTTCATCTACAAGTCTATCTATAAGTCTATCTATAAGTCCATCTACAAGTTTATCTATTAGTTTACCTATAAGTCTATCTATAAGTCTACCTATAAGTCTATCTACAAGTCTATCTATAAGTCTATTTATAAGTTCTTTGACATATACGGCTGGGCTCTACGACTTCAGTTTTCTAGCTGCCCCTTCAGTAATCACAAAAGCCGTAGAACGAGCTGATGTTACAGGTCCCTGTCCCATTAGAGCCATAAACGTATCCGGAAAATTACAACACTTTACTCTGGGGGTTTTGTCAATAGCACGCGCGTTGGCAGGCGATTTTTGACAAAATGCTGTATAAATCTTTGGAAAGGTTAGTAAAAATATCGAACGTAGTGGTAAGGTTCATACATTTCTATCTTTATAAAGGCTTTTTACAATTTTGACGCCATCTACAACGCCACGTGCAAGATGAGCATCACATCTGACGTCATGCAAAATTCTGCATCGTGCTAACAGAGCTTTCCGGGAGATTAGGACTTGTACATCAACAACAACCGTTGGGCAGTAGATCACTAGACATAACACCTGTCTTTTCGGAGGAACCTAAATTATTTACCCATATTTTTTCCCAACTCTATACGAATATAACATCAAACTAACAACCAACAAATTCGACCCACACGAGCTACAATTTTCACGAAATTATCCCTTTTCACTGAACAAAACTTTTCGAACTAAACCAAGTCCCTATCTGTTACTTTCTTAACTCTGTGCCACGTATATCGTGCACTCTCTGAGTTATCGCTCACGACTTTCAACGCAGTATCTTACATAATTCTTTTTCTATCTCCGCCATTATAAACTTTAGGACTACTGCCATAAAAGCAAAAGTTCCTTGAATTATTTGGACTGTATGACACGCTATCGTTGCCGATCGTACGGTTTCCACCAAACTTTGTAAGCCGATAATGTTAAATTTCTGTTGCGTATAGTGCATTCTGTTGGTTCGCTCGTCTTTCTAACTTTGCCTTAATATTTTCTACTACATTTTGGGATTTAAATAAACTTAGGGTGCAGTTTGTTGAGATTTATTGTACCTATGCTGCATATAAATTACTGTTTTTATCGAAATGGGTAGAGTTCTACCTTTTAAGAAAGATGGTTATGTGAATTTAAAAGTGAGACATGAACTGCACGAGAAAATGTGGTTGCATAATGTTACATATTTAAAGACAGTTGAGTCTCTGTGTCTTCATTGAAGCTATTGTTCTTCGTCGCAAGCGCTACTGTTTAGCATGAGATTTTAGGTTCAATTCTCAGGTCATGCGAGGTGTTGGAGTTTTCCATTTCCGGTTTTTTTTTTAATAGCAGCCCGTAGTCTTACGCCCGTAACCATATCTATAGTCAAGTTATTAATTATTATTATGAATTACATAAGTTTAAGTCATTACTTAAGCAATTTTTTAATGCAATAGACAATAAAATAAGAATGAAATCGTAAAAGAAAGCAAATCTAACACCCGTATCTATAAACAAGTCAAAGTTTTACTTGAGTAAATGTCATGTTTATGATACGATTTTTATTATTTAGTTTAGTAATTGCTTAAAGTTACAACTGTAAAAAGATAGACTTTAACTTGTTTATAGATACGGATGTGAGTATCTGAGTATTACTTACCTCCTAACTAACTGCAAAATACACGTTCAAGCAACAGAGTCTTGCGTCAGTGACACCAGAGAACTATCGCAGTCCAACTGAGAATAAGCCTCTCCCAAGCTTCGCGACCAGTCACCCTTTCAAGGTCGTCGATCCATCTAGCTAGATCGCATTCCACACTGCGCTTGCCACAAACAGCCTCCAATCCCAGACTCTTATACACTTTAATATGTTGGTTCAATTTTTTTTTCATAACTTAACATTACGTCTGGAGCCCCCGAATAGTTATAAAGAGGTATACCTTAGAGTACATCCACATTTCGCCAGTTATGTTTAAGTACCATGCAGTGGGGGGCGAACGTATTGCCATCAGCCGGGCTTAAATCCAGATCCCGTAGAACTGCTACTGAGGAGTTCCAGAAGGAAAAATCCAACAACATTTGGCATTCGACATTCTGTCCTGGATTTCGAACCTAGGATCTCGTGTTCAGCTGACGCGCTTGCAACCACTAAATCTTTTCAACAAATCGAATTGTAAAATAAAATTCTTCCAAAACCATAACCAATAATTAATTCTTTTCCTCCAGCCAAAAACCACAAAGATTAGCAAATAAACCTAATAATACAACTCCACAAACAGACCGTCCAACTCCAGCTACTTACCATAAAAGTATTGAACTAAGCGGCTATCAAGAAGAAGAAAAGCAATAAGTTGGAACTTCAGGAGATTTTCGTCTTCACAAACTTCTAGACCGAAGTTAAAAACTATAAGTACTCGAGTCCGTAGTTTGGTATTGTTCCGATAAGCTGGGTTGGATCTCTGTTAATAAAAGTTGTCATTTTCTGACGGACTTGGAAATATTATTAGCGCGCTTTGCGTGACGATAAGTTTTTTATTTCTTTGGACAATCATTTCAACAACTTAACTTGAAATAGCGCATCGAATTGAACATGGAGCGACTGTCTATCTGACCTCCACAACTCAGTACTGGGCAATACGATACCCCTTGGTAAGACTGGTTGTAAGACTTTTGGACCACTGACTACCTATAACGACTGCGAAATATGTACAAAAGACAGCCGGAAGCAATGGGTTAACGTGCTTTCTGCGCGGCACGGAGAAAATTCAGTGTCGTTGTTACCTTGCTAGCTGATAAATACTTTGATCACAGTCTGAAATTTCATGCCGTTTTTCTGAGAATTAACCGATGTTTTGTTTTGTTTACACCAGAATCGTAGGAAATAAATCTTCCACGAAAAAGTACAGACAGACCCGACTGACTGTAGGCCATCAGAATGTTTGTTTCATTAATCAAATCTGGAACGCGACGTGCAGAAGGCCAATCATTCAGCCACTGCACAAATCAAGCAGCGCAGAACTTGTTTTTTTTTTTCTTTTTGGTAATCTGCTGCAAGGAAGGAATAATTCAAAGATGTAACGTTTAGATGGTAAGGCAATTTTTATATAGGTATTAAACACGAAGATGACCTAGTGGCTTAATAATTACAGCCGCACGGGTCGATCTTCAAGGTTAAGCTACGCTTGCCTAGGTCGGTCCATGGATGGGTGACCATCGATCACATACTGAGTTTTCTCCGTTTCCTTCATAATAATTTAAGTTTAAGAATTCGTCTGCTCTTCTACTAGACCTAGTAGTGTTATGTTTGCAATGCCTTTCGTGAAAGAAGAAGATTATTTAAAAAGTGCAGTCTTATACGAGTAAAACGTATTTCCATTGTCCTAATTTAAAGTATAACCAAACACAAACCAGAATGTAACATGTGAGACATACCACATACGTATTGGAATTTTCCGGAACAATAAATTCGAGTGGAGAAACGTCGGCAGACGAACTGCACTTCTGTTTACGACTGTACCTCAAACACAGAATAGCACAGAAGTTCGATTCCATACAACACGCAAAAAAGCACGCACACACAGACAAGCTTCACGTACAGCAAGTGCAAGTGCACTCATGACTGTTATTTGTTTGAGATCGCGGTACGTACGCGTCGAATTGTGCGTGCGCCAGTTTTCATTTGTTTTTGGTCCTTGCCTTCTGTATTATTTTACATTTCTTTTTACGACTGTATTCGTATGCCAAAGGTTAGTGCTCGCAGTAAAGTGTACCTATTGATGTTCGGCATAATATTTTGATTTATATTTTCATAACCCCTTTTGCACTTTGGTTGCAGATAAAGCAGCTTGGTTACAAAGTGAAGCTATTGTTGAAGGATTAAAGCTAAACCTTGAAGGTCAAAGAAATCACTTGGCTGGCAATTTCAGCAATCATAAAATGCACAGCCTGAACCTCGTTTTTCATCTAGTGTCTTTCCAATTACTGAAGATATGCCATCAACTCCAAACATTTCTCCTTGTTCTTTGTGAGATGTATGGCCGAAGAGAAAAGACTGGGAGGAAAACTATCGTATACCCTAACCACTCCAACCCATGGTCTATCCGTATGCACAAATATCCGAATACGTTTAGCCATTAGAGATACTTTTTTTAATGCCTTTATTTGTGACCCACCTGCAACAACAATTAATTATTATTCTATTCCATTCCGTTATGGCGTGAAAGGAACACAAACAACCACATAGTGTTACTTTTCTACTATAGTAGTATATAAACTCCTTAGAAGTGAAGTAGAAATGCACAAAGAAGGCACTTTTAAGAAAAAGAAAAGTACTGAATCCTAGAGTGGGTCAACGTTCAGAGTTTATTTGCGGAAAGGAAGTCGCAACTAGTTCAATATACGTATCTACACAAAGTGCTTTTGGTTCGATTACAGAAGGGCCAATCGGTATCGGATTTAAAATCGAATCCGAAAATCTTTTATTTGGATTAGGTAATAGCAATACTTACTTGTTATTTTCTTCCTTGGCACCTCTAAAAGATTTTTACTTCGTTTTTTAGAGGTGCCGTCTCTTAAACATGAAATAAAACGACAAGAATTGCTTTTGTTCCATTCCATCCAGTTCGAAGGACCACTGTTTGAGTGTCAAGCTCCAGTTATGAAGCTGGTTGTCTCGACTAAATTAAACTGCTTTTCGAAATGAGGACTATAATATAGACTAGGTGGATTACAAATAAAATTGGTCTATGTATGCGCACGGTAAGTGATGGTCGAAGGCCTAGCGTTAGGTGGGGCGTTAAGATGACGTACATAGGATCGTATGCCGCGATGTGATGGTCCGGAACAATAATTTCTGCTGCTAAGCAGCAAAAAAGTATTGCTGTCTTATACAACTAAAATTAGAAAGTGATAGAACATAATAAGCTCTGTCAAAATTCTTTAACTTCAGCACATTTCCAAACTAAACTTTATATCGCCAAGGTTTGCATGAGCTTTTTTCAAAATAGTCCATACTGGATATTGCTACAAAAAACAAAAGACTTTCGGTCCCAGAACGATCACCCTTAACGTAACAAAGGAGCGATATAAAAATAACATACAAGGAACGATAAGAGAAATCTCCTCATTTAACCCAACAACGACCCGCATGCAAAATACAAGCAATCATTACTACAATACCGCAAAAATACCGATTAAACGAGTATTCGAGTTGCATAACGAACAATCGGTATGACAAAACAGCATTCGAGAATGCATCGATTACGCAACTTAACGGTCGATACGAGTGAACAACGACGTCGCCTGCACTTGACAATGGTTCAATTGTGAGTGGTAGCGATTTTTTTTTTGTTTCCTTTAATATTTTTGTAGAAAGTTGTTTTGTCACCTGATGGACTTGCCGTTACCTGTCCCCAAAACATGAAGTCGTTTGGGAATGCGTTGCTTAGCGGAGAGAAAATTTTAATTTCTAATATGCTTGTCATTTCAAAGGCACAGCTGAAATGGATATCCTAGCAGTGATTTCTTTCTCGAGCCATTACTCAATTATGACGATGGAAGGGGCAGTGAACACTGCGTCCGGCTTCTATGAGTAGTCATTACCATATTTTGGACTGGCCAAAAATCATGAGGAACATTTTCTACATGTATTCAATCCTGATTTCAAAGAATACATCCAAGACATCCATCAATTCCTAGACCAAGACGTTCTCCATGGATTTCTTTGACGACGATTCTAGGTCGCTTGTTTACACAGGCTAACCTTTAGGTACTACCGCAATTTTCATTTCATAAGAGACTGTTAAAGCGCTGTACAGAAAACCAAAAATGTTTAACACTAAAATAATGAACCAACTCGCTTAAGCTTCTGAATCAGACTGCGACTCGCTTTCTGCCCCCACTTTTACCACGCTCAACGCGCTATGAAGAGCGAATCGACTTAATTGCAGTACTTCCGATTTCATGGACTACTGCTTTTCATTCTAGCGATATATTAGCTGGTTTATGTCATTATTTCTATGCTGAGCTGAAGAAATAAGGTCAAATATTCCGTGCATACGGAAATGTGGGTAAGTAATAGTTGAACGATTTGCAGTAAAGTGCAGTGAAATATTCCTTGTTTCTGGAAACTGAAGTCATTAAATGGAATGCAGTTGGGGTAGAACGATTTGAAAGAGTTGTAGCTAATACAGTCGCCTGGAACGATCGATTAAGGTAAACATAACAATGGCCACACTTAGGAAGTATTGAAAATGGCAGTTTATGTTTTTTGCAGACAAAGCGAGGATGTCTGGTAATCATTTTAATATTTTTATTTGTTATGAAGGAAACTTTAAATAGAACCTTATTATTTATTTGCCTCAGTCTATTAAGGGGTTGTTGTGCTCATCATTATGATTAACTTTACTAAGGAGGGTGCCCTGGAATCGCGAAAAAAAAGGACAGCTGTTCCGTACAATTTGGGGATCAATGTGAAAACACTTTATTACGATTTCAGCGTTGATCACATGTTGTTTATAAAGATGATTGTTGTTTATAGAGATGATAAAGATGATAAAAGTTGTTTATAAAGATGATGACTACAATGACCCTTCACAAGGTTTAGGATAAACAAAAATTGAGCTTGTTATTATGGAAAGCTAAAGAAGAGACAAATATGAGCAAGAACATCTTGACATGGATCACTTGCTTCGACCAAAAGTGTTGACAAACTCTGCAGGCTAAGCATTCTGAAGTCGCAGTGGAGCCATATTTGCTTTACAACCGATAGCCGTTGGGCCGGATGTGCTCATGAGTGAAGATCGTGAACCAACAAACGTTTCTGTTGAACGCTTTCAAGATGTGACGATTTAGCGCGTTGGATTGAATAAGATCGATGAAAGTGCCCCAGTATTGAACTCAGTGATATTCTATTATACAAACCTAAGTCTATCAGCTAAACGGGTCTATGTTAAAAATCTGTAAAGAATTGTGTAATTTGAATAAAGATTCATTTATGAATAACTGACCACAATGATCATCACGAAATTTATTTTATTTTATTTATTTGGCTCACCAATAATTGAATACACTGATACAAATAAATGAGATACATCCAATAAATAGATTGTTACAGGTAAGCACATCATGCATTACTATTTACTTTTTTGATGTCGAGTCCCTGCTTAAAATTAGATGAGTTCTAAATTACTCAACCAATCTAAATTTTAAATACCAACCAATTTTACAAACCAACATACATATTAAGTTTTAAATTACATAAGTACAAGCCTTAACAATGAGAATGAAATGAGCAAGAATGGTGTTGAATCGCAAGGTCTTTAGCCTACTGTTTCTGTGTTGGGAAAAAGCCTCCAAAAGGTTCTGGAGCGGGGCAACTACATGCTGGCATGTGCAGTGTTGGAATGTTGTAATATTAGTTTAATAGAATTTTATGTCTATGAATTAAAGCAGCTTTTAAAGTCTATGGTCTTTGAAAAAGCTCATTGATGTTAGGAAGGTTTTTTTTAAATATAAAAATGACAGAGAAAATTATAAGACAGAATGTGACCAAGTGAAAAAAAAAATATAAAAAATATATGGTGATGTGTTTTAATTTGGAGCAATTTATTTTGATGGATGGGTTTTAAATATATAGGGTTTTGATGAGATTTAATTAAATTAAATGTGAAGTTCTATAAGGTGATTGATTTATTTTATTGAAGGAGATCCCACTCTCACAATATGATGGTAAGAAAACAAACCAAATTATAATATGGAAAGCCTTATTTATGGTAACACCGATGACCAGTGGGAGGCGGCGGGAATACTCAGAATCATAATCTTTATTGGAACAAAAACACATTTTACAAATTGATTGCGTACGTAAATAGCTTCATTAGTTACAAAACTGTGTCGCAGCTGTTAACGCCCACCTCCAAGAGGGAGACGACAGCGTTCCAGATTCCAAACATGAAAAAACAGTAGGGGTTAAAAATGAACAATAACAAATATTAAAAAGGAAAAATAAAGTAGAAAACAATTAAAATCGTAAAAAATGAAATACTGAAAAATTGAAATGGTAAAAAATTATAATAATAAAAAATAAAATAGGTAAGTGCTTAATGTTGTGAATATGAGAGTGTTGTATGTGAGTGTAGTGCACGTCTGTGGGTGTGCTTGTGAAACCTCTCTCCGAGCACACTCTACGCTACGTGTATTTGATGTGCATGTCTGCGGAAGAAAATTATTTAGGGTTTGACTAAATTTTTCCAATTCTTCGAATGTGAGAGTATGAAGCCATTTATCAATAATTGTTTTGAATTGAATCCACTGGTTGCGAGGGTAAAGGACAGGTCCAAGCGATCCAAGCGTTGCTATGTCGTTTGTCTATTTCCAGCAGCCGACGTCTTTCGTCTTATAAAATAACATGTTCATGATCAGCAAACATATCAATAGTGTATAATAATAATAAATTTATTTATTTTCTCGCCACAATACACATTGAGTACATATTTTTATGGAACAGTTGGATACAGTAAGTATATTACGGGAGACTGGTGCCTAAACTAGGCTTGGGGCCTGTATTTCAGGACACCAGGTCTCCACCCTTTAGGTTACATAATATTCCAAATCAGACAGTGGTCGCGAGTCAGTTAACAATTATTAAAATGATTCTAAATCTATATAGTGTTAGTATGGTTAGTATTGTGTGGAGATGAAGGAAAGTGTAGAGTGTGGTTTTGTGTAGTGAGTGAGGATGTAGAAGTTTCTGTTGCCTGGACATATCATTAATAAATAATATTGATGTGAAAAGTATATACCTAGTAAATTTAATAACTAATTTATTTAAATCTTAATCTATACCGAGACAGCAGTATGTTTTACAAAATGTCAATAAAATAATAAATTGTCGGGATGATGAAACAGTATTCGATTCAAAACCCACTGGTGTCTGTGAGGGATCAGAAACATAATCGTTCTTTAATAGTGTTTTCCGGAAACTCACACAAACACACAACTGTTTTTATACCCCATAAAGCTTACTATAGCCATTATAATAACTAGCTAAGAGCCATTCACACGAATCTAATCATTTTTTATCGCAGTTTCCCAAGGAAAAATGTTATATCGCTGTTCATTGCACAACTCTTAATGTGGGTCATGTGAGATCTATTGTGTGTTGGCAGAAAATTACGTAGATTTAATGTCTGATATTATTCCGTATACTGAGACCAGGAAAATATGCGATGTATTGGGTATACGAAGTGCAACTGTCAATTATGTACACGCGGCTGGCGTATTGTGAATCGTTGACCGATGACTCTTAGAATGTATGATTATGGATGGATGTTTATTCTTAGACCAGCCTTTGCCCGCGACTTCGTACGTGTGGTACATAGAAACAAAAAAAAAAGATCATTTTTGTGGTAAAATGTAGCCTATATTTAAGTTAGGCATCTAGCAGTAGAGCGGTGAAAACTGCGTTCAAATCCATGCAGTAGTTTTCGCGTGATGCGCGTACAAACATGCAAACAGAAAGACTGTTGTTTTGGCTTCTGTTGCTCTAATAAACCCCCCATATATTTTTTTTGCAATATCTCCAATGTACAGACATCGGCCTGTTACAGTTTTTATTATAATTATGTATATTTAGATAGACTTTGTGAACGGCTGACAAGTTGACACAAAGACCAGTGAAGTATGAAACAAACGGGGGAAGTCTACACTCAGAAGTGAATCAAACGATTGAACAAGTTACCATTGCAACACACACACCCACAACACAACACAACACTCACAATCACCTCACAATACAATACAACACACACAAACACAATACACATCAAATTGATTCTTATTATTATTTTTTTGTATACAAAAAGCGATTAACTGAAATGTCCAACCATTGTTAGCACCGCTCATAACTCTGGGAAGAGAACTGTCACCTGGGATACCGGCTCGGCCTAGCTCAGGTGCAGTTGCTCATATATTATTCTTTGTGCTTAATTATAACCGCATTTAAATACTGCTCACCATGTAATATTTTTAAGGATAAATAAATTAACTTATGAACTGCCACGACAATGGCTACCAATTTTACAATGATTATGATGTTATCACCATTGGGGTTATGAAAAATTGTTGCAAGCTTCATGATATTATGGAATCATTAACATGCAGGGAACAAGTGTGATGATATATGTTCGTGATTAAAAGATAAGACAGGAACAGGCTGGAATTATTGCGATGTCAAATACTATGACGTATTAAATTTAAATCTTTTTCAGATGTTCACTAAACAATTTGTCAATTAACTACATTACACGTACATTGTACAGTTCTATGAACCACAGAATTCACAATTTCATAACCCTACCAACGCTTAACGATGTCTCATTCAACTCGAAAACTTTACCAGGTTTTCCTTATAAGCCTCGAATCAACAGCGGAATAAAACTGCTCTTTTTAATTCAGCCGTACCAACACTACATCCGAATTACTGTGGTAATCATCATTTCATTTAAAATGCACTATTTATGCAGTTGGGTTCGTTAACGCGAGCGAGCTAGTTCAAATGTGTTTGTTTGTGAAAAAACTCAGTTCGTATGAGAGTATGTGTTTCAGTGTAGATTAGTTCCCGGAATCCCGCTTGTTTTAGTTTTTTTTTTGTTTTCCTGCATTTTCATGCGTAATTTTGTACAGTTCGCTGAATGAATTATTTTATAATGACTGCTTCGTTTGTCTAGCTATTTGAGTGTCTATAGATTTATACTACGGTCGAAATCTCAAGTGATGGAATTTTTATTTTAGCTTCGGCAATTGACAAGTGTCAATTGCCGAAGACGGGCCGAAGACGGACGGGCCTGGTCCTTACCGTCTGCAAGCCCGCGCCTACGGTGGCCGGAAATCCTGGGATTCCCGACGCCCGGGAAGTAAGCATGCCTGAAAGATATTTCTCCAAGTCCATGCCCATGCTTGGCATAAAAACTCTGATACCAGGTTAGGCACTAACCACACGAAAAAGAAGAAGACGTAGACTAGAAATATCTTCTTTAAAAAGGAACCGGTCTTGAATCTAGTACATCAAACTGCCATCAACAAACAATGTCCCTATCTCCCGATCCACAGTCTTATTCTAATAGATGATGTGATTGGGCCACATCGTTCGTTCGCGTTTTATCGACTAACCCGTACCGACTCCATTTTCCTTACAATGTACGGTATTACATGTTTATGCAATCGCAAACGGAATGAGATTGCATGTCTGCTAGTATAGCTTAGGGCAAAGAACAGAGTAATTGCAGAAAACTTAGAGATGCGCTGTTTAGATACAGGGATTGAACTTCTTTTTAGTTATGGTGATGTTTTGATGTGCAGTACCTACGAGTTTTAACGGGATTTATTGGAGTTCTGGAGATTCTTTTCAACTGCACTTTTTGCCTTGGTAAAATTTCAGCGGACTTTTTTTTTACATAAAATAATAATTTTGAGGAAAAAAGCTTCATAAGCAACGCTTTTTTTTAAATGTTAGTCATCATTTAGTAGTATATCAATTTGTAGAATTATCTCTATGACTACAGTGACAGTAAAACAGTGTTCTCTTATACAAATTATCCAGGTTTCACTGAAAATCCGTTTCACTTTTTAATTACAAAAAAAAGTGTTCTCACGTATATGTATAATCTCGACATGAATGATGTACCCAAGACTTTGTAACAACGTAATGATTTAAAAGAGTGTCCATGGAGTTTCTTGCCCATTCTTCTCCATAGAGATCTACGCTTTCGAATGGGCAACTACAGGACTTTCAAGTACAAGTTATTATGCCCTGTGACTGGGACTGTAGCTTAGTTTTTTTTTGTGTTTTGACATTCAAAAGTGCCTGTAATGGTCCAATTGCGTGGGGTCCTGGGCTCAATTACCGGGTCGAGCAAAGTGCTATTGGGTTTTTCCATTAGAAATTTCTCAGTAGTAGCCAGGAGCCTCGTGTCTCAGGAAGCACGTTAAACCGTTGGTCCTACGCCTGATCTCTCTCCGGTCGTGGCGAACGCCATCCCACCGGACTATAAGAGTAAAGGAACAGAGAGTGCATCTGTGTCTGCGCACACTTGTGCACTATAAATCTCTCACGTCAATGGCTAATCTCCGCTAAGATTGGCCGCCGTGACCGAAAACGATCTGGAGGACTGTAGATCAAGAAATGAAATGCTCGTCGCATTTAATTATACAAAGTTACAATATGAAGGTTTGGTTAAATTGTAAACTTTCAGCTAACAAATTGATTTTAATAAAAGCTTATGAAAAAACAAAAACTTATAAATACCTAAACTTCTGTCCTGTATCCCAACATGACGTACAGGGATTTGCAATTGTGGACATTGTTGGCTATTATTGCACCGTATACGTTGAATTTAAGCTATCCACTGGAACTTCTGTCAATAAATGTTCAGATATACTATTGTTTCTTTTGAAATGTCTTCGATTTTGTCTAAACACACGACTTGAATAAGTTACGGGGTCGCGTTTGACGCTTGTTTTTCGGTTAGGTTTTCGGTTGGTTTTAGCGTCTATGATTTTTATCTGTTTCTTTTGTGATTTTGTCGGCCTCGTTGGTCGAGTGGTCTTGGGTTTGATTCCCGGGTCGGGCAAAATGTTATTGGATTTTTCCATCAGGAATTTCTCGGTAGCAGCCACGGAGTCTGGATTTGTACCCGGTTGATGACAACAGATTCGCCCCTGATTCCATGGTACTTAAACATAACTGGCGAAATGTGGGTGTACAAGCTACACCTCTGCCCAACCCTTTGGGGATTAGAGGCGCACCAAACATAGTCACAAAATAAAAGCTAGAATAACGTATAACCTTTAAACAAACTATGATTTAAAGCCTTTATCTTGACAGACCGCGAGAAATATGACGCTACAATAAAGAGAATCTTATTTCACCATCATACCCTGAGAGACATTTTTGCCCTTTATGGAATATTTACACGAAGATTTTACGACAGTATGAGGTTAATAAAAATAGCTCGGAGTAAATATGTTTGTGGCTGTAGCTGTGAAAGATATTATGAATGAAGCTCTTTATGAAATACTCGTTTTTGCCCGCGGTTTCGCTAGCGTTGTGATAGAGAATAATGCCACGGGAACATCTTGTTTTTTTTTTTAATATAGCCTATGATACTCGGGAATGTTGAGGTTTCTAATTATTGAAAGAATTTCCGGATATAGATCAGAAATTCCGAAGATTGCCTCCTGCATCCAAATGTTGTAATTCGAGTATCAGTGTCTGGATGTAGGTCAGGCAGCACGGATATTTTTAGCTTATTGTTGAAGTTCCCTGGCCCAAATTCTTTACGTTCTAGCTTTAGTCAAAACACTACTGACATTTACATTTGATTGAAGTCTAGGTGTCCATATATCTGTTACCGGCCTTACCGGTTTACGGTTGATCGTGTCAGGATACACTGACTCAAGCAAAGCAATTACACTGCGCCTAACTTGGATGCAATGCTCGCGCGCCGACTTCCGGAGCACCGCTCTACGCTCGCTCGGCTCGCGCGTGATTATTCATAGTTCTAACCTAACCTAAACCATTTAGACGGGTTGCTCTATGATCGTCCTTTTGTGATGAGCCTTTTTTTTCAGTCTCGGAAACATCGCCCAGCTGCCACTAGACAGTTTGTGGAAACCGTCGTTCCACCTAGCCTGAGGTCCCACCTTACGCTTGCCGATTCGCGGTTTACATGTCTACCACAGCGGTCATCTTCACAGTTGGTTAAATCGAAGTTTGAATTTAACGATATCGTGATTCGTGATTAAGTAAATTCTAAGTGCATCTAAAGAAAAATCTAACAAAAAACACGAAACCAGTTTTATTAAGTGTATTCCTTGACACAAAATGAGAAGAAACAATGGAAGTGCTTTTTTGTAATATGTTGAAATTCATGAGGTATTTATATGTACGTCTTATTGATTGGCCTATTTTATAATAATTAATACTGTTTATCTTCTTGGAAAATTATCTAACGTTTAAGTCATTATCTACCAATTATTTTCCAAACACCTGATGATCACCGTCCTATGTTTTACATGGAACGACTGCCTCTCTGATCTCTATAGCACAGTAACTAGGTAATACAACACCACTTGGTAATACTGGTTGTCAAACTTTCGACTTCTGACTATCTAGCCGCTTCCAAACCTGGTGGGATCGGCTTTCAGTGCAACCTAATGCAGCAAAATACCAGTATAATACATGCAGAAATAAAATTACAAAAAAAAAAGCTGTTTGTTATTGGAGCGAATGCCTTTCTGACCTCAATAACACAGTATCTGGGTAACACGATACCCCTTGGTAAGACTGGTTGTCAGACCTTTGAGCTCTTCCGTAACGATTGTCAAAGCTCTACAAATGTCAGCCAGGACCAGCGGCTTAACGTGCCTTTCGAAGCAAAGAGGGTACTTGTATTTAAATGCACAAGTTGAGTTGAGGTCAGAAACGCCACTCCAACAACAATTTTTTTTTCTTTTTTTTTCCATGGATCCATATACTGGATCAACTGCATTAGGTAACACTGAAAGCCGATCACAAAAATTTTGAAAGTAGCTAGATAGATGATTATTTCACAAACCTTTCACCTTCAACCATCGATAACTCCAACGTAACGTTAGTGAATAACAACCGGTACAAGTTACCGTTGATTTAGTATTCACGTCAGTGGTACAGATGAGTGCAGCTTGTTAATAACCAGCTGGCTTCAATTACAAAGCGATGGCCTTTCCTTGTGTGTGTTTGTTGATGGTACAAGACATGAGAGGGGTTCATAGAAAGTTCGCAGGGTAATTGTCACTGAAATCTGTCAAAGAAATTTTAGCATTTTTAGCTACAATGCTTCCAAATTAATTTGAAGTTTAACGACTATTTTGTTGTTGGTAAAGATAATCATCATCATCTGTCAAACCTTTTCCCAATAGCTGGATACCAGTATTTTACATGGAGCGACTGGCTATCTGACCTCCTCAACCTAGTTAGTACTGGGTATTGCGGTACCCCTTGGTAAGACTGGTTGTCAGACTTTCGGGTCACTGACTACCTGTAACAACTGTCAAAGATCTACAATTGACAGCCGTGACCAACGGCTTGACGTGCTTTTTTAACCGACTTCAAAAAAAGGAGGAGGTTCTCAATTCGGTTGTATTTTTTTTTTGTGTTTGTTACCTCATATATTCGTCATTTATTAACCGATTTGAAAAATTCTTCCTTTATCTGAATGGATCTACTTCTCGATTGGTCCCATAGAAATTTCATCAAAATCGGTTCAGCAGTTTGGTTTTGAAATCAAAATAGCTGGAAAAAATTTGTCATCCAAGTAAAAGAAATTGCGAAATTGATGCTTGACAAGGATTTGTGTGTGATATAACTAAAAAGGGTAAAATAAAAACTTTTTTTGCAAAAAAAACCGACTTCCAAAAAAAACACAAAAAAAGTGGAAAATAACTTGACTTTCGGAAGTCGGTGGCAAAAAAGTCAATGAAACAAACAATAGTCACCGACTTCCGAAAGTAAAGTTATTTTCCACTTTTTAGTGTAAGGCTTCACTCTTCATCGAAACTTTAAGCGTTAAGCGTTATCCGCTGTTTCTTTCACTCAGCCCACCGCCCACGGTCCAGCTTCGTATCCATTAGCTGACGCACGGTATTGTTCACGGAAATAACAAGTTCCCATTGAAGCGACTCATTGTTGGCTCATTGTTGTTGGGTATCATGGAAAAAAATGACAATTAATCAACAGGAAAAACTATGAGTGAGCAGGGAAAATGTCTGTATGTAATCTGGGTAATGAATTAGAAATGTGATTGTGGTGGCGGGAATCGTTTGTGTCACATATTATAAACATAAACTCGCATTTTTCCCTAGATGTCGTGGGCTCGATTCCTAGGTCTGGCAAATTGTTCGTGGATTTTTCCATCAGGAATTTCTGATTAGCAGCCACGGAGTCTGGATTTGTGCCCGATTGATAGTAATAGACTCGCCCCTAATACAAGGGACTTCAACATAAGTGGCGAAATGTCGGTGTACTATTAGGTACACATCTAACTAACCCTTCGGGAATTACAGGCTTAATGTTATGTTATCGCCATTATCATCAAGCCTAAGATCTCTTTGTTCTCTATGCTGTGCTAACCTCTTCTCTATTTTTTGTGTCTCTTAAGATTTTACTTTTTTTTTTGACATCTTGAATAACACTGTTCGAAGCTTTCACGGTTTATAACTGAACTTACAATATCACTTACGGGATATCTTCCGCGATTAATGTATAGAGAACAGAAGAAGAGAAGTACAAGAAGAAGAAGAAGAAGAGGGTAGACAGATTTGTCTGCTCCTAAGAAGTTTTTACCATCCACCCGCATTCTCCAAGTCATCTCGTGATCATGGCGCTTGCAACAGCGTCGAAATATCGGGAGCTCAATATAAACATTAATCGCGGAAGATATCCCGTAAGTGATAGTGTAAGTTTAAACTTGAATAACACCATTGACTGAAGATTAAAAATCGTCATTCCAACGGTGAGATAAAGATGTTGTTGCTCCCTCAAAATTCATGCATGGACCATTTGTCATTTAAACTGTTAACAACTTGAAAACCAATGCATCATCCCTCAACTCGATCGCATGTATCGATATCGCGTTTACTTCTCGATTCATAGAAGTGAAATAACAAATCGATTTAAAAGATTGATAATCACAAAAGCTGAAACAATTTAATACGGAACTGAGGAAACAGGAACTACGTCAGGGGAACCTACACAAATTGTAGTATACGGAGAAAAATTGTGTATTTATTTGTTAAAGTATATTTTACTAGCTTATGCCCGTGACTTCGTCCCCGTGGAGTTTGGTTATTGTCCCACGGGATCGTACTACCGGGATAGAAGTAGCCTGTGTTCATCTATTTTATGAACTATCTGTATGCCAAGATTCACCCAAATCCGTTCAGTAGTTTTTGCGGGAAAGAGCAACAAACATCCATACATCCGTACATACAACTTTCGCGTTTATAATATTAGTAAGGATTTTTGGCGTTTTCTTTTATTTCAAAATATAATATTGTTTTGTTGTTGGTACGCTTTTAGATCTTAACTAGGTGTACCTAAAATAGTACACCCACACTTCGCTAGTTATGTTTTAGTCCCATGTAATAAGGGGCGGCCTATTGAAATCAACCGGTCACAAATCTAGACTCCGTGGCTGCCACTAAGAAATTCCTGATGGAAAAATCTAATAACACTTTGCCCGACCCGGGAATCGAACCCAAGACCTCAGGCTCAGAAGTCGAGATTGCGACCACTGGAACAACAAGGCATAATATAATATAATATCTTTATTTATACAAAAAACAGATTGTAGTACATGTAACAGATTTCACAAAGTGGGTAGTCTTAAATCTCTGACAATCAAGTGGGTGACGTGCTGTCCTCCTTGCTAGGCTATGAAATAGCCTGTATTAAGAAGTAACAGTGCCGATCCCCTCTAATTGTATTACTACAATTTTATTTTCACACTTAAATTGAACTAATGTGTTTAAATACAGATATGAATGCGCGACCGCATTTGTGTATGTGTGTGTGTGTGTGCGTGTGCGTGTGTATGGGTCTGTGTGTGTGTGTATGTGTGTTAGTGTGGGTCTGTGTTTTGGGTGAGTGGTACAATATACAAACTTGTCATGACTTTATATTAAATTAAATATTTAATTAAATGTTTATTTATAATGGTGATGTTGATGACATTTCTTGGCATGACAATAAGTGACATCTGTTTGATGACATCCAGTGACAATATGTATTATTGAGTCGGCCCAGAACATAACCACGAGCTTGGTGCTATTGCTTGCAGAACACGATATCAAGTGTCCCATTGTTTGCGGAACAGCGCCCCTTTCGCGCTCCGTTTTTTTCACACACAATTATCTTCAAAGTCTTGTTTCTGTGTTACCTAGGTTTCGTTATAAAGGTCGATCAAATAATACCTTTATCAACACCTCAGTTGAGTTCAACATAACTAAATCTAATTACGCCACTTTTATCAATACGTTAACATTTTCCGCAAAAAGCGCTTCTGAAGGTTAGATTTTAAGTATTCCTAAGAAAATGTTTGTTTATTAACTAAAAACAAAATTTGTTTATACTTGAACAGCCCATTGATATCAAGTTTTGAAACTACGAACTACAACACAGTTTTCGTTTAGGTTAAATTTTCGAACGTTGCTGAATTTTGAATCTTGCTTATGATAACAGATTTCTTGTTTGAAATTTTAGATTGTTATACAAAAGCAATAATAAATATTCAAATATTATGTGAAAAGAAATAAATGAATGAATCGTGTGACAGTGGCACTCATAATCAACATTTCAGCCTCGAACACATAATCTTCGGTTCTGTGCGTCTCTCATTCATCTGTGACCCGCGACTTGGATGATATCATCAACCCAACGCGATTTTGGACAGCCTTTTCTTCATTCGTCGGTCGTTTCTTAACCAGGGCCGCTCAAAATCAGGTTGGGCCAGAGTTGACCTGACCTTGGCCAAAGAGAATCAGTGCGATATCATCAATCATCAGTGTTGCGACTACGCAACGCAACAGCAACGCCCGTGTGGTTTTAATCTTAGATGATGAAGTTAGTTGGAGCATAATAAGTATATTTCCTAACAAATACAATGTATGGGCATTTCCTCTAGGTTTATTGTTCTGTTTTGAGCACAATATGAACTATTGTTTGGCGTAGATTGAATAGAGAAGCATGTACTTGTATTGTCTTGTGATTGGACGTGGTTTGAAGTATGAATAAGACAAGCTTAAGGCAGCTTAGCTTATGATCTTATTTAGTGTTGAATACTCCAGTTACAGCCCGTTCACACGAGGACGATTCGTTTTTTTTTTGACGTATCGTCGTTTTTCACGATCCGTTAATTTTTTTGACGGCGGCAATGCTTTTTAAATGCCTGTGTTCACACGCATCACGAATCGTGTAAAATGACGGACACGTCTTAAATCACGTACGTAAAAAACATGAATCGTGAATTTTTTGTGACGGATTCGCTAATGCGCTTGGTCCCGTAAAATCACGAAACTAATGTGAACATCAATTCGTTTTTTTTACCGGATCGTGATAAAACACTATTCCGTATGCAATGCGGAATGCATGCAAAAAAAATAAGTCCCAGATACTCCCTCGGAGAAAAATTTAAAGAAATTAATACAATTAAAAGTAAAGTAAAAAGTAAAAAAAAGTAAAAATGTATTTATTTCAGTAAATCTTTACAAGTAAGTTGCCGGGGCTTCCCAGTAAGTAATCCAATGATACTTGTGTTGGGAAAGCCTCGCTCTTCCGATGTAAAACAAAAATTTTAACTTACTAAACTAACAATATGAGTAACAATAATATTACAGTAAGTACCTTAAAAATTATTAAGAATAAGAAAAACAAGTGTAAAGTGCGTGTGTGCGTGTGTTTGTGTGTGTTTGCGTGTGTTTGTGTGTGTTTGTGTATGTTTGTGTGTGTGTGTGTGTGTGTGTGTGTGTGTGTGGATGATTGTTTGAATGGGTCACATAATTATCTCTATTAATTCGTTAAGTGTCTATGTGAGTAGGTACATTATAAGCATGTATCAAATTCAAGCTAATGTAAGCAGGATTTCCTCCACGTCTTCATAATTAAGAGTAAGGAGCCATTCAGTCAGATTTTTCTTACACTCGTACAATTGCATGGAGTAAATTTTGAGTATACGATTAATTTTATTATAGACGCGGGGGGCTTGAGCTAAATTTTGCCGACTAGCAAAGACAGTACGAGTGGGATATGTAGGGGCTACTATATCACACCGTCTTTTCTTAAGCTTGGCATTGTCGAAAGGTAATGTTTTGTGATATCTTTGTATCATGTGTAGGATATATAATTTCCTGACGGAAAGAAGCTTAGAAATTTCATATAAGGATTTAGTAGAGAACCTAAAAGGCTTACAATACATCACTTTAATCAAGGATCTTTGCGCCCGCTCTAGATCTATAAAATATGACTTAGCTGCACCTTCCCATACCGAAATACAGTATATAATTACAGATTGGGCTAGAGCAATGTATATTTTATTTAGTAGCTCTGTACTCATAACGTGTCTTAGAGATTTGAAAACCCATATAAGCTTTCTTACCCTCCCGATGGTTAGTTCAAGGTGCGGGTACCAGCTTAACCTTTGATCCACAATAATTCCGAGGTACCTAGCAGAGCTAACTTTCTGAATTGTCGGACAACTGTGAGTACACGTAGAAGGAGTACGACAGGAATGAATTTTAATTTCAAAGTCAGACGAGGGCTGCGAGTTTAAGTACGGGGCGAAGCATACGTAGTTAGTTTTTTGGGTGTTTAACGTGAGAAGATTCTCATTAAGCCAGCAACTAACTCTAGCCAGACCCCTTTCAGCCACCAACTTTACTTTCTCCCATGTCTTGGCAGTAAAAATAATAGCGGTGTCGTCCGCGTAGGACAGAATCCTCCCACCGACGTCGCTAAGGTTGCAGAGATCATTAATATAAATCAGAAAGAGCGTCGGGCCGAGAACACTGCCCTGCGGGACTCCGAAAGTTACGTTTTCTACATCACTGAAAAAATTGCCAATTTTTACCCCCTGCTTTCTATTTTGTAGGTAACTGCTGAGAAGGGAGAGAGCAGAGCCACGGAATCCTATCCGATCCAACTTGCATATCAGTATTAGGATAGAAACGGTGTCAAAAGCATTCTTGAGGTCAAGAAAGACTACTAGACATTTGTTACCCCTATCTATTTCTTTTGTTATTGAGGATGCAAGATCCATGGTAGCATCCTGAGTCGACATACCCTTCCTAAACCCATATTGAGAGGTAGATAAGATGTTGTACTTAGCCAAGTAGCTTATTATTCTAGAGTTTAAGAGCTTCTCAATGATTTTAGAAATGGAGGTCAGCACAGAGATAGGCCGATAGTTGTTAGCGTCGTCGCTATCTCCTCCCTTATACACAGGGGTG
Organism: Standfussiana lucernea; assembly: GCA_964057025.1. Lineage (NCBI taxonomy): Eukaryota > Metazoa > Arthropoda > Insecta > Lepidoptera > Noctuidae > Standfussiana > Standfussiana lucernea. The sequence goes on along the minus strand of OZ059808.1, from coordinate 7,583,876 downwards.
ACAACGGAGCGCTTAAGAAGATAGGGGAAGATTCCGGAGTTAAAGCATAGGTTGGCAAGGTTTCTGATCAGAGGGACTAAGATCTCCTTAGCTTGCTTTAAGAAAAGGGTAGGGATTCCGTCCCAACCTGGAGCACTCCCAGAGTCTAGGGACATCAGGATATTTTCAACTTCCATCTCAGAGGTGTCTAGCAAAACAAAAGAGGAGAGATTATAGGTGTCCGTGTCAGTTGATTCCGGAGGTACAAAGCTATTTGAGATATTCTGGGCCAAAGTTTGTCCAATGTTAATAAAAAATTTGTTTACATGGTTGGTTGAGGCTTGAGAATTTGATTTTATCTTAAGTAGGTCGCCATTTGAGCTCTTGGGAGGCTTGTAATGTGTGATTTCATTGATGGTTGACCATAGTGCCCTAGGGTTTTTAACAGATGCTATAATTTTATCTTTATTGTATTTATTTCTTAGTTTTTTTATAAGGTTTCCACAGAAGCTTCGGTATCGTTTATACGTTATTATTAAAATTCGGTTTAGGGGGTTAGATTTAAGTTTTAGGTATATTGTATTTCTTAATCTAATACACCGTAGGGCACCTGTGGTTATCCAGGGCTTTATCTTTCTTTTGCTATTCGTGACAATTACATTTTTGGTGTTGGAGAGTATAGCTGACCTGACCAAACTAAACAAACAACAAACTAACAATAAACAAACAATTACTGTCCCCTCTCAGTTTATTTATGAAAACCTTTTGTATGCACATAAAAATATAATTTGTTTAAAAAATACAGTGATATCCATAATATAAATACGAGGAACAAACACAAATTTGTAGTTCCTGCAACGAGGGTTAAAAAAAATTGGGGGTACGTTTAGATGCCAATGTATACTTTTTTATAATAAACTTCCGAGCCATATTCAAGCACTAAGCCTAAATAAATTCAAATCGTTTATAAAACGGAAACTATGTCTAAAAGCCTAAACGTTTATCACTATCTCGGGGATAAAAACTTTTTTGCAAAAAAAAAAACCGACTTCAAAAAAAAGCACTATAAAAATGGAAAATAACTTTACTTTTGGAAGTCGGTGTCTATTGACTTTTTTGCCAGCGACTTCCGAAAGTAAAGTTATTGAGTACTATTAAGCGACCTACACAAATGTCTTTTCTTTGGTATTATTCGTCGTTTCGTTGAGCTCCTTGAGTTATGAGTCGAGCTACACGATAACTGACAAATGCTTGCATGGGCTGGATAGGTCCACTCAAATCTGTGTGGGTCTTTCTTCAAAAGACCATCTCAGACACTCATCTGCTTAGTCCTCATATGAGTTTATCAAGATTATGTCTGGACCTTAAAAGAGACTATGACCTCTGAGTTTGTTTCGGCTGTTTCATATCAGACTAGTCAGTTACGAAACATCGGCCGATGGTCAACTAGTTTAAAAAAGAAGACTTGTAAAAGTGTTTGTAAAAACCTATTTGCAAAATAAACATCATTTATCAATGCGAACGTCCATCCGTCATGACGTATCGTGTTTTATGACGGATCATCAATGACTGAAGCCGTGTGAATGAGCTCTCACTGCTTTCATCGCGCATTTTATCTCTGTTTATATTTCTATAGAGCAAGTTTAATTCATAGTAGAATATCATTATGACAATCCTTACAAATAATATAATATGACACCAAGCCTGTAATGCCCGAAAGCTTAAGCAGAGATATAAATAATACGAAACCTGCATGTTGTCGCAGTTATTTTTAGGGCCCTTGTAATAGAGGATGAGCCTATTGCCATCAACCGGGTAAACATCCATGCGCCGTGTCTGGCACTAGCTGAAAAATTCCGAAATTGAAACCCTACAACACATTGCCCAAATTTCGAATAGAACTAAGAACCTCATGCCCAGTAGTAGCGCTTACGACCACCCAACTGTCCTTAAAAAAATGGGAATTAAACGTCTTCCTATTCTGGGAAACCCATAATGGGGTCGCATCTCACAGAAAAGAAGCCTTTGTCACAGATTTCGTGTGTAGACGTCTTATCTGAGAAGCGGGCTCATTTTGGGTAAATAAAACACGCAGCAGAATTGACCAATATTCAATGTCTGACCGAAGCTTCGGCTTCCGCCACCTTCGGACAAAAAAATCACCTTTGTTTTCGGCCAAAATGGGCTGAAATTTTGGCGGAAGCTGAAGGTTTCTAGCAAACACCGAAATTGAACGTACTGTCACGAATACGCGATACACATTTCGAAATGTTATTATCTTTGTCAAGGTGCAACGTAATTTTAATCATCTCGTACATAAACTTTTAATTCAATAGTTAAAATAAAAAACATTAAAATATTCACTTTTAGCCAATCTAGAACTGGATTTTTTAGGGTTATTAAACCTGCGGCTGCGGCTTCGGCCAGAAATCGACCTTCGGCTTCGATTACCAATATTCAATCAATGAACTTTTTGCGCTCTACAGCACATTCATGCTCTTACTTCCAATTGCAGAACTTTTGCAGATGAAAGCAAAACCGATGTCTGTCTAATTTGTTCTCAAGAACTCACAGACCAGACGTTTCCCAACATTTGAATTATGAGAGAGCTTATGCACAATCGCTCGTCGTTTATAACAGACACATTGCTCTGAGCTAAGATGAATTTGCATGCTTCTGTTCTGTTGATTCGTAGAAGTAGTATGAAAATTATTATTCTTGTAATATTTTCTTATATGTACATGTACGCGTAAAAAAATCAGCTGTTCAGTACATTTTGACGAGTCAAGCGAACATAAATGTACTGAACATCTGTTTATTTTTCCGCGATTTCAGGGTTGGTCCCATAGTAAAGGTTGTTCGTTATAATGAGTACAATGACCCCCTAAGAGGATTAAAACGAATTAACTTTAACCATGTAGTGTCGGTTTGATTAAGCTGCAGTACCGTAACCTAGGGCTACTTTGACCTTTGGCCTAGGGTAATAACATTGCTTCTCTTCTGAAAATATACAAAAACTATTTTTTCTTGTATTTCATGCCTTCCTTTTTAGAGATTAAAAAAAAAATATTAGGCTAACAGGCAATTTTCATTTAATTATAAGCTTTTATGAAAAAAATTAAATGAAAAATGGTTTATTGTTTTAACAGGTAAATCTTAAAAACTAGTGATTGGAGCCTCCTTTTAAGCATATAAGCCTGTGTTAGGAGACTCCAAAATTTTATTACTCTCTACTATTTACTAAATGTTAAAGGTCCACGCTCCATGGAATAGTTTACGACAAACTTCATCACAGAAATTTATCTTCTCCATGAGCACTAGTTTTAGAAATTTGCATAGAAATATAAACGCTGAAGCAAATTTCGGTGAAAATAGAAGCATGTTACTAGGTACTTCATCTTCCTGCCACTGTCCCATTCTACTTGGGGTCGGCGCAACACGTTTTCTTCTGCCATTCTACCCTAACAGACGTCACGGCATCATTTACTCCCTTCTCTTTCATAATAAAGGAGTAAATTATGCAGGTTACCAGGTACTTATAGAGCACAATTATACTCTGTTTGCTGACAGCTGCTTTTGTACCTCGTTTATGATCCTATCAACTATATTGCGCGATTTAAGAGACACGTGTGTCACTTGTTTCTTTCACGTGTGTACCGTCTGTAAGCCCCGAAGGGTAAGGCAGAAGTGAAGCCTAACTACACCCACATTTCGCCAGTTATGTTTAATTTCTATGTAGGTAATAGGGGGCGACCGGTCAAGCTTATTGCCAGCAAACGGGCTCAAATAAAGACTAGCGGCGACTAAGAAATTTCGCACAGAAAGACCCAATATCACTTAATCCGTCCCGAAAATCAAACCCAAGATCTCATGGACAGCAGTAGCCCTTGCGCCTATTAGGCCGAGGCATTTCCCATACAAAACTAAGGTTCAATTGACGTATCACATTCTATATCCCCTCGGTAAAATGTTCCCCAAATTCGTTCTAGAACACTCAAAACCTATGTTCAAATTCTCCGTAGAAATTAACAAAAACATTGCTAGCCACATGTGCAGTGCTCGCGTAATGCGCGAACATTTATCATTTTTACGACTGCCCTCCCTCCCCGCCACTGAAGACATATAGTATACAACATACAGTATTTCTGCTAGGAACAACGCCTGAAAATCTGACAACCAGCCTTACGAAGGAGTACCGTATCACCCAGTCGCTCCATGTGAAATGGTTATCGGCTGCATCTAGACTGAAAGTGAGGCAGATGATTTCTACAGCTAAGAACAAAAATTTTCGGGTTTGGCTCATACACACATGCAAAGCGTGTACACGAATTCGAAGCCATGGTTCAGGTGACAGCGGTGACAGGGTTAGGAGCAGCTCACTCCTCCCCTTTACCAGAGACGGGGTTTGTGACTAGCAAACCTTCACTGCTGGAGTGTTCGCAAATGTATGTCCGCACCCCAGCCAGAAGTGATGTGGAAAAACCGTGTGGTTTCAGCCAGAAATAATCTGACAGACACCGCCGTACGCCTATGAGTGTAGTAAAAACATTACATACCATCATCACGCCTCTAGCTCCCAAAGGGTAAGGCAGTGGTGCACCTAATAGTACACCCACTTTCCACCAGTTATGTTTAAAGTCCCATGTAATAGGGAGCGAGCCTATTATCATCAAACGCGCGCGAATCCGGACTCCGTGGCTGAGAAATTCCTTGCTTTGCCCGACCCGGAAATCGAACCCAGGACCTCTTTACCAACGAATCAGTCAACGAGGGAGACGTTACATGTAGTGCAACCTAATAAAAAGTTTTGACAACCCAAACACCCGCGTTTGCTTTCACAAGGAAGCGTAGTTGGTTTACTGGTTCAATTTTTACTGTGTCTCCGCGTACCTCACCAGTTTAGTTCATAATATTACCCACGGGTTGTGGTTTGAAGGACCTTTTTTCTGTTTTACCTTTATTTATGCGTTTAGGTTATTCAGGTTCTAATTGAGAGGTTTTTTCTCTGTCTAGCTAAGAGAAAAATCATTATCTTGCGTATATTGGGTTTATTTACGAAGTACTTATATAAGTATACATATGTCTAGCTGTGGATATATTTTCACTATTATTCTCCTGCCCTTAACCCAATTTATTTGGGGTCGGCGCAGCATGTCTTCTTCTTCCACACTTCTCTATTACTCGTCACAATTTACCTCAACCTCCTTTCTAGCGATAATCATCCTTCACACAGTCCATCCATCTTTCATTTGTTTTTTCTCTAGGTACTCCTACAGCCCTCCATATATACTCTTGTCTGCGATAATAATGATGAACAATCTAGCTGAACCTTGCCCGCTTTTGAAGAAAATCTAGACAAGAGTTTTTTTTTGTGTAAATCTGTAATGTTGTTCTTTTGTTTCACCTGACTGCGTTATATCAAAGACAGAGTTATTATGTTTTTGACAACAATATTATCCTTTCCGTTGGTGATCTCTTCAAGGCCTTTACGTCCGTGAAAGAGAGAGAGATGCAGCTAGATGTCATGTCGACCTCTATCTCTCTCTCACATTCAAGACAGTAACATTAAAAGCGATACTGCTTTAAGTCGTCATGGTAACACCTGATCTGAATTGTTGTCTATAACATGGATAATATAAAAAAATAAAGTAGGATTAAGTATGGGTAATACAAAGTAGTAGCAAGAAGCTTAATAGTATTATACAGGCTGAAAAAGTCATTGACGCCCAAACGATTACCACGTGAACACTTGGTACATCATTGTGACACCCCACGTAGAAATTTTACATCGTCAATATTAAAAATTAAAATAAAACTGCTTTTCCATACATTTTAACACCTGTTTTTTTTATTACCTGTGAAAATTATCTATGTGGGGGCTTTGGAATGATGTACTGGACACGAGGTAATTGTTTGTGCCCCTTCTACCCTGTGTAATGCGCCATGATGTAAACAAACTAAACATCAAAAGGAGGTCGCAACATTACTAAACTGAACTTAAAACTTTGACCCAGTTAAACAAATGCTCGTTTTCAGTAACACTTAGCGAAACTTAAACGAGCGCCTAAATATAACTGCACTGTTGGTATGTCAACTCTCTGTACTGAGCCGAGGGTTGAAAATTAACAATAAATAAAATTTAAAAAAAAAATACGTTTATTTTTCTCCAAAAATTACACTTTAAACATATTATTAAGTTGACAAATACTTCAACAAAAATATAATTTGTGGGAGATCTGGACTAAGCCTAGGCCTGTATTTTAGAACTCCAGGCGGACATAATATCACATAGTAAGGGTTGTCAACGTAGAACAATTACAAGTGATTGATGGTGTGTGTAAGGGTATGTATGTGTGTGTGTGTGTGCGTGAGTGTGTGTGTGTGTGAGTGAGTGAGTGTGTGTATGGTATATTTATTGTATATGTACAATAATATATTAAACTATTAAATTTATAATAAATACCCTGTTACTTTAATATCTCAAGGACTTTTTCCGTTTCAGCGTAGCTTCGATTTAGTAACCATTTGATTAATTTGTTTTTGCATTCAATTCAGTGAAGTGAATACAGGCATTAGTCCCACTGAGTTTAGTTTTTAGTCCCTGTTGATCGATCAGTTGATTGAAACTAAAGTTTCACACTCAATCAGTAATTTAGGGCGGCAACCGTGTTATCGGGAACTTTGGTAGACCTTTGATCGGAGTAATCCCATAATCAGTTAAGCATGGAAGTGGGCGTATGTAGCTTGTCAATTAATGATGAATTTCACCAATGAAGCTGAAGACGACATCTTAACTATGTTCAAGAGCTGTCAGAGGGTTGCAGAGTCATCATTGCTATAGAATCATGACACCATGATGCCTAGCAGTGAATCGTTGGACTGCGAAGTCATAAGTCTCGAGTTCGAAGCCAAGACACCTCTGATTTTTCGGAATCACGTCGTATTGTATAATTATCACTTGCTTCGGTGAAGGAAAACATCGTGAGGAAACCAGCATGCCTGAGAGATATTTCTCGACGGCATGTAAAGCACTGCAAACTCCGGAATCAAGTCTGCCGGAGCAAAGACAATCTCAGGGGTTTATAGACGTAAACCGTCCACAAATATTGGATTATTGGATATATTTATTCTCCTCAAAAAAAAAAATGACCCACCTTCTATATTACATTGATTGCACTATCACCAATCCACTTGATGACTGCATCAGTAGCTGGAGTTCACGTAGCTGATTTTTTTCCTCTCGTATTTTGAACTCTGTGTCATCGAAACGCTAAGAACATAAAGAGGGAAGTCCAAATCGATACTCAGCCGCAGCAATATAAGGAACCCTCACTTGAATCAAATTGCTGGGAGTACAAATGCTTTGTTTCATAAAATACCGAGAAAGCAAACCAGCGAAACCAATTACAACTACCAAGTAATAAGCAATTTACATAATATCAGATCTTACTATTAATTTCAATAACGCCATACCTACCTACTATACATATTAATTCCTACGAAATTCATTGTCCTTCGCTCATCACGTTCCATTGCTCACCATTCACTGATCTCCTGAATCGATTGCGTGCTCACGCAGCAATGGAACAATACATTGCATCTTTGATCAACAATTGCCGTTACAATGTGTATTCACGGCTATCGCTTACTGTAATATGCGTGTGAATATTCATGAATGATCGGGTGTCCTATTCTAGTTAAACGCGTTTGCTCGATTTTAAATGAACGCTAAAAATTAAATGCACTTACTTCCTTCTAAATTTTTAGTGACCAAATACACTCATCATCATCATCTGCTTAGCCTTTTCCCAACTATGTTGAGATCGGCTTCCATCCTGACCGGATGCAGTTGAATACCAGCATTTTACATGGATCGACTGCCAAACTATGTACAGTTAGTACTGACTAAGTGTGTTGTGGAGGTCAGATAGACAGTCGCGAGTCAGTCCAAGTCCAAGTCGTCGTCGTCGTCGTGTTACCTAGTGGTAACACGATACTCCTTGTAAGACTTGGTGACCAAATACACCATCGTATATGACTATATTTTTGCCAAAATTCAGTTTGTATCAAAAATATATAATGGACTAAAGATCCGGTTCGAAGGACCGTTCATAACAAGTAAAAATCCTATTCACCTCTAAGTCTGGCCTACACAGGTGCTGCTTAAGCATAGCATGATCAGCCCATATCGCCCCCATACTGGGACACAGACCTCTCTGTCGAATGAAAAGCGCCATGAACCGTTACGTGGGTCCAGTGGGGGTTTGGTAGATGTCTAGTCCTCGACATTTTGCTCCAGGACATACTAGTTTCCTCACGATGCCCTTTGTTTTCCTTCAAAGTTACGCAAGAAGGGTGATCTAATGTTACTTACAAACAGTTCGAATCTTTGCTAATGAATAAAGTTTCTTACACTTTCTGCTACTTCTTATTCTAATTGTACATCGTAGTTTTTTACAGAATAGAAATATACCATCGATGCAGTAAATCTCGAAACAAGCACTGTTTTATTATTTTATTCATTTTGTTTTATGACATATTTCTTTTGAGTTCTTACTAACCGCATTATCTTTCTTTAAAAAAAAACCTCGAATAAGACTATTATTTTAATTGAAGATTAGTGTTTTAACTGAGAAATACTTTCATAAAATTGAAAAATACACTCATGTAAGATGTCGCAGAGCACAAAACTATCATAGAAAAAAAAATGGTCTTGTGTGTGATAAGTGTAAGTAAGTGATTCTTGTGAGTGGTCCTTTTTATGTTTTATGTATGCCATTTTCTCTTCTTCTTTTACACATTTTGTCTACATCTCTTTTTTTAGTATCTCCTTTCGCAGGTATGCTGGAAGAAATTTCATTAGAAATAAGCATCACCTTTGTACTCTTTTCTGTTCCTTTCTTGATTTCTGTATTTATTGTGGACATAAATTGTTAAATAAATAAATAGATAACTTTTGAAGGTTCCAAATTCTAATTATATTTAACAAATATACCACAAAGTGAAAATATCGGGACAGATATTGTTCGAAGTAGCGATAATCGAATCGAATTTTGCACTAGAATAGGACACCCGACTAATCATAGGGGAGACTGTATTCAATGGCATGTGCGGAGTTGATGGAATATGCTAGTGTAATCTGTCAATGTTTCGACTGTTTAGTTGGTCTAGTGGTTGTAAGTGTGACTACTGAGTGCTGGGTCCTTGTTTCGATCCTAAGCTCGGGTTTTTAGGTTTCTCCAATTTGGGTTTTTCTGTAGTAGCCTGGAATTAATGCTTGGGTAGCAATAGGCTTGTCTCTGAGGTTGAACATAAGGATATGTAAGTAGTAGGTGAACAGTACCTCTACCCTGCCCTTTAGCAAGTTTAGGGGTGGGGATTAGAGATGCACACTAGCGATGCTCAAAACGCTGCTAAGACGAAGTGGGACTGGGCTGGCCACATCTGCCGTATGTCATTATGTGGAGCCATGACACAGCCAATAGGCGTCGTGACAGACTGGAGATAGTGTGATAAACAAGACAAACCCAACGACCAGTTGTCCGCATTTGCCCTAGATTAAAAGAACACGAAGTCATGAGATTAAGCCCTTGCGTTTTGGAGTTGGTGGTGTGATACCTTCGCACTTCGGAAAACACGGTAAGCCGATGGACCTGCGCCTGATCAGGATATCATACTTAACAAGTCATCATAGCCGTCATAAAGCTCGTTAGGTCGACGATATCATCAAAGTCGAGGAAAACACCTGGATAACACAGAACCGGACAGTGAGGCAGATAGGGGAGGCCTATACCCAGCAGTTGATGATATCGGGCTGATATGATGATGATGATCACTGCCATTCCATGTCCCACGTTGCGATCGGCACAACACCTTTTTTTCTTCCGTTGCGTTCTCCCCTGTCAGTTTTAACTTCTTATGTTAACAGGTTTCAATTAATTAATCAAAATATTTGATACCCATCAAATCATAAAACAAGTTTTAATAATAATTGATATTAATCAGTTCAAAGCACTATAGCTGGTAAATTTTAACCGCTAGAGCGCCGCTGGCACATTATGGTATTATTGAACATGGTATTATTGAACTTCCCGATCGAAAACCAATAACAGTACTGCCTTTGATTAATTATTATACATAGTACCGTTAAATGTGGTTTGTCAATATTTTAGCAGCGTTAATATCGTATCAGATGTCTGTTGTCGATGTTTGATTAAAAACAGTCTACTTGACTTATAGTAGCTTGGTTATGGAGATACGACTGTGAAGTTAGGTTAGTAATGTAAAATTGATTAAAAAATGTGATCTTGAAACACTTATTTTGCAACTTCAGATGTCATATGCCTAGCCTTTTCCCAGCTATGTAGGAGTCGGCTTTCGGTCTAGCCTGATCCAGGTATACAAGTATTTTACAATGAACGACCGTCCATTCTCACCTCCACAACCCAATTAGTACTGGGTAATACGATACCCCTTGGTAAGACTGGTTGTCAGACTTCCGGGCCACCGACTACCTATAACGACTGTCAAAGATCTAAAAATGACAGCCGGGACCAACGGATTAACGTGCTTTCCGAGGCACATAGGAAACTCACAAAGTTCATAACACTTTCGCCTTCATTCAATTAACGTAACCAATCTACAATTTCTTCTGAAACACTGACCCCTTAAACTTGATCTTGGAGGTGACCAACATTCTTTATTGCGCAACTAACGGCAACCACCCAATAAGCCTTTCACACTATTCTGTACCAAAACGTGTCCTTAAGTTAAGTAAAGAGTTTATGATTGTTGCAAGAATATTGTAAACTGCTGTATTGGTTATTCGGCAATGTCTTGAGTAAATGGTCCTAAGATAAGGTCCAAATTTTGGGTCTTGAGAAACTTTTGATTTATCAAAGAGTCAATCAGTTGGAAAGTTGGCAACTGGGCTTTTAACAGTTGTGAACGTCCCGTTGTGCCTATTGGCTTTGTTTTGTTCTGTCTCCTGCTGATATGGAGTGAAATGGAAATTATGTACATTTGTTTTTCCTATTCCTCCGCTAAACTTTCCTGAATAATTTCGTTGCGGGGTCCAAGACAGTTAAATCGTTTTTCTGAAACTTCGTCGAGCTTCACTGTCTCCGCGCTTTTCTGATGGTCATCACTGTTGATTCTGGCTTTCAGGAGTTGCACAGGTTTAGGAATAGTGTGGAGGGCTTGTTACAAAAAAAAATAAAAAAATAAGATTGATGTAAAGCTGGTTGCACAATGATATTCTATCAGCGATAACGGTGATAGAGTTATCAAAAGTATATTAGATTGACCAAGGATACCTAAAGCCTAAGCCGATCCTGTTGAAAGTCTTAGCAGATACTCTAAACGTATAATATACAGTAATTTTTACTTTTCTTTTACATAGCCTCTCCCACTGCTGGGCAAAGTTGGGAGACCTTAGAACATAGCATTTCAGTCTTCTCCCCGTGCGGTTTTCTCGGGCCAATTTCTCACAAACGACAATAGATAAACAATAATCTGTAAACAACATAACTTAATTCGCACACTATCTTCTTCAAGCGCCGAGAAATCTCAAGCACCTCGTATTTTCTAGTAATGGCCGCAGCAATGTACAGTCGCTGCCATTATCTGAAGTGGTAAATGTCAAGTTCGCGTGTTTTTCGCTACATTTGTGACAATAACAATATTGAAAGCTTGTAGGGTTTGGTATGTTTTGTACTTGAATGTACCTGTGTTAAAGTTGTGGAGTTTTTTTTTTTGTTTTAGTGAGTGAGGTAGGTCTTTTAACAATAATTTGTTATATTATTTAAAATTGCAATTTTTATTCTGGATTCGACTTATGAGGAGCTCGTGGCATTATAATAATAGCCGCACGGGTCGGTTAAGCCACGCTTGCCAAGATCTGTGGATGTGTGACCATCCAGTATAAACTGAGTTTCCTCCGTGCCTCGGAAAGCACGTTAAGCCGTTGCCGCGTTGGTCCCACCCGGCTGTCATTTGTAGATCTTTGACAAACGTTACAGGTAGCCAGTGACCCGAAAGTCTGATAGCCAGTCTTACCAAAGGGAACCGTAGTAGGGGATTAAATTTAGAAAAAAGTCGAGAAACCCCCACGTGAACAGTATTGTCTTGAGTGTTTCACCAGCAATCTGGAGGCGGGCACTCGAAGGAGGCAAGCTTCGTATTGACCTGCAGAAAGTGCGCGTCGAAGACCAGACGCCCCTGGTGCAGTGCACCCGCTGCTTAGCGTTCGGCCATGGCAAGCGTCTCTGCACGGAGCCGGCCGACCTGTGCAGCCACTGCGGTGGACCACACCTCAGGGTAGACTGCACTGACAAACACAATAGCGAGGTAGCGGTATGCGTGAACTGCACCAGAGCCAAGCTCGGGGAACACTCGCACAATGCGTTCAGCCAAGAATGCCCGGTACGCAGGAAGTGGGACGCATTCGCGCGAGCAACCATAGCTTATTGCTAAAGTTGTCGGTGCGCCCACTTCCGCGTGCACAGACCTCAAATCTGATTCTTCGGTACAGATAGAGAGCAGACGCGTCCAGCGAACCACTGGGGCTGGCTTTACGAAAAGTGGTAACCTCAGTCACTTTCATGAGAAAGTGGCTGGAGTTAAGCGGAATCGGAAGTCGGCCCTAGTGGAATCGTTGGTTTGTATCGTATTAGATGAAAACCTATTTCATTTGTATTCGTGTTTTAAAATTATATATTTAGTTATAAACTTAGATAAGTTGGTTTTTAAGAAATGCGATATGAAAATTATATAATAATTATATAGTGTTGATATCATAAATATAAGCCGTAAACTAAATAATGCAACACGAAATATTAGAAATAACAGAATAATAACATTAAAAATGCAGTTCAAATCAAATTGTAGCAGAATCATCCATACATAATTTAATATTTAACTAGTACAAAATGCATATTATCTTAAGAATTTAAAGTAATGAAAATAAATTAAAGCAGCAATAGTAACTTTCCGATGGTACTACAGTATTAAAATAACATGGTAATATTTAAGCAGATAGCGTGGACTCTTCGGCCTCTTAACAATAAATTGAAAAACAACACATAAATTAAGTAAACAAGGTCTCTGTCATTTTCAGAGGGACACTGGCGGGGCAGGAGTGTGGTTTTAGCCGGTTCGAGTCCGGCACTACCTCGACTGTCTCACAGCCTGTGAGGTAGTCGAGGTGTCCGTGGGGATTTCCCACTCCTGCCAAAACAAAAAAAAAAAAAAAAACCGTAGTAGGGGTAGGGGTAGTCTGCAAACTGGGTTGCGAAGGTCAGATAGGCAGTCGCTCCACGCATAACACTGGTATTTAGCTCCATCCGGTGAGACTGGAAGCCGACCTCAATTAAGTTGGGAAAAAGCTAGGCAGATGATTCGACTTACGAGTTGAAGGTTGGAGGATCGGACCCCGACAGCCACTTTACTTTGTGTAATTTATATTTTCTCTAGCGACCTGCCCCTACTTTGTATGGTGCCACTTATCGGGTCCAAAACAATCCAATCTTTCAAGCTAGAACCAACCATACACATTTACAAAATTTCATTAAAATCGGTTAAGCGGTTTCGAAGATTAGACGCTCCATGCAAAATACTGGTATTCAGATGCCCTTAGAAAATAGATAATAACGGACATTGGAAATACAACACAATCACTTCCCAACAAAAAACACTAAAATATTCAAACAAAACATGGCAACATTGCAGAAAACAAAAACGGATATTTCCACACTGTATTACCAAGCGTGAAAAATATCAAAAAATGTTGGCAACACTGCAAAATATTCATGTCTGGGAACAATATGCATCTCGCGGCGTTGACATGTAATTTCAGTTCCTCGTATGAGTATGAGACGAGGAATAATGTGGAAATGCATTGGATGACCGTAATGATTCAGAATTGTATGAAATACTAGGTGCAGTTTTAAAGATTTTTATGGAAGAATAATTGTGGAATGAGGGTCATGTTGTTGATCGAGTTTTTTTTTAGTGCAATTTATTGAAAGACAGTTGCCTAACAATGCAGTGGTAGTAATTTGTCGAATACATAATATTAATCATAACATCACGCCTGTTATCTCCGAAGGGGTAGGCAGAGGTGCACCGAATAGTACACCCACATTCCGCCAGTTATGTTTAAGACCCATGTAATAGGGGCGAGCCCAATGCTAGCAAACGGACACTAATCCAGACTCCGTGACTGCTACTGAGAAATAAATTCAAATAATAATTGTTGTTGTAGTTGGCACATTCAATGTGATTCTTAGTCAACCCAATTCTAAAGTAGCAAAATGTTTGAATTAATCGCATCGAAGTAAATTTTAATATTTACATTTTTAGTATAAGCTATTGGCAGTCAGATGTGGTTAGGGTATAATGGGACTGGTATGCACAATGTGTAAAAGTCCTTATAATAATTAAATAAAAATAAAAAAAATAATTTTAATAATTTAATTTATTTTGATTTCTGATGGAATAATCTAAAACACTTTGCCCGACCTGGGAATTGAACCCAGGACCTCATGCTCAGCAGTTGTGCACGCGACCACTACACCTAGACCAACGAGACCACATTACTTTAGATCAAAACTAAAATTCTCATTCATACATTTCTTACGAAGATTAAAACCTAAAAGAAAGAAATATGGCGTATAATGCAGAAATGCATCGGACAACGCTAACAACTAAGTTAATGGATGCTAGTCGTTAAGGAAATAAGGTTTAGATATAAAATCCGGTCACGAGTGTGGGACTCGTTATATTTAGTAAACATGTAATTACATAAGAAGCAAAGCAAGTCTTGCCACGTACTTGATTCAGTGTTAATGACGTCGTACAGTCACGAGCACCAATTTGTAAGCAGTTTATATATATGTATATATATATAATAAGTAAGTAATTTTCTCCTACTGTTCTGATTAAAATTGTATGCTGTTACGAACAAAGCTTTTTGGAACTCATATTTTTAGGGAATAGATCCCACTTCTAAGTTCAAATCGTTATTTCTCGCAAAAAAAAAAAATGCTTTTAAATTTAGGAATTTGTATACACATTGGTGCTCGTGACTGTACGATGGCTGAAAATTCAAAAATGTATTGAATTTAAATAAGCTTCTGAAATGCAAAAACGCGTAAAACAATTTACGCAGAATCAGGTAATTGCAATATTGTACAACGACAGATTTTCACAGAAATGAGAATTTTATTTGTGTCATCATCAATCTCCCGCCTTTATCCCAATTTATATGTGGTCGGCGCAGCACGTCTTCTTCGTCCATACTCCTCTACTACTTGCCATCTCATCAGACACCTGGTTTCTTGCCATGTCATTTTTCACCCAGTCCATCCATCGTTTCTTTGGTCTTCCTCTACTCTTATACCCAACCTCATTCATACTCAAAACTTTCCTCATTCCTCCGCATCACATGCCCATACCAAGCCGACTTGTATATGTTTTCGAATAGACTGCGTTACCAAGCCAAGGTTCAAGAGTCTCTTACTTAACATGTCTTAGTCATTGTCGTCATCATCATTACAGGCGAAAGACATAGGCGTCTTCCAATCGTCACCACATTGACCGGTTCTGTGGTTCTTCAATCCAGTGTCTTAAATACTTACCAGTACCATACATTGGTAATTCTTCGGACTATGTCCGTTACCTTTGTCCTCCGACGGATATCTTCATTTCTGATTTGTACACGCGGAAAAAACTCCATTGGCCTTTGGGCGGCTTCAAGCCATCTTACAAGGCAGGCCAATAGTGCAACTAAGGTCTAAACTAACTTTTTTCCCTGATAAGTCAAAATCAAAACATTTATTTAAAGTAGGCCAGTTACTGGCACTTTTGGATAATCAAAACAAAGACAACAACTAATTGAAGCTTCAGCCACAGTAGTTGCCCATTCCGAAGCGTAGATCTCTATTGAGAAGAACGGGCAAGAAACTCCATGGACACTCTTTTAAATCAGAATTTTGCTACAAAAGTTTGCTTACATGATGCTTGTTGAGATTGAACATTATATGAAAACGATGTGAAACATAGCTTCCTAAATTGGAACAGATGTTGCTAAGGTAGTTTATTTTCAGACGAGCAAACTTTACAAAAGCTCTACTATCATGTTAAGTTCTCCGAAATTGAAATCTAAACTACATCGAAAACCCTAGACTAAATAATCTAACAAACATAATTATATTACCAAAAACACACGATATTCTATGTCTAACAGTAAAAAATACCGTAGACAGAGAATACTAAACAAACAAATCACTAAGTAAAATAACACTAAGAAAACGACAGACTAATTAGATTTAGTATTAAGAACAAAGGAAACAAAAATATATTTTCGGCATCATTTTTGGTTATGAAAATAATGTTCCCAAAAAAATGTTTTGAACTCGTGGATAAAAAATAACAGCCACAGGGGTCGATTCCCAAGGTTACGCCGCGCTTGCCAACGTCATCATCCATTACAGCCCGAGTTTCCTCCATGCCTCGGAAAGCACGTTTGGTTCCAGCTGTCATTTGTTGATCTTGACTGAGTACCTGTAATGACTGTCAAGTCGTTACAGGCAGTCAGTGGTCCGAAACTCTGACAACCAGCCTTACCAAAGGGTACCATATTACCCAGTACGAACTGGGTTGTGGAGGTCAGAAAGGTAGTTGATCCATGTAAAATACTGATATTCAGCAGCGTCCGGTAAGACTGGAAGCCGAAGCCACTAAAAGTTGGGAAAAGGCTAGGCCGATGATGACCTTTGCGTATGCAAACTTTTTGCCTGGCACCAGTTCATATCGAACAACACTGAAGTCCAAATAAACGGCTGCCACTGTACGATTTTTGGGCAATACCACCTTCATCAATCACGGTGGAGAAGGTATGCCAAAGCTTATTTTAAATGGCGTGTCCATAGCTAAGTCCGAATCTGACCAATGAGGTCAGGTTATTTTGAAATATAAAATTAAATTGACAGGTTGTCAACCAATGACGATGGTAATAACTGAAAAAATGCAATGTACCTATTAAGACGAGCGCTAATCCCGCCGACAAACTATTTCACAGTTTGGTGACTTTACAAAATGTAAAACATTTTTGGTCTAAAATAAATGTTTTATTTTTCTACTATTTCAGCGCCATTAGTTTCAGAGTGGCCATTAGTCTCGATATTAAAAAGGCAAGTGAAAGGGTAGCCCGCGAAATTCAAATTTTCTTTGTTTTTTTTTTATATTTGCAGGGCAGTGTCAGGCTGTATGTTAAATAAAATATGATTTGCGACCGTAACATTTATGTAGTTACAGAATTATAATCATCAATACTACCGTCTAAGTTCATTTAATCCCATTCAATGATTCTATCCATATTTGTTACGTTCGCAAATCATATATAAGTCAACATACAACACTAACCTGCAAATTGCAAAAAAAGAAACGTTAGAAAATTTGAATAGCCCGGCCAACCTTCACCTTAAAGAGTATTCATTCACTAAAACTGACCAAGACTATCGCTATGAAACGAACATAAAGGTATACGCTAACTCTATAGTATTTTCAGCAATGACAATTTCAGACAGAATATACGAGAATTACATCCAGTTAGGTAAACAATTAAATACTCAGTGTATGCTGAGCTCAATGTTTGTGCATGAGATTTGTAAATGTAATCGCAGAGAATCCCTGCACGAGGAGAGAGCAAATATTTATACAGCTTTTATGATAATCCGAATGTGAAATTTGAAGAGTCATCGCTAAGGTCATTTCCTGATTTGTCGGTTGTTGTATTGAAATGAGCAATACAAAATTTTTTAAGCCACTTTATACATAATCCCGGTAGTCTCGCGGTCTCAAGCGTGCCTGCTGAGCTGGGTTCGATTTCCGGGTCGAGCAACAAGTACTATTGGGATTTTCCACTAGGAATTTCTTAGTAGCAGCCGCGGAGTCTGGATTTCTGCCCGGTGGATGGTAATTATAGGCTCGCCCCCTATAACATGGAACTAAAACATAACTGGCAAAATATGGGTATACTATTAGGTACACCTAACCCCACACCCTAATCCTTCGAGCGTGATGTTATGTTGGGTTTTTCAACTCAAAAGACCAAGCCTAATAAACAATAAGCCGCATCTAAACCAAATGACATCTACTAAAACGCTTGCAGTGAAACTTGCATCGTAAAAGAAAACAGTGGACTACAAGCAGACCGTCTAGGTCCATATTATTCCCACGTCCACATTTGGACGTAACCGCTGTAGTTATTGAAACAAGGTTTCTGAAGAGCATTTTACAAACAGAGACAATACAAAGTGGTTTGGAGACACTTCTCGAGAAGATCCTACCATTTGCTTCAGTTGAAACTGAACAAGGAATTTTGGTGGATACTCAACTCTTCTTTAACTTTTCTTAACGCATGTTACTAAAAGAGTGATGGATATAAATGTTGATGGATGGAGAGGGAGAAGAAGGCCAAAGAAAAGATGGATGGATTGTGTGAGTAATGATATGAAAGAGAAAGGAGTAAATGATGCAGTGACGGTTGACAGGGGAGAATGGAAGAAGAAAACGTGTTGCACCGACCCCAAGTAGAACGGGACAAGGGCAGGAAGGTGATGATGACTTAACTCTTCTTCTTCTCTGCTATGATAAATGATGTATAGTTTGCAAATAGGCTTTTACAATAACCTTTACTCGCCATTTTATTTTAAAATGGCACGGGGCCGGTGTTTCGTACGTTTTCGTATGTACGTCGTATATGACCAACGATTTGTCTTTAGGCTAACCATACCAAGGCAAAATCAAATCAAATCGAAATACTTTCATTCGAGGTTAGTATCACCTTTGCCTATTATTAGCAAAAAATAATGATTTAACATTGTTTCAAAGAAATTCATTAACTGGCAACATGGACGTCTGCACGCACATGTCTAGAATGTCTACCCGCCCAGTGCCTGATAAATGGTCCATCTATTTTGCCCGTCAGTATAGCTTGTATACTATACAACGCCGTTACCATTTGGCCAAAAGCTCCTAATCTCTTTAATTAATAATGACGTATCAGTTGTAAAAAGAAATGGCAAACGACCAACTCGCACAGGAGATCCCATTCTTTATAAAAAAGAGAAGGTCTGTGTTCCAGGAATTGAAACACAGTATGCTGTGAGGTGGGAAGATTTCTCGTTGCGGGACAAACTCGCATCAACAAACAACCGTGGTAATGATTAATCGGAGTAGTGTCACTATACAAAGAACTACAGCAATATAGGACAAAAGTACATAAAATACCTATCTATGGCACAAATGAAGAACTAACATCAAAAATCCTAAATCAAAGTTAAAGTTATCCGCGACGTAATATTGAAAAAGAAAGAAAGAAAAAGTATTTATTAGTCTCGCACTGGACAAAACAAAGTGGTAACTTGACAATAAAAACAAGATTTAAAAAAAGTAAACTTAACAACAAATTAAAACAAAACTAACTAAACTGGTCCTGTACGAGGCTATAAAGACCCTATCTCAGCATGGTGCTGTAATATTAAAAAAAGTCACAGCGCTGGTATTCTCATAGGGCCCAAAGTGATGCCACGGATAAACCCCACAACAACTCGACAGTTGTTGTGGGGTATGTCTGGTCGGAGTATACTCCCTTTTCTATGGGAGGTGAAGAACTTTACAGCCTGATCTTAATATCCCTATATCAGAATTCCTCATTTAAAGTATTTGAAGGCAGCAGTGACAGTTGCTCGAAAAAAGAATATGAAAGTGCCAATTTAAAAACATAGTGAAAAGATAAAAAGTTTTCTGCAAAAAAAAATAACCGACCTACAAAAAAAACACACATAATATTTTTACCAGATATTTTGATTCAAAAACCAAACTACTGAAATGATTTTGAGAAAAAAAAAATCTATGGAAACAATCGGGAAGTATATCCTTTCAGACAAGAAATTTCTAAATAGAGAGAGATTCCTTGTCTTTATGTATTTTTCCTGTAATGTGTTTTGTGTGTACATAAATAAATAAATAATAATAAAGAAGAATTTTTCAAATCGGTTTATAAATGACGAAGATACATGAGGTAAAAACACAATAAATAACAACCGAATTGAGAACGTCCTCCTTTTTTTGAAGTGATTAAAAAAACGAAGAGAGTGAAGAAAGAAACAGAACCCACAAAAGGAAAAAAAATACTAAATCCATCGCAAAATTCTCACTCCCTACTCGATCCCCAACATGATACATCCCATAGTAAGATCCAACTATGTCCCTCGTGAGACTAACATAGTTTTCGTTGAAATGAGTCGCCGGTAGCCACTTTCGTATGCAATTGTCCGGTGGCTTATATGATACCCACTGAAGCACAGGTATAAAGAGGGTAGATAGAATGGGGTATAATATAAGTTACTGGTTTTAAACTGGTCGCATTGTTGGTCTTTGCAGTTGATATTTTTTAGTCTGTGGTTGTTGTGAATATTTTCACACTATATTAAAAGGAAACGAGATAAAATATGATAACATTTAATTGTTGTATTTTCGAAAACGAGCTTTTAAATTAAAATCATTGAATACGGTACGTATTACATTGACTACCTGTTACGACAGACAAAGATCCACAATTGACAGCCGGGAACATCGGCTTAACGTGCTTTCCGAGGCACGGATGTAACTCGGTATGTAATGATGGTCACCCATTCACAGACAACCTTGGCAAGCGCGGCTTAATCTTGGTGTTGTTACTATTTAACCACGAGCTCCTTTAAAATCTAAAAGCACCAGTTGTAGACAAAAGAATAACGAACATACGCTGTGATATCATAATAAATTTCTATTGACACTATTGGAGAAAATCGATTTTCAATGTGCTGTTTGTTGCACGTGTCTATCTGCTCGTGGATAACACCCCTTTCACCCCCACAGATTTACCCCTACAAACAGACATACGTTATATAAGACTAGCATTATAAATCATTATAATTTCTTCTTCTAGTTTATCTTTCCTAGACGAAGAACTTCCAAGACTTGGATAAAACAAAGATTGGTCCTTGGCAACTCTAGGAAGAGGGAGGTGGAAGGCTTTGCTCAGCAATGGCATAATACATACATAACATCACGCGTGTGATCACCAGAGGGTAAGGCAGATGTGTATCTAATTTTATTAATATTTTGCCAGTTTTATTTAAGTCCGATGTAATAGGAGGCAAGCCTATTGCCATCAACCGGACACAAATGTAGAATCCGTGGCTGCTACTGATAAATTCCTGATGGTAAACCGTGTGGATAGGCTCTTAGCACACTGTTGGTTCATTACCTTTGTCAAATTAAACTTTGTATTTTACCAATAAACCTTTTTGAATTTTGTTTGCTTGTTACTATGCAAGGTGTAGTTTTGCATCCTCGTCAAATTCAAGAAGGTACTATGCTAATGATTCTCGACCCTGTAGGTATTTTTTAATTTTTTTTTCTTAATATCGGAAATCGGTAAGTATACAACACCCGTATTAAAACGCGGCCCGTCTAATACTAGCCCTATATCCGCGTTTTCACACACACAAACAAACGCAGACGCTTATTCGATAAACGGGTGATTCTCCTCTTTTGAGAGGGGCTTCATTCTGAAATAATGTCAAATTAAAACAACTAAAAAATACAACATTTATTATTATTGACCAGATGCCGTAATTTATATAGATTATTAACGTCTTCTATGACAACCTCCTGAATTTTGACGAGGATGCAAAATTACACCTTGTATAAAGTTAATAAAGATCGTTGAACTACCCGCCTCAGTACATACATGCTCCATTGCGCCGGCGCTCATTACTGACTCCCGGGCTACCGTTGTAACACATAGGTATTTCAGGATTTAAATATTTTCAAAGTAATTGCAACTACGAAAACCTGTTCAAAACTTTGAGTTACAGAATTAAATGACGAAATGCGAATGCGGCCCGACGGAGAGCAAAGTTCATAAACTTTATGCATACGCACAATAACATGTGCATTGTTCAAACTAAAAACTACAAATAACAACAGTCCAAAATATAGAAGTTACACGGCGCAAAGTTGATGCTAAAGCCGAAAATCGAAGTTTAAAGTTCAACTGTACCTATATTAAGGGTAACATTCAAATCCTTGCTCTGGAAAAACAAGGACATAATGAATTTCATCGTTTATAACTCAATCCTCTTCAATATTTGTTTGCGTATATATCTATAGAGGGGGTAGTAAAGATCGTTGAACTACCCGCCAACCCCCGCAGCACATGTTCCATTGTCCCGGTACTCATTAATGGCTCTCGGACAACCATTGTATCATATATCTCAGGATTTATATTTTAAAAGCAACGTTTTTTGCTTAACCGGTTGAAATTGTGTGAAATGAGAGTGTTGATTAAAGTTTCGATGTTGTTTTGTTTTATTCAGATAGAGGTGGTCAGGTAGTATAAGGTTCAATTTTGCATGTTATTTTTGGTGGTTTTGGTAAATATTTGTGCAATTTTAATTTTGTAATTTATGAATACAAGATGGCGGATGATTCCGATTTTGTCATTGCGTTGAAAGATCATTGCACAGCTAGAACTAGTTTTTCAATGGGTGCCATAAATTAAGTTGTCATAAGTTGTTTTTTTTTATTTTATATTATTTATTGGAGTTATGTTGGTTATAGAAAATGATTGTATTCTAAATATTGATTTTTTTTAATAATTGGTATGAATTGATTTTGAATTCTAATTTGTTAAATGATGGATGAGGTTAATGGGTAGTTTTTTGAGTTACCATAACCTAACTATAAGACCTACTGTATCACCAAAAATCACACTAATAAATACTTTGACTTCAATTTTACTTAGGTTTTACACAACTGATACTGTTTAAGTCCAACACGTTGTAAATGTTCCTATGCCGCAGATCTTAACTATTGTACCAACTTTGTACCTACCATATGTTGCGAAAAAATATATTTGTCTTTGGCACGAGTTCTCTTTATCAACCTATTATAGGTACACCTTCTTTTACAGGCCTTATTTAGATAAATAAGGCCTGTAAAAGAAGGTGTACATATAATGTACATATATGGTCAACGAATTCAAGCATCCATAGATAATTATGGATGCTTGAATTCGTTGACCAGTAAGAACCGTGCACCTAGCTTCTGATGTGACATAATGTAGGTTTATGTCAAATAAATATTCCGAGTTGGGTTATTTCATTTTTCGCATCTATTACTGACTCCCTAATACTAAAACTTAGTCAGTATACCGCCCACCGCTGGTCCTAAGATACGGAACCTTAAAAATCCAACAAAATACCAACATTGAGCGAACTTCAGAACATCGTAAAATACAAAGTCGTATAGAAAGTTGCCGTGCATAAATCGACAGCATCTGATATTGAATATATCGGCGAACGCATCATAAACTCGGCTCAGTGGCGCCGAGATAAAACTTGTAAAAATTGTACACTTTTGTAAACGGGACGTTCGCGGTATTGTTTGGGGGTTTAGACTGATTAAAATTCATCAAGAATTGTAATTATGTGTGCCTGTTTGGCAATGAGATCTTTTGGGTTACAATAACATCACGCCTGTTCCCTGGTAAGTTAAGCGGATGTGGTACACACCCATATTTCAGACAGTTATGTTTAAATCCCATGTAACTGTCGGGTCTATTGAAATAAATCGGGCAAAAAACTAAACTACTGAAAAACACTAGACCATAGTTTCCCAACCTTTTATGGACTACCGCCCCCTTTACAAGAAAAAATAATTATAAGATGCACATTTTAGACGGCTAATTTTAGTTTTTTTTTAAATGAAAATAGAGGTATTCATAACGCCCCCCTTTGCCTTTGGACCCGCTACCGCCCCCTTGAAAAGCTCCAGCGCCCACTAGGGAGTTTACCGCTGCCGTTGGGAACCTATGCACTAGAGGTATTTTGGTGTCTGGTGGGTTATCAATATTACCAGACACTAATAAAAAAGGTCAATATTTAGGATTAAAATGTCAAGCGACTTTGACATCTATAATAAACTGCCACCTTGAATCGTCCTGCACTTGAAATGCTTTGTTAATGAAAACGTAAGAATCCTTCTGTTTTGTTATCAATTCAAGAAAAAAATTGCTGTGAAAAAAGGTATAAATAAACATTCTTTGGCCATATAAGTGTCGGAATGTTGAGCTTATATCTAAGGCACACAATTGCTTGTTTTGTATTTTAATTGTAAAATTCCCATCTTTTGTATTAGCTGTTTATGAGAACTCGTCCGGTGACTAAGTAACCACCATGCCTGAGTCGGCAGTCAAGCAGCCTGCTGTGTTCCGGTTTGAAAGAATGGTGGTGTGATATGATGAGACACTAACGTCTTTGTCCTAGGTACTCAAAGTAAAATAGTCTATGTACAGTCACGAGCACCAATATGTAAACACTTAGCAACTTTTAAACGTTAATTTCTCCTACTGTTATGATCAAAATTTGATATTGTTACGAACATAGCATTTTGGAACTCATATTTTTATGAAATAGATCATATCTCCAAGTTACAATCGCTATTTCTCGCGAAAATTGCTTTTACTTTAGGAAAGTGTATACATATTGGTGCTCGTGACTGTACGATGGCGGATAATTCAAAAATGTATTGTATTTAAATAAGCTTCCGAAATGCAAAAACGCGTAAAACAATTTTACGCAGAATCAGGTAATTACAATATTGTACATCGACAGATTTTCACGGAAATGAGAATCAATTAAGTAAACCTGTATAGCATTGCGGTGAAAGATTTAATTGCAAATTGTAACAAGATATTTAAAATTTTAAATGGCATCGTCATTTTATTTTAATTGGAAACCGATTTAAGTATGACTTACGTAGTTTTGGTGGTGTTTAATAACTAATGAAGGATAATGTCATAATTGTTGTCACCTGTCATAACATGCAACTTTTCACAGTTATTTTACGACTAACAGCTGCAACCCAACAAACGCTTTTTTAAACACTGTTTTAAGCTTTCACGGATTATAACTGAACTTAGACTATCAGTTACGGGATATCTTCCGCGATTAGTGTTTATATTGAGCTCCCGATATTTCGACGCTGTTGCAAGCGCCGTGATCACGAGATGACTCACCATCAACATCATCTTGTCATCTCGTGATCATGGCGCGATAGTGTAAACGCTTTTTTGTAATGAGAATAAAGATAAACAACTAATATTTTTACAGACTTGTCTACAAAGCGCCAAAACATTACAAAACTTAGTAGTTTGCCTCAGTGGAGGAATTACTAATTCGAAAGTACGAAATTTACCAATGCATATACTTTTTATGGTTTATTATTATTTTATATATGGTATATAAAGCTAAAAGCCAAGAACTTAGTAGTAAATTTTATCGTTCAAAATTACATTTTTCAAACAATATCCAGCGTCAAACCAATCGCATCAAATGCACCGTCAGCAACAGCAGCCGCAACAATAAAACTCAACCGCACAACATTTTTACTTGTCGCTTGCTACGTACACACTGTTCGCGGAGAAACAGTTGTAAGGTTGATACACACTTTGTCTTTACCTTTAGGAGATTATTCTGTGTTGCGTTGAAATAAGTCTAAGTCTAAGTATTATAAGGTTGAAGATGTGTTTTTGATATTCTTCTTCTTCCTAGTCGTTCACTCTTGACAGAGTGGTCGTGGCCTCAGTCACTGCCTTCCCGATCTTTTTCCACCGATCTCTATTGGCTGCATGGCGAGCACATTCTGCCACAGAGTCAGGGAGACAACACTGTATATTTTTTATCCTTCCAAACGTCTGTACCCAAATTCACTTGAAACTTTGGCACCACCATGCCACAAAACCTTTAGCAAAATTAAACGACTAAGCTAGAAACTAAATCGCACACAAATGGACAATATCAACGCAACAGAACACTGCATCCATGAATAGTATTGCGCTAGAATCAAGCCAACAGTTTAGAGCAAGTTTACACGATAATCTATAGAATCGAGAGCAATAATTTCAACGTTTAATGTGTAATTGATGTTCAATTTCTAAAGACTGTCTGGCTTTTGTTGGAATGCGCAAATACACACATCAAAAGTATCTAGGGATCAACATATATTTTTGCAATAACTTTTCTCCTGATTGATATTAATTAAAATTTTCTTTAAGGATTCATCAAATAAAGTGTTTTCGTTTGTCACAGTAACGATAAACCAAGTCACCTTTGCATTAATAAAGAAATTTGCCATTTTCCTAATAAAGGGATTTTTGACATTTGAACCACTAACATTAAAGTTCGAAAAAAAGACTGAAATAACAGTTTTCTTTAAAATTTTATTGGGTAACTTAAACAATTAATAATCCGTGTTTCTACCGCGAACACTAACAACACAAGAACATCGGTTTGGCATACTCAAAATGAGTTCATCCAAATCACGCTGTGGAATGGCCGCCCATGTTCGTTGCAACAACAAAAAAAGGTCTTCTTGCGACTGGATACCCTCCATATTCGGCAGAGCTCTTCTCTGTAGCATATCCCATGCATGCTCAATCGGGTTCAAGTCTGGCGACTGAGCAGGCCAGGGCAGGACATTGATGTTAGCTGCGGCGAGAGTCTGTCTTACAACTCTTGCGGTGTGCGGTCGTGCATTATCATGCATTAACTGAAATAAGGGACCGATTTGCACTTGTAGAGGAACGATGACGTCTGATACAATCGTCTCAGCATAAATTTGAGCGTTGAGGTTGCCTCTGATCCAAATCAACTCAGTTCTTCCGCCGATCCAAATACCCGCCCATACCATGATGGTTCCACCACTATAAGGATGGACTTCCTGGCAGGATTTTAATCGCTGTTGGCGTCCAGGGGTTCTCCAGTGTCGTATACGTCTTGTATCCGGTCTCATACCAAAACGAGACTCATCAGAAAAGCACACGAAACGCCATTGTTCTTCTGCCCAATTTCTGTGTTCAAGAGCCCATTGATATCGAATCCTACGATTGTGCATTGCTATAGGTGGTACCCGTAGCGGTCTTCGGGAATGAAGGTTCACTTCATGCAAGCGGTTTCTGACTGTTTGGTCGCTAATTAAGTTCCCTGAAGAGTGATGAAGCCTCACGGCTAACATCATGGCGGTTATTGTTGGAGCTCTTCGAGTTAAGATTTGAATGTATCGGTCTTGTCTCCGTGTGGTGCAGCGATACCGTCCTCCATGGCGCTCAGCCACGGTACCAGTGCTTCGGTAACGTGTCCAAAGTCGACTGATAACACTCTGACTTGTATTCAGAGCTAAAGCCACAGTACGTTGCCGGGAACCAGCTTCTATCATTCCCACGGCTCTGAGCATTTCTTCCCTGCTTAAATGACGTCGCCGCTCCATAATAACGTTGGTTTTAATCAGTAGTAGGGAAACAGTAGCACTAATAATGTCTTCAATGCGTTGTATGTTTTTATAGGGAAAATATTGACAGCTTATTTTCATCTTTTACTCGAATTTGATTGAGAGTTCCTGATTCAAATTATGAAATGCACCAAAAAGGATCCATATAAATTTATAAAATCATAAATTTATTACAAAGCCACATCTCAATCTCAAGAAATCCGCATAAAAATGCTTGATCCCTAGACACTTTTGATGTGTGTAGTTTACATGGCTACCTATTTGGTGGATGTTCTTTTATTTATTTGTATGTTCATGTAAATGCTGTGTAAAGACGAACCACTCAGCCTATAATTTTCCTACTGTTGGGACACAGGCCCCAACCCAGGCCCTAGCCAATAGGCCAATAGCCAATAGGCTTTTATCCACCATGGTGGCCCACACATGTATTCGAATGTTTCGGTCTAGGTCATGCCGGTTCCATTTCGATGTCGCGAATCTTTCATGTCATAAAAATTGCTAAATGTAATACATTGATGGGTTTGATTTAATTTAAAATTTATTGTCTTCTTTAAAAGCTTGGTTTTAATAATGTATTTTACTATTAATCTATTTTTTGCTGGTTTCGTATTCCTTTCAGCAAACCCTTTTAATTGATACCCATATCATTGGGGTGCATAAAAAATAACTAGTCCGCCATCTTTGGGAGTCCGCCATATTGAATTTAGAATTACTCAGTAAGTCTCTTTGAAGGTACGTTCAGTGACACATATCCATACGTCATTCTATAGGGGAAATGAAAATCGCAATTTACCAGTTACACAAATTCTAGATATTCCTAAATTTGGAAAGCGGATTGGAGGCAATATAGGACCGTTAGATGTAATGTCCAATTAATGTTCAATTCCTAAAGGCCTATATCGTTTTATCTATGAAATTGGCGAGCGTTAACATCGAGTACGAAAACAGGTAGAATCCGTATAGGTTTTCATAGAGAAGAATGATTTAATAATAGCTTTTCAAAAATATTTGTGATTTACACACACACAGGCAGTTTACACAGGCGTTTTTTTTTTTCAGGAATCCTGATATTTGTCCGTTTGTGTATTTACGATTTTTTTACCGCGCGTTTTCTTCATCAGTAGGAGATCAAAAGGCTTAAGTGTAATAATGGATCCATACGAATTTATGAACACCGGGTACAGCCCGTGCACACGGGGACGATTGGTTTATTTTGACGTATCGTCTTTTTTCACGATCCGTAAATTTTTTTGAAGGCGGCATTGCTTTATAAATGCCCGTGTTCACACGCATCACGAATCGTGAAAAATGACGGACACGTCTTAAATCACGTATCATTGTTTAAAAATCACAAACGTCTCAATACACGA
This sequence comes from Standfussiana lucernea, assembly GCA_964057025.1. Taxonomy (NCBI): domain Eukaryota; kingdom Metazoa; phylum Arthropoda; class Insecta; order Lepidoptera; family Noctuidae; genus Standfussiana; species Standfussiana lucernea. Next base: position 7,555,125 of record OZ059808.1, on the reverse strand, counting down.
ATTTTTTTTGCCGGATCGTGATAAAACACGATTCCGTATGCAGTGTGAACGTCCATCCGTCATGACGTATCGTGTTTTATGACGGGTCGTCAATGACGGAAGCCGTGTGAATGAGCCCTTAGGCAATATTATACACAGCTGGGACACAGGCCTGCAGTACTTGAGAGGTAATAGGGTAATCCACAACGCTGGCGCAGTGCGGGTTGGTAGATGTCACATGTTTTCCAATTTTTGGTTCTAAGTCATGTCGGTTCGCTCTCGATGTTGCGAGATTGTCGCGAGATAAATGTGTATATAAATTGTAAAATGCAATAAATTGATGGGTTTGATATAATTAATAAAATATATATTTTCATCTATTTCAAGCATTTAAATGAATTCAATAATAATTTTATCCACCAAAATTTAAATAAATCTACCACGTGAGCGCAGAGCGGATTCGTGTATATCAGACATAATTATGTATCTTCGAATTCAACCATTCGAAAGTAATTATGTCCTAGACCAATGCTGTTTTTCTCCACGAATGTTTTCTACGCAGTTTTTGACATCAGTGTTGATAAAATAAATTATGGTTTTAACCTATAATTTACAACGCAGTTGCGGCCAGTCTTGTCCCATTGGCCATTACCATGGTGTCATCACTGCTCTAAGCTGGTTCCCGATAGGAGAATAAGACTCGCCATCTCCATTGATTACTGACTCCATGTTCCAAATACATTAGGATTCTACTAAAGAGAACAGACGGTCAATGTTCGGATAGTCGTAATTTAAAAGTATTGGAGTTTCAGAACTCATTAGTTGTGAAATATTAGAAAGTTAATTGGCATTTTTATGTCTAATACGTGTTTTATGATCCCTCACCTCTTCGAGTACTCTCTGTACCGTTACAACACCTGCACCTACCGACGACTGCTGAGTATGAGGTAGTGGGTTTGATTCCCGGGTCGGGAATTTTTTTATTAGGTTTTTCCATTAGGAATTTTTCAGTAGCAGCTACGGAGTCTGGAGCTGTGCTCGGTTGATGTCAGTAAGCTCACCCCCTTTAACATGGGACTTAAACATAACTGGCGTAATGTGAGTATACTATGAGGTACGCCTCTGCTTAGACATAGCTAACCCTTCGGAGATAACAGGCGTAATGTTATGTTATGTTAAAACCAGTCTACGAAATCAACCTCTTATGTTCCCATTGCTGAAACACAGCCCACTGCTCTGCGACAGAGACTAGTAAGCTAATGGAAGTCAAGATAAGTGCTGTTAAATTAACTTACTAAATTAACTTACACAAATGTGACTGCCTAGATTTGAACTCATGAAGTCATGACCTGCAAATTCCTATGTTGGGACCGTTAGCACAGAGCTGTCACTGGTAAAAAACTAGTATCATCTTCCTGCCCTTGTCTCATTATACTCGGGGTCGGCAAAACAGGTTTTTTTCTTCCATTCTCCCTTGTGACGTCATGGCATAATTTACTCCTCTCACTTTCATAGCATTCCTCACGCAATCCATCCATCTTTTTGGCCTTCCTCTCCCTCTCCATCCGTCAACATTCATATTCATCATTGTTTTAGTCACATGCGTTTCATCCTTACAAAAACTAGTATAAAGATTTTTAATACTAAATTGTCACTAAAAACTTTACAACAGCCAATGTAGAACTACAATGGACAATTTGAAAACTGCCACGATCAAACTCACACGTCATTTTCCCGTTTAACCCCAAAATGATTGACCACTAAAATAAATAGATTTATATCGAATTCAGTTGTTTCAGCACACGTAATCAAGCGTCAGATGAATATTTATGAGCTGAATATAGTGGCTATAGCTAAATCAAATACTACCGAAACGCCCCTGCTTCGCTCGTTTCTCGCCACTTGACAAAACTTCGTTCTTTTGTTGATTGGTTTTTGTTCTTAAGCTATAACATAACACCTATTATCCCCGAAGAGTTAGGCAGAGGCGTTTTTAGTAGTACAACTACATTTCGCTTGTTATGTTTAAGTCCCTTCTAATAAGGCACGAGCCTATTAGTATCATATGGGCACAAATCCAGACTCGGTGGGTGCTACTGAGAAATTCCAGATGGGAAAAACCCAATAACACTTTGCCCGACCTGGGAATCGAAAGGACCTCATGCTCAGCAGTCGCGCTTGCGATCACTGGGTCAATGAGGCATAAAATATAGAGTAGCTAACTAGTGTGCATGCAATAGGAGTGATAAGACAAAACTTTACATAAAAAATCAGTTATTCCGTTGTTGGCCGTAAATAAATAATTGTTAGTCATTTATTTGTCGTTTATTTCAGGCATTAACCTATAGGAATTTAACGATATATTGTTAAATTGAGATATTACATCACAAAAAATAACCGACTTCCAATAAAAAACACAAAAAAAAACTAAAAAAAGTGGAAAATAACTTTACTTTCGGAAGTCGGTCACTATTGTTTGTTTCATTGACTTTTTTGGCACCAACTTCCGAAAGTAAAGTTATTTTCCACTTTTTTTTGTGTTTTTTTTGGAAGTCGGTTATTTTTTTGCAAAAACGTTTTTATTTTACCCTTTTTAGTTATCGCATCACACACAAATCCTTGTCAAGTATCAATTTCGCAATTTCTTTTACTTGGATGACATAGTTTTTCCAGCTATTTTGATTTAAAAACGATACTGCTGAACCGATTTAATGAAATTTCTAGGGGACCAATCGAAAAGTGCTTCTATTTAGATAAAAGAAGAATTTTGTAAATCGGTTCATAAATGACGAAGATATGTGGTAATCAACACAAAAAAAATACAACCGAATTGAGAACCTCCTCATTTGTTTGAAGTCGGTTAATAAATTACAATTAAAAATTAAGTTACATTAAAATTAAAATACATTATAATAATTAGAGAACAAAACAAAACAACAAAAATTTTAACGTCCAAGCAGGTGATTATTACATGCATATCGACACCAGCAATTTATACTACGCTAACTCAAAAAAGCATACTTTACAGTAGAGGCGTTTAAAGGAAAAAACGTGATAACTTTTACATTAATTAAGATACTTATTTGAAATTTGGTATGCTTAATAGTTAATTTATTCATTGTAATATCACATATTTATTTTTCCTTAATTATTTATATTTTTTGATTTAGCGCGAGTTAGCCGTATATAAACGTAATTCATCAATAAAATGTGACATGTTATACACGTCTAACTAATGTTAGCGTAGTGTAGTACGGGAGGACGTAATGCCAAAGAAGTGTTATTTTTATTACGTTGCAATAAAAAAATTACAGTATTTTGTGTATTAATCATAACTTTAGGGTATTATATACACCCACAAGATATATTATTGTAATTTATTATGCTGAATAACAAGTTATTTAAGTTAGCTTTGTTTAACCGGTACATGCGTCTCTGGCGGATTTCGTATTAAAAGCCGTCAACTTATATATAGCGTAATATACATCGCCCTGTGCCACAAGTTAGCGTATCATCTAACTTTCCGTTGAGCTATAATTACACGTTGAATTTTATAAATTCCAGAGAAAATTGTGTAGGTAGTAATATTTGTAGGTATGTAATTAAAACAAAATTAGTGTAGTAGGTAATCAACAGTTTATTATAGGTAAGTACTTAATTATTAATTAACGATAAGAGATCAGATCAATCACAATTCGACTTCGAATAATTATACTTAATTTTAAATCAAGATTGCACTCCGGGAAAACAAAAACTTCCAATTGGTAAATATAAATCACGTAGGTAATTTAAACAATATTATAAGTTGTAATTATTATGAACTCAAACATAATTATATTTTAATCAAGATTGCACTCAATATTGATAATTTTAGGAGAAAACAATGTCTCCCAATTGGTAAATATAAATCACATAATGTAAACAATAAGTTGTAATGATTACGAACTAAAACATAATTATATTATTTAAATCAAGATTGCACTCAATATTGTAATTCTGAGAATGCAAAAACTTCCAATTAGTGAATATAAAGCACATAATTTAAACAATAAGATAAATTATATTTAACGCTGGATGCAGGCCGCTTCTAACCGGTCCTTTTGGAAATCTATAGTGGAGGCCTATGTCCAGCAGTGGACATCCTGCGGCTGATATGATGATGATTATTTTAACCTCTTAATCTTCATCACTCGCATTGTCCACATCGTGTTCAGTTGTTAATAAATTTCTATAAAATGTATGATACTTTTCGGGTATAATATTCTTATCACAATAATATTTTAAATCTTTATATTTTGCCACATTAATTTTTAACAAAGCTTTGTATGCTTTTTTGGGAAAAGGTTCCACCTGGGATAATCTAGTTGTCTTTTTAAAACATTGTATTTGATTGCTTTCACTATCACCTAAACTATATTTATATTCCAACAAACCGTAATTATCAGGAGAAACTTCAATTTTTTTAATTTTATTCCACATAATTTTATCGTTATTTATATTTTTAGTCCAATTTTTTTTGCTTATATTACTTTTAAAATCAAATATCATGTTTTGATTGACCTCGATAACAATATAAGGATTCCCATTGACTTTTGCCCATCGCACTAGTGAATACCATTCATCTGGCGAATATACCTGTCTACCTCTTGCAGTCTTTTCTATTAAAGCGTGAACTGAGTCGCCCTCATTCTGTGTATGGCCCTTTTCCATAAAATGGTGACTAATCTTCATTTTAAACATTTTTGCAGCTAATAAATACATATAGTATACGATACGATTACGATTTTGTCCCCCACAATTGTCTGACCATAGGTTGATTTCGTTAACTCCCTTAGAAGCTAATTTATTAAAAAAATCATATAAACAACTGGCAACTTCATTGGCCCCCCTCTTAGCCGTTCGCTCATCCCACATATAACAAAATGCTTCTTTTGATCCCATATCGTAAATTGTAAAATTGTATACATTGAGCTTACGCTTATAGTAATAAACACTTATATTACCATGTGGTGAGCTTAAAACTTTTTGAAAATCAAATACAATACAAGATACATTGTTACTAGAGATAGCTAACAGTTTATTTTCTAATTTTAACTTACGGGAAATTTCTTTTTCAGTCTGATGTTTAGTGAAGTTTTCTTTCAATTCATCTGTAGGGCTAGGTGTATTTTTGTACTGATGACAGAGGTCGCATTGGTCTTTTTTTGGTAAATGAAAACCTATCTTCAAATTAGCATTAACTATATCCCTATACTGTCTTACTGTCTGTACTCTAAAATTATAATTATTATCAGCACACCACTCAACATACAACTTAAACATTTTCGAAAAAGATAAAGAAGGATCTAAGTATTTTTTACTCGTACGTTTTCTAACGTAGTGAGACTCAACAGGGGTGAAAGAATTAACGTGATCTATGACACTCTGCTTCATTTCATTTGAAATTATATATTTACGGTTTTTATGCCGACCTCTGTCATCAGTAACATCAGTGAAATCATTGATTTCTTGGATTTTTCGTATTGCAGTATAAACAAAATCTTTACTAATATCGAATGTGTTCAAGAACATTGTTTTGCAAACTTTCTGTAATGTGATGCCATTGTCAGAATTTATGGGAAGATGATAATGCAAAGTGTGTGATCGACGACTAGACACACTTCCAACATTAGTGGCAGTCTTTTTACTTTTTTGTATCACATATTTGGCTATAATTTCCCATTGTTTCGCGTGATCACCAGTACCCCAAAACTTATTAAACAGATCAACACGAACTTCATGGCTTATTTTATTATAGCATTGCAGACGACAATTGACACAACTGACTTTAATACTTCTTGCTGCTTTAGTTTTTCCTTTTGACGTGGTATACTCCAATCCTGTGTTACAAAAGCGTTTTCTCTTTCTAGCTATCCATTCATTTTCATGTTTAAGACGTTTGAGACCCACATCAGTCCTTTTTTTTGATCTACGTTTAGTATTTTTTGGGGTCGATACTGCAGAATAGTCACTATCATTGAACGTTACAGGCGAGGAAATTGAATTACACGGAGTAGATATTGCCGATACTGAACCTGTATTTTGAGTGAGGCCGTTATCCATATTATGCAAATCAGGAAGACATTCCTGGGTGGAAGTACCGATTTCAGGTGTCAGTGTTCTATCTTCAGTCTCTTTGTAGCAAGAAGTCGGCACCAAAGTAGCGTTTAAACTTTGTGAAGATTCCGAAAAATCACAATAGGGTGAAGGTACGGGGGTATTATCTATGCTGTTAGAAAGATCATTAGTGACGACCGAAAACAAAGGTTCAATACTTGCTGGAGTTAATGCCAATGGAGAAGGTTTTTGGATAGAAGTCATTACCTTTGGTGAATAAATATTAAGTGGACTATTAGGAGCGCCCAAGTCGTTTAAATTTATATCTTGTAATACGGCATCATATTTGTAACTGACTATATCTCGGCTTGCAGAACTGGACATAGAATAATCATGCTCTTGAATAGGCTCATCAAACATGACGTGCTCATATAAAGACACGAATTCAGGATTATCAACTTCAGCAGGTAATGGCGATGATTCTAAAACAATAGGTATAATGTATTGAAATCATATTTCAATATTTTCATAAAAAACATGTTCTTACAAAAAAAAAATGTCAACGTACCATTAATAAACGAATTAATACGTTAACACATAAGTATTTACTACGTAAAAGTCGCTAAGTAGTTTATTTTACAAACGAACAAGTATACACACGAACGCACTAAACTACGCTAACTATGAGTTAGCGTAGTGTTGCACGGACTTTGACCAAAGTGGCTCCAATTTAAAAAAAAACCTAGCATATTACTATAAAACATATTTATTTACTTTAACATACGTTAATAGTCCTTAATAACACATTAAACTAACCTCTTTCTTCAGTATGAAGCGATATCTCACTATTTTTATCAGCACTCATCAATGAATATTCTTCCTTTTTGGTTAATTCCACCAAAAGTTTAGCTCGTTGTCGAGACATTTTTGTAATAATAAAATAACACTAACAATAGCTTAAATAACTGGTTACAATAACACTATCTATTATGATTTACTGCTAAAATTTTAAAACCGCGCAATTACATCTAACACAGCGACAAGTGTCGTTAGACTAATGTAAACAAACAAGCGGTGTGTTCCCTCCCCGCGCACTCTCCGCTAATAATAGTTGGCGTAATATAAATCGTGTGATTTCAAAAAGCACCTTTACTTAGCGTTTTATAAGATTTGTAACTTTCTTATTTTTATATATTTCTTCACGATTTTTTTATGACTTATGTAAAAACACATTTTAAGCAACTTGGCATAAAAAAACGTTTTTACCTAAACTTCGAGTTAGCGTAGTATAAATTGGTGGTGTCGATATAATCGGGTCAGAAAAGATGCCTTGAGTCTCTTCAAGAGCCCGTAAAAATCAGTAACTCCAGTAAACTCGGTCAGTAAATACATTGAAATTAGTTCAATTGATACCGTTGATACGCACGAACGCCCCTCATACCACTTAAATGATTTAGGCATTCATCATTAGAATGATTTAGATATTACAGTGTTTCCAATACAATATACCTCCAACTACGAATAGCTTTTTCCATAAGACATTGTTGTGCAACCCATCTTTAAATTAATAAGCATCTCAATTTGCGCAACTCACTTTGAATCGCAATCCAGGTTTTAAAGAAATTCGGAAGCCATTGCTTCACGTGTTCGCTATGAATATTGTTAGAAAGAAAGAAAGAAAAGTATTTATTAGTCTCGCACTGGACAAAACAAAGTGGTAACTTGACAATAAAAACAAGATTTAAAAAAAGTAAACTTAAGAACACATTAAAATAAAACTAACTAAACTCGTCCTGTACGAGGCCAAAAGGCCCCTATCTCAGCATGGTGCTGTAACATTAAAAAAGTCACAGCGCTGGTATTCTAATAGGGCCCAAAGTGATGCCACGTGTTGGATGATGGATATAAAAATATCTTTAACGAGGCCAAAAGCAATTGTTATCACAGTCATTGTGATCATTTGTTTGTTCTAGACCATCCCTGGAAACCTTCTAGTTACGGAGATATCCAGCATTTTTGTCCGTTTACACCCTATATGTTTAAATGACGGAGCTCGTGGCTAAATAATAACAGCCGCTCGGATCGATCTTCAGGTTAAGCCGCGCTTGCCTGGGTTGGTCCGTGGATGGGTGACCACCCATTACATACCGAGTTTCCTCCGTGCCTCGGAAAGCATGTTAAACGGTTGGTCCCTGCTGTCAATTGAAGATCTTTGACAGTCGTTACAGTTACAGAACCCGAAAGTCTGACAACCAGTCTTACCAAGGAGTGTCGTATTACAAAGTTCTAAATGGGTTGTGGAGATCAGATAGGCAGTCGCTCCATCTAAAATACTGGTATTCAGCTGCAACCGGTTAGACTGGAAGCCGACCCCAACACAGGAAAAGGCTAGGCAGATGATGATATTTAAATGAAAGTGAAATGTGAGTTACGTCATTACCTCCCAGGACGTGGTTTGGAAAACAATCGTAGGACCAAAAGGACCTTCCTCAAAAATGTTGGTTCTACATTCGTAATGAACGCATTGGTAAGAATAATATATCACCTAGTATCCACTACAAGGCAAAACTCTCTCTTATTACAAAAAAAGGCAAAAGCATTAACCTCTAAGATCGTGCAAGAACAATTATAACACCACTCTATATGTTACAGATAATAGTACAATACGACACACAAATACTATTTTAGATTCAATTAAAACCGAAAGCGCTGTCTAAGATTTCATGGTCAAACCGATTGCCCAACCGTGGCAGTTAAAAACTTAAAGGTGTAAAAGCGAGAATTGCCTAATCGGATTTCAATACAGAATTGCGTGCAATGTCAGGTGACATTGCACGCAATTACTCGTATTTGCGATATAGTCCGTTTGCACGATTTTATTATTGTGACTTTGAACTTCGGGTCAATTAATATTTTACCAAACATAACGTCTGTAACCCCCAAAACTGACTGAAGAAGTGATAGCCTAGCCTAGATAGTTCGAACAAGTCGTTACAAGTAGTCAGAAGCCGATAGTCTGACATCCATTCTTACCAAGGGGTATCGTATTACCCACTACGAAATAGGATTGTGGAGGTCAGATAGGCAGTCGCTTCATGTAAAATACTGATACTCAGCTGCATCCAGTTCGACTGGAAGCCAACCCCAACATAGTTGGGAAAAGGCTTGGCAGATGATGAATAATCTTAATATATTAAAATCACGTGTTGATAGCAATAGGCTCACCCTCACCAGTGTGTGTGTGTACCAATATTTTACATGGAGCGACCGCTATCCGACCTCCACAACCCAGTTAGTACCGGTTAATACGATACCCTTTGGTAAGACTGGTTGTCAGAATTTCGGGCCACTGACTACTTATAATGACTGTCAAAGATTTTCAAATGACAGCCGGGACCAACGGCTTAACGTGCTTTCCGAGGCACGGAGGAAACTTGGTATGTATGGGTGGGTGGTCACCCATCCACGGACCAACCCAGGCAACCGTGGCTTAACCTGACGATCGACTGTTATTATTTAGCCACTATTATTAAATTATAATTTTTCTTAGATTGACGGACAAAAGCTTTGAAAAGAGCGCTAATGTGTAAGTGTCAATCTTTTCATTCATCTTTAATGATCATGTCATTTTTCTTCTTTTGTTTACGATATGACATTGTTTTTCCAATTTAAGTTAATTTTTTGTTACTTTATCATTCAAAACAAAATTACCTTGAAAGACAATTTATTTTATTTTTGTATTCTAAATGTTTGATTTTGTTTTGTTTCTATTGTAACTTTTAATATTGTGTTGCTTATGGCAATTCAAAAAAGTATTCCCATTTGAGCACCCATCAGCTTTCGGGAATATCTTTGGTGCTCTAAGCATTGGTGCTCTTAAAATCGGTGCTCAAATGGGAAGACTTCTTTGAATTGCCATAAACAACACAATATGATGTAAGGGTCATATTTTCTGGTTTCTTAGCCTAGAGTGTCAAGGCCTTCCTCATATTTTTCTGAACTAGTACCCTTAACTATGTACCCTTAAGTGTGCTCTGAGTCATCTCGCCACCTCTCTGAGCAACCCTTAGCAGAGCCTTACATCCAGCACTTTTGCCCAGCGGTCGTAGTGCAAACGGCACACGTGACCCGCCCAAACCATTTTGAGTCTTTGCCACATCGCACGCCCAGAACAACACTGCACTAAGTCTAAATAGATCATTTTTCAGAACCGACGAAAAACCGTTATCTCATGATATGTCACAGTTATTGCGAATGTCCTGCACATTTCATGTGAAGAATCCAATGCGTATCAGCATTTTATAGTTCGGTTGACTCAACATGCATTAATAAAGCAAAATAATGCATTTTTTTACGTAATCCACTGTTGTGGAATCTCTGAACGAAATAAAAAAGAATTATTTCGAGTTACGTGCTTTTTACTGATTGATTCTGGAATAGTGCACTAATATTCTACTGTTTTCTTATTGAGATTCAATATACAATAACGACTCATTTGGTTTTTTTTTTTCTTAAGGAAAAGACCAATCAAAAATGAAATAAAAGACAAATTTTTACATCATCACAAAGAAATTTTTTCTTGGGTAATGCGCCATAAAGAAAGATAGATAACACAACATCACGCCTGTAATCCCCGAAGGGTTAGGCAGAGGTGTACATAATAGCACACCCACATTTCGTCAGTTATGTACATATAAGTCCCATGTAATAGGAGAAAAGCCTATAACAATCAATCGGACACAAATCCAGACTCCGTGGCTGCTACTGAGAAATCCGTGATGGAAAAACCTAATAACAATTTGCCCGACCCGGAAGTCGAACCCAGGACTTCTTGCTCAGCGGTCGCGATTGCAACCACTAAACCAACAAAGCAGTTGATAGATAGATAATATAACTCTTTATTGTACACCAAAATTGTAACACAGCTATTTGAGATAGTGCAACGTAATGAAACCCATCACAATACGACTGATTGCAATACTTAAATTGTAGTCGCAAATGCATTAAATTTCTACAAAAAATAAATAATTTTTTGCAATAAATTTACAATACGTTACGGTCTAAAGATTCGAATGAGACTGTTTTCTTTAGCTGTATTGCACTTTCAGAAATGCATTGTGTTCCACAATACGTGAATGTCAGGTTTTAGGGTCGAAAATTGGCTAAGAGTGAAATCTTACGATTTTTGAACAATCGCGCCGATTGTTCAAGTCTCTTGGAAGATGTTTTAATATTGTGTGAGAAAATGTACCTACTTACGTAGTTACTAAGTATTTGACTGCAAGGGGCAAGGTTGATGTGCCAATTCTTGGGAAAGGCTCTATGTCTCTAACAGTAGATGTTTTTTTTGCTTAATTGATGATATCAATGACGATAACTCGGTTGCAAGATATCATCATCTTCCTGTCCTTGTCCCATATTACTTGGGGTCAGCGCAACATAATTTCTTCTTCCATTCTCCTCTGTCAACCGTCACGCTATCATTTACTCCTTTTTTAACCGAGTTCCAAAAAAGAAAGAGGTTCTCAATTCGGTTGTATTTTTTTGTTGTGTTTCTTACCTCATATCTTCGTCATTTATGAACCGATTTGAAAAAATCTTTTGTCTGAAAGGATACCTATACTACCCGATTGGTCCATAAATTTTATCAAAATCGGTTTAGTAGTTTGGTTTTTCAATCAAAATATCTGGTAAAAATATGTTATCCAAGTAAAAGAAATTGTGAAATTGATAGTTGATAAGGTTTTGTGTGTGGTACGATGACTAAAAAGGGTAAAATAAAACTTTTTTTGCAAGACACTAACCAACTTCCAAAAAAAAAACACAAAAAAAAATTAAAATAACTACTTTTGGAAGTCGATGGCAAAAAAGTCAAGGAAACAAACAATAGTCACCGACTTCCGAAAGTAAAGTTATTATCCATTTTTTTGTGTTATTTTCGCAAAAAGCTTTTCCTTTCATATCATTCCTCACACAATCCATTAATCGTTTTCTTCGGCTTCCTCTCCATCTTTTTGGCTACAAGTCATCATGCTCAATAAATTGCTTATTTTAAGCCATCACAGGCCCTAAGATATATCCATACATTTTATTTCGTCGGTAAAATGAAGAAAAGACTACGTCATACGCCTGGGCATTTGACTATTCGTAATCGTAAAAATAATGAAAATAATGTAATAAAATATAAAATTCAATTTATGATTGAGTATTTCGCCACTACTAAATTACTGAGGCGAAAAATCTCATTGTAACTTGACAAAAATGATATTTCAAAATTACACGTGCCATTTGTAGGTACGTATTTGTGGATGTTTTAGATATCAGCCAATAATAGACCCGTCATGGTCATATCAAAAGTTGTCAATTCTAGGTAGCATTGAAAATAATTAATATTTTCTAACATTTCGTCATCTAACTGGTTAGTCAGTTTACGTAATGGTTGGCTGAAATAATAGCCACCTACATTCTTCTAAAACATCATTAAGACCACAGATTCCACAAAAAAAAAAACCCCATCCCAAATAGTTTCTTGAATTTTGTTCAATCCACTAATGACAAGACATAACAAATGAAAACCTACCAACTTATTTTTATTAGAGGAAATACAAATTAAACGCATAGAGTTGAAAATTTATATTTAACTTTATTTTCATTTTAATTTTATTTCCATTATTCTATGCACGTCGCGTATAACGTAACATTGCATCCAATGACATCCAAATACCCATAATATTTTACCTTACCCTTAAGGCCTCTGCCTCGAATTTTGCGGGCAGCGGGGCGGTGGCGGCGGCGGCGCGGGAGCGGCAGGATCTTATGCGTAAAATCAAATGGACCGGTTCTCGAAAACAGCGGCGCGGGGGCGGACAACGAGCGGTGCACTCCAGCCAAACGGTGCCGCTGCCGCCGCCGCCCCGCTGCCCGCAAAATTCGAGGCAGAGGCCTCAACGCTCCAGTCCATCCGCGAGAGTAAAACTAATAGACCATAACACCCAATAGTGGCAGGTCATTAACCCCTAACAACCTAAAGACGACCAAACCAAACTATAATCCTATATTTTTACGACTAAAGAAGATAACAGAACCAGTAGACATATTAGTATTAAACATACAGTATTTCAACTGGGAACAAATGGTTGAAGTCATCTCACACATGACATGCAAAGTGTTTACTAGAATTCTAAGCATGCTTCAGGTAACAGGGGTCTAAAATGGCCGCCTTAAAATGGTCATAGGCGCAGTTAATATTAAAAATTGTCTGTTTAAGTCCCGTGTAATTAGGGCAAGAGCCATCATCCGGGCACAAATCCAAACTCTGTTGATGTTACTGAGGAATTCCTGATAGAAAACCCCAATAACTGTTTGCATTGTCCTGAGGATCGAGTCCAGAACCTCATGCTGCACAATCGAGCTTGCGACCACTACAACAACAAGGTAGTTATAAGGTTTTAAGTGTGTGGTGCAACATAACAAAAAGTTTAGGTGACAACCCTAACCTGCGTTGATTTCACAAAAAGGACCCAGTTGGCCTACTGTTGTTGTTTTGTACTGTGAAACAGATTTTATTTCCTCCTATTCGCTTGTCGAATGGAAGGACAGTTGTTAAGGATAATCGTGTGTTATCGGACTTATTATGGCTGTTAGTATTTATTGTTATTTTTTGTGGTTTGTGGTCGTGTAAAGCCGCTTTTTTGAAGATCCGTAGTTTTCTATGAATTGGCAGTTGACGACTGCCTGTCTCAAGAGATATTCGTTTTCAGGCGTGCGAATCTAAGAATCTAGGGAAGAAAAACCACCCCATAAAAAGTGGTTGCATTCGGTATTTTCACAAGTTATTATGCCCTGTGACTGGGACTGTAGCTTAGTTTATTTTTTGTGTTTTGACATTCAAAAGTGCCTGTAATGGTGTAATTGAAATAAATGCTTTGAGTTTGAGGCCAACTAAACCATCACGGAGGCTGTCAATACGGCACAACCTTGAAAAGCAATATTGTCTCGTGTGCCTGTAGTTTGTGCTTTCGAATAAAACAATCTGCTTTGTCCTGTCCTGTTGGTAGAGATGGCGCTAGACACATTCCTGCGTTAACAGATCATGGTAACCCACCTGATGTTGTTTTGTCCTGTGCGAGACATTTAAATACTTTTTGCTACGTTTCTTTTTTTTTGGTAGAAAAAGGTATTGTGGTTGTACTTCCCCATTTGAAGCCTTTTAACGAGCACAACCACTAATACTAAAAAACAAATAGATTTTAAAAGCCACATTTGATCAATTAAGTCGACCACATGTGCATTTCCGTGTTCGAACGAATTTATTATTTCCGTATTCTGTCAATGTGAGGGATTTCCTCAGTATTATGGATAATGATTTCAAGTCAAGGATTAGGTACTAATTTATGAGTAATTGTAAATGCTGTAGGTTTAAAAATCACTGCTTCTTGCCCGCGGTTTCACCTGTGTGAAGATCGGAAATTGTCCTAAGTTCTAACCATGCATCGGAATTATTTTCGTCTTTAGAACGTTAAGCTAGTACATAGTAAAAATACCTTAGATATGTAGGTGCTCAATAATAACACACGAAAAGTTTTGCGATATGTCTTAACCACAAACAAACCGATGGCCCGTTGAACCGCGCCGTAAGTCGAAGGTAATAAGCCTAATGTACCGTAGCAAACCCTTACTAATTACCCGCAGATAATACGCAAAATACGAACTTTGACCCTTATTGACGTGGCCGATGGATTAGATTCGCATGGTGTCAACAACAACAAGTGACAGTTTAAAAATTATCGTCATCATTATTATCAGATTCGTTCAAAAAACTAAATTAAATACCTACTACTAGCTGTTGCTCGCGACTTCGTTCGCGTGGAAATTTTGATGTGTTTTTTTTCTTTGTGCTAAATTTCATTCAGGTCCGTTCAGCCATTCTGGTGTCATTGAGTAACAGACATACATCCATCCAAACTTTCGCAATTATAATACATAGTAGTAAGATAATAACTCTATAACGTGCTGGGACAGTGGCCTGCTCTCTGTGATAAGGTGTGGCGTATCTGATCTCCACAACCCAGTTAGTAGCGAGCGTGTTTTTTAACGTACCTGATTTTTAAAAGACGATACGTGATTTAAGACTTGTCCGTCATTTTTCACTATTTGTGATGCGTGTGCACACGGGCATATAAAAAGCACTGCCGCCGTCAAAAAAAAATACAGGTCGTGAAAAAAGACGATACGTCAAAAAAACGAATCGTCTTCGTGTGAACGGGCTGTAAGTCACACTTCTGAATTACATCACACAAGCAGCTAGGAAACAACTACAATCTGTATTTTTTATCACTAATTCATTCGTTGCATAACAGACTTCGTACCGAGTCATTGTTTAAAACCTTGCACGTTCAAATGTAATTTTTGTTCAATGTTGATTTACATTCTAAGATAATGACATCGAGTGACATACAGTGAAGGAAACACATTATGTATAATGAACTGCAATAGCCAACAGGCAGTAATCAATGCTCATTTCCTCTCTAAAGTTGAACTGGCAAAAAATGCACTCCATATAATAATGTTATTGCATGCGATATTACTTCTTGGTGCATACGTTTTGGAGGGTGATATAGATACAATTATTTCATGAAAAAAAAAACTGATAAACATTACGCCTTTAATCCCCGAAGGGTAATTCAGAGTTGTACCTAGTAGTACACCCACATTTCGCCAGTTATGTTTAAGTCCCATGTAATAGGAGGCGAGCCTGCTGCCATCAACCGGGCACAAATCCAGACTCCGTGGCTGCTACTGAGAAATGCCTGATGGAAAGACCCAATAACAATTTGCCCGACCCGGGAATTTAACCCAGGACCTCATGCTCAGCAGTCGCACTTGCGAATACTATACCAAAAACAAGTACCTACCCTATGAGAATTCTGGGTAGCTTTGTAACAATTTGATGTTGTGTCTCAGCGTAGATGTACCTACTAAAGTCACAAAAAAAAACCGTCAAAAAATAAACTAAAAAGCAAATATACATAGGTAAATATTACACCATCTAATGAATTTAAATTAGGAGCTAACTAAGTTTGAGGTGGCGCCAAACAAACAATTAAAGAAAATCAATCAAGCTTACGCTTTACGTAATTAATTTGCTTGCTTGTTTGTACAAAATACGAAGGAGGAGCTCATGGCAAAATAATAACAGCCGCTCGGATCGATCTTCAGGTTAAGCCCTGCTTGCCTGGGTTCGTCCGTGAATGGGTGACCAGCCATTACATCCCGAGTTTCCTCCGTGCCTCGGAAAGCACGTTAAGCCTTTGGTCCCGGCTGGCATTATGTAGATCTTTGACAGTCGTTACAGATGGTCAGTGGTCTGGAAGTCTGACAACCAGTTATACCAAGGCCAAACAAGGGCAAGGTTTTGCTAAATACCAGTAGCTGGGATGTCGAGGGACAGACAGTCGTTCCTTGCAAAGTATTGGTATTCAGCTGCATCCGGCTTCGGATTTGGATGAAATTTGGCACACAGCTAGCTTATAATCTGGATTAATTCGTACGTATAGCACAACCTCGTGGAACAGCTACTGAATCCCGTGTGGGCGAATCCGTGGGCATACATTACTTCGAATTACAATTACTTTGAATTGTTTTCTTAAGATAATAAGATTCGGAATTGTGGTACACCACGTAACTTTAAGCTTCGGAAAAGCGAAGTGTCTTAACACAGGCAATTTTTGTCTTAAAGGTCACGACAGCCACTAGAAAATAAATTGTTTGTATTTTATATGCTGGTTATTTATAACTAATTAAGATCACTCAACAAAAAGGCGTTAAAATGCATTAATCTTGATAGTAATGAATTATTATACTCCATTATGTTTTAATTGCCGTTAACATAACCACTAGTTAAATCATCTAACAGTATTAGTAAACGTTGATTAATCTCTCTGCGTTTTAACTTTCGCTAGCGTGAAATTATGTAAACAGATTTTATTACCCTTTGGTTCCGTAGTAATTTAAGTATTAAGGTGTTTATCTTTATTTAATATAATAAAGATTGTTATTTATACAGTCTGATTTTGATTATAGGCCTGGGCCTGGCCTGGCCTGGCCTTTTTTAGGCCTGGGCCTTGAATAGCGTTTTATTTTTTTGTTCATTACGGGAACTGATGGACGCTACTGAAGGCACCAAACAAGTGAGTGGCTCAGTTCTGGCCCGTCACAGTTTATATTGCGAAGCGTTTTATATTTGAAGCGTATCGTTACCATAATATCGTAGCATATCGCGTATCATATGTAGTATATCGTTGTAATGTAATTATGTAGTGATAGCCTAGTGGTGTGACCGTCGGACTGCCAAGTCACGAGTTCGAACCCACGCACCTCTGATTTTTTGGATTCATGTGCGTTGTGTATTATTATCACTAGCTTCGGTGAAGGAAAACATAGTGAGAAAACCAAACATACCTGAGAGATAGTTCTCAACTGCATGTAAAGCCAAATAAGAAGCACATGGGCGGCATAAAACTCTGACATCAGGTTAGGCACTAACCACACGATAAAGAAAGACCTATCATATTTCATACATGTAAAAAAAAACAGTAATTTATTCAAATCAGGCCAATGAAAGCACTTTCTGGATTAAAATTACATGGGGCAGTCTCCCAAAACCTTCTTAAAGTAGTAAAATCTGACTCTAAAACCCGTATCTTTAAACAAGTCAAAGTTACTTGAGTAAATGTTATTTTTTAAGATGCGATTATTATTATGTGGTTTATTAATTGCTTGAAGTTATAACTTTAAAAAGTTATAATTCTTAGCTCTGCTTACTTTAACGGTTCTTACTTCGTTAAAATTCTTGCCTTTGCATAAAAAATTTGCAAGTAATTACTTAAGCTCAAGTAATTACTTTAATTTGACTATAGATACGGGTGTAAGTACTTCTTAATTAAATAAAAACAACCCAGTCGGCCCTACATATTGCAAAACTTATCTTCTTTCGTATTTTTGCAATCCATAGCCCACGCTATGCAAATAAATCTACAAACGTTTTCACTCCATTTGACTGGATTGTTCATTATGTGTAATATAGAGATCGGATATTCGGATGCATATTTACCTAAAGTACGATTTTTTTTTCCCGGCAAAGGGTAAAAAAGTATGGAAGCGGCTTCTTTAAATGCCTATTTTTATCCCGGGATCGCGGAATTTCATAATTTTTTGTGAGTATAAAAAGTAGTACTCAAAAGTATAACGAATATTTATAATCTATTTCAAACCAGGCCAGAAATTTGTTCAAAATAACAAGTAAAAAAATACCTCAACTATTCGAATGCAAGTCTTGCTGTAATCAATATTTCAGAATATCGATTAGGACAAAATGGTAAATATGACTGGGCATTATTCATTTAAATTAAGACACTAAAATGAAAAAAAAAATATTCATTCAAATAAACTGGGACTTTTCACGTAATGACGCGCGCTCCATCCTAGTCAACACTCAAACTTTAGGTAAATATGCATCCGAATATCCGATCTGTAGTAATAATACTGTTGTCTACTCTAACCAAGTTTTTCTATTAAAATATTGTGTGGCTGACCCGAGGACTGGCAAAATTCTGGGATAGTTGACGTTGCTGAAGCTGAATATAAGTCGCCAATACTACGTTTCATTCGATTTCATACCATATGACGAGTCAATATGAGTCACACTTAACACAAAATACCTAAGACAAAAAGAAGAAAAGATTAGAGAAGATTACATTAGTAAAATCCAGTCTATCGCGACTCATTTTGAACTACACAATAGAGGTAACAAAGTTGACATTCAAAAGTGTTTGTTAAGGCCCAATTTAAATAATCGGATTAACTTTGTAACGTTGCCACTGGGTTCAACGTGTATGGTACGAACCGAAATCCTATGTATGAATAAATGCCGATAAAACACGAAATTAAAAACAATATGCATAGTTAATAGTTATTTCCGTTTATGCATAACTTAAATATTTATTCATTCATAGACGTAACAATTGCATACTTAAATGAAACGCATGTAGTTCTTGTTCCGTTCAACGCATGCACAAATCATGAGTATGTGTAATCTATACATAATTACTCTTCGCTATACATATCTATACTTATATGTATAATATTATAATTTAATAATCGATATCTATACTAATTTATAAAGCTGAAGAGTTTGTTTGGTTGAACGCGCTAATCTCAGGAACTACTGGTTCGAATTGAAAAAATCTTTTAGTGTTGGATAGCCCATTTATTGAGGAAGGTTTATAGGCTATATTAAATCACGCTGCTACCAATAGGACCGTAGCATCAATCAAAACTGTTACTAGTAACTTAATAAACTGGTAGAGCAACTCAATGATTCAGTTTCGATTTATTTTATGCTCTGGCTTTTTTTTAATTTATATAAATATTATAGTACATAAATGTGTACAAATCTATTCTGGAGACCTCCCTACATCACCTTAATGTCTCTGTATTCGTGAAACGGACGAGTTACAATTAGAAATAGTTTGTACTATTGACGTTATTGTGCCAGCTTTAATTATTTTAAAACGATCGAATTTTAATGAGAATTTCTACATTAAAATATCTTAGATAAGTGTGAAGTGGTTTATGGCTAAATAAAAAAAGTAATGCATCGATGGCGTAGTGGCTAATTAGCGCAATTGGTGTGCACGAGGTCCTGGGTTCAATTCCCGAAGATTTGGCAGAGTGTTATTGGGATATTCCGCTAATAATTCTCTGCAACCGCCACGGAGACCGGATTTGTGCCCGGCGAAATATGTAGGACTTTCGTGTACTTAAAAGTACACCCATATTTGCCTGAAATCGCAGACGAATAAGGCCTCTGCTTTCCCCGTCGGGAATAACAGGCGTGGTGTTATGTATCTATTTTAATTTAAATATCATTACTTAAAATACATCTACAAGCTACTATGAAACAATTAAAATGGAACAGAAGAAAAAAAATCCGTCTCAAATCCATCTTTGACACCAATGTCATACAACCTTACTCTCAACACCCAAACATAAATACCGGCGTTACTAATAATATTAACAAGCATGCAATCACTAAGGACAGTACACAATCTCCCACTTACTAACCACGGCTTTATACCAAGCCATTGTACCGATAGTGCTTGCACCGAACACACGGAGAAAAAGATCGAATGCGCGCGAGTGTAGTGAAGTGTTAACAATGTCAGGACAGACTTGGACCCCTCCGAACATAGCCGCGATTTGCCCCGAACAGCAAGCTCCCCTTACGCAATGTTCGTCAACAGGATACCTCTATCTTGCACTGCTTTCTCAGTTGTACAGTGGGTCTAAAGACAGCAGACCAACCGATACTTTTGTAGACTACTGGGATCATCCAAGCACGTCGTCGCATTTTTATGATTCAGAGGTTCCCTTAGGACCAATCACGTTGAAAGCCACTGAGATACAGCCTAAACAGCCAATAGGACCTACACTGTTGGATTATGACGACCTTTTCTTAAAAAAGTTTGGTGGCTCAATAAAATCTACGACCGAAGTTCGTAGTCATGGTCCGGGCGGTAGTCGTGGTTTATCCCAGACGTCCTCATCATATACGCCAACGTTTGATTTCGAAAAACTTGATAAAACCTTCAGGAAGGAATACGAAAGTGACAAGTATAAAAAGCGGTATCCGGAATTCGAATTCGAGAACCCATTTTCGAGCGGGTTCCGTGTGAGGAATTTAGATTTCGGTTTCGAAAAGAAGTTTCCGGATGCGGAATCGGCGAATTCTGAGAAGGTGACGGTGAAAGTGGAGAAGAAGTCTGGTGCAAGAAGAAGAAGAAGGCAGGCTTCTGAACGATATGACTTCATTGTGGTCGGTGCGGGTTCCGCTGGATGTGTGATTGCGAATCGTCTCTCTGAAGTCAAACAATGGAAGGTTGGTTCATTATTTTTCATAAATAGACTATGTGTTTTAGTTTTATGAACATAACATCCCGCCTGTAATCTCCAAAGGGTTAGGTAGGTCTATCTACAAGTACACCCACATTATTCCAGTTATATTTGAGTCCCAAGTGTTAAAGAGCGAGCCTATTGGCCGTCACAAAACCACACTCCTGGCTGCTACCGATAAAAAAAAAATTACTTAAAACTAAACTGTAACCAATCTTGATTTTTTTTAACTAGGTTTTTTTTTAAACTACAATAGAAAAAAAACTAACAGTAACTACCTACAACTAAAAATATACAACGACGCCAATAGGACACTTAGGCGTCAAAGTACTCCGGCCATCGCTGACATGTCCTAAATACTTGGTCAAAGTTTCATAAAAACTACAACTAAAAATCGTTGAAAAAGACAACAGTTTGTCATTATATGCCTTGGCTTTTCCTCATCATATTGAAGTCGGTTTTCAGTCTAGCCGAATGTAGGTGAATTTTACAACCCAGTTTTTTACAGGGAGCGAATCTGACCTCGACACCCAGATACTGGGTAATACGATACCACTTCGTAAGGCTGGCTTAGACTATAGTTTGTGTAAAGCATAATTAGCATTACACCTACATATGTTAATTGTTTTTCCTTATTTAAGTACGTCATGCATAGATAGTGCTCATAAATTGAAATAGTTCCGAAAATTGATAGGAAAATTACAAGTAACCTAAATTATTTGCGTCAAATAAAAAGAAAGTCTGTTTTCGATATTAATCTGTACATGAAAACATTTTTTAAACCGTCTCACTCCCGTATTTGTGAACAAGTAAAAGTGTTTACTTAAGTAAAAGTAATTATTTAAGATACTAGTTTTATTCTGTAGTTTAGTAATTGCTTGAAGTTAGAAATGTCAAAGTTAGAATTCTTACACCCGTATCTGTAAACAAGTCAAAGTGTTTACTTGAGTAAAAGTCATTATTTAAGATACGATTTTTATTCTGTAGTTTAATAACTGCTTGAAGAATTAGAATTTAGAACTGTAAAAAGTAAGAATTCTTAGCTTTGCTTTCTTTGACGGTTCCTATTTCGTTTACATTATGGTCTATTAATTATTTGCATAATAATGTTTGCATAAGTAATTACTTAAACTCAAGTAATTACTTAAACTCAAGTAATTACTTAAACTCAAGTAATTACTTAAACTCAAGTAATTACTTAAACTCAAGTAATTACATAAACTTGACTATAGGTACGGGTGTTAGTGGTCGCAAGCGTTACTTCTGAGGATGGAGTCCTAGGTTTGATTCACAGATCGATCGGACACGTTCGGTTCTTCCATAATTACTCGTACTATGTAATTTTTACTATCAATCCTAAATCTCAAAAAAAACTTTACATTGACTTTAAACCAAACTGAAAAAGCGTATAATTTATATTCCCTTGAGACAATAGACGCGCGATCTAAAAATATAATCACATACCTGTTTAAAGTCACTTTCACAATATAATTGAATGCGCTATTATCAAATTGAAAAACTATAACATCCTTGGCGTGAGAATAATAGATCGCAACTCCATATGCAGCCAAGCTTAAGTGCGCCTGCGCCGGTCAGGAATGTCGCGTGACGAACGGATCATGGGCCAAATGAAAAATGGTTTTTTGTTTCTACAATTAAGCCTTAACAACTAGTGTTTAAGAGCCTCCTTTTCACTACATAGTATAAAACAAAGTCGCTTCCCGCTGTCTGTCTGTCCCTATGTATGCTTAGATCTTTAAAACTACGCAACTGATTTTGATGCGGTTTTTTTTATAGATAAAGTGATTCAAGAGGAAGGTTTATATGTATACATGCATATTATAGTAGAGAAAACATTAGTATCTACATTGCACCCGTGCGAAGCCGGGGCGAGTCGCTAGTAAACAAATAAGCCTGTGATCGGAGACTCCAAATCAACCACAATTTTATAATCTGCCTAGCCTTTTCTTAACTATGTTGGGGTCGGCTTCCAGTCTAACCGGATGCAGCTGAATACCAGTAGGTATTTTACATGGAACGACTGCCTGCTTGACCTCCACAACACTATTAGAACTGGGTAATACGACCACCCTTATTAAGACTGGTTGTCAGACTTTCCGGTCACTGACTACCTGTAACTACTGTCAAAGATCTACATATGACAGCCAGGGCTTAAAGTCCTTTCCGAGGCACGGTGGAAACTCGGTATGTTATGAGTAGTAACCAGTCCACGGAACAACTTTTGCAAGCGCGGCTTAACCTGAAGACCGACCTGAGTGGCTGTTATTATGTAGCCAATAACTCCTCGAATCAACCACAATTTAGGTCCCGAAAAACGTCCAGCGACATCGGGGCAGACCTAGGCAAAGATTGCGGGACAAGTTTGTCACCTACGCGGAATATCGGTCCACACTAGCTCAAAATAAAGAACGTAAAGGCAAAAGGGAGGCTTATGCACTGCAGTGATACTAAATTGACTAAAAATACATAATAACTAAAAGTGTTGGTCTTGGACAAGAGGTCCTGGGTTCGATTCTCGGGTCAAACAAAGTGCTATAGGGTTTTGCCATCGAGAATTTATCAGGAGCAGCCACGGAGTCTGGGTTTTGCCCGATTGATGGCAATAGGCTCGCCTCCTATAATATGGGATTTTAACATAACTGGCGAAATGTGACTGTATCATTAAGAACACCTCTGCCTAACCGTTTGGAGATTACAGGCGAGATGTTATGTATGTAAAGAGAATGTTTTTGTCTACAAAACTATTTCATACTTTTTAATTCTCAGTTGAACTTGACCTCACTTAACTGATTTATTTACTACTTGACCTTGTGTTAAAAAACAATGTTTATAACTTGTTAAAAATAATTCGATTCATAAATCTTTATTTTCTTAAAGCACCTTTAAGTTAACTTTTATGAGTTTACTCGGAATTTAAGTGCGTGGTTACCTGCCTACACGGTCAAAAAGTATGGAACAGCTGTTGTTTTTTTAATTACCTATGAAAAAATTATAGTATGTACGTGGTTCAGAATGGTGTACTAAATACGTGGTTACAGTTTTAGCGTCGGCGAATCAACTTTTTTTATTTCCAATAACTTCATTAGATATGAATGATTGTGATTCTAAATATGTCACACGGTAAGAAGATAATAGTGACGTTTTCTAAGTTAATGGTATGTCATTGTCAATGTGTGAAAAGGATCCTTTTGTTTTCCCACAGACATCTTCGCACACCTACCTATAATAAATTCATCAAATTGTTTTTATATTAACATACCTCATGACATAATTATAGCGTTGTACTTTCTCTCCATAAAACTACTACATGGTAAGTCCGCTCGGGTCGGTCGTCAGATTAAGCCGCGCTTGCCTGGGTTGGTCCGTGGATGGGTGACCCATTACATAGCGAGTTTCCTCCGTGCCTTGGAAAGCACGTTAAGCCGTTGGTCCCGGCTGTCACTTGTAGATCTTTGACAGTCGTTACAGGTAGTCAGTGGCCCGAAAGTCTGATAACCAGTCTTACCAAGGGGTATCGTATTACCCAGTACGAACTGGGTTGTGGAGGTCAGATAGGCAGTCGCTCCATGTAAAATACTGGTATTCGGCTGCATCCGGTTAGTCTGGAATCCGACCCCAACATAGTTGGGAAAACGCTAGGCAGATGATGATGAGTAAGTCTGCAGGACTTGCAAAGACTTCTATAATTTAATAATTATTCCAAAGTTTCTAATTTCAACTTAGATTTAATAAAATTACTAAAGAAAAATACAAGATATAAACGAAGCCGCCAACCAAGATTTACGTACACCAAACTGAGTAACTATACGCATAAAATATTGCTGGGATACGACTTTTTTCATGGTTGAAAAATCACGGTTTAAGGTGGAACGCAATGTAACGCACTCAAAACATTATGTTAATGGACGCATGCAAGAGTACAGTGGCCATGGGGTATTTCAAGTTAAGTAATAACATTTAAAACTATGTACTATTCCTTAAAAAACGTAGACAAAAGTTGGAACTTTGACCTTCAAGATCTCCGTAACCAGAGGGTTACCAGGTATGACCCAGCACAACAAAAAATCTGGCAGAATAAGTGACTTGCGGCTTCGTTAATCGTCTTTTTACACCAGCAATAAATATAAATACTAAGATTTCTTATAGCATTTAGCCTAATACGTTGACACACTACTGGGCTAGGATACTAGGCTCTTACCAGAAAGAAGGAGTCCATCATGCGAGCCAAGAGTGAATTGGTGTATGTCAGATGTGATTATTTGGTTGTAGGATGTGCCGGTTTCTTTCATTACGGTGTGTTCCATCAGGGAAATCCATAACCTTTCCATCAGGGAGATCGTAAAGATTGTTGCTAATTTGTAGTATGTCGAAAACGGACTTTAAGAACCAAAAATATTCATACAGGAACAAACAAACAAATTAAATTGGACGATCTTTAAAGTCTTCACGCGCGTTATTGGACATTCTTTGTCCATTCTATCAGTTTCACAATTTCTAAATAATATTGACACCAACTGTGTGGCTGAGCGATTGGCTGCTACGCTGCTTGTCACGGGTTCGATCCCCGCACGGAACAAATATTTGTATGACCTACACTTAGTTGTTCCGGGTCTGGCTGTTCGTGTATGTGAGTTTGATTGTTTGTAAAATTAACTAAGTATCTTTTATGATTTCCGGAAAGTGTGCGAATTTAATTTAAATCCATTGCATGATTTTATCTTTAATGGATATTAGTCGTGCCGCATTTAAATGGTTTCAAGGTAACCTTTTTTTTAAATATCGGGGCATGAACGCAATTTATTTTTGGCATGGCTTTTATATATTAATAAAATTGTAACACAATCACTTTGCCCACGTAGTGTTCGAAAATTGACCTATGAGAGCATGTAGGTAGATAATGTAGGTACTATTGATATAAAAAATGTCCTATGTATCACCAAGCCATGTTCTACCTGTGTTCAAGGCGTGCCGAATTTTATGAAAAGAACCTCTTTGGTCTGGGTTCAATTTCCGGGCTCGACCTGGCACAGAGGAAACTCGGTATGTAATTACGGTCACCCATCACACAGACCAACCTAGGCAAACGCGGCTTAACCCGAAAATTGGGCATCTACAGTACTTTCACAAGTTATTATGCCCTTTGACTGGGACTGTAGCTTTGCATTTTTGTGTTTCGACATTAAAAAGTGCCTGTAATGGTCTAATTTTAATGAACGCTTTGAGTTGAGTGTTTGATTGATCACAGTTAATTTGTTATCTGGAAAAGTCTATTTACCTGCAGTGCGACAATATTATTGACACAAAGAGAAAATCTAGTGTACCAAGGTTAGGAGCGGTCAAATGAGAAATCGTTCTAGCCTAATTGCTTGTGATGTACAAACTTTGGTCGCTAAGGGCTGAGTTAGTCATTAGTGGAAACCTAGTACTTTTTGTTAGGGCTTGTAGGTAGGTTAGGTACGTATGTTCTGGGTAATGAAGACGGGTTGGTTAGTGTAGAATTTCGATACTTAAAGTACTATGTAGGTCCAATTCCTTTGTGTCTGTATCCCTATCGAAGAATGTAACATGCTACATAATATAACGCCTGTTATCCCCGAAGGGATGGGCACATTTGTACTAGTACATTTCGCCAGTTATGTTTAAATCACGAGCCTGTTGGCTTTAACCGGGCACAAAGAGAAATTCCTGATGAAAAAACCCAATAGCTCTTTGCCCGATCCGGGAATTGAACCCAGGACCTCCTGTGTAATCTATATTAGGTATTTATTTTATTTTTATTTACATAAATTACTGGTTCTGGGTCATGCTTCTTTCTTCACGGTTTCGAAAGTAGTAATGAAGAAATAAATTACTTAAACAAAAGTGCCTGACTGGTCCTTGCTCCCACGACCTACTCGAATCGCAAAACTGGGGTTGTTGCTACTTGGCTATCACCACGGCTATGTACGATGATAATCTCGAATAGTAACTCCAGATTTTCCGAAGATATTTTCCTCGACCCTAAGAGATGCCTTCGATCATCAAAATTGTGATTTATACCTGTTGTCCGATTCGCACTTTGCCGTTTTTTCTTTCATGTCGGAAGTGGTTTTTTGTCTTTGGTTAGTCAACTTTGGCTAAAATTATTTTGACTATAATGAGTTTGTTTAACCTTACCAGTTTATTCAAACTGGTCCATATTCGGACAAATAATTGAATTTGAATTTGTACCATTATGTCGTAAAAAAATGTATTAACTAAATATGTTCGAAGTAACATTACATAGAAGAAACAAGGCTTCGATGCAAAGTTATCAATATTAAGAAACAGCGAACAAAAAAGGCGTCGTTAAAACATAACGCCGCTTTACCAAGGCATCGATGTATAGTCATCGATGTTACAATTTTCGCAGAATAGTGTTTCGAACTGACATAGGGAACCCGGTAAAAAGGGTCTAAGCAAACGAATAAAAATCAAAATATTTTATTTCACATAGGCCTACTTGGGTACTTATAAAACGTCGAGATCGGTTCGCGTTAGTCGTTTCCCTGGAGAAGAACCGGCAAGAAACTCCATGGTTACTCTTTTAAAATCATTTGGTTTTACAATATTTTTATGTTACAGCATTAGTAGGTACTTAAGTATGGGAGGACATCGTAGGCCCGACAATAAGTCGTTGCTTACTACAAAAACGTAGAATAAGATAAAAAAATAACAAAACTTAACAATCATCTAGGAATCTATAAGGCCTACAATGTTCACACATTCACAAACAAGCGGTAAATAAAAAATAATATACACAAAGAAAATATAAATATTATAGAAAAGCTTAATAAAACAAGTAACACAAATATTGTCATCCGTGCTGTAACAATTATGAACAAAAGGTGTATAAATGATTTGAAAACTATTGTAAAACATCTAATTAAAAAGAAAAGAAAAAAATAAGATTGAGAATAGTAGAGACACCACATATAATATATTTGTGCCGTTTATGAGCTACCAGGGGGCCGCACAGAAGGAAGAAAAGCCAAACTTCTTTGTCTTCGCCATAATTTTGAGGTATGCTTTTTTAATAAGGACACGTTTGATGAAAGTTTTGGAGCTATATCCATCGGTCAGTTCTATGACTGACTTTGGCAACTTGTTATAAAAGCGTATACTGTTTATAAGAATAGACTTGCTAGTTTTAGTTAATCTAGAACGTAGGTTCAATTTCGTGTTTATTGCGTTCATTCATATTAATTTTGAAAATTCCTCGGCTTTTGCGGACATATAAAATACATTCTAAGATATAAAGTGAAGGCAGAGTCAGTATATCGATCTCTTTAAATTTTTCTCTGAGGGACTCGCGGGGACCCATTTTATAGATCGCGCGGACTGACCTCTTTTGTAAGATGAAAATTGAATCAACATCTGCTGCCGATCCCCACAGCAGTATGCCATAATACATAATACTGTGGAAATAAGCATGGTATAGGTACTAACCTAGCTGTGGCTACATCAGTTAACTGCCTTATTTTTCTTACTGCATATGCAGCAGAGCTTAACCTACCCGAAAGAGTTCTAATGTGCGCGCCCCATTGCAATTTTGAATCGATAGTTATCCCTAAGAATACAGTTTCCGCTCTAACTTCAAGTTTTTTGCCGTCAAGATTTAAATTATAAGATCACGATGAGGTACATTTGGTAGCGAGAACTTTAGTCATTTCAATGTCTCCATTACGTACCTACCTAATTATTTATCAGCATTTTTTACCATTTAGTTATAACCTATCAACATAACATCATAATGTAATTTAAGAAGTACCAGGGATGTTTAACAGAAATAAATCGTTTGTTCAGTGGGGTTATCATGATGTCTTAAATCAGTATTGTTTTATGTAATTCCTGTGCGGGAAAGAGACAGCTATACAGTATGTCTAGCGCCAGCTCTTTACCAGGTATGTAAAGAATGAATAACCAAGAACCCCATCAGCTAAAGCCAATAAGCCTATAAGCTGTGTTTGAAAAATCATTATCTCAACATTGAAAATATCACAAATACTGTTTCTGAATAGTCAAAGTAATAGAGCATAGCCCTTGTTAGTGTGTTAGATAGGCAGTCGCTCCATATAAAATACTAGTATTCAGCTACGTCATTCAGTTAGACTGGAAGCCAACTGTAACATGTTGGGCAAAGACTAGGCAGGACTAGATGACGAGTTTGTCAATGGTCCTTCGAGCCGGATTTTTATATCAAAGTCAGTCCGTTATATAAAATTTCTGCTATAAAGTTAATAGTGACCAACCATACGTTTAAATAAACGACAGTATATTTCGTCATTTGATAAAAACAGAAAGAAATGAATGCATTTCGTTTTTCAGCATAAAGGCGACTAATAAATTGAGTATGTATTGTTAGTGTGTGACGCAATTAGGTGCAACGGTGACTGTACTGAAAGGCAACGAGGATAAGTGGATGACACACGATGATTCCTGTCATATAAATCCACGCTTGGCTGATAAAAACCTACATTTCAACAGTATCACTAAAAACACAACATCCTAAAGTCAATTAAGTTATAAAACATAAGTGACCAAAAACACAATAGTCTTACCGAAATGGCAATAAAAATAACAACCTTCCAACTTTGTCGTAAAAGTGACCAATTAAAAATACATGTATGCACGCCAGTGCAATGGCGTTGTAAGACTTGCGAAAGTATTGTAGCACTGGAGTGCATTGTAATGAGATAATTGTAGGCATTCGACCGTGATCGGATAACTGGATTGGACGAAATGTGATAAAATATCGGCCCAGTTTCTTTATTTGGTAAATTCAGGTTCTTGATAATATTCTTCTCATGCGAAATATTTCTGGAACGTTAATAAATTGATCAAGATCGTTAGGTAAGTGGCCATATAAAATTAATACAAAAAATCTTGAAATAAAACATGATGCGCCGACCCCAAGTAACATGGGACAAGGGCAGGAAAATGATGATAATTTCTGGTTGTTTGATATTGCTAATGTCTTTGCATTTTTAGTTCTAGGGTATGCCAGCTTCGCCACGATTTTTACGTTTTTTCACGATGAAATTAATGGCACAATTCGCCTGACTGGAATCTAATCCCTGACCTACAAGCTCGCAAGCTAGCTCGTAACGTAAAGTACCATAAAACGTATTTTTGATGCCTGTAAAAATTGCAATTAAAAGCGCAAAAGCACGCCACAGTTTGAGATTCGATATAATTATTGACATGTTAATTGCGTCGTTCAGTAACATGACGCGCAAAATTTTTTCATTAAATGTGGAGACATCGCAAAAACAGTAATAAAATAAAATAGAAGTGTCTGTTTGTAATTTCAAAATAACAGCTTTTTACTGAATGCATATATTTTTACCTAAATGGAAGAAGTCACTGGCTCCTGAAATACAGGTATTCTAACCTAGCTCTGGAGCCAGGGTCTCAAATTTTTCTGCAACCTGTTTTTGTGGCAATAAAGAAATTTATTATTATATGAAAGTATAATAAACAATACATAAAACAAAACAAAAAATAAAAATTTTTGTCTGTGTGTCGGTCTGGTGGACATTAGCTGATGTTGTGTGAAGTAATTAGGCTACTTTTATTCTAGAAAAAGAATTAGGGCTCCATGCAAAATTCGTAATAAGCCCTTGTCAACAAAATCCAATTCCAATAGGGAAGTAACCTTTTTTTCACAATAATGTCACGCGAACGAAGGTTGCGGGCACCAGCTATACAATGAAAATTGCTTCATCGGTCATCTTTGTCGACATCACTGACCTTGATCGTTGAACGTGGCTATTTAACCGTTTCCATGACACTGAGTAAGTGGCCATATCAAATTAACAGAAAAAGTCTTGTTACATTTTTTAATAAAAAATTTCATGCCTGTATTGAACGAAGGTGTTTACAGAGAAGTAATGAAATCTCATATTACTTTTTTGGCAATGGTCCTTTACATCCAATTTAGACCTATATTTGTTGAAACAGTCGTTACGGCGAGTCAAAGGTCTGATAATTAATCAGTCTTTCAAAGGGTTATCGCATTACCCAATTTCTAGGTTTTGCTGGCAGATAGACAGTTCCTTCCTTTCCTTTTTCGTGTGGTTAGTGCCTAACCTGTTGTCAGAGTTTTTGTGCCGCCCTTGGGCCTCTGACTTGGCATTACATGCCGTCCTGAAATATCTCTCTGGCGTGTTTGGTTTCCTCACGACGTTTTATAGGCAGTGGTTGTATGTAAAATATAAGTATTCAGCTGCATCCGGTTGGACTGGAAGCCAACCCTAACATAGTTGGGAAAAGGCTAGCCAGATGATAGTTTTGCCGATGGTCCTTCGAGCCGGATTTTTGTATAAAAGTCAATCCGTTTTGTATAAAAGTTAATAGTGACAAAACATACGTATGAATAAATTATAGTGTATTACGTCATTGATAAAGCCAGAAAGGAATGGATGCATTTCGTTTTTAGCATATTTACATTTCAAAGTGAATATATATTGAGTATCCTTATCGAACTAGTTTAAACTACTTTAAATTTTATTATATGAAATAAAGATACATTCCGCGAAGTTGAAGTATTTTAATATTATCACTTTACCCGCCGTAATGGTGTTTTTTTCACAGGAAAAAAACGTACTATTCTCGGATGCTTTTGCTTGTTCCACTCAGACGTTATTTTTGTGTGGCATTGTTTAAATAATATGCAAACGATACGTAATAAGTTAGTGAGCAACAACAGATAACAAAAATATACAGTTAAACTAAACTAGTTTACTTAATGTTATCGTCTTGCTGCAAAAAGTAATTTCGGTGTGGATGCACCATAAAAATTGCCCCACTGCCTTTAGATAACTAATAAGTCAATAATCCAAATAACTAAACCAAGATTATGCTATTAATCTACTAATTAATTCAATAAATCACTAGAAAATCGTGACAAATGAATAAATAAATCGTGGCAATGCTGCCAGCCTTCTGGGCACTTTTCCTGTTGACAGCGACGTGGACGAATTTTTTGACGCCCCGTAATAATTGTACATATTTGTATTCTTATTTTAGATCTAATTAGTTTGTAAATAAGGTAAATATTTTGATGATCAAATAAAGGTTCACATATTATTTTACATAATAAAATATAAATCACTAGAAATGAAAGTGAAACATCGATAATCTCTAGAAATCACGTGCCAACAATAGACGAGAAAGATTGTAACCTAGAACAAGTAAGAACACAATAATGTCTTGTAAACCATTTCACTCGTTAGCTAAGATTGGCGGGAAACACTTTCTGTTGGCAAACAAAGTCAATAGTTATAGAATACCGTCCGAATGGATGCACATCAAATATAATTTCACTCGTTAGCTAAGATTCACGAGAAACACTTTTTGTTGGCAAACAAAGTCAATAATTTTAGAATACCGTCCGAATGGATGCACATCAAATATAAGTAAATTAAGATTTAAGACCGCGGCGAAGGTGGGGTGACGATCTGATTTTTTTTCATGCGGGGCGAACATGGCCAGATATCGCACAAGATAGAGAGGTTTGGAAGGAGAAAGGGGAGGCTTTTGCCCAGCAGTGGGACACAAGAGGCTAACAAAAAAGAGAAAGATTTAATATCATAAAATTACGCCTGTTATCCTCGTAGGCAGAGGTGTACCTAATAGTACACCCACATTTCGCCAGTTCTGTTTAAGCCCCATGTAAAAGGGGTCGAGCCTATTGCCAACATACGGGCACAAATTCAGACTTCGTGACTTAATCCCTGATGGAAAAACCCAAAAATACTGCCTGACCTGGAAATTGAATCCAGGACTTCGCTCAGCAGTCGCGCTTGCGACCACTGTACCAACCAGGCAGTCGGCAATCGTGCGAAAAGAATCAATGTTATAATATTAATCTGATATTCTCGGTAGTATCATATACGAGTAGTTTTCTATGCGGGAGTAAGTAAAGCAAGAGCTTCTTCTTCTTAGCGTGTCGATGGCAATCTAAATTGTTTCGGCCCAGAATTGAGCCACTAGTTTGGCGTCTTCAGTAGCGTCCATCAGTTCCTGAAATGAACAAGCAGCAGGACACGCAGGACACGATGTTAAGTGCCCCATCGTTTGTGGAACAGCACCACGTTTACAGTCCAGGGCAGAGTCATTAATGAATCTCCACCTGAGCAGGTTTTCCTTTCTGCGACCAACCTGGGCCCGGAGTCTATTTAAAGATTATATTATATATTGTTAGCTGCAACTTCAGAGTAGAGGGAGTTACGAGTCACCAGCCCTATATAAGCCAGCGACGACCACCGCTCGTCCTCTTTTGGCTGACAGACGTGCGCTCGTGATCTTCAACTTAGGATTTCGTGTCATCATTTTATTTTTGCTAGAATTCGTTTATTTTAAAATTTAAATTAAGAATAGTATTAAGTGTGATTGTATTAATTATATTTTTTTAATAGTAATTGGTTTAATTTTCTAAAATCAGAAGTGGGATTGAATGCTAATAAAGCCGCTTCAAAGTCATCTCTGGTTCCATCATAATGTCAAGTAGAAAACGTGCCACACCGCGAGAGCGCGCGTCTTCGCCTAATCTAGGTAACCTAGCAGCAACGATGGAAGCAATCCTCAACCGCCTGACAACCCTGGAGCAGCGCGCCGACACACTCACCGAGTCCGCGCACGCGGCTCCTACCTCTGCCGTGCAAATTGACGGTGCGACCACGCCGCCGTTGCCTGCCCTCATCGAGCCAGCGCTAAACCTCGCAACGAGCGCACCACGTGGCGAAAGCGTGGCCAGCACCTCGAGTGCCGCCAGGTACTCTGCTACAACGGCCTCAACGGACATCACGGAGCGTCTTATCGACGCGCTCAAATCCATAAATCCGGTGAGATCAAACCATTATTATGTATCGGATTTCGATCCTAGCATTCATGACGCCTATGCGTGGTGTGACGAAGTGGATCGTGCTCGATCACAAAACCAGTGGGATGAAAAAGAGTGCCTAGCCCGTGTGGGACTATCTTTAAAGGGTGACGCACGTTCCTGGCTGCGCGAATGGACTAGTAACGATCGCACTTGGTCAAATTTCAAATTAGAACTCAAATCACTCTGTCCACGCCGCATTGACGTCGCAAATATACTTTTTGATGTGATGTGTAAAGAATCGGATAAGTACTCCACGTATGCAGACTACGCGCGAAAATCATTATTACGATTACGTATTGTGAAAGGATTAAGTGACGAACTGTTGTGCGCCATAATTGTGCGCGGTATTAAAGATCCACAAATACGTGCAGCCGCCACAAACGCGAAATTAACACCGGAAACAGTCGTGGAGTTCTTATCAATCTATGTGAAACCAAATCGTTCAAGTGCGACTGCACCTAATAATATTCAGACACGCAATAGCCACTCCGCCACCGATTCCTCTACCGAACGATATCGCAAGCGTCCTGCCACAAATACGGATGTACGTGTACGTTGCTATAGTTGTAAACAAACCGGGCATAAAAGCAAAAATTGTTTAAAACGAAGTAAGATCGATGACGGTAACACTAATAAAAATAAATCCGCGACTACCCCCGAATCTACTAACAAACCGGTAACTAAAACTGTGTGTACATTTTGTAAGAAAGCAGGCCACAACGAGGATACGTGTTTTACAAAAGAACGTTCTGAATCGCGAAATAAATCAAATGTTAATTTTTGTCGTGAAGTAACGTGCGACCGTAGCAAAACGGATGTCATAACAGCGGTGATTAGTGGAGTACCCACCGACGTGCTGATTGATAGTGGTTCGAGTATTTCTCTGATATCAAATGATCTTGTCAAACATGTCTCATGTCGTACGCACCCGAGTGTACAGATATTACGTGGCTTAGGTGGAATAGAAATGCGTTCAGATTGTTTTGTTACTTTGCCAATAGAACTTAGTGAAGTTACCTTAGAGGTAGATTTTTATGTTGTACCCCGTGATTACCTCAGTACGCCAGTTCTTATTGGTACAGACGTACTAAATAGAAAAGGCATTGCATATATTCGAACGGGCGATTCCCAGCGAATAATTAGGAATAGTTCAAACGTAAATAACTTGTCACATAGTGAACCGACTGTGCATTTAGATTCGATCAACACACAGCTGTGTGGTCAAGAAAAAGCGCGTTTAATATCGGTGTTGAACAGGTATTCGGAATATTTCCTCAGTGGAATTGCAACAACTACCGTAAACACTGGAGAGATGCACATTCGGCTTACTAGTGAGGAACCCGTTAATTATCGACCATACAAATTATCATACGACGAAAAACTGCGCGTTCGTAAAATAGTTAGCGATTTAAAGGAAAAGGGTATAATCCGTGAGTCGGAGTCTTCGTATGCGAGTCCGATTTTATTGGTAAAAAAGAAAGACGGATCGGATAGAATGGTTGTTGATTATCGAGCTTTAAATAATATAACAATAAAAGACAGATACCCTCTTCCTTTGATAGACGATCATATAGATAGGCTTGGGAAGTGTAATTATTTCACTGTGCTGGATATGGTGACAGGCTTCCACCAAATTAAGATTAATGCAGATTCTGTGCACCGAACTGCGTTTGTGACACCCGAGGGGCATTTTGAATATCTTAAGATGCCCTACGGTCTCGCAAACGCGCCTGTGGTCTATCAGCGGATCATATCTGATACACTGAGATCGTTCATCGATGCAGGTCAGGTCCTGGTCTATATCGATGACGTTATGTTGTTAAGTGACTGCGTAGAGGATGGCTTGTCTCTGCTCGATTCTGTTCTGAAGATTTTAACAAAGGCGGGTTTTTCTATTAATTTGAGAAAATGCACCTTTCTCACCCCTGAAGTGGAATATCTTGGGAGGACGATCAGTAAAGGTCAGGTACGGCCGAGCGTACAAAAAATAGACGCACTAGCCAAATCTCCAATTCCTAAAACTGTGAAGCAAGTGAGGCAGTTTCTCGGTCTGGCCGGCTACTTCAGAAGATATATCCCAGGATACGCTACTAAAGTGGCCTCTATCGCTTCTTTGACTCGCAAAGATGTTAAGTTTCATTGGGGTGACGAGCAGGAGCGGGCGAGACAGGAAGTCCTCTCGATTTTGACAAGTGAGCCTGCGTTGTTAATTTTTGATCCGTGTTTGAAAACTGAAGTCCACACAGACGCAAGTTCGTTAGGATACGGCGCTATATTAATGCAAATTGGAAAAGACGGACGTAGACATGCAGTAGCGTACTATAGTAAAGTCACGGTAGGGGCAGAACCCAGGTACCACTCCTATGAGTTGGAGACTCTCGCTGTAGTTAAGGCCTTGCAACATTTCCGTCAATACCTTGTTGGTAAACATTTTGTAGTAGTTACCGATTGCAACGCCTTAAAGATGACTCAGCGTAAGAAAGATCTCCTGCCTAGGGTGGCACGCTGGTGGATGTTCCTACAGGACTATGATTTTACCCTCGAGTATCGAAAAGGTCAGTTTATGCCACATGCTGACTATCTCAGTCGCAATCCAGTTAACCTTTGTGCCGTACAAAAACCATTGAACTGGGCTCAAATAGCGCAAGCGGCAGACGATGAAACGGTTACATTACTCGAAAAACTTGATCAAGGCCAGTTAGATAGTTCGCGGTATGTAAAGAAAAACAATTTGCTTTACTATAAGTACAACCCGATAGGTGAGCAATCACGACTGCTATGTTATGTTCCAAAAGGTTTTAGGCTGAGTTTGTTACGTGTATTTCATGACGAACACGGACATATTAATATGGAAAAAGTGCTTGATTTGATAGTAAAACATTTTTGGTTTCCTAACATGCGCCAATTTGTCAAGAAATACATAGGTCATTGCATTGTCTGCCTAACACACAAAAAGGTGCCTCGAGCCCCTTTACAGCCAATTGTATCATGGACGAAACCCATTGTACCTTTTGATACAGTACACGCGGATGCACTTGGCCCTCTACCCGAATCGAACGGGTACAAATACATTCTCATAATAATCGACGCTTTCACGAAATATTGTTTTCTGTTTCCTATGTATAAACAAGAAAGCTCGGAATTAAAACGAGCATTTACTAACGCGGTTTCGATTTTCGGTACCCCGCGATTAATAGTATGTGATAGGGGCAGAATGTTCGACAGTGCCGAC
The DNA here is from genome assembly GCA_964057025.1 of Standfussiana lucernea. NCBI lineage: Eukaryota > Metazoa > Arthropoda > Insecta > Lepidoptera > Noctuidae > Standfussiana > Standfussiana lucernea. Next base: position 7,517,938 of record OZ059808.1, on the reverse strand, counting down.
TTTGGCGAATGGGCAGCAAATTTTGGCATTGATATACATTTTATAACGCCCGAAATGCACCAAGAGAATGGCCAAGTGGAACGGTATTGTCGAACAGTACTGAACATGGTTAGGATAGATGTAAATTATAGACACGAGTCCTGGTCCAATGTACTTTGGAGGCTACAGCTGGTACTAAACATTAATAAGCAGAAAAGTACTCAATGCTCACCATTAAATCTGCTTATCGGTTGTGATACAACTACCCCTGCTATAAATGCTCTCATCCGAGATATAACTGTGGACGGTTCCACACCGAATCGCGAAGCTTGGCGCGAAATGAGACGGCAAAGGGCCGAAGATTTATTGGCTCAAAATCAGGCTAACCAGGATGCACGTGTCAATAGAGGTAGAAAGGCGCCTAGAGTCTTCGCTGTGAACGATATGGTTTTTGTAATTAAATCATCTCAAACCACTAATAAACTTGACAGCGGCATCCGGGGTCCATACCGCATTATAAATGCCTTGCCCAGTAGTCGATACGAACTACGATTACTAGCGGGCTCTTATGGTAAAACTACGCAGGCCGCCGCGGAATATATGATACCGTGGCGAGGCGAGTGGACCCCCGAGACCTGCGCAGCTTTCTTTGAATGTAAGATTGCATGTTTTTATCTTCCTAAGAATATCATAAAGTTTCTGCTTCCTATTTATGCTTAGAAGATGTTTGCTATAGCGCTGTTTACTACCTTTCTATGTTGCTTACTTATAAAGTTACGTGGATATCAGGGTGACCTGGAACAGACTCATATAAGGCCTTGTGCGGCATTGAGTTGACTGGGAACAGACCTGTGTTTGACTAAGCATGTAAGGCCTGGATGGCTTCGGCATAAGGCATTGCTTCGTGTCGTTCTCGTGTAAGGCCCTTTTGTGGCGTCGAGATTGTCTGGCTACATTCATTTCATATAAGGCCTTGTGTGGCATTGAAGTGGTATACTGTTTTCAGCGTATAAGGCCTTGTGTGGCATCGCTCATTAATTTATTTCATGAAACATACTTTGTAAAAGCGCATAGTGACATCTTATCTCATCTAAGTATGTAATTATTGATGAACGTGTACATATATTAGACCTAACATGAATGTGTGTATCCCCCAGGCTATGAGGACTCGGTTGTTGAGACTGCTCCAGAGCCGGAGCAGAGATCATGTACAGAGAGCATCGAGGACGCTGCTCAGGTCAGGAGAAGCCTGTTAGCTGCAACTTCAGAGTAGAGGGAGTTACGAGTCACCAGCCCTATATAAGCCAGCGACGACCACCGCTCGTCCTCTTTTGGCTGACAGACGTGCGCTCGTGATCTTCAACTTAGGATTTCGTGTCATTTAAAATTTAAATTAAGAATAGTATTAAGTGTGATTGTATTATTTTAGGAAATTAAACCAATTACTATTAAAAAAATATAATTAATACAATCACACTTAATACTATTCTTAATTTAAATTTTAAAATAAACGAATTCTAGCAAAAATAAAATGATGACACGAAATCCTAAGTTGAAGATCACGAGCGCACGTCTGTCAGCCAAAAGAGGACGAGCGGTGGTCGTCGCTGGCTTATATAGGGCTGGTGACTCGTAACTCCCTCTACTCTGAAGTTGCAGCTAACACGGCTTCTCCTGACTGAGCAGCGTCCTCGATGCTCTCTGTACATGATCTCTGCTCCGGCTCTGGAGCAGTCTCAACAACCGAGTCCTCATAGCCTGTGGGATACACACATTCATGTTAGGTCTAATATATGTACAGCGTTCATCAATAATTACATACTTAGATGAGATAAGATGTCACTATGCGCTTTTACAAAGTATGTTTCATGAAATAAATTAATGAGCGATGCCACACAAGGCCTTATACGCTGAAAACAGGATACCACTTCAATGCCACACAAGGCCTTATATGAAATGAATG